>OZ057404.1:38688953-38831492 GCA_964056735.1 Allodiplogaster pararmata | reverse complement strand
TAGTCGACTAAAACTTTTTTTATACTACTCTTCGAGTGGGGAAGCCTTTGATGATAAAAAGCGAGAAGAAATAAAGGTCCCAGAAGGGAGAGCTTTTTTATCATTCTAGACTTCCCCGCTCAATTAACGGTTATTCTCAAAATTTTCAACATTGCTGGTGACCTATGACTACGTGAATTACGGTTTTAAATGAAATTTTCACGAAAATATGTTTTTCTCCAAAAAACTTTAAATGCCAACCAAAGCTCAACCAAGGTATTTGCAACTGTTGAAAAATTTATATTTAAAAAAAACTTTAAATTTTTTAAACTAACGCTTCTCGAGCGGAAATGTCTAGAACAATGGGAAGCGAGCTAGAGGCAAATATCTGAAAAATTAAGTATTTCATCATCCTTTACTCCCCCCTAAAAGAACGGTAGTTTTTTTTCCAAATTCTCAACAGTGCTGTTCATAGCTTAGCAAGCTTATAAATTTCTCGCGGTCTCCCGCCCGGTACCTCAGAACTTTTACGGATGAAACAATATAACAGACAAACATATAAGTGATCAGGGGTTTTTTAGTGTGCAAGAAAAAGTTTTTTATTAAAAAGTTTTACTTAAGGGTCCCCTCCCCTTATGATGGAAAAACAAAGGCCCGAAAAAAATTTTTGTTTTGCTTAAGGGTCCGCCCTTATGATTTGCAAACCCGCCGAAAAAAGGTCTGACATGACTATTCAATCCCTTCAAGTGATCCGAAAAAGTTAATTTCTCTTTAATTACCACAGCTTTGTATGTTAAACTACACGGTTCAGACCAAAAATTTAGTTGACTCCCTCCCCCCTCCCTTATTGACAAGGATCGCCCCTCCCCCTCCCTTATTGACGAGGATCGCCCCTCCCCCCTCCCTTATTGACAAGGATCGCCCCTCCCCCCTCCCTTATTGACGAGGATCGCCCCTCCCCCCACCCTTATTGAGGATCGCCCGATCAACCGCCCGTAGGATTATTTATCAGTACATCCTGGTGAGCTATGGTGTGAATGGGCTCGATTTGAGATGATCTTCGATGGGCTGAAGGCAGACATGGCTTATCTGCGAGTGGAAGCAGCGCAGCCACCCGCTTTCATTGGATTCAGAGACGCGGCCCTGGGGTCTTCTTCCTGGAAGCTTCATCTTCACGATGTTCTCAGAGGACTCGAGAAGGTGCCAGGGAACAATGAGAAATCGGGAACTAGGGGAGTCTATCATGACCAGGAGGGGTATTACGTACAGGGTGCGAGGCGTTGTTTGAAGTTTTCATAACACATAGTCAAAACAGCACGAAGTTTTGAAAGAAAGTTTATGAAAAGTTCAAGGAGATCGCAGAAATATCAAGAGAATTTATCGAGAAGAGAAATTGAAGGTTCTAGAGGGACTTCACAAAGGAATCACTTCGGAGGGGTCTAGAGGGACTTCACAAAGGAGTCACTTCGGAGAGATCTAGAGGGACTTCAGAAAGGAGTCACTTTGGAGGGGTCTAGAGGGACTTCACAAAGGAGTCACTTCGGAGAGGTCTAGAGGGACTTCAGAAAGGAGTCACTTCGGAGGTGTCTAGAGGGACTTCACAGAGGAGTCACTTCGAAGAGGTCTAGAGGGACTTCAGAAAGGAGTCACTTCGGAGGTGTCTAGAGGGACTTCAGAAAGGAGTCACTTCGGAGGTGTCTAGAGGGACTTCAGAAAGGAGTCACTTCGGAGGTGTCTAGAGGGACTTCACAGAGGAGTCACTTCGGAGAGGTCTAGAGGGACTTCAGAAAGGAGTCACTTCGGAGAGGTCTAAAGGGACTTCAGAAAGGAGTCACTTCGGAGAGGTCTAGAGGGATTTCAGAAAGGAGTCACTCGGGAGGGGTCTAGAGGCACTTCACAAAGGAGTCACTTCGGAGAGGTCTAGAGGGACTTCAGAAAGGAGTCGCTTCGGAGGTGTCTAGAGGGACTTCACAGAGGAGTCACTTCGAAGCGATCTAGAGGGACTTCAGAAAGGAGTCACTTCGGAGGTGTCTAGAGGGACTTCACAGAGGAGTCACTTCGGAGAGGTCTAGAGGGACTTCAGAAAGGAGTCACTTCGGAGGTGTCTAGAGGGACTTCACAGAGGAGTCACTTCGAAGAGGTCTAGAGGGACTTCAGAAAGGAGTCACTTCGGAGGTGTCTAGAGGGACTTCACAGAGGAGTCACTTCGGAGAGGTCTAGAGGAACTTCAGAAAGGAGTCACTTCGGAGAGGTCTAGAGGGACTTCAGAGAGGAGTCACTTCGGAGGTGTCTAGAGGGACTTCACAGTGGAGTCACTTCGGAGAGGTCTAGAGGGACTTCAGAAAGGAGTCACTTCGGAGAGGTCTAGAGGGACTTCAGAAAGGAGTCACTTCGGAGGTCTCTAGAGGGACTTCACAGAGGAGTCACTTCGAAGAGGTCTAGAGGGACTTCAGAAAGGAGTCACTTCGGAGGTGTCTAGAGGGATTTCACAGAGGAGTCACTTCGGAGAGGTCTAGAGGGACTTCAGAAAGGAGTCACTTCGGAGGTGTCTAGAGGGACTTCACAGAGGAGTCACTTCGGAGAGGTCTAGAGGGACTTCAGAAAGGAGTCACTTCGGAGGTCTCTAGAGGGACTTCACAGAGGAGTCACTTCGAAGAGGTCTAGAGGGACTTCAGAAAGGAGTCACTTCGGAGGTGTCTAGAGGGATTTCACAGAGGAGTCACTTCGGAGGTCTCTAGAGGGACTTCACAGAGGAGTCACTTCGAAGAGGTCTAGAGGGACTTCAGAAAGGAGTCACTTCGGAGGTGTCTAGAGGGACTTCACAAAGGAATCACTTCGGAGGGGTCTAGAGGGACTTCACAAAGGAGTCACTTCGGAGAGGTCTAGAGGGACTTCAGAAAGGAGTCACTTTGGAGGGGTCTAGAGGGACTTCACAAAGGAGTCACTTCGGAGAGGTCTAGAGGGACTTCAGAAAGGAGTCACTTCGGAGGTGTCTAGAGGGACTTCACAGAGGAGTCACTTCGAAGAGGTCTAGAGGGACTTCAGAAAGGAGTCACTTCGGAGGTGTCTAGAGGGACTTCAGAAAGGAGTCACTTCGGAGGTGTCTAGAGGGACTTCAGAAAGGAGTCACTTCGGAGGTGTCTAGAGGGACTTCACAGAGGAGTCACTTCGGAGAGGTCTAGAGGGACTTCAGAAAGGAGTCACTTCGGAGAGGTCTAAAGGGACTTCAGAAAGGAGTCACTTCGGAGAGGTCTAGAGGGATTTCAGAAAGGAGTCACTCGGGAGGGGTCTAGAGGCACTTCACAAAGGAGTCACTTCGGAGAGGTCTAGAGGGACTTCAGAAAGGAGTCGCTTCGGAGGTGTCTAGAGGGACTTCACAGAGGAGTCACTTCGAAGCGATCTAGAGGGACTTCAGAAAGGAGTCACTTCGGAGGTGTCTAGAGGGACTTCACAGAGGAGTCACTTCGGAGAGGTCTAGAGGGACTTCAGAAAGGAGTCACTTCGGAGGTCTCTAGAGGGACTTCACAGAGGAGTCACTTCGAAGAGGTCTAGAGGGACTTCAGAAAGGAGTCACTTCGGAGGTGTCTAGAGGGATTTCACAGAGGAGTCACTTCGGAGGTCTCTAGAGGGACTTCACAGAGGAGTCACTTCGAAGAGGTCTAGAGGGACTTCAGAAAGGAGTCACTTCGGAGGTGTCTAGAGGGACTTCACAAAGGAATCACTTCGGAGGTGTCTAGAGGGATTTCACAGAGGAGTCACTTCGGAGAGGTCTAGAGGGACTTCAGAAAGGAGTCACTTCGGAGAGGTCTAGAGGGACTTCAGAAAGGAGTCACTTTGGAGGGGTCTAGAGGGACTTCACAAAGGAGTCACTTCGGAGAGGTCTAGAGGGACTTCAGAAAGGAGTCACTTCGGAGGTCTCTAGAGGGACTTCACAGAGGAGTCACTTCGAAGAGGTCTAGAGGGACTTCAGAAAGGAGTCACTTCGGAGGTGTCTAGAGGGACTTCACAAAGGAATCACTTCGGAGGGGTCTAGAGGGACTTCACAAAGGAGTCACTTCGGAGAGGTCTAGAGGGACTTCAGAAAGGAGTCACTTTGGAGGGGTCTAGAGGGACTTCACAAAGGAGTCACTTCGGAGAGGTCTAGAGGGACTTCAGAAAGGAGTCACTTCGGAGGTGTCTAGAGGGACTTCACAGAGGAGTCACTTCGAAGAGGTCTAGAGGGACTTCAGAAAGGAGTCACTTCGGAGGTGTCTAGAGGGACTTCAGAAAGGAGTCACTTCGGAGGTGTCTAGAGGGACTTCAGAAAGGAGTCACTTCGGAGGTGTCTAGAGGGACTTCACAGAGGAGTCACTTCGGAGAGGTCTAGAGGGACTTCAGAAAGGAGTCACTTCGGAGAGGTCTAAAGGGACTTCAGAAAGGAGTCACTTCGGAGAGGTCTAGAGGGATTTCAGAAAGGAGTCACTCGGGAGGGGTCTAGAGGCACTTCACAAAGGAGTCACTTCGGAGAGGTCTAGAGGGACTTCAGAAAGGAGTCGCTTCGGAGGTGTCTAGAGGGACTTCACAGAGGAGTCACTTCGAAGCGATCTAGAGGGACTTCAGAAAGGAGTCACTTCGGAGGTGTCTAGAGGGACTTCACAGAGGAGTCACTTCGGAGAGGTCTAGAGGGACTTCAGAAAGGAGTCACTTCGGAGGTGTCTAGAGGGACTTCACAGAGGAGTCACTTCGAAGAGGTCTAGAGGGACTTCAGAAAGGAGTCACTTCGGAGGTGTCTAGAGGGACTTCACAGAGGAGTCACTTCGGAGAGGTCTAGAGGAACTTCAGAAAGGAGTCACTTCGGAGAGGTCTAGAGGGACTTCAGAGAGGAGTCACTTCGGAGGTGTCTAGAGGGACTTCACAGTGGAGTCACTTCGGAGAGGTCTAGAGGGACTTCAGAAAGGAGTCACTTCGGAGAGGTCTAGAGGGACTTCAGAAAGGAGTCACTTCGGAGGTCTCTAGAGGGACTTCACAGAGGAGTCACTTCGAAGAGGTCTAGAGGGACTTCAGAAAGGAGTCACTTCGGAGGTGTCTAGAGGGATTTCACAGAGGAGTCACTTCGGAGAGGTCTAGAGGGACTTCAGAAAGGAGTCACTTCGGAGGTGTCTAGAGGGACTTCACAGAGGAGTCACTTCGGAGAGGTCTAGAGGGACTTCAGAAAGGAGTCACTTCGGAGAGGTCTGGAGGGACTTCAGAAAGGAGTCACTTCGGAGGTCTCTAGAGGGACTTCACAGAGGAGTCACTTCGAAGAGGTCTAGAGGGACTTCGGAAAGGAGTCACTTCGGAGGGGTCAATTTATGAGAAGTGAAAAGAGAAAAAAGACTTCAAGAATGGATATAATCTAAATTTTTAATTCCCTCTTTCTACGCGCATTGTATGTGGAATAAACTCCGCTAGGAGACAAGGCTGAATAAAAGGTAGTAGGAGAGATATTTAAGACTCATTATAAGAAGGCTAGCGAGTCGAGAATGGGAAGGACGGATGGTTCGGAGGTAATTTGTTACAGCCTGGAGAGCTGCGATTGTGGAGCTGAAGATGAAAAGGAAAAAAAAAAGTGATTTCGTGCAACCGTCTCTGCGGGCGTGGAAAGGAAAAATTAATGTGATACTCTGCCTCAAAACTGAGATCAAAAAGGTTAATCGTAAAGCTTGCAGGGCATGTCGTACAAATGGTACCATGTAGATAGTTTTGACGCCGAAGAGTATGAATACTTCGAGAGAGTGGAGAACGGAGATCTCAACTGGATCATCCCAACCAAGATTCTCAGCTTCTGCGGTCCCCATGAGCATTCTGTAGTCGAAAATGGTTAGCCATCTATTTATCTCTTGAAATTCTTTTTTCTTGTTTTTCTCTTTTTTTTCGTTGATTTCATCTTCTCCGCGTCTTGCATTCTGCTTTTCTTATTTATTTGTCCCTATCCAATCAATAGTTATTGAATGGGGTTAATATTTGTGGTCACCGAGTTAATATTGGTTTTTCGAAGATCTGTTAGTTTATGTATTTTCTATTTTTCTGAACATTTGAACATTTCAATCATACAATATTGGTCTGAAAGAGGAAAATTCAAATGTGTTGTGAACTTTTCTGAGAGTAGTAACTCATGTTTCTCTAAGCCGAACAGTCTGGTAGTAACGGTTTTGAAAATGCTTTTTGTGATAGAAGAGGAATTGCATAGCTCAACAAAGGTAAAAAGACCCTGTTGAACTGATTGAATGGAGAAAAAAACTCCACCGCTAGAGTTTTGAACAAATAGAAGTGAGCTGAAGCTTGAACGGAAGAGAAAGACGAGCTGGTCATCATTCTAGCTAGACACCTCTACTCGAAAACGCTCTTTTTCAAAGTTCCCAACAGTACATGTGACCTATGGTCTTCTTAATTTTTTAACAATCGCAACTGACTTTTTCTGCTGAGGTAGGTTGCTTCCAGGCTATCCCTATCACGCTCCCAATTTGTATTTCGACTACTTCCGTGAGAACAAAGTCACCACAATAGTAAGACTGAATATGCCGATGTACGACGCCAAGCGGTCAGAAGTTGAAAAAATTTTTTTCTTAACGATTATATTAATTATATAAATTTTTTTATATTCAGAAGTCTGGATTCGTGTGTAATCAACGGGAATATTATTTGAGAGCAACCGATGTGTTTATAAATCAAATAAGAAGACTCATCAGGGGCAAATTTTGTTGATACCGTAACAAGTTCATAATTCGTTTATCGAACAGCGGCGGTTCACTGCTCTTGTGAGAAAATGCATCCCAAAAATAGCGTGTATTGGAGAGCATCGCATTATTTTCAAGTGTGGTGCAGCAGAGAGAAATAGCCTGATTTATAATTTTTAGATATCTTGCATAGGTCGCCAAGGGGTACGGGATCACCCCGGCCCCCCGCCCCAAAAGAAAAAAACCCGTCCATTTATCATTCCATTCAATTTAAAAAGAAAGAAAAAAACAGTCAAAAGCTTCCCAAAGAAATTGTTTCCAATATTCCTCCACTGCAAACTGAATTTTTCCCAATACTTACCTTGAAATTAAAACTTTAAAAAATACAATAAGGAATCAAATTCATACAAAAAACCCAAAAAAAAACAAAATTTTTACCGCTCTGCCCCCCCCCCCCTCGCCCACGAAAACTTTTTTGACAAATTTAGGTGACCTATGATATCTTGGAATATTTTATTTTAACTCATCTTTTTAGTTAGAGTACTACGAAAAGTTTAGGGATTGAGCCGTTATATTAACTTGAACAGGGAAGATTTTTTTGTTTACTTGTTATTCTTGTTATATATTTATATTCATCATCATGTTTAGATTTACGAATGCCGGATTCCAACATGTAGATTTGTTCTTTGTTGATGGATCCACTCCCTCCGACGAAATAGTCGAGAAGTTCATCAAAGTGGTCGATAGTTCCAAAGGAGCGGTTGCTATTCATTGCAAGGCTGGTGGGTTTCTTTCCTAAGAGTTGCATTTGTCGTTTCTAATGGCTTCTTAGGCCCAAGAATAGGTCCTACAATGCCTCATTTCACAAGAAACGTTCTGGAGTTACGCTCCATTCATGACGCAATCGCTTGATAAGCAGGGGTTTTTTAGTGTGCAAAAGAGGTACAGACGCCCGCCAAAAGCGGAAAAAATTTCACATAAGGGTACCCCTATATGATACTCAAAAAGACAGAGGCCCGCGAAATTTTTTTCGTTTTATATAAGGGCCCCCCTGATGATTTTGAGAAACAGAGGCCCGCCGAAAGAAGGTCTGACATGATTACTTAACCCCTGTTGATAAGCATGCGTGACTAAGAGAACAAGGTATATGAGCCTTTCATATAACACTTTCGCACAGAATAGCAATGTGTCCCCGTGGTGTAATGGTAACACGCGCTCCCGATTTGAGTCGATATGGTTGGGTTCGATCCCGCCCGGTGGACTAGCTTTTTCTGTGCGATAGTTCAAAAATTTGTCATCTTAACCAGGCGTCACTGACTATGAACTGTCTAACTTATAATTGGAAGATTTCACAAGAAACGGTTCTTTCTGGAAGCGCGAAACGCTATTCGAATTGCACTGATAGGGAACACTTTCTCTATGTTCTAACTTAAAGGTTCATTCTAATGCTTCTTCTTTTCGAGGACTTTGTCTTACAAAGTGAAGCGGATCAAATTCATTAGACTGTTTAGAGAAGTTTTTGTGCCATTCTCAGGCACGGTATTTAATGCATAGACGTGAATCAGAGTGAATTATTCCTGCCTGCGAACGTTTACATGATGGTCCTCTCTTGACTGTCTCTCTGACTCATGATGGTCCTCTCTTGACTGTCTCTCTGACTCATGATGGTCCTCTCTTGACTGTCTCTCTGACTCATGATGGTCCTCTCTTGACTGTCTCTCTGACTCATGATGGTCCTCTCTTGACTGTCTCTCTGACTCATGATGGTCCTCTCTTGACTGTCTCTCTGACTCATGATGGTCCTCTGTTGTTGTTGTTGTCTTGCCCATAGGTCCTGTCGAGGGGAGTCCTTTGGGATAGGTTGGTGGTGAGGATCCTTTTGAGTCCGGAGAGATTTTCTCCGTCTACACTCGCACCGCAGTCGGCGATCCTCTTGGCGAGACCCATTCTTTAACCGGAGAAGGGCAAGAGGTTATTTTACTGGCGCCTCCACTCGCCATTGAAAAGTATAGCGGAGTATCGGCTGATGTTTTGTCCGGTGGCATGCCCAGGCCGGTCCGGCATCGCCCTGCTTTGACGAGCTATACTACCCAGTTTTGGTCCGCGGCGGGATTTCTCCCGCTACCTCCCAGCACGAATTCTTCGTAGGGAGGCGTCCCTCTATCCGCCACCTGAGGTCGCGCTCGATTCTGGACTGGATAATCCGGCTCCATCCGTGACAGGCTCTTAAGGCTGTAGAGTCACGAATGGCCACTGTTGCCAGTGTGTTTGATGGTCCTCTCTTGACTGTCTCTCTGACTCATGATGGTCCTCTCTTGACTGTCTCTCTGACTCATGATGGTCCTCTCTTGACTGTCTCTCTGACTCATGATGGTCCTCTCTTGACTGTCTCTCTGACTCATGATGGTCCTCTCTTGACTGTCTCTCTGACTCATGATGGTCCTCTCTTGACTGTCTCTCTGACTCATGATGGTCCTCTCTTGACTGTCTCTCTGACTCATGATGGTCCTCTCTTGACTGTCTCTCTGACTCATGATGGTCCTCTCTTGACTGTCTCTCTGACTCATGATGGTCCTCTCTTGACTATCTCTCTGACTCATGATGGTCCTCTCTTGACTGTCTCTCTGACTCATGATGGTCCTCTCTTGACTGTCTCTCTGACTCATGATGGTCCTCTCTTGACTGTCTCTCTGACTCATGATGGTCCTCTCTTGACTGTCTCTCTGACTCATGATGGTCCTCTCTTGACTGTCTCTCTGACTCATGTTGTTGTTGTTGTTGCCGGATGTAGCCGGCTTCGAAGAACGTCTGTGTACTTCGTTTCTTGTTCTTCTTTTTTTTTTTTTTTTCTTATATCTTCAAGAACGCTGCGACATCCAGCGGCTTGGTCCAGAGGTCGATTGGAGACAGCGCGGTCGGGTGGCATGGGCAGTTGAAGAGATGCGCAACGTCGTGAGGTCCGGAAGAGCAATCGGGACACACGTCGGGGATGGATTCGTCAATGCGGTGGAGGTAGTTGTTGATGAATCTGCTGAATCCCGAGCGGAGCTGGCTGAGCGTGCATCTAGTCTTGCGGGGTAACTCCTTCTCTTCTTCCTGGATAAGGGGCGGAGGTCTGCCTCCCAGGATGACGGCACCCTTCAACGATTGGAGTTCGTTCGAGACCATCATCGAGTGTACGGTGTTTGCGACTGATTTCTCATTGTTCGGATCCTTTGACATCTGTTTCGCGGCTTCGACAGTCTTCTTGCAGCTCAACACGAGGTTGTTCTTCATTGCGCGAGGGGGCGCCGGGCAGTCGAGGAGGCCGTGGTGGATGTGTTCTGGGTCCAACGATCTCGCGAGGTACTGCGCGGCGAGCATGTTCAGATGGGATTTGGTGCGCATGACCCTCTCTGACTCATGATGGTCCTCTCTTGACTGTCTCTCTGACTCATGATGGTCCTCTCTTGACTGTCTCTCTAACTCATGATGGTCCTCTCTTGACTGTCTCTCTGACTCATGATGGTCCTCTCTTGACTGTCTCTCTGACTCATGATGGTCCTCTCTTGACTGTCTCTCTGACTCATGATGGTCCTCTCTTGACTGTCTCTCTGACTCATTATGGTCCTCTCTTGACTGTCTCTCTGACTCATGATGGTCCTCTCTTGACTGTCTCTCTGACTCATGATGGTCCTCTCTTGACTGTCTCTCTGACTCATGATGGTCCTCTCTTGACTGTCTCTCTGACTCATGTTGTTGTTGTTGTTGCCGGATGTAGCCGGCTTCGAAGAACGTCTGTGTACTTCGTTTCTTGTTCTTCTTTTTTTTTTTTTTTTCTTATATCTTCAAGAACGCTGCGACATCCAGCGGCTTGGTCCAGAGGTCGATTGGAGACAGCGCGGTCGGGTGGCATGGGCAGTTGAAGAGATGCGCAACGTCGTGAGGTCCGGAAGAGCAATCGGGACACACGTCGGGGATGGATTCGTCAATGCGGTGGAGGTAGTTGTTGATGAATCTGCTGAATCCCGAGCGGAGCTGGCTGAGCGTGCATCTAGTCTTGCGGGGTAACTCCTTCTCTTCTTCCTGGATAAGGGGCGGAGGTCTGCCTCCCAGGATGACGGCACCCTTCAACGATTGGAGTTCGTTCGAGACCATCATCGAGTGTACGGTGTTTGCGACTGATTTCTCATTGTTCGGATCCTTTGACATCTGTTTCGCGGCTTCGACAGTCTTCTTGCAGCTCAACACGAGGTTGTTCTTCATTGCGCGAGGGGGCGCCGGGCAGTCGAGGAGGCCGTGGTGGATGTGTTCTGGGTCCAACGATCTCGCGAGGTACTGCGCGGCGAGCATGTTCAGATGGGATTTGGTGCGCATGACCCTCTCTGACTCATGATGGTCCTCTCTTGACTGTCTCTCTGACTCATGATGGTCCTCTCTTGACTGTCTCTCTAACTCATGATGGTCCTCTCTTGACTGTCTCTCTGACTCATGATGGTCCTCTCTTGACTGTCTCTCTGACTCATGATGGTCCTCTCTTGACTGTCTCTCTGACTCATGATGGTCCTCTCTTGACTGTCTCTCTGACTCATTATGGTCCTCTCTTGACTGTCTCTCTGACTCATGATGGTCCTCTCTTGACTGTCTCTCTGACTCATGATAGTCCTCTCTTGACTGTCTCTCTGACTCATGATGGTCCTCTCTTGACTGTCTCTCTGACTCATGATGGTCCTCTCTTGACTGTCTCTCTGACTCATGATGGTCCTCTCTTGACTGTCTCTCTGACTCATGATGGTCCTCTCTTGACTGTCTCTCTGACTCATGATGGTCCTCTCTTGACTGTCTCTCTGACTCATGATGGTCCTCTCTTGACTGTCTCTCTGACTCATGATGGTCCTCTCTTGACTGTCTCTCTGACTCATGATGGTCCTCTCTTGACTGTCTCTCTGACTCATGATGGTCCTCTCTTGACTGTCTCTCTGACTCATGATGGTCCTCTCTTGACTGTCTCTCTGACTCATGATGGTCCTCTCTTGACTGTCTCTCTGACTCCTTAGCCCTTTGCCCTCTGTTGTTGTTGTCTTGCCCAACGGGTAGATCTTCCTTCGCGAGACACTGGAGGAAGTCGTCGAAGCTCTCGACCCTCCAGCGTTATAAGCCCACACTCTCTTTCCTCTCTCTCTTATTTTTTTATTATTTTTATTTTTTATTTTTACTCTCCTTTATTTTTTATTTTTTATTTTTTTTTTAAATTTTATTTTTTTTTTCTCTTTCACTTTTTTTTTCGGAGAGATTTAATTGAACAAGAAATCAACAACCGAGTGCGGCCTATTCCAAAGGTCGATAGGGCTAAGTGAAGTGGGGTTACAGCGACACGAAAAAATATGTCTCGAAGTATGCGGCTCTATCCTACACAGTGGGCAGAGGGGAGATTCATTGGCCCCTATTCGGTGGAGATAACTGTTAAGGAAACTAGAGTGGCCGCTTCGCAATTGAGACAGAGTTATCTGATTTTCTCTGGATAGTTGGGACGTGGACTTGTGTATTCTAGGAGGTTTAGTTCCCAGAACTGGGTTGGGTCGACTATTTCTAAGAAAGTCTCTGACTGTCTCCGTGTGTATTTTTCTGAGGGCCCCATTATAGTCCGTATCACCTAGTACTATGTCTATGTCTTTGGCGTGCTTTCTTATTGCCCTGGGAGGTTTTGCTTCAGTGCAGATGCGGTGAGATGGATGGTTGGGCTGAAGCCTGGCCTTGGCGGTGAATTGTTTGCTGAGCATGAGGTTGTGTTCTTTGACTGGAAGAAGTTTGCTCTCGTATGCCAGGTGCTGAGTGTCCGCAATTGCAAGGTTTCCAGTTGCGATCCGAATGGCTTTGTTTTGTGCTGCTTGCAAGGAAGTCCAATGTGATTCGGCAAGTTGGGGCGAGTAGATGGGTGCTGTGTAAGACAAGACTGCTCTAGTGGTTGCTTTGTAGGTGTTCAGCATTGTCTCGGTCTTCTGTCCCCACCTTCTTCCCGCGATTGCTCGGAGGACATTCAATCTTTTTGTTGCCCTTGTCTTTAGTCCTTCGGCGTGTTGACGGTAGGTTCCCATCTGGTCCAAAGTGACACCAAGGATCTTGGGGGCTCTACTTAGAGGGAGTGGCTCACCGTTGACCACAACTTCTGGTACTTCACGACATTCCTTTGTGTTGGTGGTGAAGAGCGTTACACTGGATTTAGCTGCCGAGATGTCCATCTTTAGTTCCCCAAGATGGCTGGTGAGGGCTGGGAGGTAGGAGTTCAGTCTGTCGGCTCCAACTCTCCAGTCAGGGTGAGAGGCCAGTACTGTCAGATCATCCGCATACCCGACCAGTTTGATCGTCTCGGGAGGCTTCGGCAGCCCATTCAAGTATATGTTGAACAAGGAAGGGCTGAGTACTCCCCCCTGAGGAACTCCTGCGTAGCAGGTTTGCTGGCGGCTGAGGCAGTTTCTGAAGTCCACACGGATGGCTCTACCTCGTAGATAGCTGGAGAGCCATCTAACGAGGCCTCTGGGGATGGACGTTTCGGCGAGAGTGTGACAAAGGCGAGAAATGTTGACCAGATCATATGCCGAGGTGAGGTCGAGCGCAACCATCACTGTGCGATGTGGAGGGAGCCGTTGGTTGATACCGTTGGTTATGTGGCCCGTTATCTCCATCAAGGCTGTCGTGGTCGAGCGTCCTTTTCTGAAGCCATGTTGCCAGTTTTCCAACTCAACTTCTTCTGTGATGTGGGGGAGGATGATTCTCTCGAGGAGTTTGACCACAGGGGATAGAATTGAGATCGGTCTGTAGCCTTTTACCGACGTGAGGTCCTTCCCTGGCTTCGGAATCGTGATAACTCTGGGGCCGTCTTCCAGGCCGAAGGTATGATGCCGGTGCTGAGTGAGCAATTAAAGAGTATTGCAAAGCATCTTGCACACTGTTCGCCAGCCTTTTTAACCATAAGAGGACAGATTTCGTCGAGATCCATGGCCTTGGAGCTTCTCATTTTCTTCATTGCTGTCTTCACTTCGTCAACTGTGACGACTGGGACGTCGGAACGCTCAAGGTTCGAGGTCCAGCGGTGAGTTCTCCTGTTAGATCGATCAGGGGTCTTGACGGCTTGTTTGGCGAGTTGTTTGGCGAAAAGGTTGGTAGCTTCCAGGCTGGATAGAGGTGAACCCTTATGAACAATAGCGGCGTGGGAGGGTTTGTGTGCTCGACCATCAAGTGATTTGATTGTGTTCCACAAACGATTTGTGGGTTCGTTGGGTCTGAGGTTGTTCACGAAATCTTCCCATGCAATGCGCTTATCGTCATTGATCTTATAGGAAATCCTTGTCATCAGTTCAGGGAGACATGGGTCTGCCGGGTTTGCTCTACGCATCTGATCTCTTTTTCGGATGAGTGCTTTGGCTTCTTCGCTCAGGCGGGGTATGAAGTCTGGGCATCTTCCTTGTGGTATATGTTTTCTTGCCGCCTCTCTGAGAGTTTCAACCAGGAAGGAATGCATGTTGTGAGGGCTTCCTTCGTACGGAAATTCGCCGAGTCTCTTGTTCACTTCTATTTCGTATTCGTGCCATTTTGCTTTTCTGAAGTTCATGTAGCATCTTCGTTTCCCAATCGTTGGGATTCTCAGTTCTATCTCGAGTAGGACTGGTAGGTGGTCAGAATTTAGCTTTCCGAGAGTTCTCCAGAAACAGTTGGTCGCAATGTCGTTTGTGACTGACGTAATGTCCGGAGAGGCTTCCTTACGTGTGTGTTGCTGAGGAGAGTTCAAGACTATGTAATTGCTCTGCTCGATAGCTTCACAGAGTGCAGTTCCTCTGGCATCTTCGGTACCAGTACTCCAGAGCTCATTGTGGGCGTTCACGTCACCAGCCACAACGCATGTCTTTGTATGTTTGAGGAAGTGGGCAAAGTCTGTGGTATAACCCGGTGGACATGAGGAGCGTGGAGGGATATAGAGATTAGTTATTCTCAGATTACCGAGTGTAGAGGGGATCTCGATAGTCATTGTCTCTATTGTCTTATCACCGTGAGTTGAGTCTGCTAGCACATATTGGATGTCCTCTCTTATGATCATTCCGAGGCCACCTCCTGATCTGGTTCGGTCCTGTCTTATTAGTGAGTACCCTTTAATCGATGGCGATACGGCTGTGGCATCTAGTTTGGTCTCCTGGATTAAGGCTATGTGGATATTTTCCTCGTGGAGTAAGTCCTCAAGCTCTACGATTCTGCCCCGAACTCCATTAGCATTCCAATGGATGATTTTGAGGGTATCTATCTTAGTTTGTGAGCTTCTTGGGGGAGGTCTGACACAGCTATGACATCTCCAGGATGGGTTCCAGGCATTGAAGGAGGAGAGACCAGAACATTTAAGATGTGTCCATTTCTGACACTTCTGACAGCGAACGCTATTGCTGGAAGCACTTTTGTGACATACAGTACACGGCCATCGCAAAGGACCCGGGTTGCTTTCTATTCCAGCAATTAAGAGGAGGGCGAGGATCAGAGCCGCTGGAAGGCCCTGATCCTTAATAGAAAAAACGAGAGGATTGGACAGCTGGGGGGAGAGCTGTTCGATGTGTCCCTTGCGGGAGAAAAACCACTTTGGGATAGGTATAGTTTGGAGTCCTTTGCGTCCAGAACGTCCGGGACGTCTGTCGACACTCGCACCATCGTGTAGGCGACTCCGTTGGCGAGCCCTTTGCCCTCTCTCAGTCACTTTCTCTATGTTCTAAGCCGCCGTTGAATCAGGCCGGTCAAACGAAAGAGTTAACAGAGACATAGAGAGAGGCAACAAATAATTGAAAGGGTAGAAGAGGATAATTAAAATGAAAAGGGACGAAAAAATGTAGATCATTCTCGGCATGAATACGCCAACAAAGCTGGTCCGGTTAATATTTAAACTATCTTTCTAAGCCCTCGCCCGTGTTGGCGTAGAATTTCTTTACATAATACGTAATCCGTTTTTGCTCAGCAAGAGGTTTCATTCAGGACTCGGAAGGACTGGTACATTGATAGCGTGTTGGATGATGAAAGAGTACGGTATGACTGCGCCGGAATCCATCGCCTGGTTGAGGATTTGCCGACCGGGCTCTGTCATTGGACCCCAACAAGAGTTCCTGGTTACTTTTGAGTTCGCTTTACTCTAATTCACCAAGGGCTTTAATTTTTTTCACGAACCTCAGAGTAAGAGTTCGGACACGAAGATTATAATCAGAAAACACGGACTCATGTGTAGATTTTGTTTTTCCAGTCATGTTCGTCACGTTATATGAAACATTTTCTTTTGCCCTTCACAGTTTTTTGTATTTCCGTTTATTTTCAAGCTTTCTCAACCTCTCCACAGTGTTCCATTATCCTTATTGATATAGTTACCAGAACTGTAGAAAATTTGAAGAAAAAAATCAGTACTGTTGAAAAAAATGATCGTTCATCGAACGAATAATGATTAGCTTTTACCTTTAGCCAGGGGTTTTTAGTGTGCAAAAAAAAAAGGTACAGACGCCCGCCGTAGGAGGAAAATTTTTTCACATAAGGGTCTTCTCACATGAAAAAACAGAGGCCCTGCCTTCAGCTCGTGTCTCATTCATTAATTCAAATTCTCCCGCTCAAAAACCTGTCGTTATTTCCAAATTTTTCCAAAGTTACACTATACCTATGGTTGTTGTTGCACGCAATTGCAACGAGTAGTTTTAGTACAAATTGCTAGATCAGAGAACGAGGCATGAGGCCACGATCTCTGGATCTCTCCACATGTCCTCAGGTAGTAGAGCACGGAGCAGCGCGGCTGACGTAGGCTGCTCTGTCAGCAAAAACACTGTCGTTGTTGCAGGAGGGGGTTAGAAGAAAGCAGCGAACTTGCGTCGCTGTTGTCAGCAGCACCGCGTGAAGGCGGACATCGTTGTAGCAACTTGTCCATGCTATAGACCTTGTGAGTGGGTGGTCAACCCGGCCTAGCATCGTTTTGGGTGGGAGTAGAGACGTCTCGCCTGTCGTTAACCGGAGATAGGCAAGAGGCTATTTGACTGGCACCTCGACTCGCAATTGAAAAGTATAGCGGAGTATTGGCTGATGTTTTGTCCGGTGGCATGCCCAGGCCGGTCCGGCATCGCCCTCCTTTGACGAGCTATACTACCCAGTTTTGGTCCGCGGCGGGATTTCTCCCGCTACCTCTCAGCACGAATTCTTCGTAGGGAGGCGTCCCTCTATTCGCCACCTGAGGTTGCGCTCGATTCCGGACTGCATGATCCGGCTCCATCCGTGGCAGGCTCTGAAGTTTGTAGAGTCATGAATGGCCACTGTTGCCAGTGTGTTTCGAGAATATACCTATGATGTCCGGGCGTGGCATGATAGTGGTGTGTTTGACTATTGTGCTAAGAGTCCCAGGTTCCACTCCCACACCGGACAGGTCCACCCAAACCAATGAGGTTAGTAAACAGGGGTTATTTAGTCATGACAGATCTTCTGTCGGCGGGCCTCTGTGTTCCAAATCTTTAGGGGGGACCCTTTTGTGAAAAAAGGTAAGGGGACCCTTATGTAAGAAAAAAAAAGAAAAAAATTTCATTCCTAAGGGGGGACCCTTATTGGAAAAATTTTTTTCCGCCTTTGGCGGGCCTCTGTTTTTTCCAAATCGTAAGGGGGACCCTTATGTGAAAAAAATTTTTCGCCTTCGGCGGGTCTCGGTTTGAAAAATCATAAGAGGGGACCCTTATGTGAGAAAAAAATTTCCCGTTTTCGGCGGGCGTCTGTCCCTTTTTCTTTCACACTAAAAAAAACCCTGTTAGTAAATGTTGGTAGTGCAAATGCACGAATATGACTCTCCCCACTGCTGCTATTCACACTAGCGGGCAGCCACTGGTTCAACCAGGATAGGTCTGACCTGCATCTCAGGACAGTACGTACCCTGCAGCAAGGCGGGAACACATGCGAGGAAGATTACACTAGAGACCTATGGTGAACCATGCCTAAATCACTCCCTATCTAGCATTAAACCTTTTATTAGCTTTCACATTTTTCCAGTCTCTAGTCTTGATAGTATTAAATTTCATTTTTTCATGAAGAAAATTTAACAGTGCGAGTTGGCCATTACTAATCCACGCCACTGTGCGGGAAAGAGAAAAAGAGTCTTTGACGCACTATTATGTATATTTTTTGATACGGTCTCGTTAGCCTAAGCCGTACGGCCTCGTTAGCGTAAACTTTCGCCTAAGCCCAAGCAGAAAAAAACATGAAAAACTAAATGAAGCGCATGAGGCGATGTTAAGAATTTCCCGCGCAGTGGCGTGGATTGGTAACTAATAGGCGTGGAGGGCGTGGTTAAGTAATAGCCTGCGAGTTAGAGCAAAATGCTATTGATCAGATGCTTTGATCATGTAAAGAGAGATGATACTATGAATATATTATGTTAATATTTTATGTATCGAAATTCCTTTTTTCAAAAAAATTAAGGTCAAAGGTAATACAAGGGTTTCTAATGTGGATTTTTCGTTGACGTCGATGGTTTAAAATGATTCGTTGAGTTAACTCACAAAAAAAATTTTCTCTTTTTCATTGCTCAATTTTCTTCATGTTTTCCTTTCAAATTTACTCAATTTCAGCTAGAAAAGCAGCGCATGTGCTGGGAGCTGGGAGGCCACTCAGGCCTGTTGACAGGAAGCCACTTCAACCGAGCGAAAGGGATCAGAGTGCACAAACTGACGCATCAAGTCGATGACATCACGCTGACACTGAAGAGATGCGGTGACAGGGCCGTCCCCCCTGCCTTTTCTCCAAACAAGGAGGTGCTAAATAGCAGGCTGTTTCCTGTAGATTGGTGGGCCTTTAAAAAATCGCACTCAGAGACTCACTAAAACACGGCCTCAACGACACTCACTAAAACACGGCCTGAACTCTGGCCTTTTACAAATCGCACTCAGAGACTCACTAAAACACGGCCTCAACTTTGGAAATTTTGGGGAAAGGAAAGGAAAGGGGGGAGGGGGAGGGGGGTTTACCTAAGCAGGGAAGGGAGGGGGGCCCTAAAGGGGGAAGGGGGGAGGAAGAGGGCCCTACCTAAGCAAAGGGGGGCTTGGGCCCTAAGGGGGAGGGGGAAGGGGGGCCCTAAGGAGAAAGGGGGGAAGGGAGTTTTAATTAGTAAGAAAAAAGAAAGAGAAAAGTAAGAAAAAAGAAAGAAAAAAAATAAAAAAGAGAAAGAAAAAAGAATACTAATTAATTGAGCTAGGCCGTTTTTAAGTTGAGGCCGTGTTTTGGTGAGTCTCTGAGTGCGATTTGTAAAAGGCCAGAGTTGAAGCCGTGTTTTAGTGAGTCTCTGAGTGTTTGAGTGTCTTGAGTGCGATTTGTTAAAGGCCGGTTGGTGGGGAAAAAAAACAACTAATTTTGAGGAAACATCAAACTAATGAGAGAGACCGAGAGCCTGTTTAAAGTACATATAGAGAACGCATATGAAGAGAGAAATCCAGATTACTCTCTCTTTTTCTTTCTCGTTTTCCTTCTCCCTTTCTCTCTTTGTTTCTCTCCTTCTCTCTCTTTCTCTCTCTCTCTCTTTCTCTCTCTCTCTTTCTCTCTCTCTCTTTCTCTCTCTCCCTCTCTCTCTCTCTCTCTCTCTCCCTCTCTCTCTCTCTTTCTCTCTCTCCCTCTCTCTCTCTCTCTCTCTCTCCCTCTCTCTCTCCTCTCTCTCTCTCTCTCTCTCTCTCTCTCTCTCTCTCTCTCTCTCTCTCTCTCTCCAATACAAATTTAGGACATGGGAGCTAATGATATTGTTCAAGTTTATTGTTTATCTTTAATTTTTAAAGAAGCGAATAGATTTGCGCATTGTTTTTACCCGAAGGTGGGTGAGCAAAAATCCTGATTTCATAAGAGAGTGCTCTATGTATTTTTAATATTCAGTTGTTGCGGATTCTCCAAGTTGAAAGGTACTTGTGTTGAGGAGGAAGAGGACAGTAGAGGATTCACGCAGGGTGACCGATTGCTCCAGCGGAAGGCCAGGGGTCAATTCTCTCATGCTTTCCTCCGGACGCAGTTCTCCTCCCCCACCACCCCAGTGAAGCCGATTCACAGCTTCTCTCCTTCCGCGTCTTCGCACACTGCCGTCGCTTCCTCCGCTGCGCGGAATCTCATGGCTGTCCGCTCTCTTCTAGGCAAAAAGACAGCTCCGGGCGCAGTGAATCCTCCTGTCAGTGAAGAGCAGAAGCATGCCCGTGTCCACCAGCACCACCGCACTCACACAGATATTCTCACGAATTACGCCCTAACCGCTTTGCACCCCTACCCACTTTACCCTTTTGTAGTACAGTAACCAGCCCTGTGTCCTCACCCTACAATACTAGCTGAAAAGCTGTTAGTACAGTTGCTTGAGAATTAGAGCTTTCTTCGTCGTCTCTGGGGTGGTTACTTGATGTACCTTCTTTTCGAAAAAAAAGAAAAATAAAATAAATTTGCGGAAATATTCCTACAGTAACCTGCAGTGACCATTCGTGGTTTTCTATCGATTCGCTGTTTATTAACAGTAATTAATATGCCTTTTTCGTTTTAGAGAAATCAAGTGACTAAGTTACTCTCAATTTCAGTTTTGAAAAAAATTTTTCTTCTGAGTTTGCAAGTTGTATTATGTCGGTTTTAGATGATATTTTTTTGAGAAACAAAAATATTGATGCAAAAACATCCGATTGCATTCATGTTGATAAGAAAAAAAGTGTTTAGTTCTTCATCTTGTGAATATGCTTCTTCTTCTTTATAATTCGGTAGAGTTGTGTCTTTATGACATTTTCAATCGGAATTTCAACCAGAATTTTAGTTTTGGTAGTAGTAATGTGTTTCAAGCTATCTGTTAAAAAAACCCTCTTGTGAAGTAGTTTATAAATCCAGTTATTGTTCCAAGTCAGAAAAAGGCACTTGATGTGTGAAAATTGTGATGTGATTCACTTCTTGTATTCATGAATAAGCATCCGCTTGTGAATCTAACTATGAATATGCAATGCTACCTAAGCATAACAATCGATTATGATAGTGCCGTTTTTTATTGCACTGCTGTTTTGCTTGTTTTTCTTTGAGGAAGTTTCGATGTAAACTGGTTTTCTAAGGCTAAAAATTAGATCCTTTTGATTCGGAGAAAGCATGCTTTTCATAAGATTAACTTTAACGAGATTCTATAGTAAAAATGTATGGTAATAAAGTGTGTTTGTTGGAAGTCCCTTTTTTGTGCACACACACACTAACAGAATCAGCACTCAGAAAAGATATTCTTTTCAGTGAGTTACCTTGAGAACACACGTTTTTTTCGTGTCGTGACCCACTTGCACTAGATCGCTCAATGTGCTGATCAATTGCGACAGTATTTTTGCAGATCTCTCGGGTTACGGTGACCGCAGCGAAACCATTGAAAGGGAGGAATTTGTCTACCATCAAGAAGATCACCGCATCGTTAGTTTAACTTTGCTCCTTACAATAAAAAATATAGATCAGTCAATATTTATCAAGAATTAACATAATTCGTTTCTGATCTCGAAATATCAGTAAAGGATTGAGGAATATGAAAAGAAACAAAGAGAAAATAATATTTAGTAAAGTTAAATTCTGAGATGCTGTGATTCTGTATTCTCATTTCTGACCACCTTGTTAATCGAGCCTATGATTCTGTATTCTCATTTCTGACCACCTTGTTAATCGAGCCTATGATTCTGTATTCTCATTTCTGACCACCTTGTTAATCGAGCCTATGATTCTGTATTCTCATTTCTGACCACCTTGTTAATCGAGCCTATGATTCTGTATTCTCATTTCTGACCACCTTGTTAATCGAGCCTATGATTCTGTATTCTCATTTCTGACCACCTTGTTAATCGAGCCTATGATTCTGTATTCTCATTTCTGACCACCTTGTTAATCGAGCCTATGATTCTGTATTCTCATTTCTGACCACCTTGTTAATCGAGCCTATGATTCTGTATTCTCATTTCTGACCACCTTGTTAATCGAGCCTATGATTCTGTATTCTCATTTCTGACCACCTTGTTAATCGAGCCTATGATTCTGTATTCTCATTTCTGACCACCTTGTTAATCGAGCCTATGATTCTGTATTCTCATTTCTGACCACCTTGTTAATCGAGCCTATGATTCTGTATTCTCATTTCTGACCACCTTGTTAATCGAGCCTATGATTCTGTATTCTCATTTCTGACCACCTTGTTAATCGAGCCTATGATTCTTTATTCTCATTTCTGACCACCTTGTTAATCGAGCCTATGATTCTGTATTCTCATTTCTGACCACCTTGTTAATCGAGCCTATGATTCTGTATTCTCATTTCTGACCACCTTGTTAATCGAGCCTATGATTCTGTATTCTCATTTCTGACCACCTTGTTAATTGAGCCTATGATTCTGTATTCTCATTTCTGACCACCTTGTTAATCGAGCCTATGATTCTGCATTCTCATTTCTGACCACCTTGTTAATCGAGCCTATGATTCTGTATTCTCATTTCTGACCACCTTGTTAATCGAGCCTATGATTCTGTATTCTCATTTCTGACCACCTTGTTAATCGAGCCTATGATTCTGTATTCTCATTTCTGACCACCTTGTTAATCGAGCCTATGATTCTGTATTCTCATTTCTGACCACCTTGTTAATCGAGCCTATGATTCTGTATTCTCATTTCTGACCACCTTGTTAATCGAGCCTATGATTCTGTATTCTCATTTCTGACCACCTTGTTAATCAAGCCTATGATTCTGTATTCTCATTTCTGACCACCTTGTTAATCGAGCCTATGATTTACGAAAAGTACAAAACTACTTGAATAGAACGCAGTGCCCGGTAATGATTTCTTTCTAAGTTTTATGAACCGGTTTGTTACCCGTTATTCTATTATTATTGCAGCGGTCGACCAGAGCCATACCCGACCGGGACGCGGGTGGAGATGCCCGCAAGTCCGGCCAACACTTACCAACTGCGGCCCCGCCCCCTCTACTCCTCCAAGATGTACGAAGTGGCCAAGTGCCTCGCTCCAAACGCCTCCGCCTTGGGCGCAGTCTCTTCGCGCTGCAAGGCTTCAGTGAAGGGCGGAGCGTGTGCTCCTGAAAACTCGGCAGCCTTGACGACTGCAGCCTCAGAAACCAAGAAGGGCCTGTTCAGCAGAAAATAATCAGAGTTGACTTCGGCCAAGTACTACCAATACTTTTTTATTCCACTTATTTTGAGTGAATTTGTCTGGAGAATGGTTGTTCTCGCACAATCCCGGACAAAACGGTTATATAATTTTTCTTCTTCTTGTATCTAAAGTCGTTATATCAAGAATCGTCTAGCGATGCTATGGCTAAAACTAAATTTTGAAGTTTTTCACTTCAAGTTTATCGCACTGAAAGATCTCGATGCCATATATTGAAAAACTCGTGCTACACTTACACTTAGGATTATCAGCTACTCAAGAACATAGTTCATGAAAGTCTCCTATTAGTACCTCAAAGAGGTTTTTCATCGAATTGTTAATAATTGGTTGTATATTCATCTATAATTCAATGATTAACTCATTTGACTATCACAGAATAACCATACTATTCTGCTGCAAAAATGTTGTTTAAGGCTAACAAGGAGTTCTCACTTACACTAAAAAGCTTGTGCACGTTGTAGATTTTTAAGCCAATTGAACCGTTCCCCTCTTGAAAGTTTTATTTTTTCATCTATAAGCTAAAAGCTGTTTACTACAGTAGTCTTGCTGTCAGTGTTTCAATAGTAACCATGTTTGAAATTTAGTTACAACAATCCTACTGTTGGCTGAATACGCATGTGCTAATTTTTGTTTCGCATCTATTCGCACCTAGTGCAGCAACCGAATCTCATCTTTTGAAAGCCAACTTTTGATATTCAAGATCGCTTTTGAAGCTTGAAAGTATTTTTATCACAAATTGGCAATTTTGAGTTAACGAAAATTGTATTACGAATTTTTATGCAATTCATAATCATGTGTCCGAATTTCTAGTTTTTTGATTCCGCTTTCACCTCCTCAAAGATTGCCTATATGTCTTCAGCTCAATTATACTAATACTAAGCAGGATGTGAGATACTGATTGAATCATCTCGGTCAAACAAGCATGCAATTTTTAGATCGGACAAGCGGTATCAGCATTTATTGAATCTATATTAACGCGTTCTACGTTCTACTTCAAAGAACTCATTCCTTTTATTCATCTTTTTTTAAGCATATGCTAATCTGAAAAGATCATCTATCTAAAATAATGCTTGTACTCGATAGTATTTCCTTTATAAGCCGAGTGTAACATACATTGATTGTTTATTGGTTGCAATTGCTTTTTAGATTACATTATTTCATTGATAATATTCATTTTTATGAAATTTCAATTTTTTTTCATGAAATAAGAGGATATTCTTTGCTTTGCGCTTGCCGGTTGTACTATTTTAACAAATCGAGCGAGTCATTTCGATTATGCATTTTAACAATTAGGCAATCATTTCCGTCAAAATTATGTGGAATATGAGAAAATCTTAGGTTTTTCTCTCCCACATGCTGAATGCTAAATCTGTAGTCGCGCAGTGATTTGGCCTTCTGCTAAAGCAAAAAAAGTTGATTGTAATATATGCCAGCTCTGCTAATAGATATTTCTTCTCTTCCAAAATAATATTATTTATAATTTTGCTTGAAGCACAAAAGAAAAAATAAATGAGTCTTTGTTCACAAAAAAACAACAGTGTTTTATTTGAGTGGAACGCTATTTGCTGAGGAAGAGATTGGAGGTTCAGTTCTAGGCAGGACCAAGCCAGGGCGCAAGCGTATAGTGGATAAAGAAACCTGGTGGTGGAATGAGGATGTCCAAGCTGCACTCAAGAAGAAGAAAGATGCTCTCAAACTGTGGAAGACATCTAGTATGTCAGACATAGACCGTACCCAAAATGTCTTCGCTAAGAGAGAAGCCAAGAGAAGTGTTGCGAAAGCGCGCTCTTCTGCAACGAATGAGATGTACAACAAGCTTGACACACGCGAAGGTGAAAAAGATGTTTACCACATTAGCAAAGGAAGAGCTTCCGCAGCTAAAGACTTCTCGCACATCAGGCTGATCAAGAACCGATCAGGACAGCTTCTCCGGTCGAATTTCGACATTGGAAAGAGCATTTCGAAGGAATCTCCCACATTGAGTTCCATAATCCACCTCTACCACCGTCTCTTCCAGTAGAAGGTCCTTTCCCTCTCATTACTGAATAAGAAGTTCGAGATGCGCTCAAGAGAATGAAACCAGGAAAAGCATGAAAGCCAGATGATCTACCTGCTGTCGCGTGGAAACTCGAGGGATATTGTGGAATTTCTCACCTTGTTGAACTATTCCGGAAAGCTAAGAGTCGCCTGGATTTCCCGGATGATTGGAACGCTTCGAGTACGATTCTTATCTTCAAAGGAGATGTTACTGACTGTTCCAACTACCGTCCCATCAAGCTGATACCTCATAATTCGATGCTCCTCAAAAAAGTCATTGGAGCTCGTCTGCGGAAAATTGTCAGCACTTCGGTGAATC
Source organism: Allodiplogaster pararmata (assembly GCA_964056735.1). Taxonomy (NCBI): domain Eukaryota; kingdom Metazoa; phylum Nematoda; class Chromadorea; order Rhabditida; family Diplogasteridae; genus Allodiplogaster; species Allodiplogaster pararmata. Next base: position 38,806,300 of record OZ057404.1, on the reverse strand, counting down.
AATGCAGTTTCGTGAAGGGATGTGGAACTACTCATGCTATATTTGCCATCCGCCTGTACCTGGAGAAGCATAGAGAAAGAGCGAAGTCTGTACACTGCGCTTTCCTAGACTTGGAAAAGGCTTTTGACATAGTCCCACATGAGGCCTACATAAAGTGGATCGAAATGATGTACACCGCCCCAAGAAGTACCGTCAGGTGCCCAGCTGGAACGTCTGAACCATTCAGTATTTCAGTTGGAGTACATCAAGGGTCTGCGCTGTCTCCTCTTCTTTTCATCTTGATCATGGACACACTTACCCGCGATCTACCCTCCAAAGACTCTTCTGTATGCAGATGATGTTGTTCTGTGCTCAGAAAACAGGGAAGATCTCGAGGCTTGACTTGAGAAATGGAACAATCGGTTCTACGAATACGGGCTGCGTTTAAATGTCGGCAAGACCGAATAGCTGGAAGCCGGCACCAACGACTCTACATCAATACGATCGCAAAACACCATGCTCAGGAAAGTTGATAGCTTCAAGTACTTAGGATCTTTCGTCTCCTCAATTGGGGACATCAAAGCTACAGAGAATGCAAGGATCAATGCTGCATGGCTAAATTGCAGAGAAGCCACTGGCATACTGTGCGACAAACAGATGCCTGAACAACTGAAAGGTAAAATATACCGATAAGTTGTTCGACCCGTTGCGATATATGGCCTCGAATGTGCTCCAACAACTGTGAAAACCGAGCAATTGCTTCACGTTATGGAAATGAAGATGCTGAATTTGAGCCTTGGACTCACGCGTTTGGACAAGGTGCGAAATGAAGATGTAAGAGATCAACTTGGAATCACTCCCATTTTCGAGACGGTGAGAGAAAGCAAGCTGAGATGGTATGGTCGAGTTTTAAGAGCTGACCCTTTATCCGTCTCAAAATCAACCTGGAACCTCGATGTCCAGGGTAAGAGACCCAAAGGGAGACCAAAAACTAGATGGCGAGACAGGATTGAAGTAGACATGGCTGCTGTCAGAATTAGAGCTGAAGACGCCGCGAATCGGGGGGAATGGAGAAGTGTCATCTATAAAGCGAACCCTGTTCTCAGACGGGAAACTATTCGCTGAGGAAAAATCTGCTATTTGCACATCTCAGGGCAAGATAAAGGAACCGGAGATTTCTCTTTTCTTTGTAGCGGACATGGATCGTTGAAAAATTTTCTTGTTTATCATATCTCGAACTTGAAAATATCATTCTTTACACTGAATGTCGATATATAAAATTTTTTTTCTTGATACACAAAGTCTACAGATGAAATATTTAAAATGAGAAAACATCAAGAAAAACAGTATAAAAGGTGGGTTGATAAGAAAGTGGGTAAATGAGTTCTTGTTGATAAAAGAGTGGGTACTTGTTGAAACTCACAAATCACCGAAGTTGATAAAAAGTGAGAAAAATTATAATACATGTGTCTATATAAAATTAAATTATGATTCTCAAAAGAGCATTAATTTCTTCCTCAGATCATTCTTACGCCATGACTTAATTCTGTTTAAACAGTATTTAGAGTTCTACGAAGCTGGAATATGAAGAATACAGCGGTGGACTTATTAGATTTATGGCACTTCGTTCTTATGGCACTGACTATTTGCGAAATTGGATTTCATATTAATTAAGAGCTTAGTATTTTCCTGAAAAATAATGTAACATTCCATTTTTCAAGCCTCAAAAATCTCATCGCATCGGCATCAGTGACCTGAGAATAATATTTTTCAGGGCCGCAGGGAAAGAATATAAACCATTCTTCAAATGGGTAAATTGACTTCGTTTTCCTTAGCCCACTTCCTAACTGTATTCGTAATGGACTCGATCTGCGAATGAGTCCCATTGCGTAAATAAGCTAGCACTGCGGCCATTTCCTCCCTGAAAACGGTAACTTCTTTCTCAAAACCCATTACAGTTTGCATTATAGTCTTGATAAGAACTGTATTGAACTCTTGGCGGATGGAGATCAGAGTAGCCATTTCCAGGAGACTAAAAGCAATGCTTTTATTTGAGTTAAGGAATGCTCGCATTCAATCATTCTTCAAATACGTCCTTGTGTTGTAATGTCTGCTTCTCAGCATTTTAAGCAGAAGATCAGTGTGAAAACCCGTTTTTTTATGAGTTGGTCACCATTTGATGTTGCGATAGAAATGTCCGTCCGATCTTCTTCTCAAAGATCTACTCGCAAACCTCCTCCATCTGGCTATAATTCAAAGCGCAACTTGTACCGAACAGTATAATCAGAACTTTGACTCTTTTTTCATTCTTTTTCAACCTTTTTTCTAAGATCAAACCCATATAATAGTACCGAAAATAGACCAACCCCGTGCACTTTGACTTTACAAGTAGACCGAATTGGCCCGACACTGCCGCTCTCTTTCCCAACCAATTCTCAGGCGAAGGATCCAACTTCTCAAGTGCATCGTAGGCCTTGGCCATACTAGCGAACTGCTTCGTCTGAATTGAAATTTTCTTCGGTGTGGTTTTGTTGGAGAGTTTGTCTGGCTTGCGCTGTTTTTCTGTAAGTGACAGCTTCTAGATTTTTTAAATGTATCAAGACCGATTCTTCCTTCTCGCTCTTCCTTTTCAGTCTACGGATATGCGAGAATCGGACCATTGACAGAGTAGCAAGCATGGCATCATTCATTATCGTTGTTGTTAATCATCGGCATCATTCATTATCGTTGCATCATCGTTGTTCATAACCTATTGAATTCATTCATTATTTCAACTTTTCTCACTTTAGAAAAAGTGTCACGCTTTCAGTTTAGCTGCAATTGTGCTATAAATTTGTTTTTTTTTGTCATTAAAAATTCTGAATGCGGTAAACTAATATTATTATTATTATTATACATACTACATGCATGCTTACAGAAATGAAGTCAATCTTTGACAAATTGGCACAATTCTCAAGATAGAAAACTTGAAAAGTGTAGAATAGCAAAGTTTTATTTATACAGATGAGCGACAACCTACAAAACAGAAAATGACAAGAAAACGACAGTGGAAAGAAGGTCAATCAAAATAACTGTAAAAACCAAAAAAAATACTTACAACGAAAGAGTCGTGAGCAATGATGTTGAGAAGCGAATGATTATGTCGACTGTCACTGATTCGGTCGTAAAGATCCCAAGCTTTAGCAGCTTCACCACTCATGATATCTACGACACTTCAGGAGTCTAAGGAGTCGTGATATAAGGGCCTGGAGGTTGATTAAATAACTACACCTGAATGTTTTGTTCAATTTCAGTTGATATGCTCCTTAACACAAATTGCCTTCTCCAGAAAGAATTTCGCCCCGGTTTTCTGTGAACTGCTTCAGATTCTGATGTGTATATCTTTCTTCCTCTTTCTATCATCCATCTCTGCCTCTCTCTCTCTTTATCTCTCTCATATATTTCTCTCTTCTACTCACGCTTATCTATATGTATTTGATACTCTCTTTTTCGAATCTCTTTTTCTCATTCGCTGACTAAATTTTTACGGCATAACTCAACAGGCAGAGGTCAGAAATTCATGATTTGGAAGTAGTATGTTAAGCACTACCAAGCTAGTGTGTGGATAGGACGAAATAAGTACAATGAGTTAATAAGCTTTCGTTATGTCAGCTACTGGTTCTGCCAATATAGATCTGTCCCACATCTCGAGAAAATGCGTACTCTGTCGCAAAGGGGGAACAAGCGCGATAAAGGAATTATTTAGAATTATTATTACAATTATACTTAGCTGACAGGATTTTACGAGGAGTTGGTGATAGAGCAGAGAGGAGAAGTTGGTGACTTCAGAGAGAACCGCCACCGCCTCCTCGTACTGACCATTCATCACAAGTGCTTGGCCGTAGTTGAAGCAGAACGTGTCGTCGTTGTAAAAAAATTGCTGCAAATTCTATTTTCATTTTCAAACTCATGGGAAAAGACCTCTAAGACTTTCACATTGCACTATTGCACGTATTCATCCATCTTCGACAGGGTAGTTGTAACGCGCTGACTCTGGTAAGAGAGAGAGAGAGAGAGAGAGAGAGAGAGAGAGAGAGAGAGAGAGAGAGAGAGAGAGAGAGAGAGAGAGAGAAAAGAGATAGATAGATAGAGAGAGATAGGGATGGAGAGAAAGAAAGACCGAAAGGGAGGCAGACAGTGAGACACGGTTGGGTTCGATCCCGGTCATAAACTACTTTTTGCTGCCATAATGCTAATTCGCGTTATCATCCTCGGTATCGAAAAACAGAGTATAAGGAGTAGATCAAGTCAATAGCGCTTAATGATCTATGACATCTAAAGCGTTAAAGTTGAATTGTTATGAACTGTTAATTTTTAGAACTCTAATTTTTCACTTTTATGATCGATTTCATACCCAAGAAGGTTTGTTTCACAGCTAAAAGGTTTTCGGAAAAGTCAGCGATGTCAAGAGTCTTCCAGTTCCCAATTCATATAACCACGAGTTCCATTTTAAAATTTGTTGAGAGCCTTCTCTGAGCTTCCATCAAAGCTCATTAACAATTTTTTAGTGATTTTGAGAAAAAAAGAAGAACCCGAATGGTGGAGAAGTATTGAACGGAATCATGGTAATTTCCACTGAGAAAATGGTACGCTGCCATGGATTGTCTGCCCGGAATGGTATCTGAGTCAAGCCATGGATTGTCTGCCCGGAATGGTATCTGAGTCAAGCCATGGATTGTCTGCCCGGAATGGTATCTGAGTCAAGCCATGGATTGTCTGCCCGGAATGGTATCTGAGTCAAGCCATGGATTGTCTGCCCGGAATGGTATCTGAGTCAAGCCATGGATTGTCTGCCCGGAATGGTATCTGAGTCGATCTAATTTTTTATCATTACTGTAACAGAAACTCTAAAATGAAACTAGCTAATAGTCATTTAACAAAAGTTTTACCTGTTAAAAATGCTTAATAATGAACAACTCATACATGCAAGATGTATACAAAGCTTTTTCCGTTTATTTAAACACTTTTTTTAAAGTTTGCAACAGAAAAAAATTGCACACGAATAGTTCAAAACATAATTTGCATTGAGTGTGCTTTTCAACTATGTAACTGAGCACAGCGTTGTGTTCCAATTACAATTGCACTTCGGAAATAAACTAAATTTGAGAAATTGCTAACACGTCAAGTTGAAGAAGAGTTTTCTGTGACATGTAAAGTAGTGTTTACATGGACATCGCAGAAGAAGAAAAATGAGCAGATAAAGCAGGGATTTACTATACTTCGAAAAAAATACATCCGGGTCACCATAAAAGGGAAAAAAACTAACCACACTCGGAAGCTGATTCTCCAACTACTTTGAAGTACTGCTTGGCAGAGTTGAGATGCTCCTTCTGTCAATCCACTTTCTTTTAATTTTTTTTCGAACAGCAATTGTCAATTGGGTTGTCGTTTATGCACATGTTAATAGATTAGGCTGCGAAGTGTGCAGGTTGACTGATCTATCATATGCTGGTTCACTAGACTTTCATACGTCTTCTTCCCTCGAGTTGTCATAGCAATACGTTAAAAACTCATAATTGTTGTTTGTTGAAACTGTCAGTACTGTAGCACTATCACATGTGTCAACAACGTTATAGTTCAGTTCTAACGCGCTGGATCAACGGTAAGAGAGAGTGCGCAGGGTTTGATCCCGACACGTGGATTAGTTTTTGTCCGTGTAATATTTTATTAGTATTCTTTTTGTCCTGTTAGATAGTTGAGCTTAAAGTCTAGACATGGCCTAAAAATAGTGTGCTCGACTATTGTGCGAAGAGTTACAAGTTCGACTCTCATCCCGGACCGTGCCACCCAAACCAAGGAGGTTAAGAAATGTTGGTAGTGCTCTGGCACGAATCTGACTCCCCACTGCTGCTCTACACACACTAGCATTGACCTAGCGGCCAACCACTGGTTCTACCAGAATACGTATGCGGCAGGGTAGCTCAGGGAAGCGCGTACGCTGCCGTGAGGTGAGAACAAGCGCGAGGAAGATTAGATAGTTGAGCTAACAACGCTGTCAATACATAGAATGAGCTGACCGACAACTTCTTCTGCCCAATCATGAGGTAAGTGATCGCCTTGAGCAAGTACTCAAGAGGAGTGGCTGCCTCGAAATGGGAGAACAGCTTGAATGCGTTGTCAATGTCATCGTGGGAGAGATGGTAGATGATCAGATTGAGACGGGCTTCCGGCAAAAGATCCACCAGAGACGGAAGAACCTTATTGAATATACTTCAACCTTTGTTCCTACATCACAAAAACATGTTTTTTTTAGTTACCATATGTTTGACAAAACGCCTTGCATACATCCTAAGTATATTCATCGGTTTGTGTCTTGAAAACTAAGGTTAACACTTTTATTGAATTGCATGACACGGATGGTTCGAATTCTCACCGTAGTCGAATAATTTGTTTTTTTTTCTTCTTACTGTACTCACCGAATCGAAACAACTTTCTCAAAAATTAGAGGAGTCCAGTGAAAAACGCTAATTATTAATAGCTCAGTAATACACTCCATTTAGACACATTTTGAATTAAGAACAGTTTTTGAAGGAAAAAACTCTGATTAAGCATCTACAAAATATGTAATAAAAAAGGTTTCTGAAGAATGTTTTCTCAGAAAAATCAGTCCTGAAATTTATGAATCTTTATTCCTAGCTTCGTAAATTTATGAATTTTTATTCCTAGCTTCGTAAATTTATGAATCTTTATTCCTAGCTTCGTAAATTTATGAATCTTTGTTCCTTCGTAAAGTTCGTAAAGTTGTCAGGCAAAACCTGAAGTGCGTTAGTTCCCCTGTTGAAAACCACATTGTTATGAAGGTAAAGGGCTCGGACGTGAGGGTACAATGTGTCCGAATTACTCATCTCCAGCTGAAAGATAAGTTACACTTAAGAGTTCCAATCTCTCTATTTCGACTCACTATTGCTCTCAGTTACTCAAACTCTCACTCTCTCGCTTCGTGTTTTCGTGTCGCTTTTTTCTCTCGCTTTGTGTCTCTTTCTTCTCTGTCTGTCTCTCGCTATTACTATTTCGTTCTCCATTCTTCTCTCATTTTCTATCTCTCTCCCTTCTACATACTCTCTTTCTTCTCTGTCTGTCTCTCGATATTACTATTTCGTTCTCCATTCTTCTCTCATTTTCTATCTCTCTCCCTTCTACATACTCTCTTTCTTCTCTGTCTGTCTCTCGCTTTTACTATTTCGTTCTCCATTCTTCTCTCATTTTCTATCTCTCTCCCTTCTACATACTCTCTTTCTTCTCTGTCTGTCTCTCGATATTACTATTTCGTTCTCCATTCTTCTCTCATTTTCTATCTCTCTCCCTTCTACATACTCTCTTTCTTCTCTGTCTGTCTCTCGCTATTACTATTTCGTTCTCCATTCTTCTCTCATTTTCTATCTCTCTCCATTCTACATACTCTCTTTCTTCTCTGTCTGTCTCTCGCTATTACTATTTCGTTCTCCATTCTTCTCTCATTTTCTATCTCTCTCCCTTCTACATACTAACGTGGACGGAATTGTTTCCAAGTTTAAACAGGGCAGAACTCCGCAGGTTTTTCGCCGCAGGACTGTCCGGAAACTCTTTCAGATATGGAATAACGGATTCCTTCAAAATAAAATGTTGTGGTTGAAGTATTTTTTTAAAGCATGAATTGACGATTTGAGAAGCTTGGGTCTTCTATAGATACACAGTCTAACCATAGCTCTGTCATAGTAATCTAGCTTGAAGTAGCAGAGAGCGGCGTAGAAATTTACAGCGATGAAGTTTCTGCAAAATTTGTTTTTTTTTTTTAAGAAAAACTTTATCAAAAATTTGTAAACAGACTTTAAACGTTTTTTTATTATAGAGAAGTAAGGCAATTAACGGGAATTCGTTGAGAATTTCGGTGCAAATGTTAAGGGCTTCGTTGTAGTGCATCCGGAGATAGTGCAAGGCTGCCAGTGACATTTTGTCTTCCGTTGACGTCTGCAAACAGTTCAAACTCGACATCAGTCTTCAACGGTAAGGACTCCAGGAAAGACTTCAGCAGGAAGTACTCTTAGTAAGACTCTAGGAATGACTCTAGATAGGACCGGGTTAAGCCATGGTTCATAAGCATCAAAGAACAGGAATTTTTGAATTTTTGTAACATTGTCCAAACGTGTTAACCTTATACAAACATCCTATCATGCACCATCAGTATTCACGTGATACATATGTTTCGCGTAATAAAAAGTTTAAGTTCAAGGTTTATACAACATTATGTAAACTAGAATGGTTTTTTAAAAAGCTTTCTCGCACTTGTTTCCGCCTCGTGGCAGGGCATGCGCTTTCTTGAAATAAGATACAGGCCTATCCTGGTAGAACCAATGGCCACTCTAGTGCGTAAAGAAGCAGTGGAGAGAGTCAGATTTGTGCTAGCATTGTTCAACTTAAGAAACCGCTTTGGTTCGGGTGGATCTCTACCTTAGTACTTATAAACACTATGTAAGAACCAGGCAAATTAGAAATCTTAGTCTTTTTAAAACGCTAATTTTAATGAAGCGTTGCTGATAAGAAATAATAGGGAAATTAAGTACTAAGAGCTTCTCATACAAATACATTAAGTTGGCGATGGCACTGACACTAATTTGTTAGTGACACTGACATTGATTTGCGAATGTTTTTTCAGAAAGTTTTCAATGACACTGACATCGAGTTTTCAATAGCACGATTAATAATTTGATGACACTTGCAGTAAGTAGTGAATCACACTGACGGTACTTGTCAATGGCACTGACAATTCGTTTTAATAGACACTAACAGTACGCTGCTTATGACACTGACAGTAAGCTTAGAATGATATCGAAGTAGGTCAGAGTCGCTTTGCATCTTGAAGGCGCAGTGAAAAAGCAAGCGATTCCGCAGTCCACTTTCATCTTCCGCTCCTAAACTTCGTCTTTTCTGCGAAAGATTTGATTTAGACCGGAAGAACCCCAATTTCTCCATTCAAGATGTTCTCCCCCACAAGACCACAGATACCCCACTAGGTCACACAAGTTCAGTCTGACTCAACCCAGTTTCAAACATGTTAATCTCACTAATAACTTCTCAACCAGAGTAGTTCCGGTCTGGAACAAACTCCCAGAGACTGTATTTTCGATTAATACAGTCAAATCATTCAAAACAGCTATCGGTAAGCTATAAAACGATCCTCATATTCTCGATTCCAGACCCACTTACCTCTTTTTCCTCGACTTACCTCTTTTTCTCACTTTGAAAATTGTCACGCCTTGATGTTGATACGAATCACTCCTCTATTTGATCCCCTACCTTCCCCTTCCGAAATCACCCTTGCGATAAAGTATTATTATTATTATTATTATTATTATTATTATTATTATTATTATTATTATTATTATTATTATTATTATTATACTGTTTTTCGTTGTTCGGGTGTGAAAAATATGAACAAAATACTGAAAGACGCCTGAATTTATCATGAAATATTTTTAAATTAACAAGTAAAAAGACATTGAAGCCTGGTTGATATGGTATATGATTGCAAGATCACTCAGACAAAAGCAAATACACAGGGAGGGATCGAACCCAACAATTTCTATTCTCCGAACAAAAGTAACAAAATGAAATTGTTGTATGGAATCTGGCCTTACAACTTCAAACAATTGGGTTTGAACACTTTCGCAGGTCTTCAATGTAATGATGTACATATCTGAGGCCTTCAAGCTCTCACCGAACAGCTATATCATTAAATCCATTATATAAAATTTCACCGGATTTCTCCTTTGTTTTTTTAAAAATTTTTGCAGGAGTCGTTTAAACCCTATTGAATGGGTTTTTCAATTTATAGACTAAAGTTAGTTTTTTTTAATTTAAAATAAAAAAAAAACTAGAAATTGTTTGACTGTAAATTCTACCATGACTATGCTACTCTCAATGTAGGTACAATAAAGTATACGCGCAGGTGAAGATCTTTGTCTGCCTTTTAATGTCTTTCTAGGATTTTTCGAAGTTTTTAGTTTTTTATAGGTTTCGAGAGTTTCATCTAGGTTTCTAGGTCTGAGGTTTTTCCTCCTCGAACCTTTTTCGGCGCTTTCCTTGGCTTCATTGAATAGTCCCAAAAAGAAGAGACAGCAGCCGAGAAATACATGAACATCCTCAGGAAACTCGCCCTTGTTTAGCATCTCGACGTAAACCTGTTGAGCACATCCTTTGATAACACTTCATCGAGTTTTTTCTTCGTTAATACATTATTTGAGTTATAACAAGTTGCTTCTATGAATCTTTTACTTAGACAGAACGATTTTTTCCCTCACTAACCACAAATACATGTAGCATACAAACCTCTGCGGCTTCTTTATACTCTCCACTGTTGAAGAGGCAGTAGCCGAGCCATTCCTCCATGATAGGATCATGATTCGTCTTCCTTTGGTACTGTAACTCACTTAATTGTAGCCGAAGAATGTTTCTTTACTATCTACAGTAGACTAACCTTCAGAAAAGAGACTGCTCCTGTCAAGTCTCTGTTCTTGATGAACTGGAGCAGTTCCGGTGCTTCGGTCCCTTTGCGTGAGGGCTGTGTAGGTTTCTCGATAGAAGGAGAATCCTTCTTTTTATTGCCCCGTAGTCGATTGAGTAGCTGAACATTGAGTAGCTGAACACGCAGGCTTTTTGCGGTCGAGAAAACAAGAAGCGAACAAGAATCAAAAAACTTAATGAAAGTGAACTCACCATTGCCATTCTGAAGCTTCAATCCAAAAAATTCCTGGATAATGTTTTTAACCACAGTGCTATGTTGCTTCTGATGTACATAAGCGTTACTATAGAGATGCTGACCTACCGAACATTATCTGCCACGCCGAACCTATTACGCGAGGCTTCAATAAGCGACTGCTGTGAAACTTCTGGCCAATTTTGTTAGCAAAGATCAAGGTTTTTATAAATTCCCAGTTCGACTATTCTTTCAAAATTGTTGTCGATTCTGCTCGACTTGAGCTGAGCTAATCGATGACGTGAGCTCATCTTCGAGTCTGGACTAGCGATGCTGACTAGTTTAACAGCTTCATCGTCAAATAGCCAACGGGCCTTTGTCTCCAAGAAGAACAGGCAATTTGCATTTAATTTTTTTTTTCTTTGAAGCTTTTGAATTGTCATTCAAAACTTTTCGGAAAAGTGAAAATTTAAACAAAAAAATGAGAAAGAAATAAAAAAGCCGTGAAGGCCAATTTCGACGTATTGGAACATGAGCCCTTGTTATACATTACTTATATATTCCTATATTCCATGATAATATCTGTTATTCATTAATTATATATTTATATATTCCATGATAATATCTGTTACGCAAACATATGCAGGGTAGTTTTTCACTACTTTGATGATGATAATGATAATAATGAAAAAACGATAACAATAATAATTAGGATGAACTTCATTGCACTGTCCCAGTTGAAGAAGAGAGAGATAAAGAGTGAAAAAATAGACATCAAAAGAGAAATCTCGGTATCCTCGACCTTTCGTACGGTGACACTTCGTACCGCGACTTTTTTGTAACCAAAATTTTTCTTAATGTTAGGTGAACGTCAAAAGAAGACCAGGCGTGTTCTGACAGAACAAATTCTCATATTTAAAGTCGTGCGACATTGTAGGAAAGAAAATTTTACCTTGTTTTCTAATTAGATATAATGATCTGGCGAGACGAACTTTTCATCTTTTGTTTGCATAACTTTTGTGTGTGCGATTGCAGTTCCTTGAACCTTGAGAAGTTAGCGTACCAGCTTGAAAACCATAATATTTTGTTTGGTGAACTTCTCTTTAAATTAAGTAGGCGCTTCTATTAATAAGGTGGAAGTTTTAAGAAATTAGATTTTTTTTCGAATCATGTAGGCATGTTTCTCGAATTAGGTAGGTGTTCATTGTTTCCTCATTTTAAATCATTTGATCAAATTTATAGAACCTTCGATACGTTTTTCTTTGAGAAAATAAATAACAAGTTCATTTACATCGGCCTTCTAAAACAGCAAAATTATTCAACTCTAAAATCACATTTGAAAACACGTTTAAAAAATTTTCACCTGAACAGCATGATGATGATGATTGTTGTCCGTGCGGTTCCTTTGGCGTTGAAAAGAGGGGGTCCACGAGTTCACGGTAAAAGCTCAAGCACACAGTCACACTCACTCACTTCTCTCTCTCTTTCGCTCTCTCATTCTCTTTTTTTTGCCTCTTTTCTTTTCGCTTTTTTTTAGTTAGGGCTTTGGCTTTTTTTTTGAAACAGCATAATCATTCAATTCTAAAGAAAAAACAAGAAAAAATGTTGGGTACTAAGTGTCGTTGGTACGAAATGTCGCGGTACGAAGAGTCGGTGATCCAGAAATTTTTGAAACAAAGAAAGCCAGCTATATTGGTCTTCTTTGAAGAGCGAGTGCGGCTGATGTTCGGCAGCAAGTTCGGTCTGGAGGCCTCGTGCACCCCTGCTCTGCAGTTGCTGCCGCGGAAAACGATTCACCCTCCCACATGCGGGTTACTGCTTCTGAATCCCACTGCAGAATCATATTCCATTTTGATTTCTGTAGATTTAAAAAAAAAGAAGCTATTTTCAAGCAAAAAAGGCAATGAGTGCAATAAAGGGTGAACTAGGTGTGGGCCAGGATTTTAACATGTAAGAAAGGCAACATAAAGTCATAGTTCTGGTTCCAGACAAATCTAAAAGTTCTCGTTCTTCAAGTTAGTGATATTACTCAATAAAAACAAGAATCCATCTGTTCTATTCAAACTGTTACTTTCAACCCTTTAAGAAACTCGCAGATTGAAAATCCAGATATGGGTAAGGCAGACATTGAAAAGAGACCGAGATGTTGCGATTGAAATAGAGAGTGACACGAAAACAGAGAATTCGTATTAAAATCTCTTTGTTCTTAAGCTAACATAGCCTTGTGGATTGATTTTACTCGCAGCTTTGATCCTAGTTGAAAGTAGCTCGTCAAAGTGATGTTTTCATTTTCATCCCCGTTTTTCATCCCTGTTTCCCTTCCTCGTTTCACTCCTCAAATTTCAGCTGAGTTTGATCGATATCGTCGATCCTGTCGACGTCGAAGAAATTCTGTCGCAGAGAAAGAGCACCGTCGTCTATGACCAAGCGACGCCTGTTTCAACGCCGAGAGCGTAAGTCTCCGCTCTTACTTCGGCCTGTTTTTCATCACTCACAAAGAAATTCGTAGATAAATAATAGTTATGATCATAGCTTACAAAGGTCACTATCAAAGGTACAGAGGTTCTGGAATGAAGAGAAGAGAGCTAAAGATAAAGGGCAGAAAATCGAAAGGGTTTTTTGCTAGACTTACCCGCTCAAATACTCAAAGTTTCTCAAAATTTCACCATGATGAGCGAGAAAAAACGCGAGTCTGTAAGAAAAAGTCGAGAGTTCCATATACGCAGCTAAGCAGGCTCAATGAATTAGATTTTGAAAAAAAACAGGTGGAAAAGAGTATTACCAGCAGAACACCTAAGGGAATAATAATACGAGTGAAAGGGTGAGAGGCAAACCGATAATAGAAATAGAAGAATTGAGAGAAAGAGAGAGAGCGAGGATTACCATGACCGAGCTAAGAGTGAGAGTTAGAATAGGCAAACTACCAACTGGCAAGTTTTCAATGGATTCGATCGGACCACCCACCTACAACCTTTTTTTTTGAATTTTCCAAATTATGATAAACAATATAAAACATAAGGCAGTTTGGTTTTCAGCTTTAATAGAACAATATTAATACCTTTGCTCTCCTAACGGCTAAGTTCCAAATTGAGTGCGGAACGAAAATGTGCTAGAGAAGGACAATTCTTATTTCATTCCATTCGAATGACTAGAACAATTCGTATCACTAGCCTTTTTGATAGCTCACACATTTTTACATAGATTTCATACGCAGTGCGGGCTAGAGAAACACAGTGGTGGAATTGCGAGACTCAGAATTGCGAGACTCAGATTCCCTAGAAAGTATTCTGTTCTTTTGCTGCAGTAGGCCTCGCGTAATTCGATTTATCCTGTTGAGATTAGTATTCAGCGCAGTCAAATGGTATTTAGAACTCTGACGATCGGAAAAAAGTGCTTTGCAGGCTGAGCGAGTTTCCACCAGATGACATCGAAGTGCGTCAAGTGACGAGAGAGTCTTCCAATGACGAGATGACGGTCGATATCAAGACGTCCGTTTTATTACCCTCTCTATTGTCTTGAAAACTCACCAGGACGCCTTCTGCACTCTTCTGAAAAAACATATGTACACATAGATTTGCTCATAGTCCTTCTCTACCAGCCTATAACACATCATTTTCACACTAAGTAATTGTACCTTTTCACGCATTTTTTTTCTGACGATCTTACTTCTGAAATCATTCTTCTATCAATTTCATCATGTGAATTTCCAACAACAACAAAAAACAATTGGTCGTTGTGAGATCTCTCAATTTCCTAAGGAATGATTTTCCAGAGTGCCGCTGACATCGCATGCGCACGCAGTGCTGGAATGGCTCAACGACCCTCTGTCTCTGGTGCATCACAAGCAATCCTCATACCGTACCGGAGATCTTCTGCTCAAAACCCTCAGAGAGCGACAGACCCTCATTTCTCCGCATATCTACGAGGGCGCCTCGGCAGAGAGCAGATCCACCAAGAGCGCGAGCATGGCTGACCCTGCCGAAAATGTTGCTTACCACTGATCATTAGTTTTTTGTTGTTGTTTTTTCATAGCTTTGTAGTGGATCCGGGTGAAGGTATGAATGGCCGCTTTTGAATGCTTGTTTTCGGCCGTTTAGTTGCTCTAGCACATTAAGGGACAATCGAACGAGAAAAAAACTTCTACGAATTTATAATAATATATTATCTGAATGTATTTATCAAAAAAGTTTTCGAAGTTCTCTCAAACGTATATCGGGCCCTACCCCTCTGATTGACCTGAAATCCACTATTTTACCAGGTACGGTGGGAGAAGTATTCAACCTTGCAGGAAGTCTCGAAGAGAAGTTCCTTTGTCTCGGGCTGTTCAACCGGAACCGCGGGTTCTGCTGAGGGACAGAGTCACAACGGGGCACTGCAGCAGTCTGTTGCAGATCAGGTACGAATTCTGCTGCTTAGATGAAAAATCTATTGCCAGAGAACTCAGGATGTTAGAGTGATCGAGAAAAAAGATAGAAAAAGAATAAGAGGAAGAGCTGTAGAGGAAGCGAATGACAGAGAGAGAGAGAGAGAGAGAGAGAGAGAGAGAGAGAGAGAAAGAGAGAGAGAAAGAGAGAGAGAGTAGAGGAAGAAAATTATATCCATATGAAGAAAAACGGAGATAGAGAGAGGCGGAGAGGAAGAGCGAGTGACAAGGAGTTACAAAGACGAACGGAAAGAGAAAGCTAGATTGTATAGTTTTCCAATTAATTAGTGTGTTTGCTTATGGTGGTATTCACGACGTTTCTAGATGCTGCCTGGAATATTAGAAAGAGTGCCAGTGACGCAAATGGAAGAGACGAACGAAGCGAAGAGAACTCAGGGGCGTCATTCTTCTGTGGTCGGTCTTCTTCATCCACAGGCAGAGGTCAACCGTCAGCAGATCAATCAATCAATATTTATTAGTCGTAAATTAAACTCAGAGGCATTCAGCGCATGATTAAGTTTTTATACATATACGAACAAGAAATACTTAAGGGAATTTGGAAAATGCTCATTTACAGCACCAAAGTACGTTTTTATTGCATCCAGTTTTTTTTCTACTGTGTTCTCTAAGAAGCTTCATTCATTTCTGGCTCAGGGTCTTTTATAAATATAATCTTGAGATTACATAGTTATTCAGTGGCTGCTCCCACCATAGTGTATGTAAAGGAAAACGGCAAGGAATGTCGTCATTTTTCAATGACCTCGTTTCATTTTTCAATGACCTTGTTTCATTTTTCAATGACCTCGTTTCACGTCGATCTGTCTGAAAAGAGGACGGTAGTAGAATTTCGTACTTAGGACTCTGCAAAATGCATCACCCTTGGACAACTAATATTGAATCAAATTACAGAGTGAGTTGATCGAATTACGTTCGACCCCGCCGTTTCCGGAAGATAGAGGCGGCTTCCGCCTCCTCATTAAAGTTTTGAACGTCAGTTTTTCTCTCTTTTACCATTTCTCTATCTCATTCTTTCTGAGTAATTTCTCAAATGGCTTCGTCTGATTTTTAAGTGAAGAACTTGAATCAAGAAACTGGAAGTTTATAAGAAATGTTTTAGTCTACCTTTTTGCGGTGGTTGTTGATTTAAAGTTATAACTGATACGGGGATTAAGAGTCGGCAGGGGGTGAAGTTTTGCAGCGAGAGAGAGAGAGAGAGACAGAGAGAGAGAGACAGACAGACAGAGAGAGAGAGAAGGAAAACACATTTTAAATAAGCACAAGAGTGGATTAGGCGACGATTCGTAAGCTCTAGTGTGTCGGAAATAAGATGAGCAGGTTTTTAAAGATTGGAAACCATTGGATAGTGTTTCTGACTCATAAAAACACTGGAAATTAAATTATAAAATGGGTAAGATATTGGGTGACCGATTTCAGTTTCCTCAATTTAAAATTAGCTCTGAATAATGTTCAATAAGCAAATATTGAAAAAAATCACCTTATTGATAAACTTCTAACCTCATTTTTGAGTCATTAATGTCGTCGTGGACTGGTTTTGGCAGTTGCGAATAGCAATTTCGATAAATTTGACTTCTCACCTTATTGATAAACTTCTAACCTCATTTTTGAGTCATTAATGTCGTCGTGGACTGGTTTTGGCAGTTGCGAATAGCAATTTCGATAAATTACTAGAGCTTGAATGAGTAAACGACTGCTAGGACAAAAGATAGTTCCTGGGGCGGGATCGAACCCAGTTGTCTCTCTTACCAATAGCGATTGTGTAACCAAAACACTACCGAGGATGCATTGGAAGAATTTGTTCAGTTGCGCTGTGAACCTTGGATCGAACCTCTGTTCGGGTCATTGACCCTCTACACTCAGAGAGGCCGGATGAGTGAGACATTCTACTTCCAACAGATGACCTCCGCCTCCCCCTCCAGTAGCCTTCCCTCATTGGAAGAAGCCATGGATAAGTGCCAGCAAGCCGCCTTTGCCCTCTCTTATCCACTCGGAGAGATATTCATATTCATAAAGGTTAGTTTTCTTCGTCGTTTGCATAACTGGACACTGTTGCATCAGAGTAGCTCAGAGTAGCTCAACCAAAGTCACTGGCAATCGCTGAGAACTTATCCTTAAATCACGACCGCTGTTTTGAGCGTGAGGTTCTGAATTGATGCCGGGGTTACCGGACCAGCTATGTTGGCACATACATGTTCGCGCTGAAAATGATCTACATTCTCTTCTCCTTCCGTTCTATTTTACCTTTCGTCTACTTCTCTTTCCACTCCTTTTGCCCTTCCTCATCCTTTTTTGAACTCGCTGTGCGCGTACAAACAAGTCTTAGACCGGTCTCTTTTAACACCTGAATTGATGAGAAGCAAATAAGAGAGAGAATTTCTTTTTACTTTAAGTTTCCACGCTTAAAGAAAAATTGAGTTATTTCTTCTTAATTTTTAAGAGGGCAAGGGACCTTTGTGCAATAGTATGAGATGTAATATCCACTTATTGAAAGCTTCCTGTAAGCAGCGAAAAACCGTTTTCATTGATGTCATCCGAAAGACTTATTGTCCTTTCAATTGGTTTATTCTCACAAATAAATTTTCTTACGGGAAAAAATGGAATTGATGAAATTTCCTGAACTTTGTTAAGCTGGAGAAGATCTTGCAAGGCTGCGACAGCTCCGAAGCATACGAGGCCTATGCTAATCTGAGGGACGAAAGAGTCAGGGAGAAGATCACCAACAGCCTGTCTTACTCTGGCAGCAGACTCGGTTAGACCACTTCGCTTTCTCTTTGTAGCTCTCTCTCTCTCTCTCTACCCTTCTCCCTCTCTCTATCTCTCTCTTTCTCTCTCTCTTTTTCGGTTGTATCCCTTCTATTGATTTCTTCAGGGAACTACCGTATGCCATTGGCAATGATGGTGGTGGATCTGAGCAAAGTCCTACAAGGAGGCAGCAATGCGGAGAAGGGAGACTCGGCCATGGCTAGCAGTACATTCACTACCTTCTCGACTGGTTATTCAGTTTGTTGGCCCTTAATGCAAACTTTATAAAGAAACATTAGTATGCCGGGTGAATCGCCATTTTAGTGGGCACTAACTATTTTGCGATTGGTGCAAGTTCGATATTTAACTCAGATAGATCCAAGTAAACAGAGGTAGTAGAGAATATTGATAGTCCTTGCACACTTCTTGCTCTTCTCCTGCTGCAAATGTAAGCGTTGTCTAAGAAGCAGCTACTATTTCTACCAGATTAGATTTTTAACACTAATGAGGTTGCCCTGACTCGTTGTTGTTGTTGTAGATTGCCCGCCGTAGGTCTCCGGCTGGGTAGACGAGGTCTTCTTTGACATGGCTCAGAAAACAATAACCTTACTTACATCATTTATCTAATTACATTATTTCTCTTTCTCTCTCGGTTTTTTTTTTGAGAGAGAGAGAAAGGAATCACTGGTATAAGAACTTAACAACAGACGTCGGGCTATTCCACAAATCTATACTTCTTAAAAGTGTGTGGTCACAGCGACACGAAAATAAATGACTAGTTGTATGTGGCTCTTCTAAACATTTTGGGCAAAGAGGTGATTGGGCAGCTCCTATTCTGTGTAGGTAGCTGTTAAGGGAACTTGCATAGCCGCTACGTAGTTGCGATAATGTTATTTGTTGTTCCCTGGGAAGTTGATTCGTTGATTTATGGATTCTGGGAGGTTTCTTACCTAGAACTGGGTTAGGGGAGCAAGATCTAATGAAATTTCTAACAGTCTCAGTATGTATTCTTTTAAGTGCGGCTTTCTGATCACTGTCTACTAGCATAATTTCTAAGTCCTTGGCATGTTTACGAATAGTTCTAGGTGGTTTGGGTTCCATGCATCGACCATGGGAGGGGTGGTTTGGGAGGAGTCTTGCTCTTGCAACGAATTGCTTGGTAAGCATCGTGTTGTGCTCCTTTATGGGTAACATTTCGCTTTCTAGAGCTAAGTGCTCTGTGCCGGCCATTGCTAGGTTTCCTGTTGCTATCCGAATTGCTCTATTTTGGTTTGCCTGTAGTTTTTTCCAGTTCGTCTCGGCCAATTGAGGGGAGTAAATTGGTGCGGCGTAGTTGAGAACGGATCTGGTCATTGTTTTGTAGGTTGCAAGAAGGGTGTTTTTCTGTTGGCCCCATGTTCTTCCTCCGAGGGCACGTAGTATATTCAGTCTTTTGGCCGTTCTCTGTTTAAGGTATTCTGCATGTTGTCGGAAGGTGCCGAGTTGGTCTAAGACGACACCGAGTATTTTGGGTGTTTTAGTTGTCGGCAAAAGGGTTCCGTGGATTTCTACCTTGGGTTCTTTTTTACATTCGCCTGTATGGGTTGTGAAAAGAGTGACCGTAGTCTTTTCCTTGGATATGATCATTTTACGTTGTTCCAATTCTTCTACGAGTTTCGGTAGGAAGTGGTTGATCTGATCTTCACAGGTTTCAATACAGGGGCTTGAGGAGAGAATTGATATGTCGTCGGCGTAGGCTGTCATCTGCGTGTTTCCTGTGGGTTGCGGGAGGTTGTTTATGTAGAGATTGAATAAGAGGGGGCTGAGCACTGCTCCTTGTGGAACACCAGATCTGCATGTGAGACGTCGACTGCTTTTTCCTTGGAAATCTACCTTGATTGTACGGCCTCTTAGGTAGCTGGACATCCATCGGACGATGGCTCTTGGCATATTCGTTTCAGTGAGTTTCTTGCAGAGAAGGGATATGTTCACTAAGTCATATGCTGCAGTGAGGTCAAGGGCGACCATGAGAGTGCGGTCCGGGGGTGGTTTCCGATTGAAGCCGTTTGTTATTTTCTCGGTTATTTCCAGGAGTGCGGTAGTAGTCGAGTGCTCTTTGCGGAATCCATGTTGCCAGTCAGCGATTTGAAAGCCTTCCGCCAGGAATGGTAATAAGACCCGTTCGAATGTTTTGGCTATAGGTGATAGTATTGATATTGGTCTATAGCCGTTCAGGTTGCTGGAGTCCTTTCCTGGTTTAGGTAACATTATCACTCTTGCATCTTTCCATCTGGACGGGATAATACCTGTTTGCAGCGTGTTATTGAAGAGGATGCAGAGACATTTTCTGAAGTTTTCACCGGCCATTTTGAG
This sequence comes from Allodiplogaster pararmata, assembly GCA_964056735.1. Taxonomy (NCBI): domain Eukaryota; kingdom Metazoa; phylum Nematoda; class Chromadorea; order Rhabditida; family Diplogasteridae; genus Allodiplogaster; species Allodiplogaster pararmata. Next base: position 38,786,075 of record OZ057404.1, on the reverse strand, counting down.
TAGTAGAGGGCAGATGCCTTCACTGTCTGGGCATTTGGAACCTTTGGTTTTCTTGATTGCTTCTTCGATCTGTGCCAGGGAAATTTGGGGAGCGTCTGTCCGTTTGAGGCCTTAAATTAGTCGTGTTGTGCTTCTTGCTGATTTGTCGACCTCTTTAGGGGCTTGTTTAGCTAATTTTCTGGCAAAAGCGTTTGAGGCAGATGTTGGGCATAGACTTTTCCCGTCGTGGGTGATGGTCAAGTGCGTCGGTTTTATTGATTTGCCGTCGATAGCCTTTATCGTTTTCCAGAGTTTGTTGCCCGGTTCGTTGTGGCTAATTTCAGATATGTACTTTTCCCAAGCCTTCCTCTTTTCGAGGTTGATGCGGAAGGAGATTTCGGCCATTATTGAGGGGAGTGAGGGGTCCGTAGGATTGTCCCTCCTCATTTGGTCCCGTTCTGTAATCAGCTTCTTCACATCTTCGCTCAAGTGAGGCGTGTATTTTGGCACCTTTCCACGGGGAATGTTGTTCTTAGCCGCTTTGGTCAAGGTGGTGGTCAGGAATTTGTGCATCTGAACTGAGTTGCCGGCGAATGGGAAATCCATGAGAATCTTGTTGATGTCCCTTTCGAAGCCTTCCCAATTCGCTTTGTTGTAATTTGTATAACAACGTGCGTTTGAGATGTTGGATGGCTGTGTTTCGACGTCAATCAGGCATGGGAGGTGGTCAGAGTTCATTCTGTTGATTGTTGACCAGTTGCAGTCGATGGCTATGTCGTTCGAGGCGAGAGTGATGTCTGGTGATGCTTTTTGTCTTGTGGGCATCTTTGAATTGTTGAGACATACAAGATCGCTGTCGTCAATGAAGTCGCATAATTCATCTCCTCTGCTATCCTCCGTACCTTCACTCCAAACTTTATTGTGTGCGTTGAAGTCTCCACCGACAATGAATGGTTTCTTCTGTGTTAGGAGTCGGTTGAAGTTCGGCGCGTATGTGTTGGGGCAGGACGATCGAGGTGGGATGTAAATGTTGCAGATTCTTATGGTTCCTTGGTCGGTTGGCACGTCCACGCTGAGTGTTTCGGCTGTCTGGTCCGTTGTTGGGGAGGTCACGTTAGCATAGCGAATATTCTCTTTGACTAGTATCGCAAGTCCGCCTCCAAAGTTGGAGCGGTCTTTTCTTATGATCGTGTAACCTACGATATTCGGAGATGGAATACTAGCATCCATTTTGGTTTCTTGGATGAGTGCTACGTGAATATTCAACTCATGTAAAAGGTCCTCTAGCTCGGTTAGTCGGGCTCTCAGTCCATTAGCGTTCCATTGGATTATCCTCAGGTTAGCTATCGTCTGGGAGGCAGTCTGCTGGATCGGGCTCTCTCACAAATTCTACATCTCCATTGGGGGTTCCAATCATTAAGATTGTTAAGGTTGGAACAGCGGAAATGTACCCATTTCTTACATTTGCTACAATTAACACAATTCGAAGGCGCGTTAAGAGAGCATACAGAACAAGGCCATCTTGGGCCTGGGTTAGTCTCGATACCAGCGATTTGGAGGAGTATTCGGATCAGAGACGCTGGGTCTTTCTGATCCGTGTTAGAAAAAATGAGGTTTCGGGGGAAGCCGTCCTCGTTGTCCCTTGCGGGAGATTCCATTGGGAAGTTTTGTTTTGGAGGTCCATTGGGTCCGACGCCATGTAGCGTCATCCACAGTCGCACCGCGTGTAGGTGACCTCCGTCGCGACCTCCCGCCCTGACTCGAAGCAGAATCAGGCCCAAAGAAGAAAAAAATTAACGTACAGCTAAATAAATTTATCTATGTATTTGAGCAAACATTGTTCACGGTGATTAACTTCGCAATCGTTTCTATGAGAGAAAAAAAATTGATTCGAGTTTAAAAAAAATAAAATTTTTGATTTTAGAAGAGAATTTCGGATCGCAATCTGGGAATCCCTCAGAAGATGCGACTTCGATAGTGTCGGCAGACCGCATCTCTCTCTCCTACTCTACATGCTCCACCTTCAAAAGAATCGGGAGTGGGACGAGTGCGAGCACCGTCTTCAACCGAGTACTCTCCACTCCCGTCCAGGTGCGCTGATATCGATATTTCCGTTTCCCAATCGATTTTTCCAATTTCTTCTCGATTGGGTTTCGTCCGAAAAGCTGATTTGTAGGGGTTTTGATTCTTTTGATCGAGAAAATGGCTTAAAAATGGATTAATCTCCGCTTTAAAAAAATGATTGTCTGTTCTTGTAATGAACTGCTCCATTTATTGATTTCAGTTATTTTGAAAGTGTTCTCAAAAGTTTAGGTTTAATATGATGAACATGGTTGCCCTGACTATCGTGCGAGGGTAAACATCAATTGCGTATTCAGAAAAATTAGAAATCCAAAAAAATTGTTCTTCACAGAAGAGGAAAGCGATGACGGGACCTATTGCCAGCATGGCGATGTCACTGGATGAAGGCGCGGATGTGAGTCCGTGGAGTGCAGATCCCGCCATTACTCTCCCCTTTCTACAGCCAGTCACTGTCACCCTCAACAACTTCATGAAAATTGTACGCTTTGGTTGAAAGGAGAGAGTGAGAGACAAAGAGGGTGAGAGAGATAGAGAGAGACGAATAGGGAGATAAAATTGATAGAGAGAGAGGGTTGGTTAGAGTGAAAGATACGAATGAGAGACGGAAAATTTACAGAGAAGAAAAGAAAAAGTGAGAGGGAGAGAAATGAAGAGAGGAAGTAAAAGTTGTCAGAGAGAGAAAGAAACAAAGAGAAATTACCTTTTTTAGGAAAGCGATAAGATGACGGACGAAGAAATAGTGCGCATGATGACGGAGTCGAGAAGGGGAGGCGGCCGAGGGAGACAAAGAGGCTTCCCCCTCTCCATTTCCCTGCGCATCTGGGCGGAGAATGTGGAAGAGGTGCCTTCCCAATTCTTTATCCCTCATTTCCTTCCAATCGATACTCACTCTTCATTTCATACTGTTACTTCTATCGGATGGATTCGTGGCATAATCTTACGCGAAGCCAGTAATAAAGAAAGCAGCCTAGTCAAAGATTATTATTATTATTATCTCATCTCAGTCCCTTCACTGGAACTTTGCAGTTGGAGGGTCGGATATGTTGCCAGGGGCAAAAGATGGGCGAGTTCACATCAGAAGAGACTCAGGAGATGCTTGAGATGCCCATGAAACGCAAATACTCCTCCAACTTCTCGTACAGGTTCGGAATACGCCATATTCTGGTCGGTAGCCTTGTAGTATAAATTTGTTGGCGCTTAGTCCTGATCCTGACCTTTGATAAATTTCGATTAGCATTCTTACAATTCTAGGAGAATTATCTTGTCTAAGCTGGCATTTTTAAGCAATATAGTCGAAGATTATCTAGATTAGACCCAATGGAATTGTAGAAAGGTAAGACGCTATTCGTGAAACGGCTCCAAATTGCAGGAACATCTTGTTGATCTACCCGAAGAGTATGAATATGAGCCGATCAGGGTCGGCGCGGAACATCTCATTGAAGGTGGAGTTGATGGACGCGGATGAGAGGCCGCTAAAGGTCTTTTTCGACCGCACCACCCATCGGCCTACGGCAGACTTTGCGAGGACAGCCGTTCTCTATCACAATAAGTTAGATTTTCTAGTCTGGAGATTGGAGACTAGAGACCGCATGACTAATACATGTTTAGCAAGCCAAAAAAATTACTTGAGTTTCGATTAGTGCAGAATAGCCTATTGAAACCTGGGTGTTTTTCAACTGGCGCTGCGGGTGAAGTTTACGCGCTTTTCAAAGAAAAGGGCTAGTGATAAAGAATCAATGTTTGCATTCGTATGCGTTCTCTTTTCTAGTCACGCACTCCCGATTTCTCCTCAAAGTCCGCCGTACCCTCGTGATTACTCTTTTTCATCTACGCTTGTTAAGTAACATCATGATTTTAACAAGTATTATATAAGTAAATATTTATTCTCTAAGAGAGTGAATTTTTTTTTTTTTAAAAACCTTTGAGGCTAGGACTGGGAATTAAAAGCTCAGTCGCCATAGAAAAAAATAGCAAGTTGTACTCTTACTTGTGGTCTCTCTTGAGATTTCCCAACATGAACGACGAAGTGAAGCTTTCTCTGCCCGCCGATCTGAGTGACGGTCACCATCTCCTCTTCACCTTATCTCATGTCTCCTGCAAGGCCGTTCAGAGAGATCAGCCTGTCGAGTTCCCCTTCGCGTACTCCGTTAGACCTTCTCAGCGTTGTACCGTCGTCAGGGGTTTTTTAGTGTGACAGATTACGGGACAGACGCCCGCCGAAGGCGGGAAATTTTTTTTCACATAAGGGTCCCCCCTTATGATTTTTCAAACAGAGTCCCGCCGAAAAAAAATTTCACATAAGGGTCCCCCCTCACGATTTGGAAAAACAGAGGCCCGCCGAAAGCGGAAAAAAAATTTCACATAAGGGTCCCCCCTGAGGGGTGAAAAATTTTTTTTCTTTTTTTTCTTACATAAGGCTCCCCCTTACCTTTTTTTTCACATAAGGGTCCCCCCCCCTAAAGATTTGGAACACAGAGGGCCACCGACAGAAAATCTGTCATGACTAAATAACCCCTGACCGTCGTAGCATGGCAGCTTTAGGGTTTAGGTTCTCTAGTAACTTTCGCACGCTTCCGGTTTCTCTCCAAAGTCTGCCGTTACGTCATGAGTAGTATTGTTGATCTAAACGTTCCTTTGACGCCTGGTTCTGAGGAAAGAGTTGGTCTTAGTGTGGATGGTGCGGTCTTCAAGTGTCTAACTCTCCTTATAGAGACGGCTTCTTTCAGGTTGTCTTTAGGATGGCGTGGGTTTAACCAGTGTCGTGCCCGAAAGTAAAAGTACTGAATGCTGCAGAAGTAGTGATAAGAAGGCAGTATACGCACTGAAATTCATTCAATCAAGAGATGGTTTCAGTGGCTGCCTCTACTAAAAGAGAATCGGCTGTGGACGGGCGAGCACATTCTGCCGGTAGCCCTGGAGAGTTTGCCCAAGGCGTACGGATATCTCTCCCCGATTCAGGCGCTGCCAAATATGAAGTGGTTGGATGGCCACAAAGGGGTCTTCTCACTCTCCCTGGTCGCCATCTCCACTGTGCACACAGAGGTTGGTTGTCATCTTGAAAAACCAATATGTTTCCCTAAACCACGCTGCGGGTGAAGTCTGTGCTCCAGTAATGCATTCTCTGTTCGTGTAGCATTATTTTTTTCTCGTTTTCTTTTCAAGTAATGTCGCTTCCTCACATTCATTCTCTTGATCTACATGCTTCTTGGGCGAGTGGTAAGAAATAGGCTGCAACTTGCTATTCGAAAAATTGTTTCCTGCAATCTGAAAATATAAAATTTCAATTTCAATCGCACAAAAAGCAAGCTTCTCTAGTTGTTTTTTTTAGTGAAAAGGTTGGGAATTTCTATTGCCAGAAACCGATGTTGTAAATTTATATCAGAATCGCAAAGAGAGCAAAACTAAACGACTGCTCAGGAGGAAGCAAATAATAGTTGTGAATGTTTGTAGGACGAGTACATCGACAGATTCTTCTGTGCTCTGTCGTCGCTCTGCGCTCCTTGCACGGCGCCCTTCTCAGAGGATGATCTTATCTCTGCCACAAAGAACATCTGCAAGGCCAGCCCTGAGCCCATGGTGGCCTTTCTCTATCGCATATTCGATGGCCTTATCCAACTCATCGCGAACCCGCCATATACGAGTAAGATATTCTTTTTATACGGTAATGGGTAGATAATTAATGGGTAGATTTATACCGTAATGCTATACGGTAATCTCATGGGTAGATAATAATAATATACGGTAATGCTCATGGGTAGATAATTACTCTCTTGTGTTCTCTACTGATGCTTAACCGATAAATATAGAGAGATAAAGAGATTACTCTTTGAAGATATATTCAAAAAGAATAACGAATATCGAAACCGAATCCCGCAAACAAAGGGTTACTGTATAAAAAAATTCCGCAAGGGTTGTTTTTGACTTGTGTGGGGTTTGGGATGTATTTTGCTCGCCTTAAAAGCAGTTTGGTGAATGCACCAAACGTGCTTTGTGGTGTTTGCTGCTCGCCTTTGTGTCCCACCCTGACTTGCCTAAGCAACACAGCAAATGTAGAAGCGACTTTATTCAAGAATGGCAAAGGGAAGAAGTGATTCAGAAAGCATCTAAACGATATACAACAGCACAGAAATTAAAGGATTAGTGACGATAAGAAATATATAGAGACAGACGAGCAAGAAAGTTTGGGCTCCGCCCCTCCAGAGAGAGAGAGAGAGAGAGAGAGAGAGTGGGGGAACCAGACTCCTCCCACAATGTTGGAAGATCATAGTCTTCGCATTAATATGAAGAGACACGAGGCGAGTTGCGAAATGCAACCACGAAACACCCTCGTGTGTGATTATTAACACTCAACGAAATACTAGGTGAAGTGTTGATACTCAACACTTGCACTGCAAGTAAAAATATGCTCAAACCTACGCGGTGATGCAATTCTATGTTCTTGCGTTCTTTCATGAGCCGTCTGTTTGATCTACACGCTTCTTTGGCTGATGCTAATAAATAGCCTAGTCTTTAGCCTTCGGTTTTCCACTCAGATTGTGGACTCATGTTTCTTTTTGTTACGCAAGCACTTGATGGAACGCATTTTTATCAAACATGAGCCATTCTTTGTTGATACTACAGAAATTTTTTAAATGTCTTTGAGTGGATGTGTGTTGTGTTAAGAAGGGCCACGGTTAAAATGAGACAGACTGGTTCGGTCTCTTCGAAATCGCAAATTTTTGATGTTACCAAGTTTTTTCAATCAAAATTGTCCCGTGCCGACCGAAAACGGGATAAGATCCGCTGTGTGGATTCTAGCTCTCTTCAGAATCTTATGTTTTGACGTTACTTCATGACTGAATGACAATTGAAGGAAGAGTCTCCTGCGAGTGCTTCCACACGATGTGTCAGCTAGCAAAGATTGCTACTTTGTTAGTCGATCACTCACGCACAGACAATCACGGAAGATGCTCTCTTCTCTCTACTTATATTCACTATTTTAAGATTGCTCTCAAAGGTTCGAACAACTATTAAGTTTTTTTCGAAAAGAGAGAGAGAGAGAGAGAGAGAGTAAGAGAAAGAAAGATAATGATAGGACGGGAAAATGGAAACAAACTTTAAAATGGGCATGATAGATAAATTTTTTTGTAGAAAAGCAACTTTATAGAGTTAAATTACAAATTTACAAATTACTTTTTTAAAAATTACTTTTTAATTTTTAATTCAAAAACCTTCTCGGATATTTTTACGAAATACTTATTTTACGAACTTCGAACGAGTCGAAACATCTTTCGGGAAGAAAAAAATTATGACTAAGACATAAGCAAATATTTCTTGTTCTTATTTAGGTGGAAAAGTGATGAGTTTTGAGGCGAAAGCCACTCACAAAGTCTTTTTTTGAAAATTAATTGAAAAGATTTTGTGACTTTGGAGAGTCTCGCCCGCGATCCGCCGAATGCAGAGAAATGGCGAGGCAGCGATGCCAACTCGCGTCTCCAGATTCCGAGAAGATTTTCGGATTGATTGGTTGGTCGAAACTCCAACTTTACCTTAAAATTAAGGTTATTTAAAAACCTTCTCGGATTTCAGAAGATGTAGAGAGATCTCGTAACGTGAAAGCCGGTACCAATGATCCTATCACTTTCAACACTAACAAGGTTAGTTTGTTTTCTCGGGAAGTTGAAGGCAGCGAAGGGAGAAAAGTTGTGCATATTACGAGGTCAAAGCTGAGCAGACGAGAAAAGTTGTGCATATTACGAGGTCAAAGCTGAGCAGACGAGAAAAGTTGTACATATTACGAGGTCAAAGCTGAGCAGACGTGTTGGCTTCTCAATATTCAATATTATAGGCTTGAATCATCAGGTTTTTTTTGACAAGCGCAAGTCAGAGACACAAAAGAAGAAATTCGTTCTAACCTGTTTCACTTTTAATTGACTTTGCAGCACTTGCATGAAGAGCTGGCTCAAGTGTGGGTTTCTACAGCAAACCGATCTCAAGAGCTCTCACTCTACTCCAACTCTTTCTTTCTTCTGGAGCTTCTGGTGGGTCAAAAGCTGTAAAGTAGATCTCTTTCTTTCTTTCTTTCTTTCTTTCTTTCTTTCTTTCTTTCTTTCTTTCTTTCTTTCTTTCTTTCTTTCTCTCTCTCTCTCTCTCTCTCTCTCTCTCTCTCTCTCTCTCTCTCTCTCTCTCTCTCTCTCTCTCTCTCTCTCTCTCTCTTTCTCTCAACGGTCGTATATCCACTGGATGGTCTCATCCACGTAGATTTTAAATGATGCCCAATATCGATTTTTGAAGGCAAAGTCGATGGCGGAGTATCTTTCAATGACGGGCCGTCTCTTTCTGCCCCGCAAGTCGCGTTTCTCAGAGAGCTTCCTCCGCTCACTCTCCTCACTTTCGACTCTCTTCTGCACTGAGTCCCTCTCTCGCTGTCTCTCCGAACCCCGCCACTCCACTTCAATCTCCAACTCCTGGGCGTTTTTCTTGCGAGACGCGCTCTCTCTTATCGATCGATCCTTTGCATTGGGTCTCATTGCCAGCTTCAACAAGGCGCTCACAGCAAAAATAAAGTTAGTGGTACATTCACTGAATTCACTTTTCTTGTGACAGTGTCACCTGTTTCGTCACTTAACATTATGTTTTGTTTCAAGCGGAATAAAGAATTGAATTACATGGGCCCACCATTAAAATTCGTAGGAGGATATAGGAAAATCTTCACCCGGTGGTATAGATGTTTCTCTAACGTTTATGATGTACACGCTTCTTTTGCGGGTGGAAAAAAGTCTAGTGGGATAGGAAAAGATTTATGCATAAATCTGTTAGCCTTAATGCGATTTGCAGCCTTAGGTCGTCAGTTTTTTTGTATAAATGTTTGTACCATAACCCGCTTTTTATTAGTTAATGTTGAAGGGCAAAGTTTTTCTCCAATTTTTTCATAAATTGCGAGTGATTTTTGTTGAGCTATGTTTGCAGCTCGGCTGATTGCTCTCAAACAATGTGCACCTTTTTGATGACAATGAAGTTGGACTTCCTTTCTATAGTCTCCTCTCACGAGCACTTCATAGTGCTGAACTTGCCATGTGGAGGCATCTCCTCTGTCCCGCTCTCGTCTTCTTCGCCCTCTAATAGATGTTGGTTTTTTTTGAGAAAAAAAACTTCTACGACCTCCTTTTAATTTTCTTTAAAATTCCCTGTAATCTTCCAACGATCTCGTTCTGTCCTCACTACGAACTGCTTTTATCATTAGTATCGTCGTCGATGCCTGCAAAAGGAAGCCTCGTTATCTCGCCCGGGTAACATCATCGGGCAAACAACAACAACATTAGTAGGAGCTCGTTCCATTAGTTTTAAAACCTCCCGTTTAACGATATTCTGCTATTTTCCCACAATCTTCTATTCTTTCCTTGAGCTTCCTGTGATTTACGGAAGAGCTTTGAGTGTAAGATATTGAGTGTTCCAGTGAGCGGTCGCTCTCTGAGTCAGCAAGCTCCGTCCTCCCCGGGAGGCTCCTCCCTCTCTTCGCGGGACTCCGCCTCCTTCACCTCCCTCTCCTCCGAGCTGACTCTCGATTACCGCAGCCGCCACTTCCTTCTTGGCGTCATCCTGTGCGATCTCTCGTCCATCCTGGAGACATGTGGGGTGGAGAGTGTGAGAGGAAGGGCTATTTCACTCGTGTGTAATCTGCTGGCATCCCACGAGGTTGGTCTCCGCGGTAGATCGTCTCTCTACTTTCTCAAGCAATCGATTCAAAGTTCGTGCAGTTAACCAGCCATTTTAAAGTTACAATAGTTTTCTCAAGAGTGTCGGTAGCTTCTCTAATAATAAAGGACAGCATGGCTATTCGGAGTGTTAACGTAGCATCCACAAGAGTAACAGGCGTGTTTTCCAAATAAGTGACAGTGGATTTTCAAGGCTGACAATCGCCTCTCGGAAGCGGGTGTCCGTTCGCGAGTCGGATCCCTTTACGTTCCGCTGCTCTCGATCATTCTGGACACGTCCTCACTCTTGATGGATTCAACCCAGCAGTACGCCCACCATCATCTATCCAACTCACCGATGCACTCTCCGCCCCTCAATCCAAACGTGAGATCTTTGAAGATTCGTAATAGACAATCCCAGGAAATCACGTGGTAATGATAGTAATAGCTTACCATGGGTTTTATGCGCATGCTGAGAGTTCAAACAAGCGACCGTTCTTCGATCGGTAAACGATCTAGAATAATAAGAGGCATTCGGTAACATAAGGAATAAGACTGTAAAGACTCGTTCGCTTTGAATTACTTGAGGCCCCGCTCGCCGAGGTCTCCTTTTTTCAAATTTTCAATGTTTTAAAAACAGGTTCTTTTGATGAAAATGGGGCTTTGCTTTAAGAGGTCTCGGTAGAACGCTTAGCTTTCCGAGCTGGTAATTGGTACACTTATGGGACCAAGATTTCAACTGGCAGGGGCGATGAGATCTGGTTGGATATAGAGCTGGTAATTGGTACACTTATGGGACCAAGATTCAACCGGCAGGGGCGATGAGATCTGGTTGGATATATTCCGCAACTGGATATTTCGTTTGGTTGTTACAGGTAGCGATGGCGATAGCAGGAGTAGAAAGAGAATTGGTCGGTTCGCCCAATCCCTCTTCGAGACCCCATTTGAATCTGTTACAGATCAAACAAGTCAGTTCAATTAAATGCTCATGTACATATGTATGTTAAATTTAACCTCACGTACTATAATAATGATATTAATAATAATAATAATAATAATAATCTTTTATTTCTGTGGGGTTTGTAGCTCTCTAGAAGCTTTAAAATGTTTAAATTACATTCATCTTCCTCTGCTAAGCGAGAACATTAGAATGTAGATCTACCATATCAAGTTTATTCTTGAACAATGAATTTAGAGTCAGTAATTGATTTTATAATCTGATATATAATAATGATAATAATAATAATAATGATAATAATGATGTTATATAATATATATAGTGATCTTGAAAAAAATTTTAAACGCTGAGAACCATGTCGGTTAAATTACCCTTTTTTATTCCCCAAAAGTTTTAATTAAGTTCGCAGCGTAAATTGAAAAGCTATATTATGTTTCTGTATTTCCCATCGATATTTTGCCCTTTCAGGAGTCTTAAACAAAATGTTTCATATCATCTTCAAAGAAGTTAGTAGATCAGAAAAACTTAGGATGAGGTGATAAGATTTTAAGAAAGACCCATAGCGTGTTGAGAATAGAGAAGGCATACGAACAGAAAAAATAGTAACACTAGCCTTTGTAGCACAGCGTATATATTTGCGAAAAGATTTCACCAACAATGCAGGTTAGAGAAATTCCCTGGTCTCTAAGGAAGAGAGACCTAGCTCTCCATAAGTTTGTACTATGTAGTGCTCATGAGCTGTGATTTTCAGCTGCTGTGCTGCATGTGCTGGGTGCTGCGGAGTCTGGATAAGCAGGCAGTGCGCAGCTGGCTCCGAGAGCTTTCGCCCGACCGATTCCTCTCCCTCCTCCAAATTCTGCAAATCGCCGTCTCTGCATTCGAGTTTACTGCAGGAAATTTTGTAAGTCTTCCTCGTTTCTTTCGAAAGAAGAATCCAGGTTTTCTTTTAAGATCCGCAAAAGAAGCGTGCACACAGGGGTTAAATGGAGCCGCCCAATTTGCGTTTACATGTATCCGCCGCTCAAAGTTTGGAGGAAAAAAGAAGAGGGGATGAAGGAAAAGGGTAAGAAAAGAGAGGGAGTTTTTTGTCAATAGTGTGTGTACAGTATCCGCCGACGGGACCGATCCGGTCACTATTTAACCCCTGCGTACACATAAAAAAAGCTGATTATGAGGAAACCGCATTTTTTTGAGAAAGATGAAGAGCGTTCGATGAGTGATAAGGCCGTACAAACAGAGAATTCATATCACTAGCTTTTTGAATACTGCATAGATTCTAAACTCAGTCTGGGTTAGAGAGAAACCCGTAAAGAAGCCGTAATAATCACATCACCAGGAGGATACCCATTTCTTCGAGTTTTTTTTTAAATATTTGTTTTCGGCTTGCTTCACCTTTCTCAATATCTCCCTTTCTCGTATGTTTTACATCTCTTACTCCTCTTTGCTCTTCAAGATATCCTCATTTTCTCATTCATTTAACCCGATCATTTTTTCTGCTTCTGAATGAATTTATTCCATGCAAATACATATTTGATATTTACAAAGGAGGAATGTCACTAATGCGAGTATAAAGGTACCATTTACAAAGGAGGAATGTCGCTAATGCGAGTATAAAAGTACCATTTACAAAGGAGGAATGTCGCTAATGCGAGTATAAAGGTACCAAATACAAAGGAGGAATGTCGCTAATGCGAGTATAAAAGTACCATTTACAAAGGAGGAATGTCGCTAATGCGAGTATAAAGGTACCAAATACAAAGGAGGAATGTCGCTAATGCGAGTATAAAGGTACCAAATACAAAGGAGGAATGTCGCTAATGCGAGTATAAAGGTACCAAATACAAAGGAGAAATGTCGCTAATGCGAGTATAAAGGTACCAAATACAAAGGAGGAATGTCGCTAATGCGAGTATAAAGGTACCAAATACAAAGGAGGAATGTCGCTAATGCGAGTATAAAGGTACCAAGTACAAAGGAGGAATGTCGCTAATGCGAGTATAAAGGTACAAAATACAAAGGAGGAATGTCGCTAATGCGAGTATAAAGGTACCATTTACAAAGGAGGAATGTCGCTAATGCGAGTATAAAGGTACCATTTACAAAGGAGGAATGTCGCTAATGCGAGTATAAAGGTACTAAATACAAAGGAGGAATGTCGCTAATGCGAGTATAAAGGTACCAAATACAAAGGAGGAATGTCGCTAATGCGAGTATAAAGGTACCAAATACAAAGGAGGAATGTCGCTAATGCGAGTATAAAGGTACTAAATACAAAGGAGGAATGTCGCTAATGCGAGTATAAAGGTACTAAATACAAAGGAGGAATGTCGCTAATGCGAGTATAAAGGTACTAAATACAGGAGGAAGGGGTTTTTTCTGACGAGCTGGAGCTCATCTGATGGGGTGTTATGAGCCGAAGCGACCTCATGACAAATTAGGGTGGAGTGGATAAGAAGAATGAGGATTCAGAAGAAAGAAGGCAATGGAAGTAGTGGCATGTGGTTTAAAGTGAAGTCATGAAGGAAGAGACATAGAAAAGTAATAGTTTTTAGGCATTGAGGAAAAATCAAAGTTTCAGGAGGATCTGTTGAGGGAGAAATGCGAATCACAGGAAATGGATAGAGTTCCGGAGGGAACAGGAACTCTTGGAAGACCAAAGAAGGACGATGCCAAAGACGCCGTCTGCTGGAGACAACCCATCATCTCCTACCTCATAAGTCAGCTCATTTCAAAAGAGGAAGGGACTTTTGGTTAATTTCCACAAAAAACTACTCATGTCCCTACTGTTTTCCAATGAACAAGATGAATTGGAAAGAGTTCCTTAACTTGAATGGTAGATTCAAAAGCATAGCAATATATTGAGATCAACGCGTATTCCAGAGAGTAATGTGACATAAATGCTCGCAAAAAACCCTGGGAAAACATTTTGTATTGAGCAAGAAACGAGCCCGCGCCCATTGCTTTAAAAGATTTATTCTTTCCTTTTAGCTATTGACTAACATAAACCCTTGCTTTTGAATTTCATTAGAGAATATTTTTTGTTACCGCATTTAGTAGACTCACTCTGTATTTTTCTTTGTTGTTGTTTTTTTCTCTGGAAGTTAACATATGCAGTATGTTTCATAATAATAGGAAAACCTTTGAGTTTACCATCGGTCACGTAAAGTGAGGGTTTTCCTAGCATTATTTAATGCACTGCAGTGTGTGCTGGAATAGGAATTTGTCCACAATCTCCTACTTTTCCGATCAAGAATGCTCAATCGATATGGTTACTGAAGCGAAAAAAAGTTGCAGGGGGCAACTCGCAAGTTAGCGGCCTCCTTGGGGCCGAAGTTTCTATGTGCGTTGTGGATATGGTAGAAAGCGCGTCGAGAGTCGTCTCCTCCGCAGGCTGCGACCATCTCACATTCGCCCTCCCTCTCCTATTCAAGTTGATTGTTAGTGGATCTTTCAATTGAATAGGTGTGGCTTAGTAGTTGTATTCCTGGCTGTAAGACATCGGATCTGAGTTTCGTCTACCCGTACCAAATTGTATAAACATCTGGTTATATCAGGTTGGGTTAGAAGGAGATCGTGGGAGAAAGAGGGCGGGGGAAGGTTGGATTAGAAGGAGATCGTGGGAGAAAGAGGGAGGGGGGAAAGTTTGATTAGAAGGAGATCGTGTGAGAAAGAGGGCGGGGAACGTTGGGTTAGAAGGAGATCGTGGGAGAAAGAGGGCGGGGAACGTCGGGTTAGAAGGACATCGTGGGAGAAAGAGGGCGGGGTAACGAATGGGAGGTAATGACAAAGATTGAATAAATTATGTTACTTTCTGGTTACGTTTAATCCAAAAATAGATGTATTGAGTAAAAACCCAACATTATATTAGTTCTTTATAAATTCAATGGTTGTGTGGCATAGTTGTAGTTTGGATAACTATTGTAATATAGGTCTGAGTTCGACTCTCAACCCGAGAATATCCAACCAAGTTTAAGAAACAGCTACGAATCGAAAAGGAATCTCTTTGGGAGAAGTGTTTATTTAGTTTGGAGAGGAAAAGAGTTGGAGGCATTGGTTAATTAGCTAAGAGAAATTCTCAGCTGCACATTCTGTCTCGAAAGCAGTCAGTAGCAGTGATGGAGGCAGCCTTTGCTGTACAAAGAACATTCGTTATCAAGTACCCCGAGTTGGTACTCGAACAGGTTACCTAATTTTTAAAGAGGTTTCGGGTTTCTTCTCGAAGCTTGCACTCTAATTCGACCAAGAACCTCGGTTTTTAGGTTGAGCAAGCTATTGAAAACCAGAGTTGAATGATAACCGGACCAGTCATGTAGTCGCATAAATGTTCGCACCAGTGAGTGTCTTAATTTTCTTTTCATCACATAATCTTTTTGCCACTCACTCGGTGCTCACAAACATCCTGAAAATCAGTCTCATTTAACGCCCGCTTTGAAATTGAAGAGATTGGTCGCCTCAATACTAAATAGTTGGTGGAAAACTGAAGATTGGTGGCCTCAATACTAAATAGTTGGTGGAAAACTGAAGATTGGTCGCCTCAATACTAAATAGTTGGTGGAAAACTGAAGATTGGTCGCCTCAATACTAAATAAATGGTGGAAAACTGAAGATTGGTCGCCTCAATACTAAATAGTTGGTGGAAAACTGAAGATTGGTGGCCTCAATACTAAATAGTTGGTGGAAAACTGAAGATTGGTCGCCTCAATACTAAATAGTTGGTGGAAAACTGAAGATTGGTGGCCTCAATACTAAATAGTTGGTGGAAAACTGAAGATTGGTCGCCTCAATACTAAATAGTTGGTGGAAAACTGAAGATTGGTCGCCTCAATACTAAATAGTTGGTGGAAAACTGAAGATTGGTGGCCTCAATACTAAATAGTTGGTGGAAAACTTAAGATTGGTCGCCTCAATACTAAATAGTTGGTGGAAAACTGAAGATTGGTGGCCTCAATACTAAATAGTTGGTGGAAAACTGAAGATTGGTCGCCTCAATACTAAATAGTTGGTGGAAAACTGAAGATTGGTCGCCTCAATACTAAATAGTTGGTGGAAAACTGAAGATTGGTGGCCTCAATACTAAATAGTTGGTGGAAAACTGAAGATTGGTGGCCTCAATACTAAATAGTTGGTGGCCTCAATACTAAATAGTTGGTGGAAAACTGAAGATTGGTCGCCTCAATACTAAATAGTTGGTGGAAAACTGAAGATTGGTGGCCTCAATACTAAATAGTTGGTGGAAAACTGAAGATTGGTGGCCTCAATACTAAATAGTTGGTGGAAAACTGAAGATTGGTGGCCTCAATACTAAATAGTTGGTGGAAAACTGAAGATTGGTGGCCTCAATACTAAATAGTTGGTGGAAAACTGAAGATTGGTGGCCTCAATACTAAATAGTTGGTGGAAAACTGAAGATTGGTCGCCTCAATACTAAATAGTTGGTGGAAAACTGAAGATTGGTCGCCTCAATACTAAATAGTTGGTGGAAAACTGAAGATTGGTGGCCTCAATACTAAATAGTTAGTGGAAAACTGAAGATTGGTGGCCTCAATACTAAGTAGTTGGTGGAAAACTGAAGATTGGTGGCCTCAATACTAAATAGTTGGTGGAAAACTGAAGATTGGTGGCCTCAATACTAAATAGTTGGTGGAAAACTGAAGATTGGTGGCCTCAATACTAAATAGTTGGTGGAAAACTGAAGATTGGTGGCCTCAATACTAAATAGTTGGTGGAAAACTGAAGATTGGTGGCCTCAATACTAAATAGTTGGTGGAAAACTGAAGATTGGTGGCCTCAATACTAAATAGTTGGTGGAAAACTGAAGATTGGTGGCCTCAATACTAAATAGTTGGTGGAAAACTGAAGATTGGTGGCCTCAATACTAAATAGTTGGTGGAAAACTGAAGATTGGTCGCCTCAATACTAAATAGTTGGTGGAAAACTGAAGATTGGTTGTTATTGTTGTCTTGCCCATAGGTCCTGTCGAGGGGAGTCCTTTTGGGATAGGTTGGTGGTGAGGATCCTTTTGAGTCCGGAGAGATTTTCTCCGTCTACACTCGCACCGCAGTCGGCGATCCTCTTGGCGAGACCCATTCGTTAACCGGAGAAGGGCAAGAGGTTATTTTACTGGCGCCTCGACTCGCCATTGAAAAGTATAGCGGAGTATCGGCTGATGTTTTGTCCGGTGGCATGCCCAGGCCGGTCCGGCATCGCCCTCCTTTAACGAGCTATACTACACAGTTTTGGTCCGCGGCGGGATTTCTCCCGCTACCTCCCAGCACGAATTCTTCGTAGGGAGGCGTCCCTCTATCCGCCACCTGAGGTCGCGCTCGATTCTGGACTGGATAATCCGGCTCCATCCGTGACAGGCTCTTAAGGCTGTAGAGTCACGAATGGCCACTGTTGCCTGAAGATTGGTGGCCTCAATACTAAATAGTTGGTGGAAAACTGAAGATTGGTGGCCTCAATACTAAATAGTTGGTGGAAAACTGAAGATTGGTGGCCTCAATACTAAATAGTTGGTGGAAAACTGAAGATTGGTGGCCTCAATACTAAATAGTTGGTGGAAAACTGAAGATTGGTGACCTCAATACTAAATAGTTGGTGGAAAACTGAAGATTGGTGGCCTCAATACTAAATAGTTGGTGGAAAACTGAAGATTGGTGGCCTCAATACTAAATAGTTGGTGGAAAACTGAAGATTGGTGGCCTCAATACTAAATAGTTGGTGGAAAACTGAAGATTGGTGGCCTCAATACTAAATAGTTGGTGGAAAACTGAAGATTGGTGGCCTCAATACTAAATAGTTGGTGGAAAACTGAAGATTGGTGGCCTCAATACTAAATAGTTGGTGGAAAACTGAAGATTGGTGGCCTCAATACTAAATAGTTGGTGGAAAACTGAAGATTGGTGGCCTCAATACTAAATAGTTGGTGGAAAACTGAAGATTGGTGGCCTCAATACTAAATAGTTGGTGGAAAACTGAAGATTGGTCGCCTCAATACTAAATAGTTGGTGGAAAACTGAAGATTGGTGGCCTCACTACTAAATAGTTGGTGGAAAACTGAAGATTGGTGGCCTCAATACTAAATAGTTGGTGGAAATCTGAAGATTGGTGGCCTCAATACTAAATAGTTGGTGGAAAACTGAAGATTGGTCGCCTCAATACTAAATAGTTGGTGGAAAACTGAAGATTGGTGGCCTCAATACTAAATAGTTGGTGGAAAACTGAAGATTGGTGGCCTCAATACTAAATAGTTGGTGGAAAACTGAAGATTGGTGGCCTCAATACTAAATAGTTGGTGTAAAACTGAAGATTGGTGGCCTCAATACTAAATAGTTGGTGGAAAACTGAAGATTGGTGGCCTCAATACTAAATAGTTGGTGGAAAACTGAAGATTGGTCGCCTCAATACTAAATAGTTGGTGGAAAACTGAAGATTGGTGGCCTCAATACTAAATAGTTGGTGGAAAACTGAAGATTGGTGGCCTCAATACTAAATAGTTGGTGGAAAACTGAAGATTGGTGGCCTCAATACTAAATAGTTGGTGGAAAACTGAAGATTGGTGGCCTCAATACTAAATAGTTGGTGGAAAACTGAAGATTGGTGGCCTCAATACTAAATGGTTGGTGGAAAACTGAAGATTGGTGGCCTCAATACTAAATGGTTGGTGGAAAACTGAAGATTGGTGGCCTCAATACTAAATAGTTGGTGGAAAACTGAAGATTGGTGGCCTCAATACTAAATGGTTGGTGGAAAACTGAAGATTGGTGGCCTCAATACTAAATAGTTGGTGGAAAACTGAAGATTGGTCGGAAAACTGAAGATTGGTGGCCTCAATACTAAATAGTTGGTGGAAAACTGAAGATTGGTCGCCTCAATACTAAATAGTTGGTGGAAAACTGAAGATTGGTGGCCTCAATACTAAATAGTTGGTGGAAAACTGAAGATTGGTGGCCTCAATACTAAATAGTTGGTGGAAAACGGAAGATTGGTCGCCTCAATACTAAATAGTTGGTGGAAAACTGAAGATTGGTGGCCTCAATACTAAATAGTTGGTGGAAAACTGAAGATTGGTCGCCTCAATACTAAATAGTTGGTGGAAAACTGAAGATTGGTCGCCTCAATACTAAATAGTTGGTGGAAAACTGAAGATTGGTGGCCTCAATACTAAATAGTTGGTGGAAAACTGAAGATTGGTGGCCTCAATACTAAATAGTTGGTGGAAAACTGAAGATTGGTGGCCTCAATACTAAATAGTTGGTGGAAAACTGAAGATTGGTGGCCTTAATACTAAATAGTTGGTGGAAAACTGAAGATTGGTGGCCTCAATACTAAATAGTTGGTGGAAAACTGAAGATTGGTGGCCTCAATACTAAATAGTTGGTGGAAAACTGAAGATTGGTCGCCTCAATACTAAATAGTTGGTGGAAAACTGAAGATTGGTCGCCTCAATACTAAATAGTTGGTGGAAAACTGAAGATTGGTGGCCTCAATACTAAATAGTTGGTGGAAAACTGAAGATGGGTGGCCTCAATACTAAATAGTTGGTGGAAAACTGAAGATTGGTGGCCTCAATACTAAATAGTTGGTGGAAAACTGAAGATTGGTGGCCTCAATACTAAATAGTTGGTGGAAAACTGAAGATTGGTGGCCTCAATACTAAATAGTTGGTGGAAAACTGAAGATTGGTGGCCTCAATACTAAATAGTTGGTGGAAAACTGAAGATTGGTGGCCTCAATACTAAATAGTTGGTGGAAAACTGAAGATTGGTGGCCTCAATACTAAATAGTTGGTGGAAAACTGAAGATTGGTGGCCTCAATACTAAATAGTTGGTGTAAAACTGAAGATTGGTCGCCTCAATACTAAATAGTTGGTGTAAAACTGAAGATTGGTCGCCTCAATACTAAATAGTTGGTGTAAACTGAAGATTGGTCGCCTCAATACTAAATAGTTGGTGTAAAACTGAAGATTGGTCGCCTCAATACTAAATAGTTGGTGATGAGGAATTTCCCTACGAAAAACCGAGCAAAAATTTTTTCCAATCGCATAGATTTCAATGTTTTTCGGGGTTTTTGGAGAGTGCGTAGATTTTTTTCACCCGCAGTGCGGGTCAAAGAAACATCCTGGAGTTTATTCTGCTGTTTAAACATGTGCAAATGAGAAAATTTTCGATTACAATGATCAACTTCAAATTGAGATTTTATGGTTGAATTGAGATTAAAAAAAAATAAGAAAAAGCAAAAGAAGGGGTCTCAAGGTGTCCTATCACTTATAATCGCTAAGGAACCAACTTTTCTGTTTGTGTAGGAAACAGAGCAATGCGGTGAGCTGTGTCTGGTTCTACTCAGACATTGTGCCTCGAGGCTGCCGGAACTGCGATCTCAGGTTATTCCCATCTGCTTTCCGATACATCAAGCTCTCTTAGTTGATCGTCGGCACTAATCTCTCTGCCTTTCTCTGTTTTGAATTGTCATTCAGATGCCCAGCCTCTTTCTCTCCCCCTCTGCTAATCGATACTTGAACATGATGACTTGCAGGCAGCAGGATCAGCGTATCTTCTCATGAGGGAATCCTTCGAGAGTACCTCATCTCTGGCAAGAGTCAAGATGCACTTCACAATGTCTCTCTCCACACTTGTCTCCACCGGTTTCTTTCTACTCATTGTCCATGAATCGTGCGCTCCATTTTTGATTCAACAATTTTCATTAGTTCTATTCCTGATTCGAGTCATAAATTTTGAAAAAAAAATAAAGAAGCGACGCTCGAGGCAATGTCTTCAACACAGAATCAATCTTCCCTTTTAACTATTTATAGTGTATGCTTTCAATGAAAATATATGTCTCAGATAAAAATAATTAACTTCCGTCCACTCTAGCATATTTTTTTAAATAAAAAAAGCAATGAACGATGATCATATTTGAATAGATGAGAGATGGATATGTTATAAATACTCGAATAGCGCTTTCTCCTGGTAAGAAAAAGAGGGCTGAGTTGGCTTATGTCTTGTCGAATAGCTTTTGTACGTGCGAATCAAGCATGCACTTTTACAGGCAGCCGGTCGGACTCCTGGCTCAATGAAGACTGCCTCAGGCGGAGTCTTAAAACCATCCTCACCTACGCCAACACAGAGTCATCTGCTAATCAACAGAATCAATCCATTCAGAGCTTCTGTGACCAGGTTTGAGATAAGACCTGCACAATTATTCCTCCTCACTCAACCCCCTTCTCCCCCCTCCTCCTCACTCACCCCCTTCTCCCCCTTCCTCCTCACTCAACCCCCTTCTCCCCCCTCTTCACTCAACCCCCTTCTCCCCCTTCCTCCTCACTCAACCCCCTTCTCCCCCCTCCTCCTCACTCAACCCCCTTCTCCCCCCTCCTAGTCGCGACGGAGGTCACCTACACGCGGTGCGACTGTGGACGACGCTACATGGCGTCGGACCCAATGGACCTCCAAAACAAAACTTCCCAATGGAATCTCCCGCAAGGGACAACGAGGACGGCTTCCCCCGAAACCTCATTTTTTCTAACACGGATCAGAAAGACCCAGCGTCTCTGATCCGAATACTCCTCCAAATCGCTGGTATCGAGACTAACCCAGGCCCAAGATGGCCTTGTTCTGTATGCTCTCTTAACGCGCCTTCGAATTGTGTTAATTGTAGCAAATGTAAGAAATGGGTACATTTCCGCTGTTCCAACCTTAACAATCTTAATGATTGGAACCCCCAATGGAGATGTAGAATTTGTGAGAGAGCCCCGATCCAGCAGACTGCCTCCCAGACGGTAGCTAACCTGAGGATAATCCAATGGAACGCTAATGGACTAAGAGCCCGACTAACCGAGCTAGAGGACCTTTTACATGAGTTGAATGTTCACGTAGCACTCAACCAAGAAACCAAAATGGATGCTAGTATTCCATCTCCGAATTTCGTAGGTTACACGATCATAAGAAAAGACCGCTCCAACTTTGGAGGTGGACTTGCGATACTAGTCAAAGAGAATATTCGCTATGCTAACGTGACCTCCCCAACAACGGACCAGACAGCCGAAACACTCAGCGTGGACGTGCCAACCGACCAAGGAACCATAAGAATCTGCAACATTTACATCCCACCTCGATCGTCCTGCCCCAACACATACGCGCCGAACTTCAACCGACTCCTAACACAGAAGAAACCATTCATTGTCGGTGGAGACTTCAACGCACACAATAAAGTTTGGAGTGAAGGTACGGAGGATAGCAGAGGAGATGAACTATGCGACTTCATTGACGACAGCGATCTTGTATGTCTCAACAACTCAAAGATGCCCACAAGACAAAAAGCATCACCAGACATCACTCTCGCCTCGAACGACATAGCCATCGACTGCAACTGGTCAACAATCAACAGAATGAACTCTGACCACCTCCCATGCCTGATTGACGTCGAAACACAGCCATCCAACATCTCAAACGCACGTTGTTATACAAATTACAACAAAGCGAATTGGGAAGGCTTCGAAAGGGACATCAACAAGATTCTCATGGATTTCCCATTCGCCGGCAACTCAGTTCAGATGCACAAATTCCTGACCACCACCTTGACCAAAGCGGCTAAGAACAACATTCCCCGTGGAAAGGTGCCAAAATACACGCCTCACTTGAGCGAAGATGTGAAGAAGCTGATTACAGAACGGGACCAAATGAGGAGGGACAATCCTACGGACCCCTCACTCCCCTCAATAATGGCCGAAATCTCCTTCCGCATCAACCTCGAAAAGAGGAAGGCTTGGGAAAAATACATATCTGAAATTAGCCACAAGGAACCGGGCAACAAACTCTGGAAAACGATAAAGGCTATCGACGGCAAATCAATTAAACCGACGCACTTGACCATCACCCACGACGGGAAAAGTCTATGCCCAACATCTGCCTCAAACGCTTTTGCCAGAAAATTAGCTAAACAAGCCCCTAAAGAGGTCGACAAATCAGCAAGAAGCACAACACGACTAATTAAAGGCCTCAAGCGGACAGACGCTCCCCAAATTTCCCTGGCACAGATCGAAGAAGCAATCAAGAAAACCAAAGGTTCCAAATGCCCAGACAGTGAAGGCATCTGCACTCTACTACTCAAAATGGCCGGTGAAAACTTCAGAAAGTGTCTCTGCATCCTCTTCAATAACACGCTGCAAACAGGTATTATCCCGTCCAGATGGAAAGATGCAAGAGTGATAATGTTACCTAAACCAGGAAAGGACTCCAGCAACCTGAACGGCTATAGACCAATATCAATACTATCACCTATAGCCAAAACATTCGAACGGGTCTTATTACCATTCCTGGCGGAAGGCTTTCAAATCGCTGACTGGCAACATGGATTCCGCAAAGAGCACTCGACTACTACCGCACTCCTGGAAATAACCGGGAAAATAACAAACGGCTTCAATCGGAAACCACCCCCGGACCGCACTCTCATGGTCGCCCTTGACCTCACTGCAGCATATGACTTAGTGAACATATCCCTTCTCTGCAAGAAACTCACTGAAACGAATATGCCAAGAGCCATCGTCCGATGGATGTCCAGCTACCTAAGAGGCCGTACAATCAAGGTAAAGCAGTCGACGTCTCACATGCAGATCTGGTGTCCCACAAGGAGCAGTGCTCAGCCCCCTCTTATTCAATCTCTACATAAACAACCTCCCGCAACCCACAGGAAACACGCAGATGACAGCCTACGCCGACGACATATCAATTCTCTCCTCAAGCCCCTGTATTGAAACCTGTGAAGATCAGATCAACCACTTCCTACCGAAACTCGTAGAAGAATTGGAACAACGTAAAATGATCATATCCAAGGAAAAGACTACGGTCACTCTTTTCACAACCCATACAGGCGAATGTAAAAAAGAACCCAAGGTAGAAATCCACGGAACCCTTTTGCCGACAACCAAAATACTCGGTGTCGTCTTAGACCAACTCGGCACCTTCCGACAACATGCAGAATACCTTAAACAGAGAACGGCCAAAAGACTGAATATACTACGTGCCCTCGGAGGAAGAACATGGGGCCAACAGAATAACACCCTTCTTGCAACCTACAAAACAATGACCAGATCCGTTCTCAACTACGCCGCACCAATCTACTCCCCTCAATTGGCCGATACGAACTGGAAAAAACTACAGGCAAACCAAAATAGAGCAATTCGGATAGCAACAGGAAACCTAGCAATGGCCGGCACAGAGCACTTAGCTCTAGAAAGCGAAATGTTACCCATAAAGGAGCACAACACGATGCTTACCAAGCAATTCGTTGCAAGAGCAAGACTCCTCCCAAACCACCCCTCCCATCGTCGATGCATGGAACCCAAACCACCTAGAACTATTCGTAAACATGCCAAGGACTTAGAAATTATGCTAGTAGACAGTGATCAGAAAGCCGCACTTAAAAGAATACATACTGAGACTGTTAGAAATTTCATTAGATCTTGCTCCCCTAACCCAGTTCTAGGTAAGAAACCTCCCAGAATCCATAAATCAACGAATCAACTTCCCAGGGAACAACAAATAACATTATCGCAACTACGTAGTGGCTATGCAAGTTCCCTTAACAGCTACCTACACAGAATAGGAGCTGCCCAATCACCTCTTTGCCCAAAATGTTTAGAAGAGCCACATACAACTAGTCATTTATTCTCGTGTCGCTGTGACCACACACTTTTAAGAAGTATAGATTTGTGGAATAGCCCGACGTCTGTTGTTAAGTTCTTATACCAGTGATTCCTTTCTCTCTCTCAAAAAAAAAACAAAACAAAAAAAAATAATAAATAAAACAAAAAAAAATAAATAAAAAAAAAACCCCGAGAGAGAAAGAGAAATAATGTAATTAGATAAATGATGTAAGTAAGGTTATTGTTTTCTGAGCCATGTCAAAGAAGACCTCGTCTACCCAGCCGGAGACCTACGGCGGGCAATCTACAACAACAACCCCCCTCCTCCTCACTCAACCCCCTTCTCCCCCTTCCTCCTCACTCAACCCCCTTCTCCCCCTTCCTCCTCACTCAACCCCCTTCTCCCCCCTCCTCGTCACTCAACCCCCTTCTCCCCCTTCCTCCTCACTCAACCCCCTTCTCCCCCTCCTCCTCACTCAACACCCTTCTCCCCCTCCTCCTCACTCAACCCCCTTCTCCCCCTTCCTCCTCACTCAACCCCCTTCTCCCCCCTCCCGAAATCGATAGTTGAGTATAGCGAGATCTAAAAGCTATGGCCATGAGATTATTGACATAGGATAATCGATACAGGAGCTGAGATCAGTGGAGAAAAATTCAATTATGAAGAACTCAATTCTGTGAACAAATGCAATTCTTTTGTGCTGAAAAATTTACATTCGATCCATCCGGCCGAGGAATTTAGAAGTGTTAGTAGTCATTTATTATCTTGACATCCCTCCTTCTGCTCCTCCTCTTGCTAAACTTGCTAGGAGAGACCCAGGCAGCAGCCAGTAGCTACCATGCGGAATATGTATCTCATATCAGGGAAGCGAGCACTCGGGTTAGTTTGACGGGATATGGAAAGCCAAGATGTGAGATTTAATGATTACCAATTCCCAAAAGTTAAGTTTACTTAAGGAGTTGAGTTTGCAGGTATTAGTACTGGTATTCAACATGCACATGATCCTCTCCAACACAGTGCGCATGAAGGAGCATGCCAATGACTTCGAGATGAGTATGGACCTGATCTACCGGGTAGCCAAGGGATACCAGAATAATCCCGATCTCAGGTTAATCATTTCTGATCTGATTGATTCTAGGTATCGTCATTTACCAATGAAAGAATTTTAGGACTGGTTTATAGTGTGTGTTGTTGTTGTTGTTGTTGTTGATGCCGGCAAGCAGCCCGCTAGACCTTGTGAGTGGGTGGTCAACCCGGCCTAGCATCGTTTTGGGTGGGGGTAGAGACGTCTGACCTGTCGTTGACCGGAGATAGGCAAGAAGCTATTTGACTGGTGCCTCGACTCGCCATTGAAAAGTATAGCAGAGTATCGGCTGATGTTTTACCCGGTGGCTTGCCCAGGCCGGTCCGGCATCGCCCTCCTTTGACGAGCTATACTACCTAGTTTTGGTCCGCGGCGGGATTTCTCCCGCTACCTCCCGGCACAAATTCTTCGTAGGAATCGCTACATTAAAATGGCAGTTACTGTTGAAAAAGTGATAATGACTCGTTAAGAGTTACAACAGTTAGTTTGGAATGTCAACAGTTAGTTTGGAATGTCAACGGTGTCTAAGAGTGGCAATGGCTGTTCAAGAGTAATAATGGTTAGTTTAAAGAGACAATGGCTGCTAAAAAGTGAGAATTGCTTTGTAATGGTCATAATCAAAGTGAGAAGGAATGCTTAAATGTTAAAGTAGTTAGTTAAAGTGACAATGAATTTTCAGGAGTGGCAATGACCGTTCTAGAGTCAATTAGTTCAAAGTTACAATAGCTTTTGCAGGGTGAATTGCTTTTGAAAGTCATACTGATTAGTATTAAGTAAAATTACTGTTTGAAAGTGACAATAGTTGGTAGAGTTACAACCGATCTTGAAAAATGAGGATATCAAGTTGAAAGGGAAAATTGCACTTAAGAGTGACATGGCTGCTGTCAATGTGCGCCCGCAGCCAAGAGAAGGGCAACTGGGCGGAGGCGGCGCAGGCGGTTCTTCATGCCGCTGCGCTGGTGGCTGAGTATCTTTCCATGCTGCCCTGCAACGCCCATCTCCCCACAGGCCCGTCTATCTCTTTATTTCCTTCCCCTTCCTCCTTCTTTCCATCTCCCTCTCTCGATCTCTTGCTTCTCTCTCTCTCTCTCTCTCTCTCTCTCTCTCTCTCTCTCTCTCTCTCTCTCGATCTCTTTCCTTCTCTCTCGCTCACTCCTTTTTCTTTCTTTCGTTTTGTTTACTTTCTCTTTCTTGCATTCTTCAAACCGAATATTATTGATTGAATATCGCATAGACAAAAACTTGTGTACTGTCGCGGAGTCTAATTTAGGCCTCTATTGACCCTTACCGCGACTGCGAAGGCCTTATCATCATAGTACTTCTAGATAATCCGTAACATGATGCTTTCTTGAAGGCACAATGTCTTTGCTCTCAGAGCGACTGCGTTCTGTTAGAAGTTCAACTTTAGACTTCACGATGAGAAGGGGAAGATTGAATTTGTTGTTGCTAACCCTGTGAATTGTCCTCCACCTCGTCACAAACCTGTGAATTGTCCTCCACCTCGTCACAAACCTGTGAATTGTCCTCCACCTCGTCACAAACCTGTGAATTGTCCTCCACCTCGTCACAAACCTGTGAATTGTCCTCCACCTCGTCACAAACCTGTGAATTGTCCTCCACCTCGTCACAAACCTGTGAATTGTCCTCCACCTCGTCACAAACCTGTGAATTGTCCTCCACCTCGTCACAAACCTGTGAATTGTCCTCCACCTCGTCACAAAGAAAGTTGAAGTTGTTGGTGCTGACCATTTTCAAAATGATCTTGATAATTTGAAAAGTTTATAAATAAATATTTAAGAAAATGATTCTGTGATAAACTAGCTCGTTGAATCGTGAAAGTCACCTCCATAGGTTATCAGCAATGTTGAGAAATCGTGAAAAAGACTGTTCTCTGAGCGAGGGAGTCTTAATACTTATTGAGAAGCTCACCCTTTCAGATTACAGTCTTAATACTTATTGATAAGCTCACCCTTTCAGATTACAGTCTTAATACTTATTGATAAGCTCACCCTTTCAGATTACAGTCTTAATACTTATTGATAAGCTCACCCTTTCAGATTACAGTCTTAATACTTATTGATAAGCTCACCCTTTCAGATTACAGTCTTAATACTTATTGAGAAGCTCACCCTTTCAGATTACAGTCTTAATACTTATTGATAAGCTCACCCTTTCAGATTACAGTCTTAATACTTATTGATAAGCTCACCCTTTCAGATTACAGTCTTAATACTTATTGATAAGCTCACCCTTTCAGATTACAGTCTTAATACTTATTGATAAGCTCACCCTTTCAGATTACAGTCTTAATACTTATTGAGAAGCTCACCCTTTCAGATTACAGTCTTAATACTTATTGATAAGCTCACCCTTTCAGATTACAGTCTTAATACTTATTGATAAGCTCACCCTTTCAGATTACAGTCTTAATACTTATTGATAAGCTCACCCTTTCAGATTACAGTCTTAATACTTATTGATAAGCTCACCCTTTCAGATTACAGTCTTAATACTTATTGATAAGCTCACCCTTTCAGATTACAGTCTTAATACTTATTGATAAGCTCACCCTTTCAGATTACAGTCTTAATACTTATTGATAAGCTCACCCTTTCAGATTACAGTCTTAATACTTATTGAGAAGCTCACCCTTTCAGATTACAGTCTTAATACTTATTGATAAGCTCACCCTTTCAGATTACAGTCTTAATACTTATTGATAAGCTCACCCTTTCAGATTACAGTCTTAATACTTATTGATAAGCTCACCCTTTCAGATTACAGTCCTAATACTTATTGATAAGCTCACCCTTTCAGATTACAGTCTTAATACTTATTGATAAGCTCACCCTTTCAGATTACAGTCTTAATACTTATTGATAAGCTCACCCTTTCAGATTACAGTCTTAATACTTATTGATAAGCTCACCTTTTCAGATTACAGTCTTAATACTTATTGATAAGCTCACCCTTTCAGATTACAGTCTTAATACTTATTGATAAGCTCACCCTTTCAGATTACAGTCTTAATACTTATTGATAAGCTCACCCTTTCAGATTACACTCCTGAAAAAGTGATCTTTTTTTTTCAACAATTACATGAGTTTTTTTCCATTTTGTTAAAGCCAACAATTGGGACTGCAGGGGCAGTGGCGTTCTGCGGACTGTCAGAGAATATATTGGAAGAGTCGGCAGTGAGCGAAGATGTGCTCTCGCCTGAGAGGGAGGGCATCTGCGAGTCATCTCATTTCACCCGGGATGGACTCGTTGCACTCGTCGAGAGAACCTTTGTGCTTTTTGAGAAGGCACAGCAATACGAGTACATGGCCACTCTTTACAAGGTATCAAAACAGAGAGGAAGAAAAGAGACAAAATGTCAGTAAAGGTGATTAAAGCGAGAGAGAGATGAGAGATAACCAGAGAAAGAGAGGGAGATTAAAGCGAGAGAGAGATGAGAGATAACCAGAGAAAGAGAGGGTGATTAAAGCGAGAGAGAGATGAGAGATAACCAGAGAAAGAGAGGGTGATTAAAGCGAGAGAGAGATGAGAGATAACCAGAGAAAGAGAGGGAGGGAAGAAGATTTTCAAGAAGATAGTTGAATGAGCGTTACAGAGACAAAGAGTTTTAGAGAGTTAGAAACAGATAGCTTGATAAGAAACAACATTGTGAGTCTTTAAGGTCCTGGAGCCGATTCTGGTAGCCAACGGGGACTTCCGAAGTCTTTCCTCCTACCATCTCAGATTGGGAAGTGCACTGGGCAAGATGGAAGGCCTCGTTCAGATACGAGAAGACTCGACGGATGCCTGGCTTTCACCACTCAAGAGTGCAGATAAACGGAGCTTCGGCACCTACTTCAGAATCGGCTTTTACGGGAGCAAGTTCGGGGAGTTGGACGGAGAAGAATTCATCTACAAGGTGATCCTTTTAACATTAGATTATTCGAAAACTAATTAAGAATGCTTTTTTGTGTATTTTTTGCAAGCTCAATAATGAATTCAAAGCGAATATCGTATGAATCTCGAATTATCTCGCATCGAAGCACGAGATCCAGGCTCTTTCTCCCTACCCGCAGCTATACAGCTGTACATAGATATGTATGTCAAGATCTCGGATCATGAGGGATCGACAGGCCTAAAGTCGAAAAAAGAGCGTGTGATGTGAAGAGAGAATGCAGACGAACAGAGCATTTGTTCCAGTAGCCTTTATGAATTGCGCATAGTTTTCATATGCAGTGCGGGTTAGAGAAACACTGATGAACTCCCCTAATTTGAGACGCAGACCCAATTTATTATTAATTATTGTTTATTTAAACTTATTATTTATTTGTTATTCAATTGTTGGATTGTACAATATTAATGGTGAGGATCGAATAATGATAATAATGACATTAATACAAATAGTAATAATAATGTAAAGTATTAATGGCAGGAGCCTCCATTCTCTAAACTGAATGAAGTTAGGGAGCAGTTGAACACCTTCTACTCCAACAAGTTCGGGAAGAATGCTTTCGAGATAATATCAGACTCTAATATCGTCAGTTTTTTTCCATTCTACGCTCTCTTTTACTCTTTCTCTTTTACTCTTACTAGTAATATCTTGCTTTATCTCTTTCTCCATGCTCCCAGTCCGATATGCAAGTTTTTCTGATTTACAGTATCCTTTTTGGGTTTTGATAAATAGCCTTAAAAGGTTAGGTACACAGACTTCGCTCTAGGACTCTTCCAGAATAGATCAGTTGTGCTTGAAGGTAACTCGGAATCAACTGGACCCTAATAAGGCGTATATTCAACTCACATTTGTGGAACCATTCTTTGAGGGTTGGGAGACTCGGAGGAGAACATCCAATTTTGAAAGGTTTTATTGAATAATTTTTGAAAAAAAAACAAGTTCTATAAATGGATGAGAGCCCCCCCCCCCAGATGATGGGGCGGATGAATTTTGAGAAGCTTTAGAATATACTTTTTAATTGAAAGTTTGATCAAGATGAGACGGGAAAAAATGATAATCCTATTGTGTTATGAATAAAACAATCATCGTAACAACAAGCGGTGAAAAACAAAGCATTTAAACAGTCAATTTCAAATCGAAAAAAAACTGATTTTCTATCGAAAATCTCAAAACTGAAGTTATCAGAAGAGTGGTTACTAGAAGAAAATAAATTAGGTACATATATAAATGAGGTACATATATGTAAATAACTGAGAGAACAATTTTGACAGAAGCCATAATCTGAGCCGCTTCGCCTTTGTCACGCCGTTTACAAAAGAAGGAAAAGCACATGGAAACGTTAAGGATCAATACAAGAGAAGGACGCTCCTCACCACAGAACACAGGCTTGTCTTTATCTTTTTATCTTTTCATCTTTCATGTTTTGTAAACAAGAAACACTCGATAAAAGATAAGAAAATATATTGAATGAGTTTGTCTCACTCCTGATTACACAGCAAGTCGCTGAATTTCGTGAGGATTTTGTTGTTCTGTAACCTAACCATCTTCCACATATTGAAGTCAATTATTCATTCATTTATTTTTATCTTGCTTATCCTCCCATTTTGCAAACACTGATTTTGATGTCAGACCAGTAAAGGAAAAGAAAGCTTACATAGATATAGGAAACGGTGGCAATTCTACCGTAAATGCATGAGAACTGAGCTCGTGGATGCGAAATTGCTAGAATTAGATTATATTGCGATTGAGTGAGTCACTCTACCCTAGTGCTCTACCAATTCATTAGCCCGAATAACTATCGAGAAGATTTGAATGGTCATGTGAGACCCCATGCAGGCGGGCCTCTGTTTTTTTTCAATTCATAAGGGGGGACCCTCTTGTTCAAATCGAGAAAATTTTTTTCGAGTATCTGTTGCTTTTTTTCATCATAAGAAGGGACAAGGGGGTCTCTGTTCCAGGGACAAGGGATTCTCTGTTTCAGGGACAAGGAAGTCTATGTTTCAGGGACAAGGGGGTCTCTGTTCGAGGGACAAGGGGGTTTCTGTTCCAGGGACAAGGGGGTTTCTGTTCCAGGGACAAGGGGGTCTCTGTTGCAAAAAGTCTCCACGTTCGGCGAGCCTCTGTACCTGTTTCTTTCCCACTAAAAACCCCTGATCAAGTCTCGAATGAGAATGTTAGAGAGAGAGAGAGATTACTGCAGCGCGTAAATAAACGATGTGATCCAAAAAAATGCCTAAAAATCATTAGTAGTTGCGATCATCATCGTTGTAATCTGCCTCTAACGCCAATCCGCCTTTTTCTCACTTTGATAACCAAAGTTAAACGCTCGAATCAGGGGTTGAATAGTCATGCCAGACCTTCTGCCGGGGGGCCTCTGTTTTTCCAAATCATGAGGGGGACCCTTATGTAAAACAAAACAAAAAACTTTCGCGAGCCTCTGTTTTTATCATAAGAGGAGACTATTATGTAAAAAAAGAATTTTTCGCTTTCGGCGAGCGTCTGTACTTTTTTCTTGCACACAAAAAAACCCCTGATCGAGACACGCATAGATTATTGAGGTTGAGTTGGGCATAATGGTAGTATGCATGACTGTTGTGCGAAGGGTTCCATTCAAGATCCTCAACCCGGAAAGATTCAAACAAGTCAGAAAGGATTCAAAATAGGTTGGTAATGTGGATCTAGTTGCTCTGACTGCTTACACGAATCTACACCCACTAGAGGTAACCAAGAGAGAACAAGTAATGGTTCTAGCCGAATAAAACTATCCCTCATCTCAGCATAGTTCGTACTTGA
This sequence comes from Allodiplogaster pararmata, assembly GCA_964056735.1. NCBI lineage: Eukaryota > Metazoa > Nematoda > Chromadorea > Rhabditida > Diplogasteridae > Allodiplogaster > Allodiplogaster pararmata. Next base: position 38,753,913 of record OZ057404.1, on the reverse strand, counting down.
CCGCATAGCTCATCAAACTTGTGAAATTTCTCTCGGTCGCCCGCCCGGTCCTCCAAAAACATTTTGAAGGTGAAGAAAATATAACAGAAGTTGATAAAAAACAACCAATTGCTTGTAAATAAACTAATTGTACGTTGGTTAAACTACGGCCCCGACTACGCGAAATAAAACATCAATAGCGTTGACCAAACAGACCAAAGATTTTGTTGACTAACCCTCACCCCACTCTCCGGCCGCTCAGGGTCGCCCGGTAAACCGCCCGAGAAAATTATATTCAACACATCCTGGTGAGCAAAAAAGAGCGGGAAGAAGATTTACATCTAAAATTAGCGTCGTTGTAGCTTCCCTTACGTGAAGACGCGCATTCGTGTGGTGGAAAGAGAGCAGAAGGTCTTCTCCCCTATTGAAGTAGCCATGGAGGACGTCGAAAAAAGAAGGAGAGAGCTCTCCGCAGCCTTGGCACAGTCACCGCCCGACCAGAAGATGCTGCAGATGGTCCTGCAAGGGTCCGTCTCCCCCAATGTGCACCAAGGCCCGCTCCAGGTGATAATGTTGCACTATTTCTTTGATAGATTTGATTTCGAGTTGTACTGTAGCAAATTGTTAGTCGCTATAGTGCTGGTGGCCAGATCCTTGTTCATATATATGTCGAATGTGGAGCTTTAAAAACCCACAGAAAGGTTTTCATAATAAAAAATATCTTCAATCCCACTCCATCTATGAAATTAATGAGAATTCAAAATACTGAATATTGTTTCCATATGAAGTCAAAAAAATTTATAAATTAAAAATTAGTGTTTAAAATTTTTTATTTTGTAATTTTTTCATCATCACTTCTCTCAAGCTGTTGGTAAGTATCGATGGATAACTTATAATCGATAATCTTGATGAAGGTCAAAATTCTATAACATAGATGACTTGGTGTTTATCCTCCCAGCTAGCAAATGTCTTCCTGGGAACGGTGCACCAGGACGAATGGGGAAAGCCAGTGGACCGACTTCAGAACAAGCTCCGCCTCTCCCTCCGACAGCTCTTCAAGGTGTCCGCAGATGCCCTGCTACTTAACAAGCAACTCATCACTTCCACCAACGATTCTCTGCTGATGGAATGCCAGGTCAGTGCGTTTATCTTTCTCTTTCATGCTCTCTCTATCTTCTCTTTCTATTTCTCTCGTTCTTTCTCGTTGTCTCTCTTTCTCCTCTCTTTCTCTATCTTACTTTTTTTCCTCTCGTGGATGTTTTTTAACGTTAGAGTTTGATGCTTAATCCTACTTTGTTCCTCTACGCTTAGTATTTAGACAAATCAAGAATTGAAATGAAATCCATGAATTCATAAAATAAATCATTATTTTTAATATCTCTGAAACATTTCAGCGTAAAATGGAGGAAACATTCGCGGAGACGGTCGGTAAGATTGGGCCGATGATGGGGATCAGTGGTCGCATGATGAACTATTACATGAGAGCCACCCATGAGAGAAAGGAGGAGAGCACCCATCCAGCCTCCCACCACCTTTCCATCACCTCCTACTGAAGGAAAGATACTCGCTCTCACCTTCCACCATCTCTCCATCACTTCTAACTAAAAATGAGCTTCTCGCTCCTACCTCCCACCACCTCTCCACCATTTCCTACTAAAGAGACTATTTGGCTCCCACTTCTAGCATCTCTCCATCAAATTCTATCGATGGGAAAACTTCCGCTTCGATTTGCCAGCATACCAGCCTTCTTGCCTTCTATCCCTTAAAAATCGACATTGTTTTAATTGATTTCAAATGAAATTGTTGCGCAATTATTTTTAGTGACGTTTTGTTTAATTAATAATTCTGTATGCAGAAGATCCACTGATCTTTCACTAGTCTAGTGCCTTGCCGATTGGAATAACCTGAAGCGAGCTCTCTTCACTCATCTTTCTCCCCATGCATTATCTGCTCTCTCAAAATGCTCTCGGATTAAACTTTTCATCCCCTTATATATTGTTTACCAGTTCATTGAACTGAATAACAATTAGTTAGTTCCCATTGTATTTATTATAGCTGAACTTTTTGTCTTTTCTGAAGTAATATTGTATTTATAGATTTAAGACTTTTAGAGTTAAGAAGCTTCCAATCTATAACAGGTCAATCAATATAAACGGATGCTTTAGAAGCCTTGCACTGATGGATGCTCTCATTTTTATTATTATTATAAATCTTCTTTAGTTACAAACCTTTCAAATTCCAACTATTTCCTTTACTTCTTTCACTTTTTTGTCCTGGTTCAAAGTTGAAGGAAGAATTTGTACATAAATAACTGAAGTATATTAAAATCTTTAAAAAAATAGTTTACTGATTTTGAAAAAAAAACAAATTAATGAAATACTCTGCTCGTACTATCATAAGATGAAAGGGTAATTCCGCGCCACAAGCTAGTTTTCAATTTGCATTTTCATAAACAAGATCTTCAAGTAACAACCAATTTTAATTGTACTAAAAAGTTTTCACGTAATAATTCTTCTTAGATAAAGTTTTTCTTAACCGTTGTGAGATGGTATTAATCGTTTAGGTTCAAAAACCTAAAAACTGAATTATTGACAACTCTTCGTGTTCTGACTACGTTTCTTCATTGTAGATTATTTGCTTCGCATCACGAATACGATATTTTAAACATATTCTGCATCTAGGCGAAACTGAGCGTGAGGACAATTCTTCTTATTTTTATTATTATTATTGAATTTTTCAAAAAGTAGTAAAAGAGAAGTGGAATATATTGTATCATAGTTTTATTTCATTTTTCTATTTGTTGTAGACTAGATATGCAAAAGCGAGCAAAAAACATAAATGGGATTACATTTTTGGAGGTGTAGCCTTCGTTCCTCAAATGAAATTAAGCTGCATTGACTTTATTATTGATTTTAAAAATTTAGTGAAAAGTGAGTAATTAAGTTTTTTTTAAAACTGTATTTTTTCAACTAGTATATCACATGTTTTTTCTTATTTAATTGAAGGTGAGGAAGGCATGGAAAATTCTCAGAGTGGAACAGATGGTTAGTTTTTAGTTTGACGGTTTAACTGTGTATAATTTCCATTGATTATTTTTTGTCACAGTCAAAAAACGCTGCTTTATGGTCCATCTAAGCTCTTCACACTTTAAAAAGGTTGAAACTGGTCCTTGCAAAAATAAGTAATTTCTAAGCTATCAGTTGTGATGGAAATAGGGAAACGTGTTTTTAAGAGTGAGAAAACAGTTAAAGAGAAAGCCTTTCGTAGTTTTAGCATTTTTTATTGCTCTTGGTTTAAAAACGTCTGGTTCAATCCAGCGCAATGTGATTTGTTTGTTTTTGTGATGGGTTAGTCATAGTAGTAGGTGTTATATGTGAGAAGTATAACATCCAAAAAATTCTATGGTTATTTCGCTTCAAAAACAAGCATTTGTTGAAGAGATTGACTGGTTGTTTCCCCCCGCCATCCTGACTCCGTCTGTGATTGGCGAAGTTCCAGAAGGACTGCGAGTCAGGCCACTCCACTTCAATGACTATCACAAAGGGTACACCTTTTTGTATAGGTTTTTGCGTTGAATTTTTGAAGGAAAAAACGAAAAGAAGCATAGACTATTGAAAATAATTCAGCGATCGAGTGCGAAAAAAAAAAACAGAGATTAGTCTTTACAAATTCTGAATCGTCGAAAATTCAACTCTTTTCAATAAAAAAAGTCGGAAGGACTGAATGTAACTGGGTATTGCTTTCAATCGAAAACTTTATTGATGTAATTTTGACAGATTCGAAAAAAATCATTGGTTTATTAGAAACATTCTTGGTTGATATAATGAAACTTACTTATTTGCAGATTCCTGTCAGTTCTCTCCCAACTGACGTCAGTGGGCGAAGTGAGTGAAAAGGCATGGGAGAAACGATTCCGAGGGATGCAATCCGTCACTCCCAACATGTATTATGTCGTCGTTGTCGAAGAAGAACGGTTATTCTTCTTCTAGAGTTCCCTTATGGTAGGCAAGAGTAGAATTATTATCCTTTTCCTCTCGCGCAAGAGCTCTCTCTATATCACATTCGTTCTCTCTCTGTCTCTCTCGCTTTATCCATCTTTCTGCCCTTGTTCATTGCAAGGGCTTTGTTACGCCATTTACACGAGGGGTAACGAAGATTGGCTCATGAAAAGAAGCTGCTAGACTAGCTCATGAAAAGAAGCTGCTAGACTAGCTCATGAAAAGAAGCTGATAGACTAGCTCATGAAAAGAAGCTGCTAGACTAGCTCATGAAAAGAAGCTGCTAGACTAGCTCATGAAAAGAAGCTGCTAGACTAGCTCATGAAAAGAAGCTGATAGACTAGCTCATGAAAAGAAGCTGCTAGACTAGCTCATGAAAAGAAGCTGATAGACTAGCTCATGAAAAGAAGCTGCTAGACTAGCTCATGAAAAGAAGCTGCTAGACTAGCTCATGAAAAGAAGCTGATAGACTAGACAATAGCCCGAGGGAATAATGAGATGAGGAAGTGACTTCAGGTGTGGTCGAGTGGTGGGAAGTGCTTCGCTGGTGCTTGAATGGAAGTTCATTCACAGCGCAGGCCAGAGAGGCAGAGTGGAAGATGTTGTCGTGGATGCTTCTATGAGGGGAAAGAAGCTTGGTGCGCTACTCAACAGAATCCTCGCCAATTTAGCTGCCCAGGTCAGTTGAAGAAGAAGTGATTTCTCGGAGAGCACAAAAGGTTTGGGGTCTGAGAAAGACAGGAACAGCGCAGATGGGAATCCTTATGTACATAATATAGAGTCGCCTCTTTTCCTTCTATTCTGCACTTCTTCTCGCTTTCTGAATGCCTCGGATACATGGGCTCACACTTGATCAACTACGGCGTTCGACTGTAGACTCTCGGTTGACCGCTTTGCGTTTCCAATAAATCGAATTCAATGAGTCCACGAAACCAGAATTTTAATGGAACGAGCAAAAAGAGACCGAAACAATCGGTTTTCGCTGATATTCTAATGTTGTCAGATGTCGGTGTACAAGTTGTCGCTGGAGTGCAAGGACTCACTCATTCCCTTCTATGAGCAATTCGGATTCAAGAAGGATCTCGGGAATAACTTTCTCGTTCAGAGATTCGACCACAAGATTTGAGAGAAAGCCTTCAGGCCTTGTGAAACTGTAATATCTACAAACACATCTGATTTCCTAGCCTGATTACATGTTTTTTTGTTGTTGCATAACATTTCGCTTTACAATTTTCGCCTGTTCCAAATACCCATTGATTGTCCGCGCATTCCAAATACCTATTGAGATATTAGCTAGATTGATATAAATTGTATACGAGTATCGATTTTCCCGCGATTCGCGCTTGTCCAGATTGTCATGAAGAGTAACGATGTACTAATAAAACAGCTTAAGGAGAAGAGATCCGTGCAGATGCGATGGGCAGCATACCCACCCTTGCCCAAGTAGACACACGTATCGCCATCCACGACAAAGAGTGGCGCTTCCATTCCCTGCCAAACGAGAACGTCGAGATCCCCAGACGACACGTCCCGGACCCTGAGGCGGAGTCCGTTCCCACTCTCAAGCAGGAGTCCGCGGCGGAGTTGGAGAGAAGGTCGGGAGCTCTTTTAGGGGCGCTGGGAGTTAAAAAAAGAGACCAATAGCTCTTTTTAAGTCAGGGCTTAAAGAATATGTCTGAAGCTCTTCGGGGGTGAGGAATGCACGTGCTCAATTTCTCTTCGGGGGTGAGGAATGCACGTGCTCAATTTCTCTTCGGGGGTGAGGAATGCACGTGCTCAATTTTTCCTAACCGTTTTCCTTTCAGTTTTGGTTTGGAAAAGTGTCGTTCTTTTGTATTATTTTTATCAGAGACATGAAGTGCCAAAATTCGTATAATCATCGATCTCTTCACCGTTTCACTGATAATGATCGAGTGGGAGCGTAGCTTTTTCAAGTATGATAAAGAACAGACTGCTGGGAGTGCACTTGCGGAAAGAAGATTTATTTGATAACCACATGGCAGGTGGCAGGACACGGGAATCGAGAGGATCAGAATCGGTTCCAGTCCCGCGGCTCCAGCTGCATCCACTCCCGCTCCCCAACGCCTTTGAGCGTGTGCCGTTGCTCTCTTCGCTTTTATAAACTATGAGTAGACGTTTAAAGGCAGGGATTCCTTCTGGTTAAGATGGTTGATTAGTTAACTACAGCTCGCACAAAAGCTAGTGTAACCGAGGCGAGATCGAACCCAGCCATCTCTCTATCTCTGACTGAAAGGGCGAGATCGAACCCAGCCATCTCTCTATCTCTGACTGAAAGGGCGAGATCGAACCCAGCCATCTCTCTATCTCTGACTGAAAGGGCGAGATCGAACCCAGCCATCTCTCTATCTCTGACTGAAAGGGCGAGATCGAACCCAGCCATCTCTCTATCTCTGACTGAAAGGGCGAGATCGAACCCAGCCATCTCTCTATCTCTGACTGAAAGGGCGAGATCGAACCCAGCCATCTCTCTATCTCTGACTGAAAGGGCGAGATCGAACCCAGCCATCTCTCTATCTCTGACTGAAAGGGCGAGATCGAACCCAGCCATCTCTCTATCTCTGACTGAAAGGGCGAGATCGAACCCAGCCATCTCTCTATCTCTGACTGAAAGGGCGAGATCGAACCCAGCCATCTCTCTATCTCTGACTGAAAGGGCGAGATCGAACCCAGCCATCTCTCTATCTCTGACTGAAAGGGCGAGATCGAACCCAGCCATCTCTCTATCTCTGACTGAAAGGGCGAGATCGAACCCAGCCATCTCTCTATCTCTGACTGAAAGGGCGAGATCGAACCCAGCCATCTCTCTATCTCTGACTGAAAGGGCGAGATCGAACCCAGCCATCTCTCTATCTCTGACTGAAAGGGCGAGATCGAACCCAGCCATCTCTCTATCTCTGACTGAAAGGGCGAGATCGAACCCAGCCATCTCTCTATCTCTGACTGAAAGGGCGAGATCGAACCCAGCCATCTCTCTATCTCTGACTGAAAGGGCGAGATCGAACCCAGCCATCTCTCTATCTCTGACTGAAAGGGCGAGATCGAACCCAGCCATCTCTCTATCTCTGACTGAAAGGGCGAGATCGAACCCAGCCATCTCTCTATCTCTGACTGAAAGGGCGAGATCGAACCCAGCCATCTCTCTATCTCTGACTGAAAGGGCGAGATCGAACCCAGCCATCTCTCTATCTCTGACTGAAAGGGCGAGATCGAACCCAGCCATCTCTCTATCTCTGACTGAAAGGGCGAGATCGAACCCAGCCATCTCTCTATCTCTGACTGAAAGGGCGAGATCGAACCCAGCCATCTCTCTATCTCTGACTGAAAGGGCGAGATCGAACCCAGCCATCTCTCTATCTCTGACTGAAAGGGCGAGATCGAACCCAGCCATCTCTCTATCTCTGACTGAAAGGGCGAGATCGAACCCAGCCATCTCTCTATCTCTGACTGAAAGGGCGAGATCGAACCCAGCCATCTCTCTATCTCTGACTGAAAGGGCGAGATCGAACCCAGCCATCTCTCTATTTCTGACTGAAAGGGCGAGATCGAACCCAGCCATCTCTCTATCTCTGACTGAAAGGGCGAGATCGAACCCAGCCATCTCTCTATCTCTGACTGAAAGGGCGAGATCGAACCCAGCCATCTCTCTATCTCTGACTGAAAGGGCGAGATCGAACCCAGCCATCTCTCTATCTCTGACTGAAAGGGCGAGATCGAACCCAGCCATCTCTCTATCTCTGACTGAAAGGGCGAGATCGAACCCAGCCATCTCTCTATCTCTGACTGAAAGGGCGAGATCGAACCCAGCCATCTCTCTATCTCTGACTGAAAGGGCGAGATCGAACCCAGCCATCTCTCTATCTCTGACTGAAAGGGCGAGATCGAACCCAGCCATCTCTCTATCTCTGACTGAAAGGGCGAGATCGAACCCAGCCATCTCTCTATCTCTGACTGAAAGGGCGAGATCGAACCCAGCCATCTCTCTATCTCTGACTGAAAGGGCGAGATCGAACCCAGCCATCTCTCTATCTCTGACTGAAAGGGCGAGATCGAACCCAGCCATCTCTCTATCTCTGACTGAAAGGGCGAGATCGAACCCAGCCATCTCTCTATCTCTGACTGAAAGGGCGAGATCGAACCCAGCCATCTCTCTATCTCTGACTGAAAGGGCGAGATCGAACCCAGCCATCTCTCTATCTCTGACTGAAAGGGCGAGATCGAACCCAGCCATCTCTCTATCTCTGACTGAAAGGGCGAGATCGAACCCAGCCATCTCTCTATCTCTGACTGAAAGGGCGAGATCGAACCCAGCCATCTCTCTATCTCTGACTGAAAGGGCGAGATCGAACCCAGCCATCTCTCTATCTCTGACTGAAAGGGCGAGTGCGCTAACACGTACATCACTACCTTTAATGTTATTTGCTCAGAGGTTTTGTCGAGGGAGAGTGTATTTTAAGGAAAGCTCGAAAGGGATTGGGTTCGTACAAGTTTCGCTTGCACCGCCGTACTATGAGTTTCTCTTGAAGAGACCCATTCATTAAATAGAGGAGGGGAAGAGGATATAATACCGGCGCCTCCATTTGGTTTTCGGTTGTTTCTCATTCGATCGGTTTAAAGTATGATTTCAGTGAGCAGGTAATTCGAAATGGGGAACGAGACTTTCCGTGGTTCGCCCGCGGCAGCAGGTTAACATCGACTCTTTCTTGAAACTTTGAGTCCGTCAAACATTGGGACATTTTATTGGTTTCAAAGTGGTGGAACTGAATTGTATAGGATGTTCAGTTCGGGTATAAGTTGGGGTTCAAAAGGTCAGACAAGAGTAAAGTAATGTACAGAAAAGAGGGGGACTTGAAGGAGAGCTAAATGGTTGTAAGTGTTGAATAATTAGAGCGGGAATATAAGGAGTTGTTTGATATAAGGAATCAAATGATAATTGAATGGAGATATATGTTTTTTAAAGTTGTATAAATACGGAAAAAGAGTCGGATAATTGACATGAATGTCGAATAAAAGTTGATTAATCAGCAGTATTGTCGCAGTGATCAGAACCTGTTAAATGAAAACCTGGAACTTGACAGTGCTGCAAAATAAAAGCCTGCTATTTGTCAGTACTGTCAAATTAAAACCTTCTACTTAACAATACTGTCAAGTGAGAAACTGCTAGTTGACAGCACTGTTAAATGAAAACCTGCTACTTGAGATTACTGTCAATTAAGAGCCGGCTTCTTAACAATACTGTTAAATAAGAGCCTGCTACTTGAAAGTACTGTCAAATGAGAGTTTGATACTTGCCAGTAGTTTCAAATAAGAGCTTGCTGCTTGGCATTACTGTCAAATAAGAGCCGGCTACTTGACAGGAGCAGCAGTCCCGCCCTCCTCCGCCTCCTCCTTTTCTTTCTTCTCCTCCCGCACTTCACGAGCAGGCAAGGGCATTGTCGTAGTGAAGGACGGCCTGACCGCAGTTGCGGAAGATCCCTCCAAGGACGAGAATGTCCTCAAGCTCCAGGCCATCCCGCGCTTCCAGCCGATCGATCGTGGAGATCTGGCGGGAAGACGCAGCTCGCCCTGCCTCAGCGCCGTTCCGCACCAACCCCTGCTGCAGCTCTCCCTCCGCATCTCAAACCACCTCTCACTCTGCGCTAAGGCAGTCTCCACCAAGCAGCTCAACATCAGCAATCTCATCAAGAATGTTAGAAAAATCCGGGATGTTACTCTTCTTTCTTCATTTCATTCACCATGATTTTTGCAGAATCTGTGGCTCATACAAAAATTGACTTTGAGATTTAACCGGATTTAAAACTTAGTTTTCTTGAAAGCCATTTAAATGTTTCAACGGAACTTCTCATATCATAATATTTTCAATTATCAGAATATCTTGGGTTTTACTCTTCTAACTTTCAATGTTCGTAAAATCTTTGCATTTTTCAAGAGTGCTAACGATACGAATTCTCTATCTGTATATAAGACGATGCTGGGAATAATTTTCGCCAAAATGCTCGAAATGTTGTTCCTCAGCCAAAAACTTTATTTCGCCAAGATTTCGAGTATGCGAACTTGGGAGAAGGGAATTCCGTTATTTGTCTTTTTTTAGCTGCCAAAATAGGGACGAAGAATCGGCCACCATTTCGCAGTGCCAAATGATGAATGACTCTGTGGCCAAGTTTTGTTCCTGCCAAATCACGGACAATTTTGTTTTTCTTTTGCATCATGTTTTGGCACTGCCAAACTCGGCTCTTTTTTGACACACTTTTTGTCACTACCAAATCAGGGACAATTTTGTTTTTCTTTCGTGTCATGTTTTGGCACTGCCAAACTCGGCTCTTTTTTGGAACACTTTTTGTACGTTGAACAAAGCTCCGCAACGACCACATATTAACCACATCTAGCGACGTACCCCAACCGAGTTTAGTAAACAGTTGAGAAAAATGTATGTTGCTGCGCTAATACGTAAAGATTTGTGTGGCGGTTGTAGTCGGTTTAATTACCCAAGTTTGAGGTAAAGATTCGATCCGGCTCGTTGAAAGATGTAGCCTGAACCACACATTTAAAGAGATCAAAGTCTAGTATTGGCACTCCCCAAAGAGTTCCTGAGAGCGATCCTCCATCATCCCAGAAATGAGGCTAAGGAGTTGCAGGGGCTACAAAAAAAGCCCGATTTTGGCAGTGACAAAACAAGGACAAAAATCCCGGTTCTGGCAGTGGCAAAACAAGGACAAACAAAAACCCGATTTTGGCAGTGACAAAACAAGGACAAAAAAAGGCCGGTTTTGGCAGAGACAAAAGAAGGACAAAAAAAGCCCGATTTAGGCAGAGACAAAACAAGGACAAAAAAAGCCCGATTTTGGCAGGAAAAAAAGAAGTACACAAAAAAGCCCGTTTTTGGCAGTGACATAAGCAGTTACAAAATTTGTCCCTTCTTTAGCAGTGACAAAACGAGTACAAAGTAGAAAGCTTGTTTTTTGACGGTTTTTCTTGGCAGGCCCGTCAAAATGCATGTTATTTGCTGCCATTTATCATGGCGCTTTTTTCCGTTTCTTGCCATGGAAAAGCTTGGTTTTTCAAGGGAAATCTGCCCGAGGAACAACATTTTGAGCATTTTGGCGAAAATTATTCCCAGCATCGTCTTATATCTCAGTTTCATCGTACGCTATCGATCTGTCTCCGTGGTCTGTCCTTTCTTCATAATTCGTCTACTTGATCTACACGCTTCTTTTGAGGGTCGTGACAAATAGCCTGGATGGATTCCACTTTTGATTACATTGTGAAAACGTCTGGAACTCTTCATTTGAAATATGTGCTCACGAAGTGCTATTATGTGACGAGTTGTAATAATAATAATTTCGAAAAGAAAGAAAAGGGGAAGAGAACGCAGGAAAGGAAAAAGATTCAATGAAGAGCGAGTAGTAGAAGTTAGCAACAGAAGACCGTGAAAATGCGGTACAACTCGGTAATTCAACCCTTGCTTCAAGCGAAATAAGATACTCATCGGTTGAGTATTCTCAGTTGGAGAGCCGAGTGACGGAAACGAGAGAAAGGATGGAGAAGAGGAAGAAGCAGCTGGACTCTATCATCGTCTCCCTGGAGAAGGTGCAGATACTCAACGAGCAGCTCGTCTCCATACACGTCTTGCTGGAGGAGATTCTCTCTCAGGCAAGGGTTATGTCGTCAAGTCCTACCGTATCTTACCGGGTCTGGGTTTAGAGCTTCTACGTGGTCCTGTTTCTATTTAAAGGCTGAATTTCTAAACGAAAGCTCACTAATATTACGGTAAACCCAATTTTTCTAGGTATTCTTCAGAGGCACTCTATTTTGTTTTGGACTCACATATTATAAAATGCATGGCTTCAGGTGGACTCTGTCAATCGCGTGCTTCCGACGGAACAGAGAAGTTCTCCCCTCTGCCTCTCTGATATCCTGGAGAGGACGCCAGCCGTATCCTCCTCATCTTCATGCCATTCAGTCTCGACAACATCGAGTCCACGCAGGCATCTCCCGCCAGGAAGCCTTCAAGGAGACAACTCCCGACAGTCTCCCAGGAGACTCCGACCCATTCATGAGATCAGAGTGGTCGATATGAAGTAAATTGATCGTGCTTGGTTGATTGTTTCGCAGTCGTGAGTATTCATACTCAATTTTTTTTTCTTCAATTTAACCGCTTTATCAAGATCAACAAGCCACATCGGGGAATCATCGATTATGGGATCTGAGCGTTGAGCGGAGGTTGAGCGAGGCAAGCAGTAGCGATCGAAGTGCTATTCTTCCTCTTCTGTCGCTCATCATGGCGCTACGATCCCGGAGCGCCAAATCTTCTCGGGAAAGGACTCTCACAGACGAGGAAAGAGACGGTGCGGGAAGCAACCGCTTACGGAGGGGGACGAATGAGAAAATGACGAATTCATACTCATCTTATCTTATTCTTGTTCCGGTATTCATACTCAATTGTAAGATTCATGTTCTTTGTTTATTGTTTGAGTGTTAATACTTGATGAAATGTTTGTATAAGCAGTTCATGACAAGCTCTATAAAAAATAAATACATGTGAAGTTAATTTTTTTCGTTTCAAGTCTGGGTTCAATAGTTCAGGGACAAGAGTGCGTATTATCAAGTTAATGGAGAAAGAATGAAATGTTTCCTTTGTCTCCCTCCATCTCAATACATCATTCTGGAACAGCATTAATTTATTGATCCGCTGCAATACAATTGTTCGTTCCTGCGTGAATTCATACTTTTCTACCATTTTTTTTCGGTGTAGCAATTATGGATGTGAAAACTAGCACTCACGTTTCATTCAATATTTTATTCTTCAACTTATATACTCCCAAACATGGCAATATAAATTAACAATGGACGACTGTCGCGGGTACGAGTTCATTAAACAAAATTGAGCAAAGATTCGATAATTCAAATGTGGCGAAGTTATCGATTTAGTGACAGTTTAGGCGGACCGGTGCGGTCATGGATGATGTCACTTTGTGAGAATGAATCCCAAAACTAGAATTTTTGGGACTGACTGTTCATAGGACTGATTAATTTTACTTATCAATTTTAGAACTATAAGCATACAGCGGTTCTTTCGAAGTAAAATTTAGACAGCATTCGAAGTGAAATTCAATTGTGGGATCGCTTTGTTTAGATTTTGAACTCTCCACTGCTTATGTTAGTGTTGTAGTCCCGAACCTTTCTGAGTAATTGTTGCATTTTTGGATTGCTATAAATCAAAAACATCAATTTGATCTCCACACACGAACTCTGCAATGAAATGAATCTGGTCAAGTTCCATAGGACTATTTTGAGTTTCAAGATATACAAGTAACTTACAAAATAAGATTTGAACTCCAAAACAATAGAGACAATTAGTTAAATATGCTTTTTTCTAGTAAAAAAGCACAACATATAAAAATAAGGAGTTTTCTATATCGAATCTCAGATTCATTTCTTATAAAGTCAAGTCTCTTTTTTTAACTTAAAGCTAGTCTGCAGTCAAAATTAAATTAATACTATGAAAATCCTGAAACAATTACAGAAACCCCATCTGGGTTTTTTTATATGTAAATCTTTTAGTTATTGTGTACTAACAAGATTGCAAGGCTGTTCTACTTATCACAAAAAAGAATAATTACGCGATGAACAGGCTCGATTTCTAGCAGTTACTGGCCTACCGAGATAGTACCGTTCAAATCATATTCTATATTCCCGTATCTAGTTTCTACGTTTTGACTTGATCTACATTAGGAACACAACTTAGAGAAGAATTGTGTGAGACTTTATGAATTAGTGCGTTTTAAATCTCTGACACTCGAATTGTAGTGTATTTGAAGGAAAGTTCAGTGAGACATGGCAGAGCCAGATCTAAGTTTCATCAAGCCAGACGTCAATCTCGAGGAGGTCAATCACTGATGAATCAAATAATCTTGGAGACAAAGTGTTCATTATTAGTATCATTGAAGTGGAATCACAAACATAATTTCACAAAGTTGAGTATGAGGGAAAGCAAGAGAGATATGTGAAGCATCTTCATTTAAGTTAAACAGTTCCTGTTATGAAATAGCTGTAATGGATCAAGATCCACCATACGACTTATTGTAGAGAGCATTTAGTACGTCCGAGTTTCTGCAAAGTGCCATTCAAATTTTAGGGGTCTTCAAAAAGTAAATTTTTTAAGCTGATGGGAATCTTTTCAAAGTGAAGAATCTATTAACTGAAGCAAACTTAATTTAGATGCGACCCGTTCACCGCAACCGTCTCATAGCAGTAGTGAACGCCCTTCTAATCCAAATGGGCGAATGGCTCAATCAAGTCTCTTCTACTTTGTTGTTGTGGTTTGCCCGTTGAAGGTCTCCGGTTGGGTAGACGAGATCTTCTTGGTTATCGCTCAGAAAACAATGTCCTTACTTACATCATTCTACTCTCCTTACTCTTCTACTTTACTACATAGCTATTTCTCATTTAGTAGTTAGTATGAATTCAGACATTATTTCGCATGGAGACGGTGATAACATACTTTTCTATAATAAGTAAAGAGCTGAATTTGAAAAAAAACTTCATTTGTTATAATTAAAAATAAAAACCAGGTTAGGTTTTTTTCTGTGCGTTTCAAAACATCAAAACAGACTTTTTCTCACAAACCGCAGAAGAAGCGTGGAGCTATTGAATACTAATCAAGAGAGAATACTAATCAAGCCGCACTTTGGAGAGATATTCAATTCATGTGAAGAAGGTTGTCATACAAGCAGAATATGTGTCACTAGTTGCAGTGCGGGTTAAAATAACAAAAAAAACTTCTTACAAGTTTATGGATCAGATGTGTTGAGCTTTCAGAGTTTTGTGACTCAGATTTTTATTGATTTTTGTTCAGCAGTGAAAATAGTACGTAGAGAAAGAAAGTGGGTAGGGAATCGCTACGTAGGTCTATCGATTTGATACTGGTCTCTGCAGGTAATTGTTGCATTTCTGAGTTCTGCTCAGTTGTCTTTGTCATTCCGGAACACTGTATGTACCAAATCTACCCTTTGTGTACAGTATCAACGTGTCTGTTAACGTCATATTGAGGTGGCAATAACGAATGAAGAAACTTTGCTGCGTGTGGAGAGGAAACTTGACAAAGCCGAAATCAAACTACAACTTTTAATAGCGAAGGTTGGTTGTAAAATACAGTAATTACTCTGGTTGTAATGTTTATATACATTAATTCTTCCATCGTTTTTATTGCCGAATACCAGGATCCGCTGTATGGAACGCGCTTGAACATTTCACACTTGGATTGTGCTTCATAGTCATTCACTCTGAGCGATAGGAAAGTTCTTCTGATGGCTCGATTCATCGCATGAAAGTTCAAGTATAAGCTGAGATGTATTAAAGTTGAGACCCTGTCGAGCGCGAGATTCCTTCGGTATTGGAGGTCGAGAAGAGAGACGATCTTTTTGAGTCTTCGCTAAGTGGTGGAATATGTATAATTTCGGATATTACACCCTAGAGTAAATTCTCCTGTTCCAAAATTAAATGCCTCACATCAATCCCTCAGAGTTTCGAAGTGTTTTGCTCTACATCAATCTCACGAATTCTGTTGTATGGGCCTTAAAATGTGCGTTTATCATGTGTGCGTGTGTAGCTCAGTGGGGAGAGCATTCGCCCGGAATGCGAAAGGTCACGGGTTCGGTTCCAGTCACACCACACGATTTTTGCACAAGTTTCTGCGAACAATCCGCTCCTCTGCTCGGTATAAAAATCCGTTGCTTGAGATCAACGAGGAGTAGGGAATACTCTTATTTACAATTCCGATGTATTATGAGCTAAATTGCTTTTTTCGTATTAAAATTAAGTTTTTTTTCAGCTCTCCGATATACCGAGATCAGAGTACTCAACTGCGTCCACCTGTAAAGGGGACAATAACCTCAAAGAAGAAAAAGCCCTATGTCAAGAAAGAAATCAGGAAACGGACGTTTCTCGTTCCGCTACAGTAAGAGCTACAGTACGTAAGACTACAGTAAGAGCTACAGTACGTAAGACTACAGTAAGAGCTACAGTACGTAAGACTACAGTAAGAGCTACAGTACTTAAGACTACAGTAAGAGCTACAGTACGTAAGACTACAGTACGTAAGACTACAGTAAGAGCTACAGTACGTAAGACTAGTAAGACTCTTCAAGTACTTCTTCAGTACTCTCCGTTACTTTCGTATACTTACTTCTTTTGATACCGAAATAGAATTTATTGATCGGTTGCATAATTTTTTTTCACATCAAGAAAGCACAAATATAATAGGTTTTTTCTCGCGTTTTATGAGTGTTCACGAGCACTTTTGGTACCATTCATATTTTTTTTTAGCCAGCGGAAGCCACAGAAAACCTCGCGAGCCAAGCCGCTCCCATGGAAATCCACAAAGAAGTCGAAGAAGAAGCAGAACAGCCAAAGGAACAAACAGTGCTATCCCAAAGAGTTCGAGTACAAGATGACCCCCAAAGAGTTCGAGTCCAAGATGACCCCCAAAGAGTTCGAGTCCAAGATGACCCCCAAAGAGTTCGAGTTAAAGATGACCCACGATACGCGAAGTATTTCAAGCTGCTCAAAATGGTTAGTCTATGTGCATTTTTCGATTTGATTGCTCTTGCGAAAAACAAACTTTTTTGAAGATTTGACCTTTTTTGAAAATATAAGTTGTTTTTAGTATGCCGTAAGCAAGGTGAACTTCTGGTCATATAAAGTGTTTCTACTCTCAGAGTAGAAGTTCTGAGATAAGAAATGACTTTCAGGGAGTGCCGATGGCAGCAATCTCTTTGAAGATGAGCAGCGAAGGAATCGATCCCTCCATTCTTGAGTTAGTTATCAGCTATCTCGCTATTAGATAAACATGAATGCCAATTGTTATGAAGGATGACGGCTTTTTAATCTCAATTGCTAAGGGCTGCTTTTAGAAATCTTCAAGTGTTATCAGTGCAAATGTACAATTCTTAGAGTGTTATCAGTGCAATAAAGGTAAGGGTTCAAGTGGTTCGTAAAACTCGGAAAATTTATAATTTTGAGTTGTTCAGTATAATCTATACATAGATCGCAATTTAACATGTAGATTATATGAGTTGAAAGAGTTGAGGAAATAGAGAGTCTACTTGTCTAGAAGTTGTCAATAAGTAAGATGGAATACGTGTAAGACACAAGCATTTCAGGCGACCCGATGCTTTGTCCCCAGATGCACCGAAAGAAGAACAAGATGACGTGGCTGCTTCATTATCGGATTCTTCTGAGAGTTGAAAATGTATTTATATTTCTAGAATCTCTGAAGTGTATGCAATGTACATGATTTGTTCTAGAGAGTACATTTCGCTAACAATAAACATGAGTTCTGCACCTCTTTAATTTCATTTCATTTCATTTCTTTATTCCAAGCACATGAGATATCATGAAAACACAAACAAGAACAAAGTTAAATGCATGGACTTTCTTCTAAGTGGCGGTGTTTAGGGGTTGCGGTATAGATGAAAAAGGGGGGGAGGGTGATATACTTAAAATCGACAATTATATTAGTCATGAACGAAAGGTTTAGGTAATATCTTTTCAGTAGGCAGAGATAATAATTGTTTTTTGAAACTAGCAGTATTAGGTGTACTGACGATCTCAAAAGGTAATGAATTCCATACTGATAGCTGGCGAGAAACACATGTAGAAATAGAACATTTGCTAATATTATGAGGTGTTTTTAGCCTGAGCTCATGAGAATGGCGAGAAAATCTCTGTACTGCAGACAACTGAAACAAGTTCATAGTTTCAAGTTCACATTTTTTGTGGACACATTTATGAATAAATAAAAGGTCAGATATAGCACGACGATATTCAAGAGTTTCTAGGCCTAACATGGAGATTCTTTGTGAATAGGGAAGTCTGTCGAAGATTCTTAATGTCGAAGATTCTTAATGTCGAAGACAATGGTTTCACTCTCTTCTTCTCTATCTCTGTCACTCTCTCTTCTTCTGTATCTTTCTCTCTCTTTTCTCTCCGTCTCTATCTTCCTCCCTCTCTCCTTATATTCCTCTCTCCCTCTCTCTCTCTTCATCTCTCTGCAACCTCTCTCTCACTACAAACACAGCAAGAGCTGAAATTCTTTCGAACGTTTATCCCTGTTGTTTTAATGAACGACGACAAAAAGTCATGGTTATATGAAACATTCAGAGTGAATTTTTCCTTTCTTTCCTGTTCATTTAGCGTGGGGGAAATTTCATTGGCATTAATCTGGGACTGTCTCAAACCAGTTTGGTGTCCTCGCGCCGTAGCTTCTCTCATAGTTTCTTGCGCAATCTCTTTCCGTCGATTTAATCTTATCCAATTATTAATATGAATACAATTTTTTTGACATGTTTCTCAGAACGTAAGTGTTTATACAAATAAACTTTATTTCATGGAAAGTATAACAAAAATGTAGTACATAGAAAACTTAGTACGATGATTTATAAAAAAATAAAGTTCATGTATTACACATCTTTTGTATGGCAGGATGAGGAAGAAGGAAACAGATCTTTTCGTGAAGTCAGGCTTCGAATTGACGTTTTTTATTACATTTACATGAGAAAGAGTTTTCGAGTGAGAAAGAAGGGCTAGTGAATCACAACGCTCTTCTCCTGTTCTGAGGATTGGCATAGAATTGGGCGAGGAGAGCTGCAACTTCCTGGCGTGAGATGCCCTTTTGGTGACTCGCAACGCCTCCGGCGGCAGTCAATGGCGACTCCCGAGAGAAGTACGCGGAGAGTGGATGCGGAGTGCTGCTGACAGGGTACTGATTGAAGGCGCCCGGAGGATATTGATTAAAATGAGGTGCACTGAATTGACCGTAGGATGGGTAAGCAGGCGGTGGATAAGGCGGTTGATATTGCGGAGGCGGAGGGGCATATGGATACGAAGAGTATGGTAACGGAGGGGGTGGATAAGAGGGCGGAGAGTAGTATTGCGAGTTGAGATGCTGAGCAGGGAAGGGCGGGATGTTGGCGGGCAGCTGCAGAATGGTTGGCGGGTCGTTGGGTTTTTTGTTTGGGTCGACTAGGACGATGGCGTCGGACGGTATGTCGGGCTTGGGCGAGGGAAGCGCTTGGTTAGCGAACTCACTCTTGGACCGGAAGAGTTGGTCTCCGACACCGGGAGGTACTTCCCAAGTCGAGAAACGTTCAAATACGGGCGCAGCGTTTCCAGAAGACGGAGGTGGTTTAGTTATGGGAGCTTTGATCGGTGAAGGAGAAGTAGTAGTTGAGGTCGAGGAAGATGTTGTGGTAGGCGGTTCAGTTGAGGTAGTTGTGGAAGAGGTCGTTGGAGGAGTTGTGACAGAGGTGGTTACGGTTGTAGAAGGCGTACTGGTTGTAGTTGGGAGGAGTGTCGAGGACTCCGTCACTAAAATAACAGTAGCTTGAGTGGTAGCAGGCTGAGTTGCGGGGAACACGGCTGACGAGGGTGCTGCACTGAGTGTAGGGGTCGTTGGGACTACCGGGAATTGGGCTGCGAGATTTAACAGATTGCCCTGAGCGTCAACCAATTCTCCTTTTTCATTGATGAACAGCTGGCGGTTCCTGTTGGTGCTCGGAGAAGAGGTGAAGACTGCCGTGTAGAGAGGCTTGGGGCTAACTGAAAACCTCTCCGGGAGAAGAGAGTCAGGACTCATGGAAAAGATCTCGGGGAGAACATGAGGGTCAGGACTTTTCGAGAACATCTCGGGGACAAGAGGAGGGTGGGGACTCCCTGATAACCTCTCGGGGACAAGAGGGTGGGGACTCCCTGAGAACCTCTCGGGAGAAAGAGGAGGCACTGGGGAGGTGGTCGCTGAGAAGAGAGAAGCCGAGGTGCCGACGGAAGTCGCCGCCACATTAGCAACACGAGTTCTATAATCGTCGAACTTGGATGCGAGTGAAGGGTCATTCGGGAAGAGCGCCTGGAGTTGCTGCAGGAAGGATCGCTCAGACTTGCTCAGAGGGGAGGCTGGGGAAGCACTTATTGTTGAGGGGAGGTCACTGGATACAGTCGAATAAAACGGTGTCCGTGGAGACTTGGTCGAAAAACGAGGCAAAGAGTAGTCTTGCGAGATCGGTGCCAGAGGTTGCGAGATCGACAGCTGCTTACGGCGTTCCGGTAAAGAAACTGGGCTTGAAGCCGGGGCAAGCGGTCGGAGGGGTGAGGAGTGGCGGCTGAAATATTCTTCTGAGGCTAAAACTTTCGTTTGAGGGGGAGCGGAGGAGTGTGAATACAATCTTCGCTTCCGCAGAGCATTGGAGTTTCGCTGCGTAGAGGGCTGCAGAATATCTTTTATTTGGTCATTGTTTCCTTCTCGTGGATTGACGAGCGGTGTTAATTCTCTGTAGCTGTGTCTTCCAGACTTTTGAGGGACCTCGTCTTCATCTGGACGACTGAACTCGTCGTCAGCATTATATATGTCTTCTTCTCGGACAGTGGGAGAGATCTCAGACTTTGGAGTTTCATGACCCATCCTGCGTTCATTTTCGTCGAAAAAGTGCTCTCTTCTGAAAGATGGTCTTGGGGTGACGTCTAGCTTTTGCAGATGAAGCTTCTTGTGGCCGCCTTGCTTATTCGCTTTGAGAATGTAGACTTGTCCCCTTTGAATGGCGTCGAGTATAGTTGACTCTCGCCATGCGGGATTCTCCTCTAATCGGAAATCGTCGAAGCGATTCTTGTGTAGTTTACCTTTACGCAAAGTACGTGTCGGAGAAGATAATTCCGTAGTTGTAGATGGTTCTAAGGTTGTAGTAGGTTCTGGAGTCGTTGAGGGTTTTTGAGTTGGGGGAATTGTTGAGCGTATAGTTGGGGGAGCCTTGGGCGGAGGCGGAGCAGTCACTGGGGAAGTAAAGAGCGAGGAGTCGAGCACTGGGTGCCGAAAGTGCTGCGGCTGTTTGGAGGTCGCCTCGGTTAGTTCAAGATGTTTTTCCAGTTGCTGGACATCATCCCGTAGCTGCTCGTACTCCTTCAGAAGGCTTCCCAGATCCTCATTCGCGGGCGGCGCCTCCCCAGGGTCAGCGTACCGAATCGGAGGCAAATGCATCTGCAACACCCAACATAACTCTCTTCCAGTTCATCAATACTCAAAATCTTTTTACTGAAATATTGAAATTTCGAATGATAATTTTTTCTTGACGATTAATGTTGTCAGAAGAATTGAGTATATGTATATTACTGTTTAAATTGAGTTAACTTGCTTGATTAATCTGAATTTCAATTATCTAATCTAATCATATTAACTTCTATTTTTGACTCAATAATTTATATTATTGACAAGTTCCGTTAAGGACTGAGCCCCGTTTCCATAATTGACTGAATCTCTTGCCATGTTATCTATCGTACCAACTCCAAGCAAAACGTATGTGCATAAATAACGGGACGAAAGTTTAAGTTAAGTGGGTGAGACTTTCACAATCACAGAACAGATCGTGTAGTGAAGTTAATGTCTTTGGAAGAAGAAGAGGAAAAGTCACTCAAAGCTGATTCACTTGAGAGAACCAGAGAAGCAAAGGGAGGAAATAACTTGCATTCAAAAGTCTCCCTGCTTCGCGTGCAATTTCCTTCAACTCCTCCTCTCTTCTGGTAATGGGTGCGCCCTTATTCCAATCATCCGAAGGTTCATCCCGTAAACGTATTTCTCGCCCGCCCGATGACTGAACATGTCCAATATTGCGGGCCAGCCATTCCTACAGATTCCCTATGGTAGACTAAGCGGAGCTAAGCTGAGGCAATTCATGAGAATACCCAAGCAAATGCTATGTATGTGCGATCTAGCAAGCCTTTGGTAACCGATCAGGACCCTCGATCTAGCAAGCCTTTGGTAACCGATCAGGATTCCCAGCACCACGATTACGATTACCAAGCAAACAAGCGGTGCTGTCATGAAAGTCAGGGGAATTGTATTAGGCGTATTTTGAAGACTTGATTTGAAAAATGAGATCTCAGGCAGTTAGGCGAATGCTGTACTGAGATCTGGCGAGCTAATAAGGACTCTAACCATTGTTTAATATTATGAGACTGTCATGAAGAAATTTTTCCAAAGTCAAGATTGTAACTAAGAGCTAGTGCTTTCAAAAACGCTGAACGTGAGCTAGCAAGTGTTCGATTATCAGAAGTTAAGACTTAGAAACGCTAAATATTGAGTATCAGATAATTGTTTTCTCCTAGTCAAGAGTGGGTTAGTAGAGTTTATGTGAACTTTCTACACAAGACACTTTGTGGAGCGTGAAAATTCAAAAAGTTTTTAGTGTAAAATAAAGAAAGCAGTAATTTTGCACTTTTATTTGTTCCACCACGAATTGCCGTGAAAGGCCAAAGTACATATTACGGTGTTTTATTTTACTGCTCTTTTTTCTTGGAAATTGATCGCTTCTTGTTGCAAAGTGATGGAATACCAACACTTTGTACTCGCGACAATTTGTACTTTGTACTCGCGACAATTTGTACCCACGCCTTAATCAAATCGGAAAAAATTATATTGTGAAAATTTTTCATGCGGTCTCGTTCCTAAGCCGTACGGCCTCATTAGCGTAAATTTTACCTAAGCCTAAGCGAAAAAGACGCTGAATAACAATTTTAAAAAATAACAAAGGTTCGCGGGTTCAAAATGTCTTGATTCGTAAATAGATTGCTTAGTTCAAAAAGTAGAATTTTAAAAAAACAACAAAGTTATTCATTTCTTTACCGGCAAATCGTGGTGATATAAATTAATGTACGAACTTACCACTTCCTTCATATTACACTAGAAAAATCCTTTTTTCAACTTTAACGCTTCGTAAGACTTTGACGGTGAGAGAAAAACAATATTATTTAGACTTTAAAAAAAACTCGAAACTAAAAACTTCAAGGCTCAAAACTCGTGATAAAAAATTTCAAGGCTCATAAAATTGAGGCTCTTTTGTTGTATTCCTCTCCTAAATAAGTAAAATTAGTTCTGGAACTTCGAAGTCTTTGTTAATGCAAAGTCGATGCTTTTCTCTCAACACACAGTTGAGGCTTGTCTCAAATTCTCTATTGAAGCCGAAGCAAAGTAAACACAAAAAATTGAGAACTTTTTTTTCAAGAGCACGTTTGACTTTAAGGGGGTCGTAGAGAAACATTTCTAATTGATAACATTGTCTGTTTTTGCCTTTGCTATATTTCTCATTGAAGATGTGAAATGTAAACGATTAATGCTGATGATAAATTTTTTCTGTGAGTTTTAAAAGTTTCCTACAGAGAACCTCTTCATTTTGGCCAGTGAGAGGTTCCTTGTTCAAATTTAAACTGCCCTGGCTTCCTGGGTTGAAGCTTGCTCAACATTTCTTCTCCTCAAGAAAAGCACTCGACAAAACGCATCATTTTATACGGGTCTAAACTTATGTATTTGAGGTATTAGTTTACTCAATTTTGCTTAATTAATATTTCAGTTGACTTAATTTTCCAAGGACGTTTTTTCTTTTTTTCTATTTCAATAAATGATATGGCTTTCAAGAATACTTAGGGGTTTTGAGAATACTTAGGGGTTTTGAGAATACTTAGGCGCTCATCTCGTTTGAATCTAATGTAGAATACGAACTCATACTTCTAATGTAGAATACGAACTCATACTTCTAATGTAGAATACGAACTCATACTTCTAATGTAGAATACGAACTCATACTTCTAATGTAGAATACGAACTCATACTTCTAATGTAGAATACGAACTCATACTTCTAATGTAGAATACGAACTCATACTTCTAATGTAGAATACGAACTCATACTTCTAATGTAGAATACGAACTCATACTTCTAATGTAGAATACGAACTCATACTTCTAATGTAGAATACGAACTCATACTTTTACAAAGATCACAAGAAGTGTGTTCAAGAGAGATCAGATTAAATCGTGTGACATTCAGAACAAAGCTTACAAATTTTGGAGGGGAAAAGGAAATCTGGAAATCTCAAAAGATGTTCTTCTACGCTTCATACTTTCCTTGTATCGATTCTTCCTACATTTAACTGTATTTAACTCCAAGCGCAGTGAATTCCGATTGAACCGGCTTAAACCGAATATTCACATGACTGAGCGAAATTCGCTAAATGTTTGCAATTTTCATCGCATTTTTTTAAAGTTCGTAGCTTTCGATTATTTTTGAAAGCATTGAATTTTGCATATTCGCCTTTTGATATTTCTCATAAATGTCATTTAATATTACTATATATGAGAAAAATTAATGAGTATTATTGTGGGCTAGCTTAATTAGTGAAGTATTATTGTGGGCTAGCTTAATTAGTGAAGTATTATTGTGGGCTAGCTTAATTAGTGAAGTATTATTGTGGGCTAGCTTAATTAGTGAAGTATTATTGTGGGCTAGCTTAATTAGTGAAGTATTATTGTGGGCTAGCTTAATTAGTGAAGTATTATTGTGGGCTAGCTTAATTAGTGAAGGAGTATTATTGTGGGCTAGCTTAAGGCTAGCTTAATTAGTGAAGGAAATTCGCGCTGCTCAATTGGAACTATTTTCAGAGATTTAAAAAAAAATTTTGTGTTCATAGTTTTGAACGTTTGTGGTGACGAGGAATGTTAAGCAGGAAGTTTAGAAAGGTTTCTTTGTTGATTGCATGATAAACCCTACTCAACAAGAGACATAAGGGTTGCGTAGATTGAAAGAAAGGGAAATTAGATACTCAAATCGCAGAACAGACTGGATAGGAGAGAGTGTAAACGAGGGACTGGATAGGAGAGAGTGTAAACGAGGGACTGGATAGGAGAGAGTGTAAACGAGGGACATTATTCCATATATGAAAAACTAGACACACGTTTATACACAAAAACACACCCAAAAACAGAGAAAGAGAGGAAGAGGGAGAGAGATATAAACATATAGAGAGGTGAAGTGAAAGGGAAAAAAGATTGTTTCAGCGAAAGAGAGATTTCAATCTTTTTTCATCAAAAGGATTAATGAGGAGAGCTCATCATAGTTTTGGGAAAGACTTTATGTCATGGCAGGTCAAACAGGCGCAAGGATGTGTTGGAGGAATAAAGAATTTGCGATCCTAAGGGGAAGACAACTCGAAATAAGTTCGCATCCATAATAATACAGTAAAAGCCAAGCATCTCATTGCACAAGAAACACAAGTACGGAATAGGCAACTTGCCGGAAAGCTCGCACGTATTCAATATTTTTTCAATAAATATCAAGCAACTGTGTAAATAAGTGTCTTGCTTAAAGTGAAGTAGTGATGAAATGATGGCAGAACAAATAAAACTGCTTCAAACCGTTGGACTGGAGTAGCTTCGACTCCTGTACGCACTGGACCTCCTGTGACTCCTGTGTCCCGAGTGCGCACTCCGGTGACTACTCGGAGTCCTGGCTGGTCGGCCCAGAAGATGCCACTTCCTGCTATTCAGCAGGCCTTCCTCTCCGTCGCTTCTCCATTCGTTAGCAGTCACACTTGCGATAACTGCCAGAAGCAGAAGTAACTTTTTGACTTTTCCAACTCCCATTGGAATGGGTAGTAAGCGGGTAGGGAGAACAATCGGCAGCGCGTTGATTGCCAATGGTGGCGGGAAAAAGAGAGCCAATGGCCACTCTCTCCCTGAACTGGCTCATTCATGCCTAATTCCCTATTTCCTTTGTCCACTTACTTTTTTCCCCTATTTTTAATGACCAATCTCTCAGCTCTATCTCCGTCTCTATCACTCTCTCCTTATGATTCTCTTTCTTATATATACTCTCGCGATTTCTATCGCTGCGTCTCTCTTGCTTTCTCCCCTCATCACATTCTCTACTATCATAGTACTCATGAAATCCCTTTGACGACATCCCCTCTGTTTAAATTTTTTCTTCAAACAATGTATTTCCCGAATACTCGTTCAAAGCATTGTAGAAAAGCGAACGTGTTTTCGGATATCTTATGGAGCGTTAGAATTCAACTTTTCACTTTGCAAAGTAATCTCTGCAAAGTGATCCCTTTAAACGCTTAACGGGATGCGGCCGAGATGCGGCCTAGAGCGTTTAACGGGATCACTTTGCAGAGATTACTTTGCAAAGTGAAAAGTTGAATTCTAACGCTCCATTACTCTGAGACTCAAACACTCAAAGTTATTATCTTATACCTCAAAGCAATGAAACTTCCAATCAACTCGATGACATCATTGGATCGAAAGCAAACGAAAATCATGTTTGCCTCAACTATCCACAGTCCAACATAAAATAAAACACAACAACTGAAGGTTTTCAAATGTCCCTTGTACCTCTTTGAAGGATACTAAATTGTAACGATGAAAGCGATCTTAAAATAAGATCCTTCCTCTCATGCAGGCGTTCATTATCTAGGATCAATCTGATACGTATTAGCAAGGACCGTGAAACAAAGTAAGTTCAATTTGCTTTTTCTTATTTCGAATTTTTTCTGTTTCTTTATCTTGATCTGCTTTCTTCCTGAAACTTTTATTCCATGGCCTCTCTAGCTTGCTCCCTCTCTCAATTTCTTTTCTTCCTCTAGCTTGCTCCCTCTCTCTAATTTTCTTCTTCCTTTCCAAAACCGATATTTGAATGAGTGGACTTATAACCTCTTAAAAAACCTTCTTCAGTCAATGACTGTGGAGCAATTCCCCTATCTCCCCCATTGGATTGTGTTCTCTCTCATCGTCTTCAGTTCGCCTGCTCTTTTACCTCCTCAAATACCCGTCATCGCATTGAGCCCAGTCCAAGAAGTTCTGCGAGGTCACCCCAGCCTCAGAATAAGGACATATTACATATAAAAGGTCGCTCGAAGGGTCTGCTTCATCTCATCCTCCCAGAGATCATGTTCTACTTCCATTGCTTTCCGGTGCTTCTGCTGGCATACTTGTCAGTATTTGAGATCTTATTTTCAATGATACAATTTTTAAAAAACAATCTCTTTGAAAAAACGACTTCTTAAAAAAGAAATAAAATCAAAAAAGAAAAATGACATCAATTCGTGTGGTATGCTAGAAGAGTTTCATTTATTGACAACCATATCAATGAGGGATGCTTGGTTACTTCAACAATGAAAGTACATATGTATATGTAATATGAAAACTTCTTAATTCATTTTGAGTTTAGTTCAATCCAATAAAACAGAGGGAAATAGGTCAAAGATACG
This sequence comes from Allodiplogaster pararmata, assembly GCA_964056735.1. Taxonomy (NCBI): domain Eukaryota; kingdom Metazoa; phylum Nematoda; class Chromadorea; order Rhabditida; family Diplogasteridae; genus Allodiplogaster; species Allodiplogaster pararmata. The sequence goes on along the minus strand of OZ057404.1, from coordinate 38,726,837 downwards.
AATTCAAATTGAATTCTTCAAATTACCTTCATTCCTTAAAAAATATGTACTGAAGTTGATAAAATATTTATATTGAAGTTGAATGCCCTATTTTCGAATCATTATCTTGGCTGTAATCAGTGAAAAATTTCTTAAAACTTGTAAGTTCTAAATTTGAGAATTTGGAGGATATCTCGATTTTTATCGCCCAAAACACATTGAAAGCAAAAATTAAAAGTATTGATACACAAAAATTAAAAGTATTGATACACAAAAATTAATTTTCAGACTGTTTGCCGTCAACGCGATGATCGTAAGTCATTTTTTTGTTTAAAGTTTAATTTTTCGCTTTTTGCATTCAAAATGCGTTTCATTAGTTTGGCTTCTAAATATTTTACTTAGAACCTTTATAACTATTGATGAGTTACAAGAACTTTTCATTTTCGTTTTAGGAACGTTTAAAAACCGTAATCAGTGGATAGAACACGACCTTTTTTTCTTCTTAGCGCTGTCCCGCGATGCCGGGGTCCGCTTCTCGGATCAATGCTCTCCATTGGGTCCGCTTCTCGGATCAATGCTCTCCATTGGGTCAGCTTCTCGGATCAATGCTCTCCATTTATCCCGGTTGCGAGCATCTCGCGGGCACAGGTTGCTGGAATTCATGACAGCGTTCAACGTGTCCTGCCACCGCATATTTGGCCTCCCTGTCTGCCTCTGGCCTGCCACGTCCAAGCTGTAGGCGATGCTGGCGACGGTTTCTGGTGCAGCTGTGGAGACAAGTCCGTACCATCTTAGTCTACGTTCACGCATTTTGTTGTTAATGGGAGTCACGCCGAATTTTTCCCAGATGAACTCGGTGGTCAAGTGTTGACGCTGAGTCCATTATCCAACGAATCATACGCTTTTCCATGGTTTGGAAGCACCACTCGGCTGCTCATACAAGACTGGCCGGACGACTGTCCGGTAGATATTCGACTTGAGGCGCAGAGGCATCTGCCGATCGCACAGTACACCAGTTACTTCTCTCCACTTCATCTAGGCACCGTTAACAGGAGCCTTAACTCCACCTTCGATCTCGCAGTTGCTTTGGAGATTTGATCCCAAGTATCGGAAGATCCCGAATTTGGTCAGGTCTTCATCGTTGATTTTCACGGTTTCTTGAGTAGGGACTGCCTCCATGTACTCCGTCTTTGAAACACTAAGGCGGGATCCAACCTGGCTCAGTAGATCACTCCAAGTTTGTGCACGCTGTCGCAGTTCGCTCTTGGTTTAAGCTGCGAGAAGAACATCGTCAGCGTACAGTAGAGTCGATGTGGGAGCGTCTTGAAGATTTCGCGTGATCGTGTCTATTACCAAGATGAAAAGGAGAGGCGAGAGTGCAGACTCTGGTGTACGCCGGCTTTGACTGAGAAACTGTCCGAGACACCGACCTGGCATCTCACCCTGCTCGTAGCGTCTGCAAACAGCAGTAGAACCCATTCGATGAGCTGTTCTGGTACATCGTGGTCCCACTGAGCGTACTAAATTAGTTGATGCGGAACTCGATCGAACGCTTTGTCAAGGTCAAAAAAAGAGAGGTGGAGAGGCTACGACTTTTCCTGTGCTTCTCCATCAGTTGTTGTGCAGCAAAGATTGCATCTGATGTACCCGAGTCCTTCAAAAATCTACACTGGTTGATTTTGAGTCTGACGATTTCTCGGAGTCTCTGTTCGAGAACTCGTTCGTAGATCTTCATTGTGTGGCATAGAAGCCGAATAGGTAGGTGATTCGAGCAGTTTGCTGGATCGCCTTTGTTTTTGAAGATAGGTGCAGTAGCACTAGTCCCCGATCCTTGGGAGCTCTCCCAGCTCCGTTAATCGCGTTAAAGAAATCGGTCAGCCAAGTTATCCCAGTTCCTCTGTGCTCCTCTAATTTCCACAGGTCCGCGGGTAAGTCCTCGGGGCCAGACGCCTTGGGGCCTTTCATTCCGATGATTGCACTTTTCACTTCCGCAACCGTGATAAAAGACAGCTTGTGCCTTCGGGAAAAGCTGAGTGCGGAAGACAAACTTGGAGATCTCATCGAAGTGCTGTTGCTAGCGTCGGAGAATTTCCCCCGTGTCTTGTAGCCGTTTTCCATCTTTGTACTTTATACACTTGTAGTGCTCAGTGTCCGTAGACGAATTCGTCCCGATCTTAGCCAATCGGTAGATGGCCTTTTCACCTTCTTTGTGTCTAGTCGATTGTAAAGATCTCGAAGCTCGCGCGGAGGCAATCTTTCTCTTCGATAACTTCTTGACTTTCCTGTATTCTTCCCAGTTGTCATCCGTCTTGTCAGCAAACCATTTCTTGTAAGCCAACTTCTTTGCACGCACATTCTCCTGCACTTCACTCGTCCATAGCCACGTCTGTTTGTCTATTCGCGGACGTCCAGACTTTTTGGTACCAAGAGATGTTCTGGCGGTGGTTACAACTAAGTCACGAAATGTAGCCCATGCAGCATCTACATCTTTCAGGTGGATTTTCGGAAAGATGGTTCTGGAGACAATGGCTGCTTTTTGCTCGTATAGTTTCCACCACTTCATGGTTTCTAGGCCAGTCATTTTAGATCTTCTCTTCATGCTGAATCGGATGTCAGTCACAACCATCTTGTGTTGAGGAGCTAGACATTCTGATGGAATCACCTTCGTGTTGATAACTGCAGGGAAGTTTCGCTTTCTGAGCAGGAAAAAAGTCGATTTGGCTTGTGTTGAGACGGCTGGAATAAGTTATCAAGAGGCTCGTTCTCTTCTTGAAGAAGGTATTCGATATAAGGTCATTTGATTCAGCGAAATCGATAATCCGATTTCCATTGGTATTCCTTAACCCGTACACACAAAACAAGCGTATTAATATTCATACTTATAAAAGCATGAAAATGGACTTATATGTTAAATTTTTATTGCACAGTGAAATAGCATCAAGTACATTGCACAATGTAGCTAAGTCACAAGCATGTCACTTTTACGGGAAAAGTGAGAAAAAGAAAGCAAAAAAAAGAAGAATATTTGTTCTCAAACAGAATTAAGGTAAGAACAGGAAAAGGTCAAACTAAAAACGTTGAAACAAAGCGAAAACATTACGTAGATTTCAATCTAAGCTACTAATAAAATTTCTAATTGATTCAGTTCTAGCGGCTTTCTTCGCCTCCAATGGTTATGCGTTCCATAATTCCACAACTCGAGCAGCAATAGTATTAGAATGATGAACTGTACGGAAACGTGGAACTCTGAGATGTAGATATTTCGATCTAGTTAGGTAGTTATGAGCGGATAAACAGAAGATGGATTCTGCAGAAAGTGGCGTTTTACCCGTGAGTATTTTGTAGGTCATCACAAGGTCTAAGTTTCTTCTTTTTATTTGAAGTTTCTGTAGACCAAGAGATTGTAGGCGGTCTTCATAACTCAGCGCAGCCTGACTGGTTCTTCTGAATATCCACTTGGTGAATTTGCGCTGAACATTCTCAACCATTTCAATATACTTCTTCATGTGTGGGGACCATATTACAGCACAGTACTCCACTATAGGTCTCACATAAGAAACGAATAATTTTTTGTACAAGTTAAGGTCTCTATATTTGAATGTCCTCAGAATGTAACCACTTCTGGTATTTGCTTTATTACACATTGTTTCCATGTGTTGAGAGAAATCTAGTGAGTTGGAGTATTCAACGCCCAAGTCACGCACTACGTTGGATTCCGGCAAACGTTCCCCTGAGAGAGTAAAAGGAAAGACAGGACTTTAAAAGTACTTCAAATCGTTCTGCACACAAGTTCTGCACACAAGTCACTTATCTTCCTTTCCCTCACAGTGAGTGGTGACTGGACAATTCGCTCTGATATTGATTTTCGTTAACTCAACACGAAAATGCCAAGAACCAAAAAGAATTCCTCCCCAAAATCTCCGAAGTCTTCTCCTTCGACCAAATCCCCCTCCGCCAGTGTCTCAATCTCCGAAACAGTTGCCGAAGCTGTCGCCCCCCCCACGGAATCTCGATTCCACTTTGGAAATCCATTTCTCGGATCATAACCATGCTTTCGTCTACACTCGAAGCCATATCTTCCAAGACATGTCATTGCAATTCAACATCCCTTCCCCCTAGCGCGACACTGAAATCATCTGGGTCGCCTTCCGCCTTCTTGTCAAATACTTCTGATCAAGAGTCTCACAGAAGGGCACGTTCTCTGGTCATCGCGGGTCTTCCAGAAAGTCTCTCTCCAGCAGCAAGCGAGAGGGTCGTCCATGACGAGGCTATCGTCCAGTCTCTTCTGGGTGATCTCAATATTCAAGTTAGACCAGAAGCCGTTTTCAGAATGGGTCGAGGTAATCGTAGGTTACTCAAAGTAATGCTTCCTGCTCGTTCTTTCATGTTGGCAGGACTTCGTTCAGCTTCTTCCATCCGTTCAAACCCCCGTTGGAAGGGGGTTTTCATCAGGAAGTCAATGACGCCTGATGAGTTGATGACCTGGAATGCAAAGCGAGCTCAACTGAAGGAACTCCGTCTGTCTAATCCATCGTCGACTTGGGTTCTCTACAAGGATGATCTGTGGCTGAAAGAAGAAATTGGAGGAGCACGAAGAACTCTACCGCCCCCCTTGCGGTTACCAACATCTTCTAATCAGGGAAACTGATCCAGAAAGGACTATGTTATAGATCTTTATTTTCAACTTCCAATAAATCTAGTTCAGTACTCTCTGTTTCTTATTTCAATGCACGTTCCCTCAAAAACAAAATTGATCTACTTTACCATTATTTGTCATCAACACAACCAGATATTCTATTATGTAGTGAGACTTGGTTAAATAAAAACATAGTAGATGCCTCATTGACAGCTAATTTGCCTTATTGTGTGCTCCGCTGTGATAGAACTTCAAAAAGAGGTGGTGGTGTCTGTGCTTTTCTCCGTAATCATTTAATATACTCTGTTGTAACTCTCAAGACTAAAATATCAGCTGATGTCTTAGCTTTCGATCTCTTATGCAACTTATCACTCTCTAGAACACGTTTCATTATATGCTATCGACCGCCAAACACTACTGTGCATCAGAATAATGCCTTTTTCGATGTTCTTACTCAACTGTTAGCGGTACCTCAACAATCTGTACTTTGTGGTGATTTCAACTTAGAAATTGATGTTGACAAAAAATGTTCTTCAACTGAGCCTCTTATCGACTTGTGTACAGACTTTTCTCTTCATCAATTTGTAACTGAGCCTACACATGGTAAGAAAATAATAGATCATGTTCTTGCTAAAGCTGACTGTATCTCTAATTGTAAAGTTTGTCCTCCGTTCTCTAACTCTGATCACAATTCGATTACTTTTTCTGTATTTTTACTTTCGAACCCACAACCTGTTGTAGAAGTTTTTGATTTCAACCGGGCCAGTTATACAGATATCAATAAGCTATTATAAAATATGGACTGGACACTTGTTTTCGATGATTTCATTTCTGTAGATGACCTAGTTGATCGATTGAATGTTATTGCGAAGTCTTTAATTGAGAAATTTATCCCTAGAAAACGTAGGAAAGCTGCTTTTGAAACTTATCCTGAGCACATCCGTAACCTCTTCGAGCATAAATTAGCCCTTTTCTCTAAAATTCATGTTCCCACTGTTCTAGAATTATTCAAACGCACTTCTCGAAAACTTGACAAGGAAATCAAGAAGTTTGAAATAAATCGACAGAAGGCTTTCTTCTCCGATCCTAGAAAGTTCTATCAATACGTAGGAAATCGTCTAAAATCCCATTCTTCGATTCCATCTTTCACAGATTTAGTTGGTTCTTTTGTTCACACGGATGAAGCTAAAGCTAGTGCTCTATCCGATTTTTTCTGTTCCGCTTTCTCAATCGATGATGGTTTGATTCCGAATGTTGTTAGAGTTATTGATCATTCCCTAACTGATATGCTTATTCTTCCCGGAGACGTCAAGTACTATTTAAAAAAGCTGTCTCCTTCTCTTACGCAGACATCTGACTCTATTCCTCAGAAATTTTACAAAGAATGCGCTTCGTCGCTTGCAGAACCACTAAGCTATATTTTCAATTTCTCTCTTAAACTTGGCCATTTTCCTTCTCTTTGGAAAATATCTTACATCACTCCTATTCCAAAAAAATCTCCACTTTGAATGTAGACAACTTTCGACCTATCGCAATCACGCCCACACCTTCTAAAGTTTTCGAACGCATAGTTCGTGATAGGATAACAAAGTGGATGGACATGCATTCTATATTTTCTGAAGAGCAACATGGTTTCGTTCCTAGAAGATCAGTTCAATCTCAGCTTCTTTCGGTAACTAATAGTTGGACGAGAGCCCTCGACCAAAGTAAATCTGTCGATTGTCTCTATTATGACTTGACTAAGGCTTTTGATGTTGTCTCGCATTGTAAACTTCTCCACAAACTAGAAAGTTTAGGCATTCGTGGAAATCTTTTGAGATGGACTAGAAGTTTTCTAACAGGACGTTGTTTCAGTGTTAAGGTCAACCGAACATTTAGTGACACTAGAGAAATATCATCTGGAGTCCCACAGGGATCGGTTTTAGGGCCGCTATTCTTCTTGATCTATATCAACGATTTGCCTCGAATTTTTTCCAACTTACCCTCAGTTAGTATTCAGCTGTTCGCTGATGACATTAAGTTGTATATTTCTTATGATGAACTAGGTGCTCAAATCGCTAAATCCCAACTCTGTTTAGCAATAAATCAATTCGATAGGTATTGCGATACATGGCAGTTGGCAATAGCTGAAAAGAAATGCAATGTTCTATATTTAGGTAATAAAAACCCATGCTCAACCTATTATGTGATAATGGACACGATCACCAGAGATCTACAAACAAGCCCTCCGAAAACTCTACTGTATGCTGACGACGTTGTGTTATGTTCCAACACAACAGAGGACTTGGAGAAACAGCTAGGAGAGTGGAACGAACGCTTCAGTGACTATGGTCTACGACTAAACCTCCAAAAGACTGAGTACTTGGAAATGGGAAAAAGTACTTCGAATACCTCGAATACCATCAAAGTCAAGAACACCGAACTCCGGAAAGTGGATGGCTTCAAGTACCTCGGATTCTACATCACCGCAGACCTAGACCCCAAGGCTACAGTTGCTGCAAGAGTCAATGCTGCCTGGCTCAAATGGAGAGAATCAACCGGTGTACTATGCGACAAGCGAATGCCTGACAGACTGAAAAGTAAAATTTACCGATCAGTTGTCAGACCAGTAGCGTTGTACGGCCTCGAATGTTCTCCATGCACAGCAAAGACTATACAGATGCTGCATGTTATGGAGATGAAAATGCTGAGATGGAGCCTCGGACTCACTCGTCTAGACATGGTGCGAAATGAAACCATCCGAGATCGTCTGGGCATCGCCCCTATATCTGAAAAGCTTCGAGAGTCAAGGCTGAGATGGTACGGGCACGTGATAAGATCAAATCCCCATTCCGTTTCTCAATCGTCCTGGAACCTCGAAGTAGAGGGCAAAAGACCCAGAGGCAGACCCAAAACTAGGTGGCGAGACTGCATCGAAGTAGACATGAACACGACCGGGCTGAAGACTGAAGACGCAGCTGATCGGGTGAAATGGCGTGGTGCAGTCTACAAAGCGGACCCTGCCCGGCGGCGGGATAAACGCTAGGAAGAAGAAGAAGAAGCTCAACCTATTATGTAAGTCCAAATACTCTTTTCACGAAATCAACCTCTGTTAGAGATTTAGGTATTTTAATAGATGATTCCCTGTCTTTCAAATCACAATATGAGCTTTTGTGTCGGAAGGCATTACAAACAGTTTATGCCTTATTCAGAATTTTTTCATGTATCACACCAGATATATATGTAAGATGTTACAAATCATATGTTCTACCGATTTGTGAATTTTCTTCATCGGTTTGGTCTCCTCATTTAGAAAATGATATTAGGAAAATAGAGAAGGTCCAGCATATATTTACTAAACTTCTCTATTTTAGATGTAATTTAAACTGCTCTCCTAATATTAGTTATGAGAATCGTTTGAATACTTTAAATTTGACCTCTCTATATTGTAGGAGAATCATTAATGATCTCACTTACGCTTTCAAAATAATCCGAGGTGAAGTTGATCTTAAAGTTAGTACCTTTTATGTGTTCAAACCGTGTAATGGTAGAACATCCGCCTTTAATTTCTACATACCTTTCACAAATAAGAGGCTAACTTTCAATTGTTTTGGAGTAAGAACGTCTAGGTGGATGATTAATTTACCTGCTCAAGTTATGACTTCTCCTAACTCTAATGTGTTCAAAAAGAGGCTCAAGATGCTAAATGTTCTTGAAATTCTCGATCTGCACTTACCTAATCTCTGAGTTGTTCCCTTTTTTTGCTTTCTCTCTAATTTCTTATTCTAGAAAATCATTGTTCAAATGTTATTGTCAAGAACAACGCTCACTATTGTATGAGTTATCTTATGTTTTGTCACATCAGTATTGATGTATGAATAAATAAAAAATAATAAATAAGTGTTACTATTCATACTTTGAAAGTATGAAAAGTAATAGAAAGTATGTATGCTGTTTCTTGGGGTTTTCATTCAAAAATTTTTCTTTTTTTGTGATTATGCCGAAGGTCCTTTTTTTCCCGAAAGGCGTTCCCGAAGGGCCTTTTTCTAGAAGAGCGCTTCACAATCAATTTTTTTCCCGATGCTTTTCTTCCAGAATGGCTTCGTTAAATGACTCACACGAGGCGATTTGCATGTATGCTTTTCCCTCATTGAGTAATCGAGATAATAAGTCCATATAGAGCAACCTAAGTCAACCGGGTTTGCAGATTGGATAAGTGCCAAGAAAAGTAAGAGAGCAACCAAGGCATACTTTCAAAAATACTTCATTCATTCATTGATTGTATGCCCTTTCTAGCATACTTTCATACTTACGCGCCGGCATACTTTCAAATTCTTACTATTCATAGATCATATGTATGCCTTTTTAGCATACTTCCCCAAACTCATCCTTTTTTGTGTGTGTGTAGACTTTACCACTGTGACGCTCCCATCATGTCCGTTTAGATCACCGCCGAGGCTTAGAAGACCTTCTTCTGGGCAAGAGGAGACATGGTCGTGCAGATCCTGCAAGAATTCATCTTTCTCTTTTTCTTCAGTTTGCGGAAAAATAGGCTGAGTATACGTGGAAACGACGATTATCTGCATCGATGGCGACGGACATCAGACGGTCGGAGAGACGTTGGACCCCAGAAACTCGACATTGCAGATCTTCGCTCACGACAATGGCAACTGCTTTGGCATTGGTGAGCCCGTGGAAGATCAACTTGTAACCTTGACCGATGTTGCGTGACTTTGCGCCTTTCCATCTCTTCTCTTGAATGCAGGCGATATCTACTACTCGGCTTTTGATAATTTCTGCCCCAGTTAATAGCTGCGGCCGGTTAATGTGCCGACAATCAGAGTGGCCACGCGGAGAGCTCTGGGTTGTACTCGTTTATGGAGTCACAGTAATTGGGTGGGTTGTCACGCTGGTGGGGCATTGAAGCCAACGTGCGTCGATTCCGGGGAACGCCCTAGCTGACTTCGGATTCAATTTCGATTTATCCATAGTTGCGAAAAAGTTTTCACGACTGGCCTGTCGCTTGGGCCTGCCGTCGGTGTCCGTGATCGGTTCAGCAATACTCTTATGAGTTAGCGTATCCAGTGGCACCACGAGGAGGAACGGACATCGCCACCAATGGAAAGAATTTTGCCCTTAGATGTCCGGGACTGCACGCACGGAAAGTTCCGAGTGTGGTTATACGTATACTTAGTCGATAGAACACGATACTCCATCAATATCTCTTTTTGCGAATTTTGCAAAACCTCTCTCTTTTCTTTTTGCATAATATCTCTCTTTTCAATTCAATTTAATCTTTGTTTCAAAAAAACTAAATTAATTTTTTTCTTCGCTGTTTTTTTAAATTCCTAGGTCAACTTATTGTATTGTTCCGAGTGTGGACCGATTTATGAAAAAAATGTTAAAAATTTCAGAAATTCGCCTTGTTCATCTACTTGTTGACCAGAATAAGTTAGTTCACGATTGCCTAGAGATAAGATGAAGCTTAAATGGGCAATTTCAAAGACGATTACAAGCTATCCATCATTCCAGAATCCTTCAAGACTATCCAATGAAAGAGAAGGGAAAGTAAGGGAGAAGCGGGGCGACTTGATCATGGGAGAAGACGGAGCTTTGCTAACTCCCGAGCAACTGGACGCTCAAGATGAACCACTCCGCTCTACTCTTATCAACGGACCGCTCTCCCAGACAATCACTGAGGTCGCTTTTTTCTTCATACACTTTAATCTTATCGAATACTCCAAACCTAACGAAAACTCTCATCTAGACCTAAGTTTAAACATGTAACAGTTACCTATAATCATTCCTTCACCTGCCCTATTATCTATCAAATCAAAAGATAACAAAGTTACTTCTGGTCTCTTTCCTCTCCCTCTTTTTCTCATTTGACTTCCCTTCACATTCTTGGCGATTTTCTATTTTCAGTTAATTGAAGTTTTATACGATGAAAGAAATGATTTTATTTGATTTTTTCTTCAAATTCAAACGCTTTATTTTTGATGTCATGGGATCTTCATTTTTTTCTTCAAATTCAAACGCTTTATTTTTGATGTCAATGAATGAATGAATGGATGAATGAATGAATGGAAGCGCTATCACTTCGAATGAATGAATGAATGAATGAATGAATGAATGGAAGCGCTATCACTTCGAACGACTGCATCTTATTCTCGGATGCATCTTATTCTTTTGATTTTGAGGATGAGAACGTAGAATGTAGGCTGGAGTGTCGAATATGGTCTAGACAATATGGCCTCAAGGTTTCCAATTCGTGCTAGAAACCCGATTCCTTCATTTTGGGCGATATAAATGAGAAATGAAAAGAGGTAGAAGTGAGTCGACCGGTCTCAGCCACGAAGAATAGAAGGAATTGGTATAAAGTTATAATTTTCAATCTCCCGATTCCTTCATTTTGGGCGATATAAATGAGAAATGAAAAGAGGTAGAAGTGAGTCGACCGGTCTCAGCTACGAAGAATAGAAGGAATTGGTATAAATTTATAATTTTCAATCTCCCGATTTCTTCATTTTGGGCGATATAAATGAGAAATGAAAAGAGGTAGAAGTGAGTCGACCGGTCTCAGCCACGAAGAATAGAAGGAATTGGTATAAAGTTATAATTTTCAATCATTCTCCCCCCATTCTGTATTTCTCTCTCGCTTTCTATCTCTCTCATTCTCTTCTCTCTTTCTCTCTCTCTCTCTCTCTCTCTCTCTCTCTCTCTCTCTTTCTCTCGCTCTAAGCATTTCCTGATAAGCTGCTTTCGGAGAGTGTCAAGTTCTGCCTGAGCCAACAGGCGAAACATACTCTTAAACGTAATATTCTAGAACCCTTCTAGTGATCTTTCTACTTCTGAGAATATATCGATACTTGAAGATATCAACAAGTGCTCATTTTAACTGTTGAAAGCAGTCAAGCTAACTCAGGAGAAAATGTGAATTAAAGAGCAAGACCATTGAGCATTTTACTAAGCATTGTTGCACGGGTTGGTAATATGTCGGGGGTTATCTGGTAGTAAAGCGCTCGTTTACGGGAAAGTACGAGAGACCGCTGGGTTCGATTTCACTCGTTGACTAGCTTTTGTATGTGCGATAGATTATTCATCCTCAAGATCTCTTCTTAACGATCTTAACAGCTCTTTATTTGCAGCTAGGCGGTCGCCCAATCCTCTCGCAAGCCTTTGATCTGAGCAAGGCTTCCGCTAACGAGCCGTATCGAATAGTTCGTCGAGAGCGTCTTCGCCTTCCTAACTACGTGCATGACATCTCTGGCGGAGTCACTCCACAGCCTATCACTTCCAGTTTCGCCGCTCAGCCATCCCCTTACGGCCCCTTCCCGTCTCAGGTTCCGTACGCCACTTATCCACAGCTACCGTCGTACGCTTCTTACCCACAGCAATCTCCTTATGCCGCCTATCCTCAAATATCCCCGTACGCCTCTTATCCTCAGCTATCCCCGTACACTTACCAACAACCATCCCCGTATGCCTCTTATTCGCAGTTTTCCCCCTATGCCTCATATCCTCCATATGCACCGTATCCCTCCCAAATACAGTACCAGTCATACTCGCCACAGTATCCATTTGCCTCCTACTCGCAACAGACCCCCCTACCCTCCTTCTCTCAACCAAACCCATTCGCCTCCTACTCCCCGGCCCAAGCGACGCGATCCCTCTACATCGTCGGTCCTCAAGATTCTGCAGCAGCGGTCAACAAAACTTTATGAGAAGCCTTTCTTCAATTTACATATGCTCATTTTCGATGTTTATTTCATACCGAGTTTTTGAACCATACTCTGCGTGCTTGCCTCCAACCGAATCTAATATTTTCTCTCCTCTAAATATAGAATGAATTTAGCACAATCTCTTTAGCTCTTTTGAAGACCAGGTAACAATATTTCTAAATTTAATACAATGATAATGCATACTTTCAAATACAAGCTTTTTTCCTCGAAATTGGAGTCACTCAGAACAAGTTCATGGAATCAAAAAATCCATAGAAAGCACTACTAAAATTCGGCTTTGTGTCACACTAAAATACTTTGTTCTGGGAAGTTTTATGTCTTCGTCTTTTAAACTCGATCTCAGCATTTCTGTGAGTCTTCAGAAAGTTTTGTCTATTCTATTTTTGTTTTTCATCGAACTTTGAATCTTAATTTGCTTTCTCGTAATGTGTAGACTTTTATATTTTTTGATTTGATTGGAAATTCTCGCTTTATTTGCGTTAAAATTTTTTTTTGCTTTTTTTAACTGACGCGTTCGATTTTAGAATTTTTTGAAGATAAAGTTACAGTTTTCCGAAGCTTTCGTTCTGCCAAAGACATATACATTTTGCATAGAACTAGCACATCATTTTCAGATGAATAATCCACAAGAAAGAACTTGATAAGTGAACTAGTAATGGAAAGTTTGGACGAGTACAGAGATGGAAGCATCACTCAAATCATCTTTTCTGATTTCTTGTCAGTTTACAAATGCTTTTTCTGTTCTGGGAACTAATGTAGTCGAATTGGGCAGAGTGGTCGAGAGATTTGAAGGCACTAGTGAAGCTCAATTATTCATAACTAGAAACATAGGTCACCTAAATTTGTCAAAAAAAAAATTCGCGGGCGGGGTTTCGTGTAAAAATTCAATTTCTTATTAAATTTTCTTAGACTTGATTTCGAGTAATGAAAAAAAATATTGAAGTTCACAGTGAAGTTTTATTGGAATTGATTTCTCAATTGAAGTTTTGACCTTTAACTTGAATGGAGTTGTAAATGGAATACATACTTAATAAAACACGAGGAAATAAATCTGCATCGAATGAAAACTTATGAACGTAAGAAAAAATTTCCTTCCTGGGCGGGGGCCGGGAGGTTTTTGTACCCCTTGGTAACCTATAATAATAATCTTCCTCGCGCTTGTTCCCGCCTCGCGGCAGGGTACGCGCTCCCCTGAGATGCAGGACAGACCTATCCTGGTAGAACCAGTGGCTGCCTGCTAGATCACTGCTAGTGTGATTAGCAGTAGTGGGGAGAGTCAGATTCGTGCATGAGCACTACCAACATTTCTTAACCCCCTTGGTTTGGGTGGATCTGTCCGGGGTGGGAGTCGAACTCGGGACTCTTTGCACAATGGTCTAACACACTAACCATTATGCCACGCCCGAACTAAAACTTTTTGTATAAAACCTATAACTAGAAAACCTAACATAAAACCTAACCCTTGGTAACCTATAACTAGAAAAAAACCACTTTTTGTATAAAACTATAAAGAATTTCACCAAACGAGAAAGTCATTGGATGCTTAAAATTCAAGTGGAGATACGACAGTTCAGGACATGAGAGGATGAGCGAGCGAGGAATAGGATGTTCAGCCGGTATTTTAATGTGACCTTATGATGGCTTATGATGTAGCAGGCCCCACAGCCTTCGAAAAACCTTTCAATTTTTCGCTCCCTGTTCTAATTTTGTCTATGCAACATAATAGTAGGGTGGGACTAATGTACAAAGGGTGCCAAGTTTATCCATCATCTCCCCCGGAGTGACCTATGCGAACTTCTGCTCCTTTCAATACACACTAGCGAAGAACCAGGGAATGTCTTTATCTCTTCTCAGAAAAAAACCCGGCCGCGTTTTTGCTGTTTCTTGTCAGCGTGAATTTCCTTCGGTGGTAAAATGGCCATTCATCTGCTTATTTTGGCAGTGCTCGTTTTCTCTTTAAGTCTCTTTCTTTCACTCTCTCTCTCTCTCTCTTTCTCTATCTCTGTTTTCTCTCTCTCTGTCAGCTTCTCTCTCAGTTTTTCTCTCTCTTTCTCTTCCTTTATTTTCTCTATCTCTCTTTTTTCTCTCTCATCATAAGACGAAACAAGGTTATAAAGAGAAAGCTCGCAGAACATACGACAAGGCGGTTGGAGTCCCTGGCCCGCGTCTAAATCTGATCTGCGGCACAAATGGCTCCGGAAAGAGCTCCATAATCTGTGGCATCTGCCTAGCTTTCGGCGGGTCTCCCAAGACCCTTGGAAGGTCGGAGAAGATATCGGACTACATCAAACACGGCCGAGATTCTGGATTCGTCCAAGTTACCATGTACATAAAGCTATCTTGGGAATTTTGCAGCTCTTTAGTAGAAGGGGCCTGAAAAGCTGGAGTGAAACTAGTTTTAGTAGAAGGGGCCTGAAAAGCTGGAGTGAAACTAGTTTTAGTAGAAGGGGCCTGAAAAGCTGGAGTGAAACTAGTTTCAGTAGAAGGGGCCTGAAAAGCTGGAGTGAAACTAGTTTTAGTAGAAGGGCCCTGAAAAGCTGTAGTGAAACTAGTTTTAGTAGAAGGGGCCTGAAAAGCTGGAGTGAAACTAGTTTTAGTAGAAGGGGCCTGAAAAGCTGGAGTGAAACTAGTTTTATATTTCTATTACTTTCTTTTTTCAATCGAAAAAAAGTGCTGTTTCTTTACTAAGCGTGTCTTTACTTTGTAATTTATTTGTTTGTTTGGTATAAAAACGTTTTTATTAACCAAGCAGTATCTCTATTAGCAATCTAGTTATTAATTTAAAAAAGGATTATGCTTCGTGAAAAAAAGTATGCGAACGCATATTTTTCAATTTTTTTCTCTCGTGACTTGTAGTTAAATTTAAGATATTATTTTAAAAAAACTGATTTCACAGATAAAACGTTCGAAAGGTAATCAAAGCATGAGAAATAGAGAAATCATCGTACAGAGAAATCATACAATCTGCTTAAGAATTGTGATTTTTATCAGAAAGTTTCGTAATTTAAAACTGCTGTATAATGTAACGAACAGAGTTTAAAACATGAAGTAATTTGTATCAGAAAAGATGCGACGAAAGGAAATCAGAACGTCAAAGTATTGCTGTCAAAGCCGACCAAGGTACAGTACTTCATCAATGATGTGAAGGTTACTCAAGCGGAGCTCAGGAACCTCGTTGCTTCATACAACATTCAGGTAATTTTGGTTTTTACCCATTTGAAGAGTTGCAACTCGGATGAAAATGTTCACTGAAAGGTGTTCCTGACCGGATAGTTTAATGGTAGTGCGCATATATAGTTCAAAAGGATGGGCTCCAGGGTGTTTCTTTCACCCGCACTGCGATGGAAAAAATCTATGCGCTCTTCAAAAATTCCGAAAAACATTCAAATATATGCACTCGAAAGAATACATTTTCGATTTTTACCTAGGAAAATTCCAAATCTTTGAAGAAAAAAAAATCAAACTCTTTTGAATTCTGGAAATCTGTGCACTCGGGAAAAATTATGCTTGTGGTAAGAAACACCTTGATGGGCTCAATTTTTTTTACTTCGCGAAGGACCGTACGACTTGAGGACTGAAGGAAGAGAGGGGGAGGGAGAATAGAAGTTGATGAATTTTTCTCCGAAGTCAATTCTCGTGCCGAAGTTGAATACTCGACAGTTTGTTCGATTAGGAACATTTGGGTCTTCCAAAATCATCTTATGATATATTTTCTTCACCATGAAAAAATGGTTCTGAGAAGTTGGGCGGGTGAATTAGAGATATTTTAGAAGTTAGAAGAGCTATGGTAGTGTGCACTGATTATAATTTGAGAGTGACTAGGTCGATATATCCACAAAAACCAAGGGGTTTAAGCAGGGGTTAAATAGTAACCGATAACCGGATGTTGGCGCATGCATGTTCGCACCTAAAGTGATCTACATTATCTTCTCTTTCAGTTCTATTTTACCTTCCCCCTACTTTTGACTCGCTTGGCGCGTACAAACATCCTTTGACCGGTCTAATATAAGTCTGGCTAAGGATGAGCGCCAGAAGATATTATAACTGGAAGTCGGACAATCGAACTGATTTCGTCTTGGATTTAAATACCCATTTGCAGACTCAATTTGATTTATGTGTTCCATGATATATGTAAGTCATTCAAATGGCGTGTTAATTCAATGCAAGTAATGTTTGTAGATATGCTTATGAGAAGCCTTTAGTGTAGCTAAATACCGAAAGGGAAAGCCCTTGCCCCTAAGCTATTTCAGGGAAAGCCCTTGCCCCTAAGCTATTTCAGGGAAAGCCCTTGCCCCTAAGCTATTTCAGGGAAAGCCCTTGCCCCTAAGCTATTTCACAGTATACATCATTTTTCTTCAAAGTTATCTCTATCTTCTCTTGTTTCCAGATCGACAATCCATGCACATTTCTTGCTCAAGACAAAGTCAAAAGCTTTTCTGAACAGAATCCTGTGCAGCTCCTCCTGAATACACAAAAGGTCTATTTTTCGATTTAGATTTGTTTTTTTTTTTGTTGTGACTTGATTTTCATAAGTTCATCAGTGAGTGAGTTCTCATTTCTAAAAATGATGAGATGAGTTTCTTCCGCATTTCTATAGATGTGGCATGTTGGTGCTCTACCACAGGGGTTAAATAGTCATGTCAGACCTTCATTCGGCGGGCCTCTGTTTTTCCAAATCATAAGAGGAGGCCTCTTATGTAGAACAAAACATTTTTTCGCGGGCCTCTGTTTTTGTCATCATAAGGGGAGGGGACCCTTATGTGAAAAAAATTTCGCCTTTGGCGGGTGTGCACTTTTTTCTTGTGCACTAAAAAAACCCTGCTCTACCCTGGTTATTGAGAGAATAATCCGAAGTTTGACTTCCACTCTGGCCAGATCCAACCGAACCAAAGTATTCGAGAAATATTGCCATCAGCAAAAGACCGATGTATAATTTTAGGCGGCAGATGCAAATCTGCTCCGGTTGTACGAAGAACTTCTGGAACGGCAGTCTTCGGAGGCCTCGCATGCTTCTTCCATCGAAATCATCCAGCAGAAGCTGTCCAAAATTCAGGTTTTTTTCCTCGAACTTCAAAGATAAAGGAGAATTTTGAGTCATGAAGAAAAAAGCTGGGGTTAAATAGTGATGTCAGACCTTCTGTCGGCGGGCCTCTGTTTTCCAAATCACAAGGCGCGAGCCTTATTCAGAACAAAAAAGAATTTTCGAGGGCCTCTGTTTTTTATTATAAGGGGGACCCTTAGGTGAAAAATTTTCCCGCATTTGGCGGGCACCTGTACTTTTTTCTTGCACACTAAAAAACCCCTGGTAAAAAGTTTTCTTCCTCCTTTACCTACCTCTCCTTACTTCTTTGAATGCTTCGCTCGTTCACTCTTCTTCCAACATCTCATCATCTGCTTGCTTACCCATTCCTTTTTTCTCTTTTTCAACTCATCATTTCTCTTGTATTCTGATTATTTCAGCTCCTTTCCCAACTTCTCCCTTCCACGCCGCATATTTATATGTTACTTCATATGTATGAATGGTTAAACAATAAGTTCGAGTAAAGTCTCTATTATTAGAATTTTCGTGATGTAAACGGTTAAATAGGTTGATCACACATTCTTCACTGACTTTTTTCAATGAAATTTAAAACGCTTAGCTGTCCATTAAAAGTTTGAACCGCAGCCACTTCTTCTTGTTTTTTCTGTTCGAAATTCCTTACTTTTTGAATCAAGCAGTTAGTGAAGACTTCAAACAAATGATTATTTTCCTTCGGCAGGAAATGAAAGCTTTAAATTGATGGCGAGTCTTTGCAGGCAGAAGTGCAGACATTGATGCCCCGGGTGGACAATTATCGTAAGAAGCAGCAGCTCAGGACTGCCATCACCGCCATCACAAAGAAGACCGCCATACTCGTATCTCATTTCTTTTTGATTGATTTGGCTCGCACTCAATTATCGATTGATATGTGCGATCCATTATCAAACCATATATTATGATATGTAAAGAATGCTAGATGTACGATTGTGTGTCTATTAATTCAGGCTTCTGCTTCCCTTGAGGCCAAAAGCAAATCTTTACTGAAGATGACATAACCAAATCTGGGCTTGAATGCCCCTATTCATTTCTCAAACACAGTATCCTCTAGTGGACGAATGTGAAAAAAGGAAAATTTAACGGAACGTGGAAGGATTTTCTTTGAAGATTTTCTGTATTCTGAGCTTGAATGCCCCTTTTCATCCTCTAACCGAGGTTTTCACTATCTTACTTGTTTTGTAAAAAAAAAACGGAACCCTCAATCGAGTGAAAAGAGATGTTCTATATAGTAAGGGTTAGTGAAATCTAGGGTGGAATTTCCGTTTACATATCCTGACGAGGAGTCCTTGGAAATGCCTTCTTTGACCTGCGAGAATAGCAAAAAGAATGTTGAAGGTAGTGGAAGAAGCGGAGGAAGATCTACGAGACGCTGAAGAAATTCTGAAAGCAAAGCGAGACGCCACCAAGCTGACAAAGGAGAAAGTCGACCAAGCAGCCAAGAAGATGGCCGCCTGGAGACAAAAGGGCGACTGGATCAAGGAGGAGATTGCCAAATTCAAAGAGCTTATGAAGGAGGAAAGTGAGAGAATGACTGCGTTTGCTGAAGAAGAGGACTATCAGGCAGTGGTTGGTTCAGCCGCACTCTGTGTTGTTGTTGTTGTCTTGCCCAACGGGTAGATCTTCCTTCGCAAGACACTGGAGGAAGTCGTTGAAGCTCTCGACCCTCCAGCGTTATAAGCCCACACTCTCTCTCTCCTCTTTTTTTTTACTCTTTTAAATTTTTTTTCTTCTTCTTTCGTTTTTTTGGAGAGATTTATTTGAACATGAAATCAACAACCGAGTGCGGCCTATTCCAAAGGTCGATAGGGCTAAGTGAAGTGGGGTTACAGCGACACGAAAAAATATGTCTCGAAGTATGCGGCTCTATCCTACACAGTGGGCAGAGGGGAGATTCATTGGCCCCTATTCGGTGGAGATAACTGTTAAGGAAACTAGAGTGGCCGCTTCGCAATTGAGACAGAGTTATCTGATTTTCTCTGGATAGTTGGGACGTGGACTTATGTATTCTAGGAGGTTTTGTTCCCAGAACTGGGTTGGGTCGACTATTTCTAAGAAAGTCTCTGACTGTCTCCGTGTGTATTTTTCTGAGGGCCCCTTTATAGTCCGTATCACCTAGTACTATGTCTATGTCTTTGGCGTGCTTTCTGACTGCCCTGGGAAGTTGTGCTTCAGTGCAGATGAGGTGAGATGGATGGTTGGGCTGAAGCCTGGCCTTGGCGGTGAATTGTTTGCTGAGCATGAGGTTGTGTTCTTTGACTGGAAGAAGTTTGCTCTCGTATGCCAGGTGCTGAGTGTCCGCAATTGCAAGGTTTCCAGTTGCGATCCGAATGGCTTTGTTTTGTGCTGCTTGCAAGGAAGTCCAATGTGATTCGGCAAGTTGGGGCGAGTAGATGGGTGCTGCGTAAGACAAGACTGCTCTTGTGGTTGCTTTGTAGGTGTTCAGCATTGTTTCGGTCTTCTGTCCCCATTTTCTTCCTGCGATTGCTCGGAGGACATTCAATCTTTTTGTCGCCCTTGTCTTTAATCCTTCAGCGTGTTGACGGTAGGTTCCCATCTGGTCCAAGGTGACACCAAGGATTTTGGGGGTTCTACTTGGAGGAAGTGGCTCACCGTTGACCACAACTTCTGGTACTTCACGACATTCCTTCGTGTTGGTGGTGAAGAGCGTTACACTGGATTTGGCTGCCGAGATGTCCATCTTTAGTTCACCAAGATGGCTGGTGAGAGCTGGGAGGTAGGTGTTCAGTCTGTCAGCTCCAACTCTCCAGTCAGGGTGAGAGGCCAGTATTGTCAGATCATCCGCATATCCGACCAGTTTGATCGTCTCGGGAGGTTTCGGCAGCCCATTCAAGTATATGTTGAACAAAAAGGGCTTAGTACTCCCCCCTGAGGAACTCCTGCGTAGCAGGTTTGCTGGCGGCTGAGGCAGTTTCTGAAGTCCACACGGACTCTTTGTGTTAGACATGAGCAAGATGAAGAGGGTTTTAAAAGGACGTAGTTTAGAGAAGAGTTCATCCTTGAAGCTAATTTAGTTATTGCACGTCTCCAATTTAGCTCGGAAATGAGTCTACGATTAAACATAACTGATGCTTGCATAATTGCATCTCTATCTCAGTTCATGCTTGATTCCGTTTTTTTGCTCATTCAGTTAGAAGTTGAGTCACACTTGAGTGTCACTCATAGGTAAAATATTCTCTATAACATTATGTATAATATATGTATCCACCACGTGATTCTTTTCGCGTAATAAAAAGTTCAAAGTTCAAAATCTGTCTTGATTTTTTAAGAGGTCGATCTCTGAAGTAGGCTAAAGTTTTACACTTTCAACTTGACGAAACCGGTTGAGCCTGAGTTATAACTAAAGAAACGTTATATTTATGTAGAGTAAAGAAAAATTTTTTAAAACTATCACTTTCAACTGAAAACAGTGATACATTCATTTCGACCGAGGAAGAGGGTCGGCAGTTTTTTTCGTTGCCAATTGGCAGTTTTTTATATGATGTCACTCAAAGCATAGTCCGTACTTGTTAAGGTGGCCTAGTCCGTGCTTGTTAAGGTGGCCTAGTCCGGGCTTGTTAAGGTGGCCCGTGCAGAGAACACTTTCCGTAGAACTAAGGAAAGGAGTGAGAAATGGGAAGAGAACGTCGGGAAAATACGAGCGGATCTAGCGAACAAATCTCTGCTATTGGAGCAAGCGAAGAAAGACTGCGAAGGAATCGAGGTAGAAACCAAATTCAGAAGTAAAAGAGTTGAAGAGAGATACTATAGGGGGAAAGTGTAAGCAGCTTAGTAAGATCTTAGTAAGCTTAGTAAGAGCTTAGTAAGTAAGACTCCTTCGAATGTTCCTGAGCATTCCTCACCTTTTCTTTGGTCGAAGGTAGACAGAATCAGATAATTAATTACATGTATGAAGCATGATACGAAATGATATCTTCACCTCCAAGTTTTCTCATAAGGGTGTTTTTATCGGGCAAGCAATAAGAGCGACTCGAATAGAAAAATGATCGTGACGGTACAATCTGGCAGGATGCCATGAGAGAGTACCGGGAAGCCATGAGTGAACTGGAGGAGAAAGAGATGGAGCTGGACCGGGAGAGTGCCAGCATTGAGGAAGATGTTACCGCAATCAAAGCCCTCGTTCTCCGTATCTTCATTGTCCTTTAAAGAGCTCTAATTTTTTTAAGTGAGCCGAAAAAACAGAGACTCAGCGGTTTTTCTCAAGACAGTAGCTATAAAAGCGAAAAAAAACTCTTGAACTCTTTTATATCCTACAGAAGATTCAAAATAAGTTTCTCCTCTTATAAATCTAAACCAGAGTTTCGCCGAAGGTTAAAACAAAGGGCGTGGAGATATGGTGGTATCAAATGAGTATTCAACGCCTGCTTTTCTCATCAAAAACCAGAAAGAAGTCAACCCTGAACTTGATGATCAAAATGATCTACGACTAGTGTAATGGTTTTAATGAGACAAACAAGACAACCTTGTAGTTCTGATTGCTAGGCAGTAGTGCAGGAATAAAATGCTCTACATATAACCATTGGTTCTTGTTATGCTTTATCGCAAACATCATTTCATCGTTTCTCATCCCAAAATCTTCTAAGAAGAATAATCAATCAATTTCCTTGAATCAATCTATTGATCTGTTGAAAGGATTGAGAGAGAAGGAGTCTGAGAGCGGAAAATTTGACCGAGAGCGCGAGCAACAACTGCAGCTGAGGTGGAGAGAGTCCAGGTGAGGTGGAGAGAGTCCAGGTGAGGTGGAGAGAGTCCAGGTGAGGTGGAGAGAGTCCAGGTGAGGTGGAGAGAGTCCAGGTGAGGTGGAGAGAGTCCAGGCGAGGTGGAGAGAGTCCAGGTGAGGTGGAGAGAGTCCAGGTGATGTGGAGAGAGTCCAGGTGAGGTGGAGAGAGTCCAGGTGAGGTGGAGAGAGTCCAGGTGAGGTGGAGAGAGTCCAGGTGAGGCTTGTTTATTTCAGTCCTGGAAGAGGATGAATAATACTAAAAAGGGAGAAGACCGGTGATTTTCTATTTCGAGATCGTTGTAGATTGGGTCATTCGATCCGCCTTTAGATGCAGAATGTTTCTTACAAATACCGCAAAAAAGTATGTAGTTTAAAAAGACTCATCATGAAAAAACCATATTGTTTGAATTCAATTAGCAGTGCGGGTTATACAAATACTTCAGTCAGGTGAAACAGCAAGTTCTGTTTTTAATGAGGTTAATATGACAATTATAGCGCCTGTTCAAAAACTGCAAAGTTAGAAGAGGGTCAAAGATTGACAGTCCTATGAAAAAAAAATCGTGAAAAAGCATAGGTTTTCTGCTTGCAGAGCTATTGATGCGTGGACGTGGTACCAGCAACACAGGGACAAATTCCGCAATCCCGTCTACGTCCCAATACTCCATGTTCGATCTTTTCTAACCATTCTTTGGCCTTTTTTACCGAACTGAAAAGGGCTGTTGTTGTTGTTGCCGGCAAGCATTCTCTCATTAAAGAGAGTGTTCATAACCAACTGAAAAGGGCTCGATATACATTCTGAGCCCTTGACCACCGGCGAAAAGCCTAAATTTGTTGAAGATTTGTAAATTTGTTGAAGGGTGAAGATCAAGAAGATTGTCCAAGGTATGTGCGGCGTGGCTTCAAGGTGTCCAAATTCTACTATAAAGCGCCTTTATCTCTGTTGGAGCTAAGAGCAGAACTAGACACGACCGCGCAAGAACAGATGCCCAAATAGAATGAGAGAATAAGAACATTTTAGACGAAAGTTCTAAGTGAAGAGGGAGCGAGGCAATTGGAGCATCTCATATCGGCGCGGGACTTTCACATGTTCATCTTCGGATCGAAAGCGGACGAGAAGCTACTGACGGGGGCGGGCAACTGGAAGATCAGTTCTACAGTAGTCCAGCCGGTTGGTTCATTCGGATGTCGACTAGTTCAGCGACTCAAAGATAAAAATGGTAACCAGAAGGGAAGAAGACTATTGCCAGCTCACTGACAGGGTGTTTCTCTTACCCGCACTGCGGGTAGAATTTATGCGCTATCTAATAAGAACTACCATATAAGTTTTCTGCTCAAATGCAATTCTCAAGTTTTGAATAAACAATCTTGCTCTCTTTCCAACGTCCACCGCTCTCTTTCTCAGGATTAGTCTTTTCAACTACACTTTCCAGTTACTATCATTTCAAAAGTCTGAGAGAGGCAAACAATGTAATAATGAAAAGTTTAATTGTGAACTTATTCACTTCAAGAGTTGCGAAGAAGAACAAAAAAAAGCTTAGCATGATGTGCAGGTTCTGTTAAGGAAGAGATCGACTCCTCCGTCTTCTCTTCAATTCTCCCTCCCGAATTGAAAGCTCTAGGATTCGAAAAAACGGCGATTGACCTTCTCACCGCACCCGATCCCATTCTCCATTACTGCTGCCAAAACTATAGGGTTATTTATTGATTTCATTATTAACTTAGTTTTTGAGAGAAAAAACATCATGAACGAAGCGACGCCAAATAAATAAATTTAACCGAAAGTTTTGATGACTAGTAGAGAGGAAAAGTTTGAGAGCGAAGGGTGATTTTTAATCGTACGATAATATTTAAATTCTTTATTAGTTTAATGAATTCTTAGTTCTTCACTACCAGTGATTTTTAAAGCCAACATTTTTTTCTTCAGAATCACCGCTAAAATGTTTACAAAAGCGGTTTAGAAATGGGAAATTCGAGAAGAATGATATCGATTGATTTGCGAATTCAAAGAGATGTTGAATGAGATGTCTTGCAGCTGCATAAAATTCCAGTCGGCGGGGCGAGAGCGGATGAGCATGTGGACCAGGCCGTCAAAATCATGACTTCACTCGGAATGGGAATCTGTGTCACGGATAAATCCAGGGTACTGTATTCACACCAAAATAAATTCAAGTCATCACAAGTTCCTTCCTTTATAACAAATAGTGTTTACAAAAGAGTAAGAGAATGATCTTGCTTCAAGCGGTTTAGTTTCAAATAACGTTCTTTAAATAAAAATTTGAGGAAATTTTTTCATAGTTTTCTTTAAGTGAGAATTTCAATCAAACTCTATTTTCTTGATGGTTTTTTGAGTTCTCAAAAATTTTGAGTGTGTTTGGAGGTGCAAGTGACGATCTCTCGTTACTCTGGGAAGTCAATTGTGAACCACTCACCCCTGAGAGCCGGGCTGAATCATTTCACCTCTCACACTCCCGACAAATGGATCGACAATCTGGATCAAGTCG
Organism: Allodiplogaster pararmata; assembly: GCA_964056735.1. Taxonomy (NCBI): domain Eukaryota; kingdom Metazoa; phylum Nematoda; class Chromadorea; order Rhabditida; family Diplogasteridae; genus Allodiplogaster; species Allodiplogaster pararmata. The sequence goes on along the minus strand of OZ057404.1, from coordinate 38,702,185 downwards.
GATCTCTCTTCTTGTTTATCAAGTTATCAATAACATAGTTTTTTCTCGCTCAGACTTTCTTTTAAAATTTTTTTATAGTTGCGTAATTTGATTATCAATGATGAATCAGTAGATCATTTTTGTGAATTCCTATTTAATGAATGATTCCACTGTTTGAGCTGGCAAAGGCAAAAGAAGAAGTGTCGAAGAAAGAATGCAGCGTCAGAGAGCGAACGGCTTTACTCACAAAGAAGAAGGAAGCCATCAGCAAGAAGAGAACGGAGGCCAAAATTGAATTTGTATCTTCCTATAGTCTGAAACTTGTATAAAGTGCTAATTTGTTTACCGAGCATGTAATAATTATCATAAAAACGATGATTATAGTATTAATCTTCCTCTCGCCTATCCTCGCTTCGTGGCAAATTACGCGCTATTTGGAAACGAACCATGCACATGGTAAAACTTGATAGAAACACTGCTAGTTTGTGAAACATTAAAAGTAATCATGAAATACATTATAGCAAGGATGGCGGGCCAGAAAAGAGAAGATGACAACACTGGACAGCCATCTAAAGAACACACAGAGATTGTTAGTTAAGATAGATAGAGATAAAGAGAGAGAGAAATACAGAGAGACAGAGAGAAAGAGAGATTTAAGAAGCATAAAAAAAGAAGTAACAGAGAGATTGAGATATAGGTAGATAGAGAAGGAGAGTGAGAGCGAGTGTAAGAGAATGAGACGAAGAGAGATGAGTAAAAAGAGAAAGAGTTTCTAAATTGAGGTAAAAAGTCGCGAATGCTCAGGTTGACATCAGAAGAATCCACTCGTCCTGATTTGGAATCAGCAAAAGCAGCCAAAAAGGAAACAATCAAGAGAGCCAACCAAAAGGCGATTGCTAAGCTGAATGGAATGTTGGAGGCAGCTGTCAGCCTTCTTCTCTTCAGCCATGCTTTCCTCTTAATTTCCTATTTTAGAGGGTTATATCTTCGGACTGAAATTTGAAGATATTTTCGTTTCGGGAATATTTCACGCAAACTTCAATCGCTTGTGGAAAACTTTCCTGAGCTCTGGGTTTTTTTAACGTTTCAACTGCTTCTTCACGGATAGCTTTTATCCGCAGTGTGCGAAATACTATGCTCGGAATACATTCCATGAAGACTATTTAGTGGAGAAGCGAAGTATAAAATCACTGAGGAAAAAGGAAGGTTTCAAATATATACCTACATAATATGACCTACATAATACCTACATAATATGATTATTCTTATTATTGTTATAATATGGGTGATTGCAGTTGAATCGTGCGTAAGAGTCATTGCAGTTGAATCGTGCGTAATAAACGCTTGACTAAAATGATTTTTTACCGACTATTGATGTTTCCAGGTTATGGAGACTTCTCGGGGTTCAGAAGAAGGTACTCGATCAATGTAATGAACTGCTGAAAGGTGTTTTTATTTTAAGAATCGACTTCATCTGCTGAAAGTGAAGTGTGACATGGTGTCCTTGATGGAGAAGAAGAGAATGGAGAATTTGACGGAGACCGAAAAAGCTTATGAAGTCGTCTTAGCTGAGTGGAACACCGTCAAGGTTTCCATCGAGAACCGATTATATCTTCACTTTTTTCACATCACACAAGGACTCTTCATCGAAAAACTATTTCCTGAACAACATTTGAGAAAATATAATTTTTCATCAGTGGCAAGGAAACACTCACGAAAACTAGAAAAATGGATTGAATCCGTGAGTTTTGAAGTGTCTTTCGTGAGTAGGTTAAGCAGTATAGGATAACCAGTATAGGTTAAGTAGTATAGGATAACCAGTATAGGTTAAGCAGTATAGGATAACCAGTATAGGTTAAGCAGTATAGGATAACCAGTATCATTATTTCACGTTTTTTTTCTGTTCTATTCATACATATCAAACTATCACTTTACGGAGGAAGGGGAAAGTCAATTACAGGGTCTGAACCAGGCACACTAGCTTTAAATGTTACAAAGGAAAAAGGAAACTTTATGATTTATCGAGTAAACATAAATTAGAATAAGTGAAGTTGAAATATTTTGCTCGCTTTTTGGGAACCGAAGTACTTGTTTTGTGCAGGAAGAAGTGGATAAGGTGGAAGCCGAAGTGCACAAGCATATAATCATCAGGGAGAGGGCTGTCGAGAGACTCCTCAAGGAGACCGGCCTCAACACCATTCAGTCAGTACTCCCACACTGGTTTTGGAAGTAGATTCGGGGTCTGGAACTAGGGTATTCCACCAATACGCAAATCTATGCGCTGTAAAAGAAAAAAATTATCCGAACGTATGCCTTATCTATTCTTTACACACTGTCTCGGCCTCTCTTCTAAGTCTGCCATCCCCTTATGATTAGTATTTCTCATCTACGCGCTTTTAAAGATAAACAGAAAGAATGTGTATATCAAGGTGACTGATCATGACGGAACGGCAGGCCTTTGAGAGAGCACGAGGGCGTGTCATCTAGAAGAGAAGATTCAGACGAACATAACAATCGTATCAGTAGCATTTCTTGTATAGTGCATGGATTTTACCCACACTGCAGGTTAAGAAAAACACTGGAAATACATATATGGATTATCGCATACTGCTTGAGGAAGGGTAATTGTGTCTTCAACACTGAGAATGGGAGAAGAAAAGAAAATAGAGTTTTCAGATACTGGTTAACAGATGATCAAGTTTTTTTGCAATGGTGGTTAGGTGAATGGGAAGGAGAGTAATCTATAAGCAAAAGTCAGGCACGACATGTAATTAATTGTAAGTGCTCCCAGTATCCTCGAAAAAAATAATCAGCAGCTATCTAAACTTCTTGTTCATGGAAAGATACCTCAAACAATACCTCAAACACCTCGAAACACACTGGCAACAGTGGCCATTCGTGACTCTACAGCCTTAAGAGCCTGTCACGGATGGAGCCGGATCATCCAGTCCAGAATCGGGCGCGACCTCAGGTGGCGGATAGAGGGATGCCTCCCTACGAATAATTCGTGCTGGGAGGTAGCGGGAGAAATCCCGCCGCGGACCAAAACTGGGTAGTATAGCTCGTCAAAGGAGGGCGATGCCGGACCGGCCTGGGCATGCCACCGGACAAAACATCAGCCGATACTCCGCTATACTTTTCAATGGCGAGTCGAGGCGCCAGTCAAATAGCGTCTTGCCTATCTCCGGTCAACGACAGGCGAGACGTCTCTACTCCCACCCAAAACGATGCTAGGCCGGCTTGACCACCCACTCACAAGGCCTATAGCATGAACAGGTTGCTACAACGATGTCCGCCTTCACAAGGTGCAGCATGACAGTCTCAGGACTGCAAAGGACATCAAAACCCTTCTCCGGACGCATCTTGTCCGAAGAACACGAGAACTTCTCTCATTAAAGAGAGTGTTCATAACCAAGTCTTCGATGCGGGATGCTTGCCGGCAACAACAACAACAATACCTCAAACATAGTTCCAAACTTTTAATATTCGAGCTGTAAACGGTATATAATAATGAGCGAGCTAAGAGTGAATGACATAGAAGAAAGGGAGAAATTGGGCAATATGAAAGGTGAAGACTCTTTTTTTTAAAGAGCATCAGAAACGTTTTTTATAGGGTAACGAAGATGAACGCAGAGATGAAGAAGATCTGGCAGCAGCTGCAGAAGCTGTTCAAGAAGGAGAATCTGCCGGATGACCTCGACCAGCTTGAGGCTGCGGCCAGACACGAAGAGGGCAAGTTGCATTTGGTCTCCAAGGATGGCAATGCCGAGGTTCAATTTCTTCTCTCTTCTGGAAATAGATTGGTGGCTTCAGAGCAGAGGAAATACTGGTTCAGAGTCATTGCGAGCGTGTCCGGGCGTGGCATAATTGGTAGTGTGTTAGACCATTATGCGAAGAGTCCCGAGTTCGACTCCCACCCCGGACAGATCCACCCAAACCAAGGGGGTTAAGAAATGTTGGTAGTGTAAATAAGAGTATTCCTTACTCCTCGTTGATCCCAAGCAACGGATTTTTATACCGAGCAGAGGAGCGGATTGTTCGCAGAAACTTGTGCAAAAATCGTGTGGTGTGACGGGAGCCGAACCCGTGACCTTTCGCGTTCCGGGCGAATGCTCTCCCCACTGAGCTACACACCCACACATGACAATGCACATGTAAGGCCCATACAACAGTAGTGCTCATGCACGAATCTGACTCTCCCCACTGCTGCTAATCACACTAGCAGTGATCTAGCAGGCAGCCACTGGTTCTACCAGGATAGGTCTGTCCTGCATCTCAGGGGAGCGCGTACCCTGCCGCGAGGCGGGAACAAGCGCGAGGAAGATTATCATTATTATTATTAGTCATTGCGAGCGTGGTGGATCGAACTCGGATTAGACTTCAGCAAAATAGGAATAAGCAACTGTGACGTTACACGGAGAAACTTGATTCACCAGTTAGCGTTTCAACCAGGCGTTAAATGAGACCGGTCTAAGGCATGTTTGTAAGCGTCTAGTGAGTTGAAAAAGTAACGGGGAAAGGCAAAAAGAGTGAAAAGAGAAAAAAGGGAAAGTAAAATAGAACAGAAGGAGAAGAAAATGTAGATAATTTTCGGCACGAAGATGTATGCGCCAACATAGCTGGTCCGGTAACCATTTAACCCCTGGTTTCAAGCTCATGAGTCCTTCACCCATCAGTATGAAGATTGTAGGAGTGAGACCAGTGGTTGAAGAGGAACAGCTATGTTGGAACATTTATTTTCGTGCTGTCAATGATCTCCCTTCTCTTTCACTTCTCATCCAAACTTTCTATTCTTTGTAGCATTCCCCATCCCTTTTCCAACTCGCACGGCGCATACAATTTTCATATTGATCGATCACTTTCATTTCCCTGATTAAGACTGATTGTGTGTAGACGTGCAAGACTCATTCTTATTGTGTAACAACAAATGTTTCATTTCCCTGATTAAGACTGATTGTGTGTAGACGTGCAAGACTCATTCTTATTGTGTAACAACAAATGTTTCATTTCCCTGATTAAGACTGATTGTGTGTAGACGTGCAAGACTCATTCTTATTGTGTAACAACAAATGTTTCATTTCCCTGATTAAGACTGATTGTGTGTAGACGTGCAAGACTCATTCTTATTGTGTAACAACAAATGTTTCATTTCCCTGATTAAGACTGATTGTGTGTAGACGTGCAAGACTCATTCTTATTGTGTAACAACAAATGTTTCATTTCCCTGATTAAGACTGATTGTGTGTAGACGTGCAAGACTCATTCTTGTTGTGTAACAACAAATGTTTCATTTCCCTGATTAAGACTGATTGTGTGTAGACGTGCAAGACTCATTCTTATTGTGTAACAACAAATGTTTCATTTCCCTGATTAAGACTGATTGTGTGTAGACGTGCAAGACTCATTCTTATTGTGTAACAACAAATGTTTCATTTCCCTGATTAAGACTGATTGTGTGTAGACGTGCAAGACTCATTCTTATTGTGTAACAACAAATGTTTCATTTCCCTGATTAAGACTGATTGTGTGTAGACGTGCAAGACTCATTCTTGTTGTGTAACAACAAATGTTTCATTTCCCTGATTAAGACTGATTGTGTGTAGACGTGCAAGACTCATTCTTATTGTGTAACAACAAATGTTTCATTTCCCTGATTAAGACTGATTGTGTGTAGACGTGCAAGACTCATTCTTATTGTGTAACAACAAATGTTTCATTTCCCTGATTAAGACTGATTGTGTGTAGACGTGCAAGACTCATTCTTATTGTGTAACAACAAATGTTTCATTTCCCTGATTAAGACTGATTGTGTGTAGACGTGCAAGACTCATTCTTATTGTGTAACAACAAATGTTTCATTTCCCTGATTAAGACTGATTGTGTGTAGACGTGCAAGACTCATTCTTGTTGTGTAACAACAAATGTTTCATTTCCCTGATTAAGACTGATTGTGTGTAGACGTGCAAGACTCATTCTTATTGTGTAACAACAAATGTTTCATTTCCCTGATTAAGACTGATTGTGTGTAGACGTGCAAGACTCATTCTTATTGTGTAACAACAAATGTTTCATTTCCCTGATTAAGACTGATTGTGTGTAGACGTGCAAGACTCATTCTTGTTGTGTAACAACAAATGTTTCATTTCCCTGATTAAGACTGATTGTGTGTAGACGTGCAAGACTCATTCTTATTGTGTAACAACAAATGTTTCATTTCCCTGATTAAGACTGATTGTGTGTAGACGTGCAAGACTCATTCTTATTGTGTAACAACAAATGTTTCATTTCCCTGATTAAGACTGATTGTGTGTAGACGTGCAAGACTCATTCTTATTGTGTAACAACAAATGTTTCATTTCCCTGATTAAGACTGATTGTGTGTAGACGTGCAAGACTCATTCTTATTGTGTAACAACAAATGTTTCATTTCCCTGATTAAGACTGATTGTGTGTAGACGTAATAGACATTTATCCTAACACATCTTTCTCGTTTGCTTTCTCGGCCATTAGACTGATTAATATATATCGATCTCCTAGCTGTGGAGTAGAAAATACAAAGGATCTCTGCTCGTTTATCACCTCTCATGTTACTGAAGTATTTCCCACCATTCTGTGCGGAGACATGAACCTCCCCAAGATAGACTGGGCAAATCTCACCGCTCCCAATACATGTAGTATATCTCTTGCATTCTTAAACATGACATGCGACAACAATCTTAAACAACTCGTACTTTCTCCCACTAGACTTCAAAATACACTCGATTGCCTGCTCTGTAATTCAAATATCATAAAAGACTGTATTGTCAGGCCTCCCTTCTCCACCAGCGATCATGCCTCAATATACTTTGAAATCAGAGATAGAGCCAAGCGTATTATCACAAGCACCAGCTCATCGTTAGACTGGAAAAAGGCAGATTGGGAAATAATCAACTCAGACCTCTTTAGCATCGACTGGACTTACATGCTCTCAAACCTAACTATTGACGAAAGTGTCGATAAATTAACCAACATCATCCAATTCATAATGGATAATAGGATTCCAAAAAATAAGAATGTCAAAACACATTTGAAATATCCCCCCAAGATAAGAAGATTATACAGCTTCCTACAGAGAAGTAACAAACGAAACCCTCTCTCCATTACGTCATTACGCACATCCAAGAAACTTCACAAAGAACTAGTCAAATTCGAGGTTCTTAGGGAAGACAAGCTTAAGTTCCCGAGAAACTATAAGGTATTCTTCAGAACTATATCCAACCGCGTTAAAAGCAACACATCTATCCCTGCTCTCATAGTGAACAATAAACCAACTACTATCCCCTTCGAACAAGCAACTCACTTCGCCGAGTATTTTGATAAGTTACAACCCTTACCAATCAGTGGACCCCTTCAGATCTCTCGCCCGAATTTTCACCTCGACCACATTAATGACATCTCCCCTTTTGAGGTGAACTCCATTCTGAAACGAATAGCTCCGAAACTGAACTCTTCCCCTGACTTTATTCCAAGTAGACTACTCAAAAATTGTCTGGACTCACTGGCCATACCTCTCTCCATCATTTTCACCAACTCACTAACCTTAGGGCACTACCCTCTGGCCTGGAAAAAAGGAATAATCAAACCAGTTCATAAAAAAGGGCCCCGCTCTCAGATCGAAAATTATCGTCCTATCACTATGGTGTGCTCTATGTCAAAGGTATTCGAGAGACTGATCTTCAATATAACTTATCAATATCTGGAAACCAATGGCATACTACATCCCAAACAACATGGTTTCCGTCGGAGACGGTCCACGGTAACATCCCTGGTAGAGGCTCATTCCATTTACCTCACGCTTCAGAATAAAAAAATAGACTTTGACATCTGTCTAGTCGACTTTTCACGGGCTTTCGACTCTGTAAACATAAGATTTCTTGTTCACAAACTTGAAAAAGTGGGAATAACGGGCAACCTCCTCTATCTTATCCGTTCTTTTCTCACGAGCAGGTCCTCGAAAGTCTCAATCGGAGATACATTATCAGGCCCTAAAGTATACAACAGTGGTGTTCCCCAGGGGAGTTGCCTTGGACCCCTCCTCTTTTCAATATTTATAAATGATATCATGGAGCACATAGAGCCAGATGTCCATGGTTTTCTATATGCCGATGACCTCAAAACTTTTTCCAAAAACAGAGACTCTCTTCAGAAAAGTCTGGATTCCATTTCCGATTACTCACTGACCTGGGGACTTGTGATATCAACTCAAAAATGCTTTATCATGCACTGTGGTCCTAGGAATCCAAAAGTAACATATAACCTAGAAGACAATATCATACCAACTACTTCATTAGTGAAAGATCTTGGCATTACATTTCAGGAAGATATCACATTCTCTAAACATATTGAACTAACCTCCCTAAAGTCCCAAAAATGTATAAACATGATCTTCAGAGCCTTTAAAACCAAATCAATTAAAGTTCTGCTCAGAATATACACCACATACATAAGACCCCTTATTGAATATGGGAGTGAGGTATGGTCCCCAGTAACTATCGGTCTCGTTAACTGCATAGAAAAAGTGCAAAGATCATTTACACGAAGGTTACTACAAAGGGCCGGATTACCCAAAATGAGTTATGTTGCTAGACTGAATTTTCTTTCCATCTCCTCGCTTGAATATAGAAGAAATGTGGCCGATCTTGTGTTCATCCATAAATGTCTGCACGGAAATATTCAAGTAGATTACTCAAATATGTTTAAACTTTGCCCATCGCCTTATTCGCTGAGAGAATCGAATAACTACAGAATATGCTTGCCGTGTAAATATCAAAGCAGAACAAGCACTTGTGCCTCAAGAATGATTAATGTCTGGAATAAGTTACCTTGTTCTTTGGTTTCTACAAGCTCTTCTAGCATTTTTAGAAATGAACTTATTAAGCTTGATTGTGAGACCATTGTCACCAACTCTAGAATACATTTTTAATTCAAGTGCTTTGTTTCTTCAAATGTTTTGTTTCTGTTTCTCCTCTTTTTTCCAATATATTTGTGTTCTCGGTTAGCTCTCGAATGATAAAGAGTGAGTTGAATTTTTGGAATTTCAAGTTATTATTGCGGATGAATAGTTCTTAATTGCTGATGAATAGTTCACAACTGAAGATACAAGCTTTGCTTTCTTTGCTTTTTTGTGTGCTTTCCTATTTTCCTAAAATGAAATGTTCCTCATTGTTCTTGTCATATTTAGATCTCACTTTTCATAACCTTCACTGAATTCACTTTTCTTGTGACAGTGTCATCTGTTTCGTCACTTAACATTATGTTTTGTTTCAAGCGGAATAAAGAATTGAATTGAAATGTTTCATTTCCCTGATTAAGACTGATTGTGTGTAGACGTGCAAGACTCATTCTTATTGTGTAACAACAAATGTTTCATTTCCCTGATTAAGACTGATTGTGTGTAGACGTGCAAGACTCATTCTTATTGTGTAACAACAAATGTTTCATTTCCCTGATTAAGACTGATTGTGTGTAGACGTGCAAGACTCATTCTTATTGTGTAACAACAAATGTTTCATTTCCCTGATTAAGACTGATTGTGTGTAGACGTGCAAGACTCATTCTTATTGTGTAACAACAAATGTTTCATTTCCCTGATTAAGACTGATTGTGTGTAGACGTGCAAGACTCATTCTTATTGTGTAACAACAAATGTTTCATTTCCCTGATTAAGACTGATTGTGTGTAGACGTGCAAGACTCATTCTTATTGTGTAACAACAAATGTTTCATTTCCCTGATTAAGACTGATTGTGTGTAGACGTGCAAGACTCATTCTTATTGTGTAACAACAAATGTTTCATTTCCCTGATTAAGACTGATTGTGTGTAGACGTGCAAGACTCATTCTTATTGTGTAACAACAAATGTTTCATTTCCCTGATTAAGACTGATTGTGTGTAGACGTGCAAGACTCATTCTTATTGTGTAACAACAAATGTTTCATTTCCCTGATTAAGACTGATTGTGTGTAGACGTGCAAGACTCATTCTTATTGTGTAACAACAAATGTTTCATTTCCCTGATTAAGACTGATTGTGTGTAGACGTGCAAGACTCATTCTTATTGTGTAACAACAAATGTTTCATTTCCCTGATTAAGACTGATTGTGTGTAGACGTGCAAGACTCATTCTTATTGTGTAACAACAAATGTTTCATTTCCCTGATTAAGACTGATTGTGTGTAGACGTGCAAGACTCATTCTTATTGTGTAACAACAAATGTTTCATTTCCCTGATTAAGACTGATTGTGTGTAGACGTGCAAGATTCATTCTTGTTGTGTAACAACAAATGTTTCATTTCCCTGATTAAGACTGATTGTGTGTAGACGTGCAAGACTCATTCTTATTGTGTAACAACAAATGTTTCATTTCCCTGATTAAGACTGATTGTGTGTAGACGTGCAAGACTCATTCTTATTGTGTAACAACAAATGTTTCATTTCCCTGATTAAGACTGATTGTGTGTAGACGTGCAAGACTCATTCTTGTTGTGTAACAACAAATGTTTCATTTCCCTGATTAAGACTGATTGTGTGTAGACGTGCAAGACTCATTCTTATTGTGTAACAACAAATGTTTCATTTCCCTGATTAAGACTGATTGTGTGTAGACGTGCAAGACTCATTCTTATTGTGTAACAACAAATGTTTCATTTCCCTGATTAAGACTGATTGTGTGTAGACGTGCAAGACTCATTCTTATTGTGTAACAACAAATGTTTCATTTCCCTGATTAAGACTGATTGTGTGTAGACGTGCAAGACTCATTCTTATTGTGTAACAACAAATGTTTCATTTCCCTGATTAAGACTGATTGTGTGTAGACGTGCAAGACTCATTCTTATTGTGTAACAACAAATGTTTCATTTCCCTGATTAAGACTGATTGTGTGTAGACGTGCAAGACTCATTCTTATTGTGTAACAACAAATGTTTCATTTCCCTGATTAAGACTGATTGTGTGTAGACGTGCAAGACTCATTCTTATTGTGTAACAACAAATGTTTCATTTCCCTGATTAAGACTGATTGTGTGTAGACGTGCAAGACTCATTCTTATTGTGTAACAACAAATGTTTCATTTCCCTGATTAAGACTGATTGTGTGTAGACGTGCAAGACTCATTCTTGTTGTGTAACAACAAATGTTTCATTTCCCTGATTAAGACTGATTGTGTGTAGACGTGCAAGACTCATTCTTATTGTGTAACAACAAATGTTTCATTTCCCTGATTAAGACTGATTGTGTGTAGACGTGCAAGACTCATTCTTATTGTGTAACAACAAATGTTTCATTTCCCTGATTAAGACTGATTGTGTGTAGACGTGCAAGACTCATTCTTATTGTGTAACAACAAATGTTTCATTTCCCTGATTAAGACTGATTGTGTGTAGACGTGCAAGACTCATTCTTGTTGTGTAACAACAAATGTTTCATTTCCCTGATTAAGACTGATTGTGTGTAGACGTGCAAGACTCATTCTTATTGTGTAACAACAAATGTTTCATTTCCCTGATTAAGACTGATTGTGTGTAGACGTGCAAGACTCATTCTTATTGTGTAACAACAAATGTTTCATTTCCCTGATTAAGACTGATTGTGTGTAGACGTGCAAGACTCATTCTTATTGTGTAACAACAAATGTTTCATTTCCCTGATTAAGACTGATTGTGTGTAGACGTGCAAGACTCATTCTTATTGTGTAACAACAAATGTTTCATTTCCCTGATTAAGACTGATTGTGTGTAGACGTGCAAGACTCATTCTTATTGTGTAACAACAAATGTTTCATTTCCCTGATTAAGACTGATTGTGTGTAGACGTGCAAGACTCATTCTTATTGTGTAACAACAAATGTTTCATTTCCCTGATTAAGACTGATTGTGTGTAGACGTGCAAGACTCATTCTTATTGTGTAACAACAAATGTTTCATTTCCCTGATTAAGACTGATTGTGTGTAGACGTGCAAGACTCATTCTTATTGTGTAACAACAAATGTTTCATTTCCCTGATTAAGACTGATTGTGTGTAGACGTGCAAGACTCATTCTTATTGTGTAACAACAAATGTTTCATTTCCCTGATTAAGACTGATTGTGTGTAGACGTGCAAGACTCATTCTTATTGTGTAACAACAAATGTTTCATTTCCTGATTAAGGACTGATTGTGTGTAGACGTGCAGACTCATTCTTATTGTGTAACAACAAATGTTTCATTTCCTGATTAAGACTGATTGTGTGTAGACGTGCAAGACTCATTCTTATTGTGTAACAACAATGTTTCATTTCCCTGATTAGACTGATTGTGTGTAGACGTGCAAGACTCATTCTTATTGTGTAACAACAAATGTTTCATTTCCCTGATTAAGACTGATTGTGTGTAGACGTGCAAGACTCATTCTTATTGTGTAACAACAAATGTTTTCATTTCCCTGATTAAGACTGATTGTGTGTAGACGTGCAAGACTCATTCTTATTGTGTAACAACAAATGTTTCATTTCCCTGATTAAGACTGATTGTGTGTAGACGTGCAAGACTCATTCTTATTGTGTAACAACAAATGTTTCATTTCCCTGATTAAGACTGATTGTGTGTAGACGTGCAAGACTCATTCTTATTGTGTAACAACAAATGTTTCATTTCCCTGATTAAGACTGATTGTGTGTAGACGTGCAAGACTCATTCTTATTGTGTAACAACAAATGTTTCATTTCCCTGATTAAGACTGATTGTGTGTAGACGTGCAAGACTCATTCTTATTGTGTAACAAACAAATGTTCATTTCCCTGATTAAGACTGATTGTGTGGTAGACGTGCAAGACTCATTCTTATTGTGTAACAACAAATGTTTCATTTCCCTGATTAAGACTGATTGTGTGTAGACGTGCAAGACTCATTCTTATTGTGTAACAACAAATGTTTCATTTCCCTGATTAAGACTGATTGTGTGTAGACGTGCAAGACTCATTCTTATTGTGTAACAACAAATGTTTCATTTCCCTGATTAAGACTGATTGTGTGTAGACGTGCAAGACTCATTCTTATTGTGTAACAACAAATGTTTCATTTCCCTGATTAAGAGATCTGATTGGTGTACACGTGCTGACTCAGTCTTATGCTGTAACAACAAATGTTCATTTCCTGATAAGACTGATTGTGTGTAGACGTGCAAGACTCATTCTTATTGTGTAACAACAAATGTTTCATTTCCCTATTAAGAA
>OZ057404.1:38651940-38688753 GCA_964056735.1 Allodiplogaster pararmata | reverse complement strand
GTTTCATTTCCCTGATTAAGACTGATTGTGTGTAGACGTGTAAGACTCATTCTTGTTGTGCAACAACAAATGTTTCATTTCCCTGATTAAGACTGATTGTGTGTAGACGTGCAAGACTCATTCTTATTGTGTAACAACAAATGTTTCATTTCCCTGATTAAGACTGATTGTGTGTAGACGTGCAAGACTCATTCTTATTGTGTAACAACAAATGTTTCATTTCCCTGATTAAGACTGATTGTGTGTAGACGTGCAAGACTCATTCTTATTGTGTAACAACAAATGTTTCATTTCCCTGATTAAGACTGATTGTGTGTAGACGTGCAAGACTCATTCTTATTGTGTAACAACAAATGTTTCATTTCCCTGATTAAGACTGATTGTGTGTAGACGTGCAAGACTCATTCTTATTGTGTAACAACAAATGTTTCATTTCCCTGATTAAGACTGATTGTGTGTAGACGTGCAAGACTCATTCTTATTGTGTAACAACAAATGTTTCATTTCCCTGATTAAGACTGATTGTGTGTAGACGTGCAAGACTCATTCTTATTGTGTAACAACAAATGTTTCATTTCCCTGATTAAGACTGATTGTGTGTAGACGTGCAAGACTCATTCTTATTGTGTAACAACAAATGTTTCATTTCCCTGATTAAGACTGATTGTGTGTAGACGTGCAAGACTCATTCTTATTGTGTAACAACAAATGTTTCATTTCCCTGATTAAGACTGATTGTGTGTAGACGTGCAAGACTCATTCTTATTGTGTAACAACAAATGTTTCATTTCCCTGATTAAGACTGATTGTGTGTAGACGTGCAAGACTCATTCTTATTGTGTAACAACAAATGTTTCATTTCCCTGATTAAGACTGATTGTGTGTAGACGTGCAAGACTCATTCTTATTGTGTAACAACAAATGTTTCATTTCCCTGATTAAGACTGATTGTGTGTAGACGTGCAAGACTCATTCTTATTGTGTAACAACAAATGTTTCATTTCCCTGATTAAGACTGATTGTGTGTAGACGTGCAAGACTCATTCTTATTGTGTAACAACAAATGTTTCATTTCCCTGATTAAGACTGATTGTGTGTAGACGTGCAAGACTCATTCTTATTGTGTAACAACAAATGTTTCATTTCCCTGATTAAGACTGATTGTGTGTAGACGTGCAAGACTCATTCTTATTGTGTAACAACAAATGTTTCATTTCCCTGATTAAGACTGATTGTGTGTAGACGTGCAAGACTCATTCTTATTGTGTAACAACAAATGTTTCATTTCCCTGATTAAGACTGATTGTGTGTAGACGTGCAAGACTCATTCTTATTGTGTAACAACAAATGTTTCATTTCCCTGATTAAGACTGATTGTGTGTAGACGTGCAAGACTCATTCTTATTGTGTAACAACAAATGTTTCATTTCCCTGATTAAGACTGATTGTGTGTAGACGTGCAAGACTCATTCTTATTGTGTAACAACAAATGTTTCATTTCCCTGATTAAGACTGATTGTGTGTAGACGTGCAAGACTCATTCTTATTGTGTAACAACAAATGTTTCATTTCCCTGATTAAGACTGATTGTGTGTAGACGTGCAAGACTCATTCTTATTGTGTAACAACAAATGTTTCATTTCCCTGATTAAGACTGATTGTGTGTAGACGTGCAAGACTCATTCTTATTGTGTAACAACAAATGTTTCATTTCCCTGATTAAGACTGATTGTGTGTAGACGTGCAAGACTCATTCTTATTGTGTAACAACAAATGTTTCATTTCCCTGATTAAGACTGATTGTGTGTAGACGTGCAAGACTCATTCTTATTGTGTAACAACAAATGTTTCATTTCCCTGATTAAGACTGATTGTGTGTAGACGTGCAAGACTCATTCTTATTGTGTAACAACAAATGTTTCATTTCCCTGATTAAGACTGATTGTGTGTAGACGTGCAAGACTCATTCTTATTGTGTAACAACAAATGTTTCATTTCCCTGATTAAGACTGATTGTGTGTAGACGTGCAAGACTCATTCTTATTGTGTAACAACAAATGTTTCATTTCCCTGATTAAGACTGATTGTGTGTAGACGTGCAAGACTCATTCTTATTGTGTAACAACAAATGTTTCATTTCCCTGATTAAGACTGATTGTGTGTAGACGTGCAAGACTCATTCTTATTGTGTAACAACAAATGTTTCATTTCCCTGATTAAGACTGATTGTGTGTAGACGTGCAAGACTCATTCTTATTGTGTAACAACAAATGTTTCATTTCCCTGATTAAGACTGATTGTGTGTAGACGTGCAAGACTCATTCTTATTGTGTAACAACAAATGTTTCATTTCCCTGATTAAGACTGATTGTGTGTAGACGTGCAAGACTCATTCTTATTGTGTAACAACAAATGTTTCATTTCCCTGATTAAGACTGATTGTGTGTAGACGTGCAAGACTCATTCTTATTGTGTAACAACAAATGTTTCATTTCCCTGATTAAGACTGATTGTGTGTAGACGTGCAAGACTCATTCTTATTGTGTAACAACAAATGTTTCATTTCCCTGATTAAGACTGATTGTGTGTAGACGTGCAAGACTCATTCTTATTGTGTAACAACAAATGTTTCATTTCCCTGATTAAGACTGATTGTGTGTAGACGTGCAAGACTCATTCTTATTGTGTAACAACAAATGTTTCATTTCCCTGATTAAGACTGATTGTGTGTAGACGTGCAAGACTCATTCTTATTGTGTAACAACAAATGTTTCATTTCCCTGATTAAGACTGATTGTGTGTAGACGTGCAAGACTCATTCTTATTGTGTAACAACAAATGTTTCATTTCCCTGATTAAGACTGATTGTGTGTAGACGTGCAAGACTCATTCTTATTGTGTAACAACAAATGTTTCATTTCCCTGATTAAGACTGATTGTGTGTAGACGTGCAAGACTCATTCTTATTGTGTAACAACAAATGTTTCATTTCCCTGATTAAGACTGATTGTGTGTAGACGTGCAAGACTCATTCTTATTGTGTAACAACAAATGTTTCATTTCCCTGATTAAGACTGATTGTGTGTAGACGTGCAAGACTCATTCTTATTGTGTAACAACAAATGTTTCATTTCCCTGATTAAGACTGATTGTGTGTAGACGTGCAAGACTCATTCTTATTGTGTAACAACAAATGTTTCATTTCCCTGATTAAGACTGATTGTGTGTAGACGTGCAAGACTCATTCTTATTGTGTAACAACAAATGTTTCATTTCCCTGATTAAGACTGATTGTGTGTAGACGTGCAAGACTCATTCTTATTGTGTAACAACAAATGTTTCATTTCCCTGATTAAGACTGATTGTGTGTAGACGTGCAAGACTCATTCTTATTGTGTAACAACAAATGTTTCATTTCCCTGATTAAGACTGATTGTGTGTAGACGTGCAAGACTCATTCTTATTGTGTAACAACAAATGTTTCATTTCCCTGATTAAGACTGATTGTGTGTAGACGTGCAAGACTCATTCTTATTGTGTAACAACAAATGTTTCATTTCCCTGATTAAGACTGATTGTGTGTAGACGTGCAAGACTCATTCTTATTGTGTAACAACAAATGTTTCATTTCCCTGATTAAGACTGATTGTGTGTAGACGTGCAAGACTCATTCTTATTGTGTAACAACAAATGTTTCATTTCCCTGATTAAGACTGATTGTGTGTAGACGTGCAAGACTCATTCTTATTGTGTAACAACAAATGTTTCATTTCCCTGATTAAGACTGATTGTGTGTAGACGTGCAAGACTCATTCTTATTGTGTAACAACAAATGTTTCATTTCCCTGATTAAGACTGATTGTGTGTAGACGTGCAAGACTCATTCTTATTGTGTAACAACAAATGTTTCATTTCCCTGATTAAGACTGATTGTGTGTAGACGTGCAAGACTCATTCTTATTGTGTAACAACAAATGTTTCATTTCCCTGATTAAGACTGATTGTGTGTAGACGTGCAAGACTCATTCTTATTGTGTAACAACAAATGTTTCATTTCCCTGATTAAGACTGATTGTGTGTAGACGTGCAAGACTCATTCTTATTGTGTAACAACAAATGTTTCATTTCCCTGATTAAGACTGATTGTGTGTAGACGTGCAAGACTCATTCTTATTGTGTAACAACAAATGTTTCATTTCCCTGATTAAGACTGATTGTGTGTAGACGTGCAAGACTCATTCTTGTTGTGTAACAACAAATGTTTCATTTCCCCTGATTAAGACTGATTGTGTGTAGACGTGCAAGACTCATTCTTATTGTGTAACAACAAATGTTTCATTTCCCCTGATTAAGACTGATTGTGTGTAGACGTGCAAGACTCATTCTTATTGTGTAACAACAAATGTTTCATTTCCCTGATTAAGACTGATTGTGTGTAGACGTGCAAGACTCATTCTTATTGTGTAACAACAAATGTTTCATTTCCCTGATTAAGACTGATTGTGTGTAGACGTGCAAGACTCATTCTTATTGTGTAACAACAAATGTTTCATTTCCCTGATTAAGACTGATTGTGTGTAGACGTGCAAGACTCATTCTTATTGTGTAACAACAAATGTTTCATTTCCCTGATTAAGACTGATTGTGTGTAGACGTGCAAGACTCATTCTTATTGTGTAACAACAAATGTTTCATTTCCCTGATTAAGACTGATTGTGTGTAGACGTGCAAGACTCATTCTTATTGTGTAACAACAAATGTTTCATTTCCCTGATTAAGACTGATTGTGTGTAGACGTGCAAGACTCATTCTTATTGTGTAACAACAAATGTTTCATTTCCCTGATTAAGACTGATTGTGTGTAGACGTGCAAGACTCATTCTTATTGTGTAACAACAAATGTTTCATTTCCCTGATTAAGACTGATTGTGTGTAGACGTGCAAGACTCATTCTTGTTGTGTAACAACAAATGTTTCATTTCCCTGATTAAGACTGATTGTGTGTAGACGTGCAAGACTCATTCTTATTGTGTAACAAATGTTTCATTTCCCTGATTAAGACTGATTGTGTGTAGACGTGCAAGACTCATTCTTATTGTGTAACAACAAATGTTTCATTTCCCTGATTAAGACTGACTGTGTGTAGACGTGCAAGACTGCATTCTTATTGTGTAACAACAAATGTTTCATTTCCCTGATTAAGACTGATTGTGTGTAGACGTGCAAGACTCATTCTTATTGTGTAACAACAAATGTTTCATTTCCCTGATTAAGACTGATTGTGTGTAGACGTGCAAGACTCATTCTTGTTGTGTAACAACAAATGTTTCATTTCCCTGATTAAGACTGATTGTGTGTAGACGTGCAAGACTCATTCTTATTGTGTAACAACAAATGTTTCATTTCCCTGATTAAGACTGATTGTGTGTAGACGTGCAAGACTCATTCTTATTGTGTAACAACAAATGTTTCATTTCCCTGATTAAGACTGATTGTGTGTAGACGTGCAAGACTCATTCTAATTGTGTAACAACAAATGTTTCATTTCCCTGATTAAGACTGATTGTGTGTAGACGTGCAAGACTCATTCTTATTGTGTAACAACAAATGTTTCATTTCCCTGATTAAGACTGATTGTGTGTAGACGTGCAAGACTCATTCTTATTGTGTAACAACAAATGTTTCATTTCCCTGATTAAGACTGATTGTGTGTAGACGTGCAAGACTCATTCTTATTGTGTAACAACAAATGTTTCATTTCCCTGATTAAGACTGATTGTGTGTAGACGTGCAAGACTCATTCTTGTTGTGTAACAACAAATGTTTCATTTCCCTGATTAAGACTGATTGTGTGTAGACGTGCAAGACTCATTCTTATTGTGTAACAACAAATGTTTCATTTCCCTGATTAAGACTGATTGTGTGTAGACGTGCAAGACTCATTCTTATTGTGTAACAACAAATGTTTCATTTCCCTGATTAAGACTGATTGTGTGTAGACGTGCAAGACTCATTCTTATTGTGTAACAACAAATGTTTCATTTCCCTGATTAAGACTGATTGTGTGTAGACGTGCAAGACTCATTCTTATTGTGTAACAACAAATGTTTCATTTCCCTGATTAAGACTGATTGTGTGTAGACGTGCAAGACTCATTCTTATTGTGTAACAACAAATGTTTCATTTCCCTGATTAAGACTGATTGTGTGTAGACGTGCAAGACTCATTCTTATTGTGTAACAACAAATGTTTCATTTCCCTGATTAAGACTGATTGTGTGTAGACGTGCAAGACTCATTCTTATTGTGTAACAACAAATGTTTCATTTCCCTGATTAAGACTGATTGTGTGTAGACGTGCAAGACTCATTCTTATTGTGTAACAACAAATGTTTCATTTCCCTGATTAAGACTGATTGTGTGTAGACGTGCAAGACTCATTCTTATTGTGTAACAACAAATGTTTCATTTCCCTGATTAAGACTGATTGTGTGTAGACGTGCAAGACTCATTCTTATTGTGTAACAACAAATGCTTCATTTCCCTGATTAAGACTGATTGTGTGTAGACGTGCAAGACTCATTCTTATTGTGTAACAACAAATGTTTCATTTCCCTGATTAAGACTGATTGTGTGTAGACGTGCAAGACTCATTCTTATTGTGTAACAACAAATGTTTCATTTCCCTGATTAAGACTGATTGTGTGTAGACGTGCAAGACTCATTCTTATTGTGTAACAACAAATGTTTCATTTCCCTGATTAAGACTGATTGTGTGTAGACGTGCAAGACTCATTCTTATTGTGTAACAACAAATGTTTCATTTCCCTGATTAAGACTGATTGTGTGTAGACGTGCAAGACTCATTCTTATTGTGTAACAACAAATGTTTCATTTCCCTGATTAAGACTGATTGTGTGTAGACGTGCAAGACTCATTCTTATTGTGTAACAACAAATGTGAAAGCGACCGATTGGGACGCTTATTCAAAAGAGTGATGAGTTTCGTTTGCTTTCAGGATGCTGCAAGATTGGAAGAGCTAAAGCTAGAGGAGGTCAGTGTGAGCTCGAGCTTGCAAGAGCAGCACAATTCTGCGGAGAGAAGGAAGCAGGAGATAAAGGAGAAGGTTTTCGCTCTTTTTCAATGCTAGCTCGATAGCATATGTATCTCACCAGGATGTGCTGAAAATGTTTTCATAGGGCGAGTGACCGGGGGACCCTGGGCAAACGGGCAAAACTGGGCAACCGGAAAAAGGCGAGTCAACAAAATATTTTGTCTGTATTCCGAGGTCCCTTCATCCTTTTATTTCGTGCCTGAGACCGGAATTTGGCATTCGACTTTATGTTAACTTAGGAACATTTAGTTGTTTTCATATCAACGTCTTGTATATTTTCATTTCCAGTGAAAAATGTGGGAAACCGAGCAGGCGACCGGGAGAAATTTAACAAGCTTAGTGAGCTATGACTGATAGAATACTTTCACATAGCGCATTAAATAGCCGTGTGATCATTGTGGTGCTGCGCTCACCTTCGGATGCAGGAATAAGGCCAAATTCGGTCCCGCCCTGTGATTAGCTTTATGTTAAACACAGTGAAATTTTTTTCTTCAAAAAGTGAAAAAAGAAAATATTGAATGAACCGCTTTCAGTTGGCGGAATGGTGCACTTCCTTGAAAGGAGTTATCGCCAGAATCAGTGGCAACTTCTCCAACTTCTTCGAGAAAGTCGGCTGCTGCGGCGAAGTTCGTCTTGACTTCCCAACTAATGAAGTCAGCTACCAAGTAGACAGTAAATATGTATATAAAATGTGAAGGGGTCTACTAAGAACTGTGCAAGAGTTGCTTTTAAACTTTTCTGATCCCTTTTCTTCAAGCATCTCAACGATAACTCTCCCCCACTTAATTATGTTCTCATTTCATGCCATATCCCCCAACCTGAAGTGAAATGTTTGAAATATGTATAGAAATGTATAAATAAAAAACAAACTCTGAAAGTCTTCAGCAATAAAAGTGTCAGTATAATCACGCGCCCTAAGTGCTTGATCTCAGATGGATGTCGCCAGCTACGGTATATCGATCATGGTTCGTTTTCGGGCCTCGGAGCGATTACGGCGGCTGGACGATAAAGTGCAGAGCGGTGGAGAGCGCAGTGTCTCTACGATGCTCTACTTACTAGCTTTGCAGGTTGAAATGTAGATTTCCTCAACAACGGCTCTGACTTGAGAACCGTTCCAAGATCGTTTGAAGACATATTAGAAAATGACTCGATTTGAGTAAAATGGCAAAATAGTATCTTTTAGACAAACCTAGCCGGACGAAAAGACCAGTTTTTTGGAAGAAGACAAGTTTTTCGATTAATAAAAGATGTGTGCCGAGCCCAGGCGGTTTTTCCTAGCATTTCGTCCGGTTTTTGAAGTTTTCCACTTCTACAGGAAGAGTGTCCAGTTCCACTGAGATGTGTGGATGAAATTAATCAAGGAATGGACCCGACCAATGAGCGGAAAGTCTTCGATATAATGGTCGAGAGACTGAGCGCTTCCGGAAACTTGGCGCGCTGCCAGTATATGCTGTGAGCTTGTTTATTAAAGAGAAGGGTTATAACAGTGCATATTGTTTGAAAGATCAAGTTCTGGTATAAATTATGAAGACCAAATGCGAAATTCTGTTTCGCCCCCGAGCCCAGACAGACTTTCGCTCTCTTTGGGCTGGGGCTCTTCAGTGAGTACCCAGAGAGAACGTTTTAGAGAAATATTAGATATATTTTAAAAAAAATTCAAGAAACAAACTAAATGTTGACTAAGATCAATGCCTTTTCAAATTCTCATTCTAATAAATTTTGAGTCTCACCCCGAAACTGCTACGAGGACTACGGTATTCTGCAGCGGTGACTGTATTAGTCGTGCAGAATGGACCAAATCTGAGCAAGGAAGCAGCTTTGGTGAGTTTTGCAATATCGTGAAATGTGTTTTTTTGTGTTAAAATTTTTAATCGAGATGAGACACGTTATTTTTGCGAGCTGTTGCGAAAAGCTCAAGTTTGAAGTTTTTTGTATTTCATATTCGTATTTGTAGCACTGGAACCCATGGAAGGTGATAGAAGAAGAAAAGAGAAGATATCGCAGTGAGGATGTCAAGCCGACGCTCTCTCAGTTGTAGCCAACGGTCACAGTCAGTGTTTCTATTGGCCGCGACGCAGGAGAAATCATCGCGCCAGATTTATGCGCCATCCTTTAAGTGAAAGTGTTTTGATGTTGTTGTTGTTGTTGCCCCGCTTCGTCGGTTGTATGTTCTCTAGTTCATCGTGCATTCACTATCTATATCCTAAGCTTGGCGTTCTCTCTTCATCATTCTTACACCATTTCATTTACTGATTTAAAAAATGTGGTCTTAAGTTATTTTTGATGACCAATTGCTTAAACATGGTATAGCACGAAAGCCTTGAATACCAACTATCTCTAGAATTTATTATAAGTTGTCTTCTTTCGTTCAGTTGTTTATTGTATTGTATTGATGTGCTAACCCAATCTGCAATGAAAAAGACGAATCACTCATAGCCTACTTTTGATTCATTCATTCATACTTAGAGATTATTCCCTAAATAATTTTCCATGTGTAGTTAATAGTTGTTTTTCATGGTAAGATCTTCAGTGATCTCATGTAATTGGCGCGAAGACTTTCCATTTTTTATATTCTCTAAACAAATGTATTAGCAAACTGATAACAATCATATAACAATAACAATTAAGATCGAAACTCCGGGTTGAGATGGAAGAGGCAATCCAATAATACTTGTCTCTTGTAGGATTCTCAAATTAATAAACTCCTTTCATATTGTCAACTAACAAAATTTAACAAAGCAAATACTAAAACTGAGAACAACTATCAGCGCGTGAATGAGTATTTTGAACTTCGAGTACCGGGCTTATCCCAAAGTTCTCGTAGTTGAACTCGCAAACTGGTGGGAGAGGCGAATCAAACAGAGCTCTCCCTTTTCAGTCCAGACTCTCGTGCGAATGAGACCTGACAATTGGAAAAAAAATATTTTTAAAAATTTCCACAATAAAATGCGGGAGAATAAGCGTAGTTTGTCTTGAAAAATTTCCTCTCTTGAACAGACAAAAAGGTTAATTTCAAAGCCTTGGGTTCCAGTTACGACTGCAAGACTTTTTCTTATTCTGAGCGCATCAATGAAATGAACATATTGTTTTCGATTGATGATACCTTCGCTCGTACAAAAGCTGTTTCCACCGGGATCGAACCCAGCCATCTCTTCTCAATCCGGGAGCAAGCGCGTTACCGACACATTGCTATTCCGTGCGAAAGTTTAACATAATGTGCGTTTGTGCTGCTCCAGTGTCTTCTGGCACCTCTGAGCACGTCATTAACCTTTTTCTGAAAAGGTATTCGATCTATCCCGGCTCCCCGGAACATATTCATCTCTTCTGGTCGGCTTCATAAACGGACCTTCCCCTCGAGCCAATCCATCTTGTGGGTGTGCTGCCGCGCGGCGTCTTCCGTGTACGCGTCAATCATGGCCTCTGTGAGTACTCCGCTCTCACTCGCATACGCGCATGCCTCAAGCAGCGCTGCTCTATTTAACTAGTATTTAACATGTGAAGTATATAAAGCGGGTCGACCCGCCGATACATATATGTAAGTCAAGATTTCTAATGATTCTCTACACTAGCTCCAAACAGATTTACAATCCATGAATAGGGCGAGGCGAACCTGCCATCCAATCACGAGCTTGCTGAGTTCTCGGCCGCTCATGCCGGCTGTTTTGCGTGCAATCTCCGAGCATTTTTTCACCCAATCAAATTTGCCCAACTTGAGTCGTTGCCCCCTGAAAAACTAACTTATTTTTCCTCGTTCTACAAGGTAGTCTGTCTGCTGGGGTTAATCATCGACTTTAAGCTCGAGAACTTTCTTGGACCTATGTTGAGAGTTCTATATATCTCTGTAACGCATCCAAACTAGGTTCGTTAATTCATCGAAAGCTGCTACCGTCGTGATATTAAAAGGCTTGAATATTCAACAAATTTGAATATTAAGGAACGAATTAGATTACGAAAAACGACGTGAATAATCTCGAAACTATTTAAATGGTGTCTGCCTTCATGACTTTCACATTCTAAGTAATAGTAAACTATTCAGGACCGATTGTAATATTCAGTAAAAAGATGCCACAAACCTCGTCCCAGAAGTTGCTGGAGTCGCAATGTGTTCATCAAAATACTGCAGGAGAATTCTTTCTCTTTCCTCTACACCAGGTAGACCGAACTCGACTAGTTGATCCAATCCGAAATTTGGATTTTTTCCACTCACATATGATTTTAAAATTGGATACATCTTTTAAAAATCTCATTTCTAGTGCATATCGTCTTTTCCTAGCGTTTGATCGATTCGAGAGCAATTTTAACCGTATATACAACACTTCGTCCACCTTTGCGAGTGTTCAATAATTTTTTTTCTTGAGAGCTTCAACAGCTTTTTCTCCATCGAACTGAATGTCAACTGAACATTCGGCTCTTATATTCTCACGGGCATACAAGACGCCAGACAGTGCAGAGTGGCATTTTTTTTGTAGATACACTCTCGTAAAATTTTACTAAGCCTAAGCGTTTTTTAATGTAAAAATAAATTTTTAATGTGAAAATAATTTTTTGATGTAAAAATAATTTTTTTGTAAAAAAATTTTCGAAACCGGAGCGTTTAAAGCCAAATTTTCGTTCCAATGTCTGCGTCTTAGGTATGCCCGTGAGTATATAAGAGCCGAACATTCAAATACATCGTTCAGCCTGACGTCCCTTCACAACAAAATTGAGAACTATAATAGATTCCTACATCTTTTACAATAGAGAGTGAAAAGAAAGACCACATTCATTGTTTTGGAAGAATAAAAAAAAAGTGTTTTTAATTTATTTACTGTCAAACTCCAGGTTAAAAAATTCCAACTTTTTTGAGTTTTCTTAACCTTTTAATCTTCTTATTCTTTCTTCTTTTCTTCAAGAGAAAAATTGCATCAACTTTTATGGACGAACTATTTATAAATTACTATCAACGTCATGCGAAAAAAAGCCTACTAAAATCTTCAAAAATATCTTCTAAAAGTTGAAGGGAAAGAGAATAGGGTGATCATACCGGTCATTGACGGCCCAGTCGAACTGCTCCGGCTGGTTGGAGGCCACCACCAACATGAACTTCCTGCTTTGCTCGCCCGTTCGGTAGAGGAATGCATTCAGCGCTGCTCGCGTGTCCTGTCAATAAACTCTTCTCGTATTTGGCAATAAAAATTTCTCCAACTTCAATCGTCTCAAGGTGATCAAATTTTCTTCTCTCTCAAGTTCTGTTTCCATAAAATGACTCTTGGTCTCATGCAGCTTCACCTGCGGGACCGTTTTCATCTCTACTGAACAAGTATCGACTAATCACTATTCATTATCCATTCAAGTCTCATAATGTCCTGGTTACCCCATTTCAGCAGATAATTCTTCACAAATCAACTTTTGGAGAATAAAATAATTTAAATTTTCAATGGCAAGTTGGCTGGGTTTGATCCCGCTTAGTGGCCTAGCTCTTGTGCGTGTCACAGCTGAAACATTTTAAACTCTGAAAAAAGTCATAATTTTAAATTCAATAAATGACAAAAGACACACACTTCACTCATTTCTCCCTTGCTTCTCTTCTGTAGAAATGCGTCTGCTTCGTCCATGAAAACCACGAGCCTCAACTTGAATTTTCAATACCTTCCTCGGTGTGATTGATTCTCATAAATCGAATCTCATTCGTATGTGATTGCAAATCTAGGCACTATTATAACGCTATCACAAATTTACACAATTTTAAGCATTCTGATCAATATTGAACTGAGCTGAGCTTGTGCTCAATAAAATTACACACATAAAGAAAGTAAGAAAAAAGAAATAAAATAAAAAAGAGAAAGAGGAAAATAAGAGCATGGTAGACATAAAGGATAAATATAAAAATTATCAAAATAGAACGGAAAAAACAGGAGCTAGATAAAGAGAGAGATTGAAATAGCTATAGAGAGAGAGACACCCTCTTCTGGTTGTGCTGGCCCAGTCGAACAGCTTATGTATGGCAGAGACGGCGTCTCTGCCCATTGGCGCGATGTCTCCTCCCGTCAGAATCGCATAATCTAGTCCGGAGTGACGAGCCAACGACTTCGCAAACAGTGTCTTTCCTTTATTCAAAATAATGTTTTATATTTGCTTCGTAAGCGATGTCTTTAGATATGAAGTGTCATATTTCATAGAAATCAACACTGTTCTACCAGGCTACATATATACATATGTATGTATATATGTATGTCAAGATCGCTAATCATGAGGGAACGACAGGCCTCGAGAGAGGAGAAGAGAGTGCGAGAGCGTGTGATGTAAAGAGAGGATGCAGATGATCAGAGCGTTCGTATCACTAGCCTTTTCTGATAACGCACAGATTTGCGCATAAATTTCATACGCATTGTGGGTTAAACACACTTCCAATATTATTAATCTTCCCAGTTATAGGTTGTTGTTGTTGTTGTTTGCCCGACAGACAGGACTCGGTCGAACAGAAATCCTGTTGTATTCCTCTCCACAATGCACAATATGAACAAATTACATAAAACGATAACATAGTCTCTTGCCATATATAGTTCTTCAAGGCTTGAGTTTCATTTATTAGAACTTTACCTCTCTCTCTCTCTTTTTCTCCGATCATAGATAGGTCACCAGTATTGTTTGAAATTTGGAAAAAAAACATCCGTTTTCGAGCGAAGAAGTCCAGAATAATATCCTTGACTTCTAATTCGCATCAATTTAGAACCATTCGCTCGAAGAGAGGTCTTTTTGCAATACTCAAAAACAGCAAGGAACCTGTACCGAGCTATCACTCACAATTGAAAAGATTCAACTGAGTTGTACTATGAGACATGTGAATGAAGCAGACGACTGCCCGATACTGTCTCAAGCCATCCAAATCCTTCTGGAGACCGAAGCAAATTTTCCACGGGCTCTCGCTCAAACCTTTACTGAAAAACTCACGCACTCCCCCCTTCTCTCCACTGAGCCCTAATTCTCAATTCAAGTCATCCTCTCTCTTGTCTTCCAGCAATGGTTTGGTGAAGCACATAAGTTACCCACGACTCGAAAGGAACATTTCAAACAGATATCTTCTTTCCGGGACCTAAGAAAAAAAGAAGGTTCAATTGGTCGTAAACTTAAGATGTTGATTGGATTAACCTGTTCCACATGCTTGTCTAACCCACACTGCGCTTAAAATTTGAATTATGCGCTTTGAAATATACGATGTATATATATATATATATATATATTATGTGTGAATAAACGCTTTGTAAAAAAGACTGGGGCACGTGTTTGTTCTCTGTTTGTATGAGATTCTCAACTTTTCCTTAGACGTCGGCCGTTCCTTTATCATCGAAATTTTTGGTCTACCCGCTATTTTGGCGGGCGATAAGAAACGGCCTGAACCTGTGCCAGGAGGTCCATAGAAGAGAATGTTTCTGAAGAAGCCGGAATGTCTCCGAGTGTTGGCTGTTGAGATGGCCACGTCTCGCAGTCTTCTTTCCAACGATGGCTTCAATCACCGCTAATCCAAGATCATTCGAGAATATTCATTCATGAGTTGAAGCAAGTAACACATTAATAGTTATTAAAGACGATACTTGGAAGAATGAGTTGGATGAAGAACTTTCATTCAAAATCGAGAGATACTTGAGAAATGTCAACAAGTATAAAATTAACTCACAATAAGGACAACGCCCTTGAGTGGATCTTCTTTCGAACGGAAAAGTCTTTTTACGGTAGAGATCGGATTTCTCACAACCTTAAAAGTAAAGAGAAATTTTAGATAAAAATGATTTTTTTAAAATACTTAATTTCCTGTTTTGATAAATAAAAAGATGATTTTGCAAACAAAAAAAACCAACTGTCATGTCATGGATGTTAACATCAACTTTACGGGGTAGTAATAAACTTTAACATCATCAACCGAAGAAGAATTGATTTTGTTCAAGAAACGGGAAGATTCAAACGAGTTGAATGAAGATGTTGAGGTTTCAGGCGCATTTTTAGAATACTAAAAATCAGAAGCGCAAAAAGTACCGCTTGAGAGGGTTATCAGGAATTACTCACCTGCTCGAAACACACTGGCAACAGTGGCCATTCGTGACTCTACAGCCTTAAGAGCCTGTCACGGATGGAGCCGGATCCTCCAGTCCGGAATCGAGCGCGACCTCAGGTGGCGGATAGAGGGACGCCTCTCTACGAAGATTTCGTGCTGGAAGGTAGCGGGAGAAAAACCGCCGCGGATCAAAACTGGGTAGTATAGCTCTTCAAAGGAGGGCGATGCCGTACAGGCCTGGGCAAGCCACCGGACAAAACATCAGCCGATACTCCGCTGTACTTATCAATGGCGAGTCGAGGCGCCAGTCTAATAGCCTATTGCCTATCTCCGGTCAACGACAGGCGAGACCTCTCTACTCCCACCCAAAACGATGCTAGGCCGGGTTGACCACCCACTAACAAGGCCTATAGCATGAACATGTTGCTACAATGATGTCCGCCTTCACAAGGTGCAGCATGACAGTCTCAGGACTGCAAAGGACATCAAAACCCTTCTCCGGACGCATCTCGTCCGAAGAACATGAGAACCTCTCTCATTAAAGAGAGTGTTCATAACCAAAAGTCTTCGATGCGGGCTGCTTGCCGGCAACAACAACAACAGCAATTACTCACCTGGAAAGGAGTGATTCTGCTCGTTTCTCTCACCAGACTCGGCTTGCCAAGTCTCGCCTCCACAAACCGCGCCATAACCCCAGTGCCTCGCTTCGCCGTGTACCTACAAATGTAGCAATTTCCATATTTTCTCCACCGCAGCGAAGGGACCGGAATTAGCTTGGGTCATAGAATACTTATGGTGCCCGTGTGTGTGGCACAATAGTAGTGTGCTCGCCTATTGTGCAAAGAGTCCCAATTTAGATACTCATCCCGGACTGATCCACCCAAACCAAGGGGGTTGAGAAATGTTGGTAATGCTTTGGCAGGAATATGACTTCCCCTATTGCTGCTACACACACTAGCATTGATCTAGCGTGTAGCCACTGGTTCTACTAGGACAGGTTTGTCCCGCCTTTCAGAGGAGCACGCAACCTGCCGCGAGGCGGAAACAAGCGCGAGGAAGACTATTATATACATTACTTCAGGAATAACAGCTTAGAAGAAATGCAATGTGTGCCTTTTATATTATCAGTCCTGCCTCAAAGCGATTCTTTGTTCAACTTTTAATGGGTTTTCTGATTTCATCTTGAAAGCGCACCCTTACCTAGATTATTTTGCTTTTTATATTTAACTCCAACAATTGTCAATTTTGAAAAATTCCCATTTTCTACATATTTTTCTTCTTTTTTTTTCCCGGATAAACTATAGAACCAAAGTGCATATTTAAAATGCATACAGGGTAAAAAATTGGAGCAAATGTATGCGCAATTAAAAAAAAGCAAATGATGCAAATTATCTTTGTACCTCTTTCCTTTTCATCATACACTTTCAGTTTCTCTCCAACGTCTGCCGTTTCCTTTATTAATCCAACTTTTGATCTACTCTTTTCCTTTGCGAAAACTCAAATAGTCTGTATGAAATTCATGTTTATGACGATTGTTAACTTGCACTGTGGAGAGTTTCGGCGAACCATCATTTTTTAGGGCAGAAAAGTCTGGAATACTGTGAAGCTTTCCCCTTCTGCCTTTTACCCCTCACTGACTGTTTTTTTCTCATTTCAGTTTCAGTTTTTATTATCAAACAATGTAGAATAGAGCTTGATGGGGTATTAGGGAAGTTTTGGTTTAGCAGAAGTTTGATGAGCTACGTGTTGAAGAGCCTGGAAGCGGTAAGGGAAGATGAAAAGGACGGATAAGGGCTATTGAAAGTCGCTCCAAAGCGGCCATTCAGGAAGAAGGGAAGAATGATGAATGGTTGAATAATGCTGTTACATAGCAGCCGTTCCGGGGTTAAGGGAAGAAGAATGGTAAAATATGTCTTGTCTTGAATTATCAACATTCTCCCCCGAGGTAAAACATGTCTTGAATTATCAACAGGTCGATCGCTTAATTAGGTTAAAAGTTGCACTTTTCCTTCAAAGAAACCGGTTGAGGCTGAGTTACGGCCTATCAAACGTTCCATCCATGTAGAGGAATGAATTTTCTTCTTCTTTCAATTTTAGCTGTGAAAAATGTTTATTCCAAGTAAGGAAGAGGGTCAGTAGGTCGAACAAGAGGACACCCTAGAAACATTTTTTTGACCGTTGGCAGTTCAACTTTGATTCTTTCATACTAGGAGAGCGGTTTTTGTCAACAATTGTAAGTAACCAGCCAATGGCCAGTGCAGTGAGTCCTGCGACAGTTGCTGTCAGCTTTGCCTTGTCGTGCAGAAAGTTATCCATCGCTGTACCTATCACAGCTGCACCCGTCCTCAACACAACAACACTGTCAAGATGGAGATCTATGCCTATCGCATAGAAACATAAATATCGAAAGAGAGCAATATTAAGAGAACATAAAAAACGCGAGAAAAAGAGAGAAAATTATGAAATCGTAAGAAAGAGAGAAAAGGAAAGATAACTTGAGAGAGGAAGAAAGAGAGATAGACAGAGTTACAAAAAGATGGAGAGAGTAACCGGAGAGAGAGATGATTAAAAAAGGGAAAAGAGAAAGAGATAGTTAGTTACTTCATCTTCTCAATGGCAGTCTTTCGCTGCTCTTCTTGGCTCACTCTCAGCTGCTCCAGATTAACGTCGCGGTTCTCTCTGTCAGCCTTCGCTCTCAAATCAGTTTCTCTGATATGAATATCTCATTATTAGAGTGAAAAGTTTATTGTCTAATTTAGCTTGCTCCTCATCATTATACACAGTCCGCCGCTTAGAAAGGCTCTTTTTTCGAATTTCCCACATATTAGCTTTACTTGTGTTGAGTTCTGCTATAAAACCCATGCTGAGCTGGCAAAGCTCACCAAACTTGTGAATTTCTCTCGGTCGCCCGCCCGGTCCCCCATAAAAACTTTTTACCAGTGAAGTGAAAATATTCATCTAAAAAACTAAATGTTCGTGAATTAAAGAAGTTCGATTCTTAAACTTCGGGAGTCCGGCCTCGGCTATAAAACAAAGGTTACATTGACTGCGGAAAACAGACCAAAAATTAGCTGACTCCGTCCCCCTCCTTTCCGTCGACGAGGGTCAGCCGCTCGAGAAATTAAAAAAAACATTCTGGTGAGGTATGCGAGCTGGCAAACACACCCGCTTTACGGCAGATTTTCACTTTTTGAATAAGACTTTGTGTTTTAACAAAAGAACGCCAGGGTGTACGGCACAGACCTGGCCAAAGTCTCCGCCTGCACTTTCTCCAGGTCATACTTGTGCTTCAGAGCCAACTCATGCTCGATCGTCGCTGCAAGAGTAGATCACTTTTCTGCCTGATTTCGAGAGAGGGGGAGAGAACGACTGATAGAGCAGGAGATAGAGAAAGATGAAACAGAAAGTGAGCAAAAGAATTCGAGAGAGAGAGAATCAGAGAGAGATGGAGAGGATGAGGGAAAGGAAGTCGAAGAGAAAGAAAGACTAGGAGTCCAAAGGAGAGAGACAAGAAGTAAAAGGGAGCGAAAGGTGAAAAGAGAGAGAGACATAGAGAGAGAGAGGAGTAAAATTGAGAGAAAGATGGAGAGAGAAAGAGAGTGAAGAAAAGTATAAGGGAGATAGAGACACACAGAGAGAAAGAGAGTGACGAAAAGTAGGAGGAAGATAGAGAGAGAAAGAGAGAGAGAGAGAGAGAGAGAGAGAGAAAGAGAGAGAGAGAAAGAGAGAGAGAGAAAGAGAGAGAGAACTGACAGACCTCTACGCAAAGCTTCCTGTTTCTTGATGCTCTCCTCCTGCTTACGCAGCGATTCTTCCTGCATTCGGGCCTTCATTGCCAACTCCTCCTCTGCTCTCTTCCTCGCCAGCGAGTCTTGATACTCTGCTCGCTTCAATCATTAAATACTACACTCGCTTCCATCAATAAATAGAATCAGTCAATAATTATTTTCCAAAACTCTTATAATCAAATAACATATTCGATCAATGAAAACTCAGAGGCAAAGCTAATAAATTGAGAAACTATGTATATCGTGCGGGTTGACCTTCTCCGATATTCACATTATTGCCGACGTGATTTAGTTGTTTATTGTATAGCTAATTTTTATCGAAACCTAAAGCGGAAATCGTCACGACCAGGGGTTAAATGGAGCCGCCTAATTTGGTTTTACATGTATCCGCCGCTCAAAATTTGAAGGAAAAAAGAAGAGGGGTGAAGGAAAAGGGTAAGAAAAGAGAGGGCGTTTTTGTCAATAGTGTGTGTACATGTATCCGCCGACGGGACCGATCCGGTCACTATTTAACCCCTGGTCACGACGCATAACTATTTTTCGGTCAAAACCTTTTTCAAGAAATAAATTTTTGTGCTTTCAAAAATCTTTCAAAAAAATTACATTGTTCTGCTTTTTCGTTTTAAACTAACCTGAATGTAATAAAACTAATGTAATATTATTATATTATATATTGTCCTATTTTCAATGAATGAATAATTAAAGGATGGATGAATAGAAAAGAGATCACAAACAGGGGTTAAATGGAGCCACCCAATTTGGGTTTACATGTATCCGCCGCTCGAAGTTTGAAGGAAAAAAAAGAGGGGATGAAGGAAAAGGGTAAGAAAAGAGAGGGAGTTTTTTCTTCAATAGTGTGTGTACATGTATCCGCCGACGGGACCGATCCGGTCACTATTTAACCCCTGATGACAAACAGCTTTGGCATGCTCCGTCTCCCTCCCGATCGTCTTCCTTCTTTCTTCCTCCGCTACTCTGTTTTGGTCCGCTTTCATCGCTTGGATCTGGGCTTCAACTTGCTGCAAAAATTAAAACTTTTTGCTCACCTCAACAGATCCTTTTTCAATAAACAAAAACATCTCTCAACGTCTTTCAAGTTTTCTACTACATTCTATTTACAGTATAAAACAAGTTTCATTGAGTTTATCATCGCAAAAAGGGTTCGAATTTTCGTTTTAAACAATTGTTGAGAATCTAGGATTTCGGTATTCAGCACCTTTTTTACATTTTCAGGCCATGGCGTTCCGAACGAGGATTGACATTTCATTCCACGTTTTCATCTTTGCTATCAAGAACCAAAAATCTAAAGGATTTGTTTTTTTTTCTCGGTTCTTTTCCTTAGCATAGACGATAAAACTTTCGAACGTAAAGAATATGTCAAAACTTGATGTTTGTAGATTCGAATTATTCTGAAAAGTTTCTTGCATAGGTCAAAAAACGTGCTAAATTTCTTCCGGTCGCCCGCATAGGTAAACTGCAAACTGGCAAAAAAATTTCTAGGGCGACCGACCTACCGACCCTCTCCCTATCTGAAAAGGAATCTCAGCTAAAAGTGAAATTTAAAAAATCTTCATTTCTCTACATAAATAGAACGTTTCTTCAGTTATAACTCAGCCTCAACCGGTTTCGTCAAGTTGAAAATGGAAATTTTTAGCCTACCTTGGCGACCGACCTATCGAAAAATCAAGACAGGGGCCGTATTCAGAGATCTAAGATGAACTCAGGGGTAAATTTTACCCTAGTATATTGTAGACCTAAGTTCAACTCAGTTCTGTATTCAGAGACAAGACGGGTGAGAGCGTTTCAGCTTTCCTACTAAACTTTAGTATAAAGTTTACCCTAAAGTCTACTCTCTGAATTCTATTTTGGCGAAAATACAACTTATTATAAAGTTTACCATAAACTTTAGTAAAAAAAAATTGTCTCTGAATACGGCCCCAGATCTTAACTATGGTCGCCCGTCTAATCTCAGAAAAGAAATTAATTTCACTTCGCTCTAGTCACTAAAACCGATTAACTCTCTTCGCGTTTGTGTGATGCTTAGAAAATGCCCCAAAAAGCCTAGGTTTTTTTTCTGTGCATAATGACTGCTTTTTTGACACAACGAATTGTATTAACATATTTTTATTATATAATTAGGTGAAAACGAAAAATTTCTTATTGGGTCGCCCGGTTGATAGCCCGAAAGTATAGAAAGAAACCATAGCTCACCGGGATTTCCAGAAATCCCGGTGAGCTATGGTTTCTTGATTGATCTCTTATGGAGCGTTAGAATTGAACTTTTCACTTTGTCAAACTAATCTCTGCAAAGTGATCTTGTTAAACGCTCTAATGTCTCACCACGAATATCCGTGAGAAGAAAAATGGACTACTGTATTTTTTATATAATAACTTTTACTGTTGGACGTAATTTTATATGAAAAAAATACCGTAGTTCATTTTTCTTTTCACGGCAATTCGTGGTGAGACATTAGAGCGTTTAACGAGATCACTTTGCAGAGATTACTCTGACAAAGTGAAAAGTTGAGTTCTAACGCTCCATTAGACTGACTCACACCCGAGTGTTTGTTTTTCCGCTTTTGCTTCGATGTAATAATAATAATAATAATAATAATAATCTTCCTCGCGCTTGTTCCCGCCTCGCGGCAGGGTACGCGCTCCCCTGAGATGCAGGACAGACCTATCCTGGTAGAACCAGTGGCTGCCTGCTAGATCACTTCTAGTGTGATTAGCAGCAGTGGAGAGTCAGATTCGTGCACGAGCACTACCAACATTTCTTAACCCCCTTGGTTTGGGTGGATCTGTCCGGGGTGGGAGTCGAACTCGGGACTCTTCGCACAATGGTCTATCACACTATCACTATGCCACGCCCGGACACAATGCTTCTATGTATAAAGTGACAAACATTCTGTAACATTACTGTGCCTTTCTTCTTTTTTGTATTCCACTATTCTGTGTCTTCAGTGTTTTAACTAATCTGCAAACGCATTATCCGTTGTTTTACAAGGAATAAATGAATGAATGAAAAAATGAATGAATGAAAAGGGGAACATGAAAAAGAAATGAAAATTTCATAAACTTGCTCATTTTTCTCATGGCCTTCTTCTAAATAAAAAAAGAAGTCAACCGGAGTTTTCTGTCTATCTGCTTGATGGAACATCTTTCACTTGATATGGCACTTTTTCCGTTCACCGGACAAAGGCGTTGCGGTCGCGTCGCGGTTACCTTCGCGTTTCATTTTTACATCAAAAAAGTTATTTTTACATTAAAAAACGCTTAGGCTTAGTAAAAGTTTACGATAACGAGGCCGTACGGCTTAGCTAACGAGGCCGTACGGCTTAGCTAACGAGGAAACCGCGACGCGAAGGGAACCGCGACACCTTTGTCCGGTGAACGGAAAAAGTACCCTTGATATTTACACGCCAACGGTGTGTCTCACTCTGAATCGAGATGACTTCCAATGCACTACAAACCCTTGTGTGCTGCTCGATCTCCTTCTGCCTAGTAATTTCTTGCTGTCTGCTCAGCTCGAGAGCTTCCTTCGCATTTGGGAACCTCTCCAAATCCTTGGCAGCCTTCGCAGCTCTTTCTAGCGCCGTAGAGTCGAATGAGTAAGCCATTTTGCTTCCGACCCCTTGTTCTCCTGTTGCACCCGCAGCCGCCTTTCCTGCGCAATGTGATTATGAGTCACCTGTTGCAGTCTTGAAGAAAAAAACCTGTGAGCATAGGAGCCCAGAATAATGGAAAACTGTCGCGATTTAGGCGACACTCATCGCTATTTTTCATGCCCCGCCTACGTTTTATGCTCCGCCCATCAGGCACTATAAAACACAAATGTTTTATGAACAGGGGTTGAATAGTCATGTCAGGCCTTTTGTCGGCGGGCCTCTGTTTTTCCAAATCATAAGAGGAGACCCTCATGTAAAACAAACAAAAAAACTCGCGGGCCTCTGTTTTTTTTATCATAAGGGGGAACCCTAATATGAAAATTTTTTCCCGCTTTCAGCGGTCGTCTGTACTCTTTTCTTGCACACTATAAAACCCCTGTTAATGAATACTCTCTCTCACTTACATCAGTCCTCTGATTCCGTTCTGTCTCCCATGCTCACACTTCAATTCAGCCTTCAGTTCTGCCACCACCCGTTAAGCTATCAAGCTATCAGTCGGGGGGACCCCCGTCTCTTTCTCTCGGAGCAGACGTCCGAAGCATTCTAAGTAGTTTTCTTTAATATTTGACTTCTTTATTGCTTTCAACTTAACCTTAATATATTCTATATAATCCTCATTCAAATAAACATCACTGTGGCAGTTCACAATTCCATCTTTCTATCAAAAAACTAGTGAGTCCTCACATTCTTAACCTCTTACATTACCCTAACCGTCTTTATTCTCTTATTCACTCTAGCTTGATTTTCATATTTAAGGACCGTCCGTGCGCGGAAAGCGGTCCCTTTCTCTTCCAAATTTCAACATGTACCCATGTTTTTCCCCAAAAGTTTTCGCAACCTCTAATTCGCGGGCCGTGAATATGTGAATCACGGCTCTCCAAACTGGCCTCGTTCTAGAGCCAAGAGCACCAACCTTTATCGGAGTCAGGTACGTCGGGGAGCGGAGCCGCTTCATTCGGCTTCACTCCGAATAACCAAGACATCTCCAAATTGGGTCTTCTTATCAGTCTTCTTTCTCACAATCAAGAGCTTTAATGTAATACGGTGGCCAAGGTAACCTCTGAGAGTGGCACAAAATGCATTTGAGGAACATTTATTTGTTCACAAGTTTTTTTGAATTCAAAGCATGTTTCAAAATTGTTATATAATTAGCATACAACTATGTATAGTTCTATAAACTATATACATCAACCCAGAAAACCGAATGAAAAGTTCAAAAAAATAGGATCACAAGAATTGAGAGAAAAAACAGACATTAAAATATTAAATAGAACAGTAAGTCAATAAATATTATTTAATTATTGATGTTTTCTATGACAGCGAGTAGATAATCTTTGTCTGGAGCGATGAGGATTTCATTCTTCTTGGTTCTGAGGCGAAGGAAAGTAAGATCATTTGATGCGTCCAGCTCCCTGATCAGGCCCTTCGCCTTCTCGCAGAGATTCTGCAACAGCGCCGAATGCTGCGCCGTTTGCTCGTCGTCCAGAGTTGAGCGGATCGACCGACCTCCAACGAGATGATCACATAAGTCATGCTTTTGCCAAACACTTATCAGAAAGGACCATCGATGGTCTTAAAATCCTCTCGCTCAGGGGTATTATGTCTCGGTCCAAATGGGTATATATGTACGTATCCTCCACTCAATTCGAAAAAATTAAACTCGAGATTTCCCTCTCTGTGATAGTCGTTGCTATCTCTTCTGCTCCAGCTTCCAGTAAAATTCTTTCTTAGTGAAATTATTTTCCGACCTATCGAGAAATCAAGACATTTTACCTCAAAATAAAAGCAGAAAGCGAAAACTTAGGACAGAAAAAGAAGATAAAAAAATTTCTCATTGTTCTGGTCTTCTCGCTCCAATCTTTTTTGACGAACATTGGTAACCTATTACTTTGGCACTCTTCATTTCTAGATGCAATAAATCTCGCCTCAAGACAGACCTCGCACTCAATATCGCCTCAAGACAGACCTCGCACTCAACCTCGCCTCAAGACAGACCTCGCACTCAATCTCGACTCAAGACAGACCTCGCACTCAATCTCGCCTCAAGACAGACCTCGCACTCAATCTCGCCTCAAGACAGACCTCGCACTCAATCTCGCCTCAAGACAGACC
Organism: Allodiplogaster pararmata; assembly: GCA_964056735.1. Taxonomy (NCBI): domain Eukaryota; kingdom Metazoa; phylum Nematoda; class Chromadorea; order Rhabditida; family Diplogasteridae; genus Allodiplogaster; species Allodiplogaster pararmata. The sequence goes on along the minus strand of OZ057404.1, from coordinate 38,664,043 downwards.
TCACACTCAATCTCGCCTCAAGACAGACCTCGCACTCAATCTCGACTCAAGACAGACCTCGCACTCCGCTTAGCTTACACACATAACGTCCTTAACTGTATTCAGGGATCAATACAGTCTTTTCGGTAATGTAATGTAACTTTCCCCAATATTTCACCCGAACCGCGAAGATTAAAAAACGGTGTTCATCTGACTCACACATTATCTACTTGATCGAAAAAGTTTACTCTTAGCTTGAAAACATGCAGAGCTCATAATAAATATGTATGATGCAACTTATCAGAAAGTTCTTGCATGGACCATCGATGGTCTTAAAATCCTCTCGCTCAGGGGTATTATGTCTCGGTCCAAATGGGTATATATGTACGTATCCTCCACTCAATTCGAAAAAATTAAACTCGAGATTTCCCTCTCTGTGATAGTCGTTGCTATCTCTTCTGCTCCAGCTTCCAGTAAAATTCTTTCTTAGTGAAATTATTTTCCGACCTATCGAGAAATCAAGACATTTTACCTATGCATGTGCGTATCCGCCGCATAGGAGTGGCAGGTCACTATATTATACCGTATCCGCCGCATAGGAGTGGCAGGTCACTATATTATACCGTATCCGCCGCATAGGAGTGGCAGGTCACTATATTATACCGGCTCTCGCTCCATACTCTAGAATATAGAAGAGCTATAGCTGACCTCTGTTTTATTCATAAGTGTATCTATGGCCACTTAGATTTAAACTTTTCTTCTCTTTTTATAATTCAGCCCACTCACTACTGCCATAGAATTTGTCATTCTTTAAGGACAATTCTACCGTTCTCACTCTCTAACGCTCACAATACTTGTGCTTCGCGAATGATTGATGTTAGGAATAGCCTACCGAATGAACTAGTCTCTAAATTTTCAAGTCAAGCCTTAAAAATTCTCTATTACTTCTCCCCGTAACTAAAATAGTGCCTAATTCTCGTATATAAACAATGTATCCTCAATGATTATCATCATATATTTTAACTCTTTGTGTTATTATAAATTGAACTCACATCCGTGACAATCATCTACTTTGTTTTGTTACCCTGACATGCAAAAATGGAATAAAGAATGAATGAATGAATGACCATGGACAAGTATCTCTCTTTTTTGTAGTTCATGTTAAAAACTCGACTTAACTAACTTTTTGGCCCAATTGAACTTTGGGGGGGGGGCTCCGCTTTACTTGTGGGGGGGGGGCTGTTCTCGGTGCGTTCGAAAAATGTTTTTAAAAATACAAAAAATGTAAATTTTCTAAGGCAGTCACGTTCGCCTAAACCGTAAGGCCTCGTTAGCATGAACTTTTTCCTAAGCTTAAGCTTTTTTATAATGTAAAAAGAATCTTTAAAAAAGTTTTATTTAAACCCCCCAAGTAAAGCCCCCCCCCTCCCCAGTTTAAAAAATAACCGACTTTTTTAGATGTAAAAATTTGTGAAGAAAAAAGACATTTAGTAGACACCTGAGTTATCCATGACGATCACACCGACTACGCCCTTCTGACTCTGAATTCTTTTGATAGTTTCCTCAACATCAGACATCTGAAAAAAAAACTCGAAAATTTGTTTCGTCATTCTAAGTTCAAAGAACCAGGTGCAAAATGAGTGATGCAAATTACAGCAGAAAAGCGCCTTTCTGTTTAATCAGCACAAAAACACGCTTTTGTTGAAAACTTCATGACAAAAACAGAACAAAAGCAACCAAAAACCTTGAAGAAAAAAATTTCCCTATTATATCAAATTAAAATATATAAAAAAATCATCTAAAAAGAGTCCGATATATCTGCACTTAACAGTTTCGTACTGATTAGAATCTAATCATTAGATGAAGAAAGTGACGATTAATGCGCGAGAATGTGGAATAAGATTGAATACAAATTAAGATAGTGAAAGCATATATGATGAGTTCGCTCTATTTATTATGAGTTCGCTGCATTTATTACTTCAGTAAAATTATGACTTGTGAAAGGACGACAATTTCTTGTCTACCTATTTTGAAAAACGTCTACCTATTTTGAAAAACGTCAGCCTAAATTCTTGCAACGTCTAGCAACTACCTATTTTCGTGAAACGTCTACCTATTTTAGTGGAACGTCTACCTATTTTTACAAACATGTCTACCTATTTTGACAAACATGTCTCCCTATTTTGACAAACTTTTCTCTTTCTTATTTTTTTCTCTTTCTTTTTTCTTACTTGTTCCGTTTCTTTCTTTCTTTTTAAATTATCTTTATAAATTTTGGGGAAAGGAAAGGGGGGAGGGGGGTTTACCTAAGCAGGGAAGGGAGAGGCCCTGAAGGGGGAAGGGGGGAGGAAGAGGGCCCTACCTAAGCAAAGGGGGGGGGGGGTAGGGACAATTTTTTGATCTCTATGCAGCTAAAAACTTCCAATGTAGGTTTTGTCATGCCATTAGCGAGACATAGTGACATGACACTGAGCCAACACCGAAAACAAACTAACTCGAATTATTCTGACTTGCTAAACACCGAAATTTTTTCCGAGATTTACTAATTTGCTTTAGTAAACCTGACCACATTTTTTTCGGTGTTGGCTCAAGTGTCATGTCACTTCATGTCACTCCATGGCACTTTTGTTAAAAGCCGTTTTGTCATTCTAAGTTGTCGAGTACTCGGAAACTGAAAAAGATGGCGGATCCTCGGAAGGCGGTGCTCGTCGATCCTATTCAAGCGGATAAGAAGACTAACCTTGAGGATTTGGCCCATTTGGCAGCAACCACTGGCGATGGTAGGCTCTTTAAGATGGAGGTTGACTACACTTCTCAAGTGAATGCAGCACTGCCTAAGGCAGAATCTCTGGCAAAGGTTAATATTTTAGGTTCAATTAATCTTCAAAACATAAATCAAATATTTGAAAAAGTTTTAGAAATCTACTCGTAGATAAAAATCAGTAATTAAAATAAAAAGAGTTAGCATGATGTAGATCAGACTTAATGACACTATTGTACTTAAGTCACCCCATCCCTACCAGAGGTTCAATTGGGTCAGATGAGATTTGTTTTTGGCATTTTTTGATACGGTCTCGTAAGCCTAAGCCGTACGGTCTCGTTAGCGTAAACTTTTTCCTAAGCCTAAGCATTTTTTAATGTAAAAAGTTTTTTGAATGAAAAATAATTTTTTTGTAAATGTAAATAAGTCAGACGTAAGATTATTTTTTAATGTAAAAATAATTGGCACTGTTTGCGTTTATGGACCCCCCCTACCAGAGTTTTCCATGGGTCATACTTCTGACTTAATTACATTTACAAAAAACTTTTTTTACATTACAAAATTTTTTTTTCAAAAATTTACAAAAAAAAAATTTTACTAAAAAAAACGCTTAGGGTTAGGGAAAAGTTTACGCTAACAAGGCCGTTTGGCTTGTGCTAACGAGATCGTATCAAAACAAGCCACTCTCATCTGACCCAATTGAACCTCTGGTAGGGCGGGTCCATGAACGCAAACATTGCCAAATAATTTTTAATGTAGAAAAAAAACGCCTGGTCTTGGCTCAGACATAGTTTTGAAATTGATAAAGTAAAAATAACAATTTTTATTTCCACCTAATTATTACCCTTAAAGCTCTGTAAGAAAGTCTCAGAGAAGTCTTTCCAACTTTACAAACCTAACATCTACTCTTGAATTTATCTGAGGGTGTATACGAATTGCAGGCTGGAGATGTGGTCGGAGCACTGGATTCACTAGCTAATCTGGAGAAGCTCACTCGTCTAGGCTCAGACATGAAGTCGAATGCTCGGATTGTGGTTGCGATGGTGCGAGCTTGTCACGAGAACAGCAAATGGGATCTTCTTAACGACACAGTTCTGTCGCTCTCCAAGAAGAGACTCATCATCAAATACGCCATCGCCAAAATGGTCGCCGATTGCTGTGCGGTCGTCGAGAAGATGAAAGTATGCCTTTATACTTACGGAACAAATATTTATTTCACTTCTGTATTTTGGGCTGAGAACGTTCCATAGACTATGGAAGGTTGGGTAACCAGCGGAAAAAATTGGTCCTGTTGAGATAAAGTAAAACGTTTTCGTATTGTTTTGTTTTTTTTAAAATTGAAAACAGTTAGTGGCAAATAAACGAAACATAGTTCATATAACATGTTATAGGACTCTGCTATTCTTTATCAATAAAAAAAGATTCATTATTTGTTCTGTAAAAGCTGCAGTAGGTGTTTTGTGCATTAGCTGTCTGAGTATGTAAAGTAAACCTTTTATAATGCAGTTATCGCCTTTCTAGTCAGTAGTTCATTGCAGGACGACCCAGTGCGCATGAAGCTAATTGACACTCTGCGAACGGTGACAGCGGGCAAGATCTACGTGGAGGTGGAGAGAGCAAGACTCACGAGTATCGTAGTCAACAAGTTGGAGGAGCAGGGGAAGATTGATGAAGCGGCTGCGATGCTTCTCGAGCTGCAGGTGTGCTTTTTATTATTTCATTAATTCTTTCAATCATTAATTATTAGATTCATTTATTTTGTTATTCATTGTTGATTTTATTGATCATCTTTAGGCAGTTCAAAACGGTTGTCAAATATCGAAGGAGAGCAAAAACAATTCTTCTAAATTCACTATTTCTCGTGAGAAAAACTCCGAATTGTGATCGGTTTCAGATAGAAACGTATGGAAGCATGCAGATGAAAGAGAAGGTTACTTTTGGCTCCTTTTTTCTAAACTTTAATCTCCTTTTTTTCAATTCATCCAGGGTCTTCGTTAGCACCCGCACAACTTTTTTCGAGCACATAGATTTTTAAAAATTCAGAGTTCAACATCCAATTTTTCCAACGATTTCCCCACGAAAAACCCTTGAAAAAATTTTTTAAGCGCATAGATTTCAATGTTTTTTAACAGGTTTTTGGAGAGCGCATAGATTTTTTACCCGTGATGTGGGTCAGAGAATCACCCTGAATCCATCCACTCAGTCGTTTGTAGAAAAGGCTTGAAAATTGTCATATGCCATCATAGCCAGGGGTTTTTTTAATAAGCAAGAAAAGGGTAAAGACGCCCGCCAAAGGCGAAAATTTTTAATTTTTACTTAAGGGTCTCCCCTTATGATAAAAAACAGAGGCCCGCGAAATTTTTTTTCTGTTTTACATAGGGGTCCTCTCTTATGATTTGGGAAAAACGGAGGCCCGCCGACAGAAGGTCTGACATGACTATTTAACCCCTGATCATATTTGCTGGAAAATATACTTTCGGGCGATCAACCGGACGACCCAACAAGAAATTTTTTTCGTTTTCACCCAATTGTATATCCGGCCGTTAATACAATTCGTTGAACATGTCAAAAAATGCAGTCATTATGCACGCAAAAAACCTAGGCTCTTTTGGGGGCATTTTCTAAGCATCACACAAACGCGAAGAGAGCCGGTTTTTAGTGACTAGACCTAATTGGAATAAATTTCTTTCTCTGAGAGAGAAATTTAGCAGGTTTGGTGAGCTATGAGAATGCAATTGCCGAAAACTTATCAATAACATAGCTCAAGAAAGATCAATTGCGTTTGTTCCAGGCGTTAAATGAGACCGGTCTAAAGCATGTTTGTACGCGCCAAGCGAGTTGGAAAAAGGATGGGGAGAGGCAAAAAGAGTGATAAGAGAAGTAGAGGAGAAGTAAAATAGGGCGGGAGAAGGAGAGAATGTAGATTTTTTCCGGCGAGAACATGTATGCGCCAACATAGCTGGTCCGGTTACTATTTAACCCCTGGTTTGTTCACCAGTCAGAAAATAAGACCGGTCTAGTACCCTGTGAGTCTGTAGGTGGAGGGCGGAGAAGAAGGAGCTTCTCATCATTTTAGGCATCCCCGCTCAAAGAAAGGTGGTTTTTTGGAATTTTCAGTATTTGAGGTGAGCTCTGCTTCGGTTGCAGGTGAAGTATCTGCTGGAACAAATGCGGCTGTGTGTCTTGAAAAAGGACTTTATTCGAGCGCAGATCATCTCGAAGAAAATCAGCACGAAGTTCTTCGAGAGCATTCTGGAAGAGGAGGTGCAAGATCAGAAGCTCTGCTTCTATCGACTCATGATCAAGATCGGCCTCGAAGACAGTGACTACCTCAACGTATGCCGCTACTATCGCGCCATTCAGGACACTCCCAAGATCGCAGCATCCCCCGACCAGACCAAGGCTGTCAGTTTTACACTCTTTAGTCAATCAAATTTCTTTTTAGATTGATTATTTCTCATATCGATTGAACATATCTCATAGTTTGATTATTTTTCATCGAATCTCTTTTCCTTCAGATTGATTCTCTCAGATAGCTTTCACTGAATAGCTGCAGTAAACCATTCCTATCATAATATCTCAAGATCACTTGCATTTGTCTCCAAAAGTTCAACAAACAAAAAACTGTCCGCTTTTCGAGCATAGGAGTCTGGGATAATTAGAAGTGAGCCGAAGGTGGTAGATCAGATCAGAGAACACTTCAAGGTGGGTAGATCAGATCAGAGAACACTTCAAGGTGGGTAGATCAGATCAGAGAACACTTCAAGGTGGGTAGATCAGATCAGAGAACACTTCAAGGTGGGTAGATCAGATCAGAGAACACTTCAAGGTGGGTAGATCAGATCAGAGAACACTTCAAGGTGGGTAGATCAGATCAGAGAACACTTCTCATTATTATAGACTCCTGCGCTCAATTATAGGATGATTTTCCGAATTTAGAACAATGCTGGTGATTCATAATTTCTTAATCGATTGCTGTGGTGAGCTCGATGAATTCTATAGATTAATTGGTTAATGAAATAAACTTTATTCTAAAAACTTATAAAATCACTGAATGCTTCTTGCTCTTGTGTTGCGCATTGGAGTTATTTGATAGATTCACGTTAGCGTAGACGTTATTGTCAAATTGGGTGACCTAAATTGAGCAATATTATTGGTATGCTTCAGACATTGAAGTGCGCCATCTTGTTTGCCCTGCTGGCTCCACATTCCTCCGAGCAGTGGGATATGGTACATCGACTGGCAGGCCTGAGAGAGGCCGATGTCGTCCCCGAGTACAAAGTCAGTCGCTGTATTCATGTGTATGGGTTTATCAGGTTCATAGCTCATCAGGATGTGCTGAAAACAATATTTACGAGTGGGCGACCCAACAAGAAATTTTGTTCCGTTCCACCCAATTGTATCCAGCCGTAATCCAATTCAACATGTCAAGAATGTGTTCGCGCGAGAAAAAAATGCGGTCACGCAAAGTTTAAACCTAGCCTTTATGGGACTTTTTTTAAACATCACACAAATGCGGAGGGAGTGAGCCCGTTTTGAGTGACTTAAACTAAGTTAACTAAATTTCTCTAGCGGAGATTTGGCGGGCGACCGGGAGTAATTTTGCAAGTTTGGTGAGCTATGACCAGGTTCAATTAAAGGCTCTACTATCAGCTGTTCATGGTATTTACCAGGGTTTTTTTTTTCAGTTTGCAAGAAAAGGGTAAAGACGCCCGGCGAAAGATTTTTTTTCACATAAGGGTCCCCTCTTACAATTTTTCAAACAGAGACCCGCAGTTCGAGAAACAAAAGTTTTGCAAAATTAACTTGACTTTTTGGTGTTGAAGGTTCGTTTCTTGGGTGTGTTTTCAAAAATGTTTTAAAAAAAGACACCGCGAATTTTTTTCTTTTCCCTTGTAATTCGAAAAAAAACAGAGTCCCGCCGACAGAGGGTCTTACATGACCATTTAACTCCTGGTATTTACGCATCTTTCTGTTGTTGTTGTTGTTTCTTGCCCATTGGGTTGTTTTCCTCCACTTGACATAGAGGAAAGTGGTCGAAGCTCTCAATGTTACTAACTCTCTCTCTCTCTCTCTCTCTCTCTCTCTCTCTCTCTCTCTCTCTCTATTTCCTCTCTCTCTCTCTCTCTCTCTCTCTCTCTCTTTATAAAAAAAACTCTCCTTGTGTTTTTTTTTATATAATAAAAACTTTTTTTCTCGAGGGTTTAATTGAATATAAATTCAAAAACCGAGTGTGGCCTACGCCAAAAGTCTATAGTGCTAAGTGAAGTTGGGATACAGCGACACGAAAAGATAAGCCTCGAGGTATGAGGCTCTAAATTACACAGTTGGCACAGGGGAGATTCACTGGCCCCTATACGATTCAGGTAGCTATTAAGAAAACTGGAGTGGCCGCTACGTAATTGGGAAAGAGTTATCTGATTCTCTCTTGATAGTTGGGACCGGGGCCGGTTTTTTTCGTTTTTGGTTTTTTCGACAATTTTCGACAAAAAACTTTTTTCGAAAATTCGAAAAACAAAATAGTTGAAAAAAAACTTTTCTCGAAAATTCGAAAAACCAAAATGTCGAAAAAACTTTTTTTTCGAAATTTCAAAAAAAAATGTTCCAACAAATGTTTTTTTCGAGGTGTCGAAAATTTTTTCGAGAGCAAACCAAAAAAAAACCGACAAAAGGCCAAAAATAGAGTTTTTGCGGTTGTTTTTTGGTTTTTTTGGTTGTTTTTTTTGGTTTTAAAAATTTTTTTTGGTTTTTTTAAAAATCATTTTTTTGTTTTTTTTTTGGTTTTCGAAATCGAAAAAAAAGTCGAAAAAAATTTTTTGGTTTTTTTTTTCGCCCAGCCCTGGTTGGGACGTAGACTTGTGTATTCTAGGGAGTTTAGTGCCTAGCACGTGGTTAATTCTGCTATTTTTGAAGAAAAAAGTTCTAAATGTGTCAGTGTGTACTTTTCTGAGGGCCTCTTCATAGTCGGAGTCACTTAATGATATGTCTATATCTTTAGCGTGTTCCCTGATTGCCCTGAGAGGTTTAACTTCAGCCTGGCCCTGGCGGTGAATTGTTTGCTGAGCATAAGGTTTTCTTCCTTCACTGATAGAAGTTTGTTTTGTATGCAAGATGTTGAGTGTCCGCGATAGCAAGGTTTCCAGTCGAGACTCGAATGGCTTTGTTTTGCGCTGCCTACTCCTCAACACTATCCAGTCCCATATACCACCGGCGGAACACCAACACGGATTCACGGCAGGCCGCTCAACAACTTCGGCACTCCTGAAGCTCACAAAGAACATCGCAGACGGTTTCAATGAGAAAAGACCAGCGAAGCGCACAGTCCTTATGGCGATCGACATGTCCAAAGCCTTCGACAGCATCGACATCACCAAGCTAATCGACCTCTTCATGAGCACAAGCGTGCCCAACTACATCAAGAAATGGCTCTCTTCCTATCTGAGAGGACGCACAGGATGCACACTCTTCCGCAACACCTTTTCGAGCTCCCGGCTGATCAGAAACAGAGTCCCACAAGGCAGCGCCCTCTCGCCCACGCTGTTCAACCTCTATCTACGCGACCTTCCCTACGATAGCGCTCACACCAATGTAATAACTTACGCAGACGATATTACCATATGGGCCTCCAACTCGAACATCAACACCGCCTCGGAGTATGTACGTATGCAAATACCTGAGATCGAAAGCTTCTTGAACAATCGCTCCCTCACCATCTCTCCGGCCAAAAGTCAACTCATGCTCCTAACGCCTTTCAGCAAAGAATACAACACGGTCCTGGACGTATCCATCGGAGTAACCACCGTCCCAACAGACAAGCTCGCAAAGATCCTCGGCGTAACTTTCGACACCATGTTCACGTTCAGCCACCACGCCAGAGACATCGCAGCCCGCATGTCACAGAGAAACAACGTCCTAAAGGCCCTCGCCGGTAGCACCTGGGGCAACCACAAGGAATCCTTACGGACAACCTTCAAAGCTATTTCGCAAGCGATCTCCAGTTACGCCGCCCCCGCATGGTCAACTTTCTTATCCGCTTCGGCCCTCAAAAGGAACCAACGCGCCCAGAATGCCGGTCTCTGCGTAGTCACGGGCAATCATCAGATGGCAGACACCGATCACTTACACATAGAGTCCAAGGTCATGCGCACAAAGTCACACCCTCACATGCTCTCTGCTCAATACCTCGCCAGGACAATGGATCCAGTTCACAACATCACGGCCTCTTGGAAAGTCATGCTCCACCACGCACCATGAAAAACGACCTCACCATGAGCTGGAAGCAAACGGTCGAGTCCGCAGCCTCAACAGCAACAGACCCTCTCAACGGGAAACTCGTCGCAAACGCCATACACACAATGATGGTCTCCAGCGAACTCCAATCAATGAAAGGCGCCGTCATTCTCGGAGGTAGACCCCCCGCCCGACATCAACGTGGAAGAAAATGACCTTCCCCGCAGCACAAGATGTACGCTTTCTTCGATCCGGATTCAGCAGATTCACAAACTCTTATCTACACCGTAACGACGAGTCCATCCCAGACGTCTGCCCAACATGCTCATCCACACCTCATGACGTCGCACACCTGTTCGATTACATTGGCGACCTTACGACACTCTCATTCACCGACTTATGGGAGAAACCACGAGAAGTGGCAAACTTCTTGAAGATGTCTATTTAAAATTGACGATTTATACACAACGAAAGACGAAGCGAAAAGAAACATATCGGGCCTCGCTCTTCGATGACGGCTACAACCGGCGGCAACAACAACAACAACAACAACATGACTTCTCTGGGGATTGCTTTGTAAGTATTATGCATTGTTTCGGTCTTCTGTCCCTACCTTCTTCCTGCCATTGCTCGGAAGACATTCAATCTTTTGTTCGCCCTTGCCTTCAGTCCTCCTGCATGTTGACGATAGGTTCCCATTTAGTCCAAAGTGACACTGAGGATTTTCGACTAAGGCTATTTCTGAAGTCTACTTGAATGGTTTTTCCACGGAGATAGCTTGAGAGCCATCGGACGAGGCCTCTGGGAATAGAGGTTTCAGCGAGAGTACGGCATACATAGTTGTGGTATGTCGACAAGATCGTAGGCCGAGGTAAGGTCGAGCGCAACCATGAGCAACATGGAATCTTCCTTGTATCAATGTTTAATATTCCCCTGAATCTTTGCCTTTTATCTAAAAAAAGGAAATTGAATTGTTCTATATGTGTGTGTTGTAACAACTATATCACCACAAGTTTTTTTATTAACCAGCATAAATTTGGAATTAATTAAAAATGTTCTCTAGAACCTACTGAATCTGTTCATGGACGAAGAGTTGATCAGCTGGAAGGAGACAATTCTCACGCAGTACGAAAAGATGCTTAAGAAGGGCTGCAGTGGGAACCCCGCCACTGGGGTTGGTCCGCCGCTATCGATTGAGTACAAAGCTCACTTTTAATTGTTTTTCCTTTTCTCAAACGACCGTTTTTTGAGCGGAAAAGCCTTGAATAATGAGAAGCAAACTGAAAGTAAAGGGCAGAGAAGATTGAAATTTTTCATTATTCTAGACGCTTCCACAAAACACGGTTGGTTTTTTTCGATTTTCAACTTTGCTGGTGAGCTATGATTGATGCCCAGCATTGGTAGTTGGTAGAAAGGCTAGAAGGCACTTGTTCTTGTTAGCAAGATCATTTTTATTTTAGCTAGCATGGGTTTAGCTGTTGTCATGTATCATCATTATCATTATCGTCATCTATATCTGCTAAAAAGCGTTCATATAAATACAAATTGTTTTAAGTAATTACTAGGTTTTTAGAAATCAGGCTTTTTCATGAAGTTAGTAGCGCTGAACTGCTCTACTTAACTTTAAAAAAAAGAAATTACGATATTTTGGAGAAGAAAAAAATATTTGGAGAAAAAAAACACGATTTTATGCGCAAAGCTTCAGGTTTTGGAGGGAGAATCAGGAGAGAAGAGATGGAAAGACCTGCACACTCGTGTGGGTGAGCACGTAAGCGTTTTTGAATTACATCGAATATTCAATTGTTAAAAAGTCCGGGCGTGGCATAATGGTAGTGTGTTCGACTATCGTGCGAAGAGTCCCGAGTTCGACTCCCACCCCGGACAGATCCACCCAAACCAAGGGGGTTAAGAAATGTTGGTAGTGCTCATGCACGAATCTGACTCTCCCCACTGCTGCTATTCACACTAGCAGTGATCTAGCAGGCAGCCACTGGTTCTACCAGGATAGGTCTGTCCCTGCATCTCAGGGGAGCACGTACCCTGCCGCGAGGCGGGAACTAGCGCGAGGAAGATTATTATTATTCAATTGTTAAAAAATTGAAAAAGTATGGTCTTGGCAGCGTTCGAGAATTT
>OZ057404.1:38602272-38651740 GCA_964056735.1 Allodiplogaster pararmata | reverse complement strand
AAAACAACATGAAAAATTCAGAATTTCCTACTTTTTACGTGGTAAAGGCAACGTAACGAAAAAAGCACACTTCAGAGGTTTTTCTATCAACTAGAAAATCTTCATGAACTCTTCTGTTCTTATTTTGTTCTTGTCAAACTTTTTTTATTCGTTCAAAAAAAGTTTCTGAGAATCTTCTCTTTCCATCAAAATGTTTCGAATGAATTACATACATAAGACATCTCTGTTTTTGAAAAAATTGTTACAGATATGAGTTAGTTTCGAGTTCTCAACAAGATTTTTTAAGAGATGATTGTATTTGATAAATTTTTCGAGAATGTATTTGTGAGACCTAACGCCTTCAGCTTCTCTTTTTTTTGTTGTTTTGTTTCCCCCTTATAATCTTTTTGACTTGCTTTTACATGTCTTTCTATGGAATTTTCACTAATGTCTTAGAGTGTCATTGGTATAATCTGAAGTGTCATTGGTATAATCTGAAGTGTCATTGGTATAATCTGAAGTGTCATTGGTATAATCTGAAGTGTCATTGGTATAATCTGAAGTGTCATTGGTATAATCTGAAGTGTCATTGGTATAATCTGAAGTGTCATTGGTATAATCTGAAGTGTCATTGGTATAATCTGAAGTGTCATTGGTATAATCTGAAGTGTCATTGGTATAATCTGAAGTGTCATTGGTATAATCTGAAGCAACTTTTATGCAGATTTTCAAGGTTTATATTAAGTTTGAGCAAAGTTTCTTTTTGAAAAGGTGTCAAGGCATGAATGATTTACTTCAAGACAGGAGGGTTCGGATTTTCAACTGTTGTCTGTCTCTACAACCACATAGACCGAGAATAATATTTTTGCCCTTTCGATTTTCCACTATGCATTTATTTTCATAGGACACTGATTATATTTTAGTTTTTTTTCTCGATAGAACACGAAATTTCCTCAACTGGTATAAAAAGGAGCTTAACTTCAGTCAGCGATTCGGCGAAAGATTAAAACTATCTTAGAAGCAATGATTAGGCGGATGATTGAAGGTAAAAAAATTAAGCCATAGAGATTTATACGAAAAAATTTAAATTGTGAGAAATCGTATGGAGCAGTCAACGAAAGCATATACACACAGGGGACAATCATATCACAATAAAAGTCAGACAAATTGAAAAATTTAAAAACTGGTTGAAGTTTCGACCGAAAATCGACCACTCATAGAATGAGATAATGGAGCTATGATGAAGAGAGGAACGAACTTCCGCTAGTAAAGATGCGAAATATAACATAGCTCAAAATGTCTAAAGCTTCTTTTTGAAAGTTTTAAAGCTCCCGGATTAATTTTTGCTACCTTAGCTTTGACCGATGGAGAAGATTGAACCCGGCTTTCAGTTTGTACTGGTAAACTTTGATCCGTGCGTCGAAGCGATAGGATAGTCTATTAAATTTTGACTCAAAAAACTATAGAATATGGTGGAGGGCTTTGAACGGAAACGGTTAAATGGAGTTGAACTGAAATGAATCACAAGTAGAGAGTTCGAAAAAATGCAACATTTTGGGAACACCCCTTCTTCGGAATAAGAGCCAAGCAAATGAGACCAGCATTACTTGAGACTGGAGAAATAGTAGGGTGATATCTCTTGGAAGCGTATAGAAATTGGAGAGAAAAGAGGGGCGACCTTTCACGGTACCTTTACCTCATCTGCCAGAGCAATCGGGACAAAACCAGCCCTTTTCAGGTAACGACTTCATTCCGATACATTTGAAATGACTTCATTTCGATACATTTGAAATGAAACCTTCCATTCGAGCACTGGAAGAAAATATTGTCTCTCTTTTTATATCGTTCTATAGAGATAGCTTTTAGCCGTTTCACTCGACATAATTTGATAGTCCGCTTAAATTCCGAAAGGCCTCTTGAAAACCATGGAAAAACTCCCTATTTAGGTTTGAAACACTTAATTTAATTCAAATTAAGCTCTCAAAAGGCTTTATAACGTCATTGAAAAAATTGTAAAGTTTTGATCAAAAAAGAGGTAAGACAAACGTCTGATCCTTCGCATGAAATCATTTTCCCCTGTGATGGCCGGCTGCAGCACATCGGAATCGTCTTTCTCTCCTGAGAACAGTGATGGATATGAAAAGTATATGTAGAAGTCTGAGAAAAAAAAGAGAATTCAAAAATTCAAGACTGAAGATTTACTTGCTTCTCTTCATTCTAAGCCCCTCGCTTGCGTAACGGTCATTTTTGTCAACTTTTTAGCAGTAAAAGGACCTATGACTAAGATCAAATCCATTTACCTTCTATATAGAAGATTTGGTGACCCTGTTGAATAACTATTTGGCGATTGGTACAAACCAGGATAAGAGTATCAAAATAACTAACGATGTGAATTGGCAAAGGCTCATTGATTGCTGTCATGTCGACCTTCTCCGATCCAAAAGCGTATGTCAGAGCATCATTCATGCTAATGTCAAAGGGGAAAGCATCAAGAAGGTCCTCTTCGTCATCCAAGATTTTATAGATCCTTATTGTTCGGCCCCTCCATTGTCATTCCTTCGCACTCCTCAAGTAGAGCTGGAATCTCTCGTTCAGCAAAAGCTTCTCTGTGGGTCGCAGTCTTCTGTTCAACAGCTTCTTCTCTGCCCGCGAAATTCGGGGATGAAGATTCTGAGAAAGATTCTATTTACATTCCACTATGAAAATCAAGTCTCCTGGAGATCAGGGGTTTATTTTTTTTGTTTTTGTCATTGACATGAGGCATAGTCTTTTTTCAGCTGAAAAAAGTTCTTCTTCTTGTGCACTGATCATTCGTATTTTCAGCGGAAAAAGTCTCTCTCTCTCTCTCTCTCTCTCTCTCTCTCTCTCTCTCTCTCTCTCTCTCTCTCTCTCTCTTTCTCTTTCTCTTTCTCTTTCTCTCTTTTCTTTCTCTCTTTCTCTTCCCCCCCCCTCTCTCTCTCTCTCTCTCTCTTTCTCTTTCTTTTTTCTATTTATATTTCTCTTTCTCTCTCTCTCTCTTTCTCTTTCTTTTTTCTATTTATATTTCTCTTTCTCTTTCTTTTTTCTATTTATATTTCTCTTTCTCTTTCTTTTTTCTATCTATATTTCTTTTTCTCTTTCTCTTTCTCTTTCTTTTTTCTATTTATATTTCTCTTTATCTTTCACTTTCATTTATACCTCAACAGAAAGAACTTCTGAATACAAACACGGCAAACACAAACTCGAGATATCAAAACTCACCTACCGACCAGCTGTCCGGGTTAAACCTTGTTTCAGGAGCAACCCAGAACTTTGACTCGTGCATTTTTGAATTTCTGTAACGTCCTTCAAACACCATTTAGAGTCTTCATTTAAATTTTAGAAGAAAGAACTTTCGCATACGAACACGGAAAACACATTTTGAGAGGTTTAAACTCACCTACCGACCAGATTTCCGGGTTATGCCTTGTTTCAGGAGCAACCAAGAACTTTGACTCGTGCATTTTTGAATTTCTGTAACGTCCTTCAAACACCATTTAGAGTCTTCATGTATACCTCAACAGAAAGAACTTCTGCATTTGAACACGGAAACACAAACTCGAGATAAAAAAACTCACCTACCGACCGGCTGTCTGGTTAAACCTTGTTCCAGGAGCAACCCAGAACTTTGACTCGTGAAATTTTGAATTTCTGTAACATCCTTCAAGCACCATGTAGAGTCTTCAATTAAATTTAAAAAAAGAAATTTCGCATACGAACACGGAAAACACATTTTGAGAGGTTAAAACTCACCTACCGACCAGATATCCGGGTTAAACCTTGTTTCAGGAGCAACCAAGAACTCGGACTTGTGCATTTTTGAATTTCTCTAACAACCTTCAAACACCATTTAGAGTCTTCATTTATACCTCAACAGAAAGAACTTCTGCATACAAACACGAAAAACACAAACTCGAGATTTTAAAACTCACCTACCTACCAGCTATCCGGGTTAAACCTTGTTTCAGGAGCAACCCAGAACTTTGACTCGTGCGTTTTTGAATTTCTGTAACATCCTTCAAACACCATGTAGAATCTTCATTTAAATTTTAAAAGAAAGAACTTTCGCATAGAACACGGAAAAGACATTTTGAAAGGTTAAAACTCACCTACCGGCTGTCCGGTTAAACCTTGTTTCAGGAGCAACCCAGAACTTTGACTCGTGCATTTTTGAAGTTCTGTAACATCCTTCAAACACCATGTAGAGTCTTCAATTAAATTTTTAAAAAAAAGAACTTTCGCATACGAACACGGAAAACACATTTTGAGAGGTTAAAACTCACCTACAGACCAGCTATCCGGGTTAAACCTTGTTTCAGGAGCAACCAAGAACTTTGACTCGGTCTGTTCACTCTCCTAGTCTGTTCACTCTCCTAGTATGTTCTCACTCTCCTAGTCTGTTCTCACTCTCATAGTTTGTTCTCACTCTCCTAGTCTGTTCTCACTCTCCTAGTCTGTTCTCACTCTCCTTGTCTGTTCTCACTCTCCTGTCTGTTATCTTAAAACGGATTGAAGAGTGGATCCTCAAATGTCGAGATTTTATCCCGTTCTTCCTAACCAATTTTATACACCGTATAAGCGGTAACTCAACAAGTTACCCTTCGGTGATAATAAAGATATATATTCAAAAAAGCCCATATTTTTTATTTTTTTTCAATCTTATATCTTGTTGTTTGATCCAGTGAAATGTTTTTTCTTACTTTTCTCTAACATATTCTCTTAAAAATGCTACACAACTTCTTTTCTTCCCGCAATTCAATTTATTTTGTACGTTTTCACTGATTCGTTCCATACTTGGACTTCTTTCTTCCACTTACTGATTAAATATTATTTCTGCAATTAAAACTTGAAAAAATATATGACAATTCTTTGTTACCTTGGTTTTTTTTCGAAAACCGTGAAATCTGAATGTTTAAATGTTGCAAACCTGTTTTTCAAATGGTTTTAAATCGAAAAACTTTCCTTCACGACTTGATTAGCTTTTTCTCAAAGTTTTTGCTTAGAGAGGGTACCAAAAAGGGCACGCCTTGAGATCGTGTCGTCCCTGGTTTGGTAAGAAGCTTTAGAAAAAACTTCAACGACTTATTCTTTGCCCACTAAAGATGTCTTTTTTCGAAGAACATTGTTCTAATAATAAAATTAAATAAATAACAAAATGTCTTGGGGTTTTTTTCCAAATGTGGTGGTAAATTGTTTATAAATGTTGAAAAGTCCCCTGTGTGTCTATCGTACTTGTTTTCTTCCAAAATCTTACTCAATCTATATCTGTCTTAATTGATCTATAGATTTTCTGTCTGTTCTCAAATTAACTGCTTTTTTCATGAACTAATCATGTATATTGTGTTTTAGTAATTTTTGCGTGTGGATGTAAGAATTGTTGAAGATGTCCTGTAAAAATTTACCGTTTATTCGATTCTAAGTGAAGCAGTAATTCTTGATACTCAATTCTGACAGAATATCCTCACATGTGTTTCATTCCGGGGACAGAGTTCACGAGTCCTTTGTTGGTCTCTGACTATATGTGTTAGAGAAAGGAAACTTAGAATTTTTCATGATTCTGAGATTATTAAAAATATTTCAATGCGAACAGTTAATCCTTTAAAAAAACCTTCCCTAGCTACTATGAAAATAAAAAAAACCAAACAAATTCTTGCTACTATGAAAATAATTTCTTAATCATTCAGTTGTTACGTGTTTGGGCTGCATAAGACCAATTTTTCGTAGAAGGAATGGCGTGTAAGACCTAACATTGGTCAAATTTTAGATTTTGTCGCGTCTATCATTCATCTTCTATCGATTTCGAAGAGTTTTCGGAATGAGTTGATCTTTCACTGTAGCCGAGAACATCATATCTAGAAAGATCAGCTGAAAGAAAGAAAATCTGGCAACTTTCGATTGATTTATGAAAAGTGTATTATAAAATGAGAGGGCTCAAAAAGAAAAGTCAAGGCATCAAGAGGACTATTGATCAACGGTAACGCTCTTGTTCTTGTGGTTGAAGACAAGAGAGATGGTTGGGTTTGATCCCGCATGGTATACTATGTTTATTTACCCGCAATATTTCAATCATTTGTCAATTCAGGCAGTCCTCAGTGCCTTTCAACTTTGTGACTTAGCATCACAAGATTCATGAAAATGACTATGTAATTCATTTCAAATCATTCTTTCGCTTCTCCTGCTCGAGCGTTAATGAATTCAGATATCTGATTCGGCGTCGAAAGAACTGCTAGAAGCAAGCATGTTTGCTGTGTTGGTATGGCTGAGGTTATCTGAATCACATCTTTCAGGAAACTCAACTTTTCACCAGCGAACGAAAGCTACCAAGCGATCAGAATGAGTGAAGGTTAGTCAATTGGAAAATTGCTTCAACTAAGGTGAACGTCCTCAAGTGAACTTGTGTCGACTGATTTTACTTGAAAAGCGTTCTCCATTTCTTTTTACTCTCCGTCCTCTTCATCTCTGTTTTAATCTCTACAAATTATCTCTCTCTTTCTCTTAATATTTCTCTTATCTCTATATCTTGTTCTCTCTCTTCCTTTTTTCTGTCTCTTTCTATCTACCGCGCTGTCTCTCTCTTTTTGCTCTCTCTCTCTCTCTCTCTTTGCCCTCTCTCTTTTTACTCTCTTTTTCTATCTACCGCGCTGTCTCTCTCTCTTTGCTCTCTCTCTCTGTAAATAAGAGTATTCCCTACTCCTCGTTGATCTCAAGCAACGGATTCTTATACCGAGCAGAGAAGCGGATTGTTCGTAGAAACTTGTGCAAAACTCGTGTGGTGTGACGGGAACCGAACCCGTGACCTTTCGCATTCCGGCCGAATGCTCTCCCCACTGAGCTACACACGCACACATGATGCACATTTTTTTAAAGGCTCATACAACATCTCTCTCTCGCTCTCTCTCTCTTTGCTCTCTCTCTGTCTCTCTTTCTGTCTGTTTCTCTCTACGGCGGTTTACTCTCTCTCTTTTTCTTCTCTTTCTCTCTAGGGCGGTTTACCCCTCGTTTTTCTGTCTCTTTCTCTCTACCACGGTTTCTCTCTCTCTCTCTCTCTCTCTCTCTCTCTCTCTCTCTCTCTCTCTCTCTCTCTCTCTATCTATCTAGCTTTCTGTCTCTTTCTCTCTACCGTGGTTTCTCTCGCTCTCTCTCTTTCTTTCTACCGCGGGTTCTCTCTCTCCTTTTCTTCTCTTTCTCTTTATCGAGGTTTCTATCTCTCTCTCTTCTGTATCTTTCTCTCTAAGACAGTTTCTCTCTCTCTCTTTCTCTCTATCTCTCTCTAACTTTCTGTCTCTTTCTCTCTACCGCGGGTTCTCTCTCTCTCCTTTTCTTCTCTTCCTCTCTACCGTGGTTTCTCTCGCTCTCTCTCTTTCTTTCTACCGCGGGTTCTCTCTCTCCTTTTCTTCTATTTCTCTTTACCGAGGTTTCTACCTCACTCTCTCTTCTGTATCTTTCTCTCTAAGACAGTTTCTCTCTCTCTCTCTTTCTCTCTTTCTCTCTCTAGCTTTCTGTCTTTTTCTCTCTACCGCGGGTTCTCTCTCTCTCTCTCTCTCTCCCTCTCTCTCTCTCTCTCTCTCTCTCTCCTTTTCTTCTCTTCCTCTCTACCGTGTTTTCTATCTCTCTCTCTTCTGTACCTTTCTCTCTAAGACAGTTTCTCTCTAAGACAGTATCTCTCTATCTCTCTTTCTTTCTTTCTCTCTCTCTCTCTCTCTGCGTCTCCCTCTCTAGCTTTCTGTCTCGTTCGCTCTACCACGGTTTCTCTTTCTCTACCGGTTTTGTTGTTGTTTCTCTCTCTCTCTCTCTCTCTCTCTCTCTCTCTCTCTCTCTCTCTCTTTCTTTCTTTCTTTCTTTCTTTCTTTCTCTTCCTCTCTACCGCGGTTTATCTCTCGCTCTCAATCTGTGTCTTTCTCTCCACGTCGGTTTCTCTCTTTCGCTCGCTCAATATCTTTCCCTTTCTTTCTCTCTGTAATGTTATAAAATGTTCTATGTAGTTGTTGTTCGACGTCTGGATATGTCATTTACGAGTCCATTCTCTGATTCATGATGAGTTATCATTCAGCAAGAAGGGTTGCAAGCAAGCAAGAAGAACTGAAGAAGAAGATGGATGCAGAGATGGAGAAGGAGGGGAAGAGAATGGAAAGGGGCGACAGTCAGTTATTTCTACTTCACTCATCTGTTCTTTATACAGTATAGCATTGTGACGAAGTTTTTTGGTGCGACAAAACTTGCTTGATGCATTTTTCTCCTTTTTTTTGGGAAATTACGGACAAAAAAAAAGATTTTACCTCTTTGTCAACGCATTAAAAGATTTATTTAGTGAAAAAAAGTTATTGATTTCTTGGACTTTGTATTCATTCTCTCTTAATACATTTCAATGCCTTTCCATTCGAATTCTCTCTTTGTCCGTTTTGTAGTTTTTTCCTCGATCTCTTTTTTTACATTCAAGTTTAAAAACATCTAATTGTATAAGAGAATTGACTCAGAAAACCAATAAACATCAATCTGGAACAGGGAATAGTATTTCAGGAATGACGCCATTGGCTGAATTGGCGATTGTAAGGGAGGATGAAGGAAATGATGAACGGCCTGGTGAGTTATTATAACCTCATGCACTCATTATTTCTCTCAGGAAAACACTAATGATTTTGTGAACACATGTCGCAGCTTTGAAAAAAAAGCAATCACATCTCGATGACAGAAATGTTTGCTACGAAAGCTTGCTGATAAGTTCAGATAATGAGAGAGCTAACATTTAATAGTCATCTTTTTTGCCTAAGCAATTAAAAAAATCTTTTTGTACATACATGTAATCAACTCTCCTTGTCTCCCAGTAAAACTCTTCATCTGCATATAGGGTACCAATCTCTCATCGCCTCGGTGCATTTATCTTTTGCCACCGCTTCCTCCTCAAGGGAGCGAGTGACTGCGGAAGCGATCGCGGCGTAGGAAATCTGAAGAGACGAGAAGAATCGGTCAAGCTAGGCTTTGACATCATGGGAATTGGTGTTTTCGTAGCTGAAATGAGTTCTTCTACTGTTTTTATGAGAGATGTCATCCCGCAATCACTTGGTGGCCTGATTTTTAACTATCGCTCTCATCTAATTCATCGACTTACAGTATGTTCACATGTTCACATTGAAATTCTTTCATAATGAGTACTACTTGGGTTGATAATTAGTTCATATTCTCGTTGTCTTTTAGAAGCGAGTTCTCTAAAGTTTTATTCACGACGACTTCGTCTTCAGTGTATGAATGAGCTGAGTCGTGTATGGAACGCCTTCTATGCCGAAGCCTTCTTCTTGTTTTTACCTTGCTTTTCTGGCGTTGATCATTTTCAGGAAGTTCAAGTGGAATCGGAAAAAAGATGAAGAAGAAGAGATTAGACAGATAACGATCACTTTTTAGATATGTTCATCCTTGAAATCCTCGCGGCCTCCGAATGCTTTTCTACGCAAGTTGTTTCCAACCTGGAGCACCGAATGGAAACGTCGAATGAGCGCTCAACAGCTATGGGTGCAACAAGCGTCGTGTCTGCTCAGTCAGAAAACCTGGCAAGACAAGGGAAGCAACCCGAAGATAAGCCAGGAAGTCAAAGAGACCAGAGAGCCTTGTAAGATAAAATTAAATTTCGCGTGTCTCTCTTGCTTAACGCGTAGTTTAAAAGAAGAGCTGCAACGGTCACCGCTCGGAGGCAAGCAAAAACAGTAGAATTCTGGATAGTGCCTTGTTTACTTCCTCGGCCGTAGTGGTTAGCACGGGTCTTTACGGGCTGGGACGTCGGGAGGGGAGGGTGCTCAAACTCTTGGCGACTCAATCCTTCGAATTCTTCGCGACACCTGTCTCTGACTTTTTGAAGGTCAAAGACGAGCTCTCCCTGTGTGTCCTTTATCTTGGCTGCTCTCTGGGTGGACGAGGTGTTGTGTTGTCGAGCCTTGGCAAGCCGTTAGATTGCTTTTACACCTCCTAATTAGTCCATCTTCTCATAGAGATTGCGGAAGTAGGAGTCTTCGGATACTGCTCTTTTGACGGCTTCATGCAGTCTCATTCATTCTCCTCCATCTCTTGTACACATTCTTCTTCGCCGCATTTTTCTTCGCATTCTGAACATCGGACGATAAAAACCAGGTGTCTTTCTCGATCCTTGGCTCTCTCCGAGGATGCTTGTGGCGGGTCCTCTGATGCAGTCTGCAAGGGCATTCCAGTGTTCATCTATGTTGACTATGAACTGCTTGTATAGTGCAAGAGAGAGCAGATTGCGATGAATGATTTGCATGAGATATAGACATCCTGCTTTGCCAGTCGAGCGCCACCATTTGACGCTTGTGCATTCTGGATTACGAGGAAACTGTTGCTTCAACTTCAATACGCTGTAGTCCATGAAGAAAGGTGCTTTTGATATGCAACATGGTCTGATGGAATGACCTTTGCATCTTTGGCGCTCCAGAGCTTTGCTTGCAGGATTAACCAAAAGTCATTTCGACTCTGATTTCTTTCTCACTCGTAGGTGACTCCGTGAGATCGTCTCCTTTTTGAAAAAAAGGAGTTCATGAATGCCAGATCGCATCGAGCAGAGGAGTCCAGTAGGCGTTGACCTTCAGCCTTGAACTTTCCGATTCCATGCCCTCAATGTTCTCTCTCGCAAACCTTGTCGATTCGAACCGGTGTGAGCGTTGAAATCCCCGCCGATCAAGATAACTTCATTAGACTCTCGGAGTCTGAGAAGTTCGTCAAGAGAGTCGTAGAAGTCTTCCTCATCCGCGTCTCTACATCCTTGTTGGAGTGCGTACGCAGAAACGAAAAAATAGTGGTTGTGCACGAAGAAATGCGGACGAGCATTACTTGTTCCGTGGAGCGAATGACTTTGGTCACGTCATCGGCATTTTTTGAGGATAGGATAATGCCAACGCCGTTTCTTGTCAACTACGTGCCATGGTATATCAGTTTGTATCCGTCTCCTTTCGGGTTCGACTTGCTTCCTCTCCATTACGTTCCCTGCACAGTGGCGATGTCAACGCTTTTCGTTCGTAGCATCGTCGCAAGCTCTCTACTGCGCCCCGTCAGTGTTCCAAGATTCAGGATAACAAGGAGAATTTGCGCTGTGCGCCGCAAAGGCAAACCCCACTTATGGGTAGCTGCCTTTCCTCGCATATTTGACGGTCCTATCGGACAAGGTAGAGCCGTGTCGCTTCCGGGGACGCCCTAGCATTGGTGATAGATCTTAAAGAACTTGAAGCCATGGTTTACATTGTAGGTCTTCATGCAATCGACCTGTTGATTGGATGGTCAATCTGGCCTGGTATCGCGAGAAAGTGGCTGTCAAGAGTTACTGCTGTTCCTTGACAGTAGAAAAGGCAGAAGATTAATCGATTGGCACCTCGACTCGCACCTCGACTCGCTTGGCCTAGAATAACCCTTTTCCGCCTATACAATTGACTGATAGAACCACTGCCGGAAGTGAACTCGTCCAAAGGGGCCCAATTTTAGCCTAACTCACAATGTATTGATTCCGGCAAGCATTGTAACAAGCTGAGTGAGTTTACACCTTGCCACCGACTTTGAGGTATATTAATCGAAAATCAGCACTAGATAAAATGTATGTATGGTTTGAGGCGTGGCCAGAGAAGAAAGAGTATTGGACGAGGAAGAAGAGAGCTTCTTCAGGGAAGAGGACGAAGAGCCAAAGCGCCCTCCAAGAGCAGAAGATCCGGGTCAGTTGACTTGGTGAAATGAAATTAAACAAATGTCTTCTTCACAACGAATTTGAAAAGAGCTGTCAGAAAAAAGAAGAGTAGTCTTCGGGTAAGTGTGAAGATGATAATATAACAAATGAAAACATAGCCAAATACTCAGATTAGATAAAATGATGAATCGGAATTAGGAAAGGTATTGAAGGATTCATCCCGGAGTTAGTCGCAGCCCTCATGCAGACAAGTGGCCCAGAAGACATCGAACTCGTCTCCAAGAAAGCCGAAGGAGTGAGGCTTTTTGAACTTGGTTGCATCAGTAAATGTAGGTTCATGAATCTAGTGTAGCTCTATTCATACGATGTCCTTTCCCATCTCTGACAACATCACTATCACGGAAATTTTTTTCTCGGTTAACTTGTCTGTTTTCCATAAAATAACCCGGAGAAATGTTTTATTTGAAAACAGTTTCAAGATTAAAACCAATGGAAAACTTCAAAAAACCTACAGGATTTTTCTTGTCCACCTTTGGTAACAATTTCCAAGCTATTTCGCTTTCTTACTATTAGCAGAAGAAGATAAAGGTGACCGAAGCGTGATAAAGCCTATGCTACCTTGTGTGTGACAATGAAGTTTAAGGTTCCCTTGCGACATATTCTTCTGGCGACCCTCCAGATCGTCGCCATTGCTAAGAAGAAAAGGATCACAAGGATCGACCAACGTTTCGCAAATCCTCTGCGAGTGAGTAACTCCTTCGAAACTCTGTTGCCTCAACCAATGAAACTTCGGGTAGTTTCCAATTTACTCGTAATTTAGGTTGGCAGAAAAATTTACTTGTCAATTGTTATGTAGGTTGGCAAAAAAGAACTTGAATGAAGTGATGGAGAATGTTAGACTGCCCTGTAGATTAGGATTTGCTAGTTTTTTCATCTCGCTTTAAGAAAAGTTCAGATAGCAACTCTTCTGATCATTTTCTGGAAGGAACTGCCCTCTATCCAACTGGTAGCATCCTTTCAGGGTAAACACACTTTAAAAGATTTAAAAAAAGTTTTTCAAGTATTGATTTTAGAGCGTATTGCACACAATTTTCTGCCAAATAATGCAAACCCAACCACTGATGAGAGTTTGCCTTTCATGGGGAGCTAGCCTCAATCAATAATCTCCATTTGCTGCCTTCCCTTTCATATCAACTAGTTTGTTGCAAAAATCTCCATAAAATATTGAGAAAAAAAATTACCGACAAAAAATGGTAATTGGAAGCTACTAGCTGAAAATCACGAAAATTTAATTTAAACTACTCATTACTGGTACTGAACATCACTTTCTCTAGAAACAGTCTTGAATGTATCAAAAATCTCTGAATTGAATGAATGACTTATTGCACAGTGCGTGTTGCATTTCAGATAAAAATAGATAAAATTCACATGTATTCAATTCACAGGCATTTCACTTTTTCATAGAAAAATGTGAGAAGTTTTAAAGAAAACTTAATTGAGATTGTTCCTGAAGAATAAAAGTTGCATGAGCTGTCAAGCAGGGCCTGAGCCTTTTTGCGATAGTTGCAGAAAAAGTTAAGTTGCGAAAGTTATTCGTCAATCGTTCCAGTATGTTGAGTGTTTGAAAAAAGAATTTAAAGAATCAAGATCTCAGCGACTGAAAAAAAAGAAGAAAAAAGGTCGTATTACA
Source organism: Allodiplogaster pararmata (assembly GCA_964056735.1). Taxonomy (NCBI): domain Eukaryota; kingdom Metazoa; phylum Nematoda; class Chromadorea; order Rhabditida; family Diplogasteridae; genus Allodiplogaster; species Allodiplogaster pararmata. Next base: position 38,638,382 of record OZ057404.1, on the reverse strand, counting down.
GAACATGGTCAGAGACTGCGTCGAGTCTGAGGAGGCAGTCGATGGTTCGCACATCTTTTTTTCCATCCACTTAATCTTTCTCGCAATTATCCCACTTCCCAGCAGCCCTCCTGTTAGATATAAACAGACTTTACGTCCTTTAAAGAGAATCATCCGGTTGAAACCACTTCTAACCTAATCCCTAAGTCTAGAGGCTGCTCTTCAAGTTACTGCCATCGGGTGTACCTTGAGTGAAAAGTCTCATTTTATTGGATTTCAATCGAGTTAACAAAAAAGCTCTCCTTCCTCAATGAAAGAAAATGTCTAGCAACATCCTCTTCTGCTTGTTTGAATCAAAGCTCTTCTGCTTCCAAGAGCTAGCGTAGATTGTCAACTGACATGTGATTTTTTTCTGATTTTATGTACGTTCAAACAATTGTTCAAACCACGATCTAGTTTGAGTACAGAATTCAACAGAAAGAGAACAGATCGGGAATGATTTAGATGCGAGTTTGAAATGTGTTTATGAATCATAGTAGTAGAATTGAACAGTTTTCCATGTGAATGCTCATTTCAGAAAACAAAAACGTACGCAAGAGTATTGGTCAGTAGTATGAAAGTTTTTTAGACGATTCTCATGTAGTTATTTTGAAAAGTAAAAAATTATTGACTCTGATGTTAAGTTTTTTTTATTACAGAGGTGCGCAATGCTCCAAGTGAAGACTTTGCAGGCGACTCGGAGCAAAGCATCCAAGGCGGAAATCGAAAGGGACCAAGGGAGGAGAGCAGCTCTTCGACGCGAAAAGTCTTCCGAAAGCGCTCGGGTACCCCGAACTCAGCCGACGGCTCTCCAAGGGTTAGGATTTGGTTCACATGAGTAAGCCAAACTCGTTCTAATGTAAAAATTAGAAAACCTGTTTGTTTTTTCCATAATTTCGGTCCTGCTTTTGAAGTTGATATCTGCAAGTTTTCTACAAACGAATGGTGTACTATTTTTGCTCGATTTTGTATAATGTAAAGAAATTTTTAGCCTGTCATAATTTCAAGCATATACCAAGCGAAGAAAAATGTTTCCTGCAGAAGCGGAGCAGGGAAGAAGCAGCGAAAGCCGCAAAGGAGACGGTTAGCAACTAGCCGATTTCATCGAAACACTTCCTGCACATGGTAAAAACATATGTTCGAAACTCAAAACAAAGCTTCATTTCTTTTTATAAAAAATTAAATTATCGGGAAGAAAACTTTAATTTTTATCTTTTTTATTACTACAAGCTTTATATGAAAAGTTAACACTGCAGATGGAGGAGGAAAAAGGGGGAAGAACACCGTCTTCATCCGCCCTTCGTCCAGTCGTGGACTACTTCTCTCCTCAACTCACAATGACGACTACAACTGCTTCTGATGTGTCCAGCACTGGTGCGATAGCTTCATCCGCGATAAGTGGCATCGTCATCCCCACGACCACCGTCAAAACTACCACCACAACCAGCGCCAGCTCCCCTGTTGTGAACAACGCCAGTGCAAACTCCGCCATGGCCACCGTTGCCACAACCGCAACTGCTCACGACGCCGAACCCGCCAGCTCTCCTGACAGCAGCCTTGCAGCACAATACGAGAGGCTTTTCGAAAGGTGAGCAGAACGATTCGTGCTTAACTTTATGATTAATGATAATTTAAACCCAACAACAGAGTTTTTATTCGTTATAATAAAGTAGTTTCACACATTTTTTGGTTTTTCGAAGAGTCGTTCGTACATTTAGAAAAAAAAAGTTATTTCACGGAACAAAGTTACTTCATAAATGTTTTCGTATTTTTTTGCAATTTCAATTTAATTTAATTCAAGATTCGAGTCGGGAGATCTTCGAAGACGGCCAGCGGAGCTCTCCAAAGGCACTCCATACGGTACGAGGAGCGTGCCCATTCGCACTCACCCGCGTGGCCCAAAGCCCACTCGCTGCGCCGTGTCCCTTCTCGCGGCGTCCATCAAAATTTCTGTTAGTCTTTTTTTTTTTTAGAGAAGTCATTCGATGAAAAAGTGATGCCTAGCATGATAGTTAGTGATCATGACTCGAAGCATTATTTGAATGCGGTATATCACGTTCTTGTGCTAAGAAAATTTGATTGCTCTTTTTCTCAAAAAAGTTAGGCAGAAGGATGCATAAATTTCCATCAGGCTTTTCGCACCAAAAAAGGGGTTCTCGGCGAAAGACATTTTCGAAAAGATTGGCAAGTTTGTGAATTGACTTGAATGTGGACGAATGGAAGAGAAGCTCTAAACAGGTCCAGGAGCCGTATTCAGAGATCTAATATGAACTCATGGGTAAATTTTCTGCTAGTAAATTGTAGACCTAAGTTCTACCCAGTTCTGTATTCAAAGACAAGACGGGTGAGAGCGTCTTAGCTTTCCTTCTAAACTTTAGTATAAAGTTTACCCTAAAGTCTACTCTTTGAATTCCATTTTGGCGAAACTACAACTTGGTATAAAGTTTACCATAAACTTTAGTTTTAAAAAATTGTCTCTGAATACGGCCCAGGTCTTGTCATGAGTATTTGGGTGTGTGCGCGGATATAATTTGAAATAGCCACAACTTGGACTAATTCTTAGCAACAGCGCACAGGACAATTCTACCAGAGGTGTATTTAGTAGGTCATGACGGATGGTCAAAAAAGTTCTTGCAGACTGCGCTGACAGTGGCCATGGAGAAGAGGCTCAATTTCGTGGGGAGAGCCCCGGCGATTTCCATGATGGAGAGGATGTTGGAGGAGAAGGCCCTTCTGTATCACTTACATCACAATCAGGGCGTCCTCAGGAACGCCGCAGAAGCTGTAATCCAGGTGAGGCGGCTTCCGATCTAATCTGGTCAACTTAAGAGTTTGAAGAAGAGTTTTCAATATGAAGACATTTATTTAAAAACAAACAAGAAATTCTCTTGTAAATTCCTTGGTGCTACATACAATTATATGACTTCCGTTCGTATAAAACGCGCGAAATTCTATAAACAATTTGTTTTTCGTTAACAACTTTTTTTATATTTTTCATCCAGTAGTTTGAAATTTCAACCATTTAATACATATAAACTCAAAGTCATGAAGACATAAATCACAAGAATAAGAGTTTTAATAAGTAAACTGCAACCAGAAAACAAATGTATAACATAATACCCTTTTTTTTTACAACAACAAAAAACATACGTTTGATCTGAGACAGGTCTGAAGCAGTGAAACAACTAATTCCAAGTGAAAAATCATAACTATTCACGGTACTATATATTCAAAAAAAACTTGCTGTATTCTGTGACAATCTTCTTAAATCTTCTAAATACAATCCTCAAATTCTAAGTCACACAGTTTAAAGGCAGTGACGCCTGGCCGAGACGACAAATGATTGAACTATCGCACAGAAAAAAGCCAGTTCACCAGGCGGGACCGAACCCAGACCATCCCGACTCAAACCGGGAGCGCGCGTCACCATTACACCACGGGGACACATTGCTATTCCGCGCGAAAGTGTTATATGAAAGGCCCACACGCCCTGCTCTCCCAGCCACGCTTGCCCATCAAGCGACTGTGTCATGAATGGAGCGCAACTCCAGAGCCCACGACCGAGACAGAAGAGTGATGGAAGATGGATGAAAAATCCTCAAATTCTAAGTCACACAGTTTAAAGGCAGTGACGCCTGGCCGAGACGACAAATGATTGAACTATCGCACAGAAAAAAAGCCAGTCCACCGGGCGGGACCGAACCCAGACCATCCCGACTCAAACTGGGAGCGCGCGTCACCTTTACACCACGGGGACACATTTCTATTCCAGGCGAAAGTGTTATATGAAAGGCCCACACGCCCTGCTCTCCCAGCCACGCTTGCCCATCAAGCGACTGTGTCATGAATGGAGCGCAACTCCAGAGCCCACGACCGAGACAGAAGAGTGATGGAAGATGGATGAAAAATCCTCAAATTCTACGTCACACAGTTTAAAGGCAGTGACGCCTGGCCGAGACGACAAATGATTGAAGTATCGCACAAAAAAAGCCAGTCCAACGGGCGGGACCGAACCCAGACCATCCCGACTCAAACTGGGAGCGCGCGTCACCTTTACACCACGGGGACACATTTCTATTCCACGCGAAAGTGTTATATGAAAGGCCCACACGCCCTGCTCTCCCAGACACGTACGCCCATCAAGCGACTGCGTCATTCATATGGAGCGCAACTCCAGAGCGCAACTCCAGAGCCCACGACCAAGACGGAATAGCAATGTGTCCCCGTGGTGTAATGGTTACGCGCGCTCCCGGTTTCAGTCGGGATGGTCTGGGTTCGTTCCCGCCCGGTGGACTGGCTTTTTTCTGTGCGATAGTTCAATAACTTATACAATCGATATGCTAAATATCTCATAGCTTCAATTTGCAATTCACAACCGAACAAAATTATTAGGAGAATTACAATCAAATGAGCTTGAGAAGCGAAAAAAGTTCAAATTCAAGTGATTTTCTCAATGAAATATTGTCCGCAACAAACAGTGGGCAGTGATCGATTACAAAAAAAGTTATGTATGCAGTTAAGAGAAAATGTAAAAACCGTGTATAACTTAGGTGTTCAATTTTCAATAGTAACGGTAGTTGAGCTTGTTTGTTAGATTACCAGATACCAAATACTCAAAGTCCTCATCCGGTTTCATTATGTATTTGCTTTCTTCGTTGAAGGTAGGCAACAACCAAGCGGTGAGAGGCGTCAACCGCGACGAAGTGAGCGGTGCCATGGCCGATGCGATGGCACGAATGCGAGCAGCCGAGAGGGACGAAAAGGACGCAAGGGCGCTTCTCAAGCTAGCGCTCGAGTAAGTCCTTTTTCTGTCGTTCCCCGCTGCCTTTCTGGATTGAAATGTCTCACTTGCCTCTTGAAAAACTGAGTTCGACACTTTTTTGAGGCGAATTTTCATTTCGCTTCTGGGGCGAGTTTTCAGCCCAATGGCTTCATTTTTTATATTTTATTTATTAAATACATAATTATATATGTGACATCAGGTTTTTTTTAGCTTGAGCAAAGATCTAATATGAGACGGATAGTTATCAAAGAGTACTCTATGTTTCTTAAGAGGAACGAATTTCGGAAAGAGAGATTTGATAAAGCTACAAAACCTATCATACATCTCACTGATATCTTCTGAACCTGAAAAGATCTCAACCCAGTCTGCAAAGAAGATGCAATTTCCTATGAATTCAAAATTTGCTTTTTTGAAATCATATTTAGCAGCGTATCTAGGAGAATCAACCTCAATCGAGATTGTGAAATGTACAGAGTTATGATCTGAGTTCTTGAATGGTACTTGAACTGAGCAGTTTTCGACTAGATGGCGAGAAGAGAGAACTACATCGAGAATACTTGATCCGTGAGTTGCTGAGGTAACATTCTGAACAAGGTCCATTGCATCGCTGAAATCGATTAGTTGATGAGCTTGACCATTAGAATTGGAAACATTTTCCCAGTTTATATTAAGGTTTAGGTCTCCGAGTAGAATAACAGGACTAGATACAGCTAGAAGGGTAGAAAGAACATCGAATAAACGTTCATTCTGATCTACAGTTACTGAAGGTGGTCGGTAAACCAACGATACACGAATCGTTGAGAGATTTACCGGACTTGTCACATCAAACACTAGAATGTCAGGAACCAATTTTTCTTTAAAAAGGACTTTGCTGAAAGAAATATGGTCTCTTATGATAATGGCGACCCCCCCCCTCCTCTACCAGATCTATCAGACCGAACCACTTTATACGGTAAATTTAAAATCAGTTCAGAATCAAGAACTTTTGAAGAAAGCCATGTCTCCGTGATAAAGATGAGATCTGGCTGAACTAAATTCATCACACAGTGAAGTTCGAATAGTTTGTTGACTAGGCTTCTAGAATTAAAAAGTATACATTTTAAAGCTTGAGAAGAGTGTCGACCATCCGATGGCGAGTTTGTTTGCTGGAGTCTCATGCTATCAAGTTTCCCAGTCCTTCTGGAATCGTTGTTCTTTTTCCACTCGCGATTTCATCCCTAAGCCAAACTTCATCTTTATATAACACAAATCTGCATTGAGGGTCTCGTTTTCTCATCTCATTTAAGTAGGACCGATATATCGACAACCGCTTTCTTTCTTCTGCTGTTTGGCTTTTTCTTATGTATATGCCTCTGAAATCAGGAGTATTTTTGAGACGATTAGCAGCTTTGAGACATGGAAGTAGAAAGGAGCGAGCTGGTAAAACAACTTTGAGTAACCTTGGAGAGCCGTCTTCATGTTTCTTACCCATTCGGAAGACTACTTGTGGCATGCACTCCACTTCCATGTAAGACAGTATGTTCAAAACTGACCTTGAATCACAACTAACTTTATCGGCTGGAGAACCGCTTGGTTCTTCCAATCCAGAGATGACGATGGAACAAGCCCGCAAGTGATCTTCATACGATGTGGGCAAGTTAGGCGGTGTCTGGATAGAACTCGACCCTCCCGAAAACTGTGTATTGGTTGAAACATTTGAAGCGACTGACTGTTCCTTGGTGGAACTGAGGTTATGCAGTTGCATCGTGACAGCCTCCAGTTGAGTCGCCAGCAAAGTGATCAAGCGAGTCATTCCCTCCCAGAAAGGAGCCGAAACAGATGCTGGAGCAGTTTGAGAAGCAAAAGCGAGAGCTTCTACTATTATATCTGATGCATCATTAGGTTTCTGTATAACCGGACTACCTTGGTTCAGTTTCTTGCTAATTCTCGCCATTCTTATTGATATGAACAGGAATGGAATGGATTTTAGGGTCAAAAACTAACCGAGATGGCAGAAGATTTACAGTTGAGTGTTGCTCGTTTGCTGTCCTGGGCGAACTCGTAGTACAAAATACAACAGTCAGACTAAGAAGGAAGAGAGATACTTGAAATTAGAGAGAGAGGAAGACAGGAGAGAAGGCTCTTGAGTTTGTACTACACTCTCCCTGGCCTCGAATTTGGGAAAATTTAAAGCGTTTGTTCAATGATAGTTGTTGTCCCTGACGTCTGCGAACCGCTGACACCAGCCTCCAGTCACCAGAGTTAGGTTTCTGAAGCAAAACCGAAACCCCTCTGATCTGAGAGTTTAAGACTCAAAAAGCAACGAAAAAACGCAGAATTAAGGAAAAATTGATTGATTAAAACAGACAAAGGGGTGAGCCAGCCACACTTTGGCAAGACAGGGAGCGATTTTTAACAAGTAAAACTATAGAAGAAGGCTCAGCATAATTCGTATTCAATACTCAAAAAGAGAAGAGAGAATGAAGCCGCCCCCCCCCCTCCCAACTAACTAATCTTCCTTCGTCAATGCCCTCCAGAGTGCGGTAGAGGACTTCATCCCCTCTCACCGCCAATAACTCTGGAGTTGCGGAGAGAAGGAAGCCGTCCCCCCTCCCAACTAACTAATCTTCCTTCGTCAATGTCCTCCAGAGTGCGGTAGAGGACTTCATCCCCTCTCACCGCCAATAACTCTGGAGTTGCGGAGAGAAGGAAGCCGTCCCCCCTCCCAACTAACTAATCTTCCTTCGTCAATGTCCTCCAGAGTGCGGTAGAGGACTTCATCCCCTCTCACCGCCAATAACTCTGGAGTTGCGGAGAGAAGGAAGCCGTCCCCCCTCCCAACTAACTAATCTTCCTTCGTCAATGCCCTCCAGAGTGCGGTAGAGGAATTCATCCCCTCTCACCGCCAATAACTCTGGAGTTGCGGAGAGAAGGAAGCCGTCCCCCCTCCCAACTAACTAATCTTCCTTCGTCAATGCCCTCCAGAGTGCGGTAGAGGACTTCATCCCCTCTCACCGCCAATAACTCTGAAGTTGCGGAGAGAAGGAAGCCGTCCCCCCTCCCAACTAACTAATCTTCCTTCGTCAATGCCCTCCAGAGTGCGGTATAGGACTTCATCCCCTCTCACCGCCAATAACTTTGGAGTTGCGGAGAGAAGGAAGCCGTCCCCCCTCCCAACTAACTAATCTTCCTTCGTCAATGCCCTCCAGAGTGCGGTAGAGGACTCCATCCCCTCTCACCGCCAATAACTCTGGAGTTGCGGAGAGAAGGAAGCCGTCCCCCCTCCCAACTAACTAATCTTCCTTCGTCAATGCCCTCCAGAGTGCGGTAGAGGACTTCATCCCCTCTCACCGCCAATAACTCTGGAGTTGCGGAGAGAAGGAAGCCGTCCCCCCTCCCAACTAACTAATCTTCCTTCGTCAATGCCCTCCAGAGTGCGGTAGAGGACTTCATCCCCTCTCACCGCCAATAACTCTGGAGTTGCGGAGAGAAGGAAGCCGTCCCCCCTCCCAACTAACTAATCTTCCTTCGTCAATGCCCTCCAGAGTGCGGTAGAGGAATTCATCCCCCCTCACCGCCAATAACTCTGGAGTTGCGGAGAGAATGAAGCCGCCCCCCCTCCCAACTAACTAATCTTCCTTCGTCAATGCCCTCCAGAGTGCGGTAGAGGACTTCATCCCCTCTCACCGCCAATAACTCTGGAGTTGCGGAGAGAAGGAAGCCGTCCCCCCTCCCAACTAACTAATCTTTCTTCGTCAATGCCCTCCAGAGTGCGGTAGAGGACTTCATCCCCTCTCACCGCCAATAACTCTGGAGTTGCGGAGAGAAGGAAGCCGTCCCCCTCCCAACTAACTAATCTTCCTTCGTCAATGCCCTCCAGAGTGCGGTAGAGGACTTCATCCCCTCTCACCGCCAATAACTCTGGAGTTGCGGAGAGAAGGAAGCCGTCCCCCCTCCCAACTAACTAATCTTCCTTCGTCAATGCCCTCCAGAGTGCGGTAGAGGACTTCATCCCCTCTCACCGCCAATAACTCTGAAGTTGCGGAGAGAAGGAAGCCGTCCCCCCTCCCAACTAACTAATCTTCCTTCGTCAATGCCCTCCAGAGTGCGGTATAGGACTTCATCCCCTCTCACCGCCAATAACTTTGGAGTTGCGGAGAGAAGGAAGCCGTCCCCCCTCCCAACTAACTAATCTTCCTTCGTCAATGCCCTCCAGAGTGCGGTAGAGGACTCCATCCCCTCTCACCGCCAATAACTCTGGAGTTGCGGAGAGAAGGAAGCCGTCCCCCCTCCCAACTAACTAATCTTTCTTCGTCAATGCCCTCCAGAGTGCGGTAGAGGACTTCATCCCCTCTCACCGCCAATAACTCTGGAGTTGCGGAGAGAAGGAAGCCGTCCCCCTCCCAACTAACTAATCTTCCTTCGTCAATGCCCTCCAGAGTGCGGTAGAGGACTCCATCCCCTCTCACCGCCAATAACTCTGGAGTTGCGGAGAGAAGGAAGCCGTCCCCCCTCCCAACTAACTAATCTTCCTTCGTCAATGCCCTCCAGAGTGCGGTATAGGACTTCATCCCCTCTCACCGCCAATAACTTTGGAGTTGCGGAGAGAAGGAAGCCGTCCCCCCTCCCAACTAACTAATCTTCCTTCGTCAATGCCCTCCAGAGTGCGGTAGAGGACTCCATCCCCTCTCACCGCCAATAACTCTGGAGTTGCGGAGAGAAGGAAGCCGTCCCCCCTCCCAACTAACTAATCTTCCTTCGTCAATGCCCTCCAGAGTGCGGTAGAGGACTTCATCCCCTCTCACCGCCAATAACTCTGGAGTTGCGGAGAGAAGGAAGCCGTCCCCCCTCCCAACTAACTAATCTTCCTTCGTCAATGCCCTCCAGAGTGCGGTAGAGGACTTCATCCCCTCTCACCGCCAATAACTCTGGAGTTGCGGAGAGAAGGAAGCCGTCCCCCCTCCCAACTAACTAATCTTCCTTCGTCAATGCCCTCCAGAGTGCGGTAGAGGACTCCATCCCCTCTCACCGCCAATAACTCTGGAGTTGCGGAGAGAATGAAGCCGCCCCCCCTCCCAACTAACTAATCTTCCTTCGTCAATGCCCTCCAGAGTGCGGTATAGGACTTCATCCCCTCTCACCGCCAATAACTTTGGAGTTGCGGAGAGAAGGAAGCCGTCCCCCCTCCCAACTAACTAATCTTCCTTCGTCAATGCCCTCCAGAGTGCGGTAGAGGACTCCATCCCCTCTCACCGCCAATAACTCTGGAGTTGCGGAGAGAAGGAAGCCGTCCCCCCTCCCAACTAACTAATCTTCCTTCGTCAATGCCCTCCAGAGTGCGGTAGAGGACTTCATCCCCTCTCACCGCCAATAACTCTGGAGTTGCGGAGAGAAGGAAGCCGTCCCCCCTCCCAACTAACTAATCTTCCTTCGTCAATGCCCTCCAGAGTGCGGTAGAGGACTTCATCCCCTCTCACCGCCAATAACTCTGGAGTTGCGGAGAGAAGGAAGCCGTCCCCCCTCCCAACTAACTAATCTTCCTTCGTCAATGCCCTCCAGAGTGCGGTAGAGGAATTCATCCCCCCTCACCGCCAATAACTCTGGAGTTGCGGAGAGAATGAAGCCGCCCCCCCTCCCAACTAACTAATCTTCCTTCGTCAATGCCCTCCAGAGTGCGGTAGAGGACTTCATCCCCTCTCACCGCCAATAACTCTGGAGTTGCGGAGAGAAGGAAGCCGTCCCCCCTCCCAACTAACTAATCTTTCTTCGTCAATGCCCTCCAGAGTGCGGTAGAGGACTTCATCCCCTCTCACCGCCAATAACTCTGGAGTTGCGGAGAGAAGGAAGCCGTCCCCCTCCCAACTAACTAATCTTCCTTCGTCAATGCCCTCCAGAGTGCGGTAGAGGACTCCATCCCCTCTCACCGCCAATAACTCTGGAGTTGCGGAGAGAAGGAAGCCGTCCCCCCTCCCAACTAACTAATCTTCCTTCGTCAATGCCCTCCAGAGTGCGGTAGAGGACTTCATCCCCTCTCACCGCCAATAACTCTGAAGTTGCGGAGAGAAGGAAGCCGTCCCCCCTCCCAACTAACTAATCTTCCTTCGTCAATGCCCTCCAGAGTGCGGTATAGGACTTCATCCCCTCTCACCGCCAATAACTCTGGAGTTGCGGAGAGAAGGAAGCCGTCCCCCCTCCCAACTAACTAATCTTCCTTCGTCAATGCCCTCCAGAGTGCGGTAGAGGACTTCATCCCCTCTCACCGCCAATAACTCTGGAGTTGCGGAGAGAAGGAAGCCGTCCCCCCTCCCAACTAACTAATCTTTCTTCGTCAATGCCCTCCAGAGTGCGGTAGAGGACTTCATCCCCTCTCACCGCCAATAACTCTGGAGTTGCGGAGAGAAGGAAGCCGTCCCCCTCCCAACTAACTAATCTTCCTTCGTCAATGCCCTCCAGAGTGCGGTAGAGGACTCCATCCCCTCTCACCGCCAATAACTCTGGAGTTGCGGAGAGAAGGAAGCCGTCCCCCCTCCCAACTAACTAATCTTCCTTCGTCAATGCCCTCCAGAGTGCGGTAGAGGACTTCATCCCCTCTCACCGCCAATAACTCTGAAGTTGCGGAGAGAAGGAAGCCGTCCCCCCTCCCAACTAACTAATCTTCCTTCGTCAATGCCCTCCAGAGTGCGGTATAGGACTTCATCCCCTCTCACCGCCAATAACTCTGGAGTTGCGGAGAGAAGGAAGCCGTCCCCCCTCCCAACTAACTAATCTTCCTTCGTCAATGCCCTCCAGAGTGCGGTAGAGGACTCCATCCCCTCTCACCGCCAATAACTCTGGAGTTGCGGAGAGAAGGAAGCCGTCCCCCCTCCCAACTAACTAATCTTCCTTCGTCAATGCCCTCCAGAGTGCGGTAGAGGACTTCATCCCCTTTCACCGCCAATAACTCTGGAGTTGCGGAGAGAATGAAGCCGCCCCCCCCCCTCCCAACTAACTAATCTTCCTTCGTCAATGCCCTCCAGAGTGCGGTAGAGGACTTCATCCCCTCACCGCCAATAACTCTGGAGTTGCGGAGAGAAGGAAGCCGTCCCCCCTCCCAACTAACTAATCTTCCTTCGTCAATGCCCTCCAGAGTGCGGTAGAGGACTTCATCCCCTCACCGCCAATAACTCTGGAGTTGCGGAGAGAAGGAAGCCGTCCCCCCTCCCAACTAACTAATCTTCCTTCGTCAATGCCCTCCAGAGTGCGGTAGAGGACTTCATCCCCTTTCACCGCCAATAACTCTGGAGTTGCGGAGAGAATGAAGCCGCCCCCCCCCTCCCAACTAACTAATCTTCCTTCGTCAATGCCCTCCAGAGTGCGGTAGAGGACTTCATCCCCTCACCGCCAATAACTCTGGAGTTGCGGAGAGAAGGAAGCCGTCCCCCCTCCCAACTAACTAATCTTCCTTCGTCAATGCCCTCCAGAGTGCGGTAGAGGACTTCATCCCCTCTCACCGCCAATAACTCTGGAGTTGCGGAGAGAAGGAAGCCGTCCCCCTCCCAACTAACTAATCTTCCTTCGTTAACTCCCCTCCAGAGTGCGGTAGAGGACTTCATCCCCTCTCACCATCGATAACTCTGGAGTTGCGGAGAGAAGGAAGCCGTCCCCCCTCCCAGCTAACTAATCTTCCTTCTTCAATGCCCTGACCTCGTTAAACGGACTCTCAAACAAAAATATAATAGTTGAGGGGAAATGTAAATTCAGTGAGCCTCTAAGCCTTAAGGAATGTTCTCGGGACTGAGAATTTTTTTCAACTAAAGGTTCTTTCTATTACGAGTAAAGTGTTATAAATCCAACACTAGTAGGACGAATCTAGTTACGCAGGGAGTATGAGAGTTAGCGAAACCTTCAATCTAGTTACGCAGGGAGTATGAGAGTTAGCGAAATCTTCAATCTAGTTACGCAGGGAGTATGAGAGTTAGCAAAACCTTAAAGTGACCAGGAGCTTCCGGTTACTAGCCTCATCGGGTTTTGGTTGAATCAGGCCGAATTTCTCTTTACTGCTACTGAGCCGTTAGTTTTTTTTCAGCTTTTAAAGTCAGAGTTGAGGCTTTCAGGGCTTTTTGAATCAAACCTAATGGTTTTCGATTTCTTTAAACTTGAAACTCGCTCATTTTTTCGATTTTTCACCGAATTCTGATAAATTGATGCGCAGAAAAAATAATTGGAAAGTGTGAAAACACTTTTTCAGTGATACACAGAGTGATGTCAATACATTTTCAAACATATTTTTAAAGTTATAGGCTTACTGAGCAGTTTACCAGCTAAACAAATTCAATCATATGACCTGAACACTCATTTTGACTGGAACAAGTACAGTCTGAGCTATTTCATTCAGCTTGGGGACCGGGAATAGTATCTCTTTTCAAAAATCGGAATTACGCCGTTCCGATTTTTGTGAAAATTAATAAATGCTTGAACTAAGCAACATTCTTTCAACAGTAAACGTTCTCAATATTTGAAATAATGGTAACTTCTTTTCATATTTCAAGATTTTAGTTTTGAATATTCTTTTTCGAGAAGTTATACGTATTTGAAGTTAAGATGATTTTGCGACTTCTAGCAGTTTTCTATGTTGTCATCAACGCTTGTTCGAAACGTTTTTCTCGCGAATGCTTTTTAATGAGATGATTATAATATATTGAAATTGTTCTATTTGCTGACCGATTCGATAAAATAAGAAATGAAAATGCGCTTTGAGATGAAATTTTGCTAATGAGTTTTTGGCTCATAACATACCTTTCGTCTTTATTTATCTATTTTTTAAACTTTTCGAAATAAATGCTTGAACTAAGCAACATTCTTTCAACAGTAAACGTTCTCAATATTTGAAATGATGGTAACTTCTTTTCATATTTCAAGATTTTAGTTTTGAATATTCTTTTTCGAGAAGTTATACGTATTTGAAGTTAAGATGATTTTGCGACTTCTAGCAGTTTTCTATGTTGTCATCAACGCTTGTTCGAAATGTTTTTCTCGCGAATGCTTTTTAATGAGATGATTATAATATATTGAAATTGTTCTATTTGCTGACCGATTCGATAAAATAAGAAATGAAAATGCGCTTTGAGATGAAATTTTGCTAATGAGTTTTTGGCTCATAACATACCTTTCGTCTTTATTTATCTATTTTTTAAACTTTTCGAAATATGTTTTTATTGGTTTTCAAAACACAACTTTCAGGCTTTTGGGTTTTAAAACAGCTGATCCGCCTGTTGTCAAGTAGCTAAGGGACAGTTCTCTTCAGAGTCCGTCAAGTAGCTAAGGGACAGTTCTCTTCAGAGTCCGTCAATTAGCTAAGGGACAGTTCTCTTCAGAGTCCAAGTGAGTTTCCATGAAATTTCACAAGATCGCTTAGTTCTGATTCATATGGTTCAAAAGCTCAAGCTCAGTTAATCTGTGTTCACAACCTAGAAGTTTTACACAATTTTTAACTTATGTACATAGTTTCTATATACTCAGTCGTTCGATAAATTTCCGTCCCGTTGCTCTATGATTCGTCTCTGATGCTAGTCTGAACAACAACAAAAACAATCTTCTCAGGATTCGATATTGTGCCCGTAACGGGATTCACGACGGGAGAGTGCGCGATTAGCTTCTCTCTGAATTACTCGGGCTCCATGGATGAAAACACTATGTGGGTGAAAAGCATCTTGAAGAATTCCTCTCACACAAATAGGTAAGCTTTCTTCTTTACGGTTGTTGTTTTCGATAACATTTAATTACTGCAACATATGTGTACCCGTGCCAGGCCATGGCAGCTAAAAATCGTCTTATTTCTACTGAAGCCCGAGTTTGAACCTTTCAGTCGGAAAGATTATGTAGAAAATTTCTTGAAAAAAATTTCTTGAATACTACTTTAAAATATTACATGAACATCACGTTCTTGTTTAGTTCAATATTCACACTTTAGAAAACAAAGGTTATTTTGTAGGGAATAGTTTTTTCATAGCGGTTCTAGCTAAGGAACTTATAACCGTAATATTTCAATTTATGATTAGGGTAATTGAAAGAAGTCCCGTTAAGGCAGTTGAGTGCTTCTCCGTCTCATGCTCCTCAGTTGGTGGTTTTTTCATAAGTGGATGCGGTCTCTGCTAGTGGACCTGAGGAGATCGAGATTGGTAGCCTCAAATCATAGGTCAGTCGATTCAATGGATAATGAACAAAGGAACTGATTAGCATTCAACCCTTTCTCCAGCAAACCTTGAAAGTTGTAACCATGTCAAACGTTTTGCACTTGGAAGACTGGAGTTCTGCAGAAATAATCAATTAGGTGATAGTGAGATAACTTTATTCACTGGGCTGATAGAGTTTGATTTTTGGTTGGAAATCACATGAAGTAGGTTCATTGCAGCACTCTGAAGTGATCTCTACACCACTTCGATCGTACAACTACCGCCATCTTTAAGCTTTATGGTTCGTTCATCATATGGAACAACTAACCTTGCAAGCTTTTTTGTTCAGCGGAAAATTTTTATTTCACTTAGATGTAGTACTTTCTAACTTCAGGATTTGGAACATCGAAGGCATTGATTGATCACGCGAGAATGAACGGAAGAGAAAACTGCTTCACCAACTGCAAGACTGATATCATCAGCCCTGCTTCACCAACTGCAACACTGATATCATCAGCCCCCCCCCCCACCAATTTCAACACTGATATCCTCAGCCCCTCATGTTGCCTGACTATTTTTGGAATGTACTCTTAATAGACTTTTTTGACCAGCTACTATGCAACTATATGTATGTATATTCATTCACACTCTTGACGCATACAGCATTTTCCGCTTTGCCCGTTTCTCCATACCATAACATTTTTTCAGAATGCATAATTTTTGGCGACTTATGTGGATGTCCTTAGAATGCTGGGAATATCTAACCTTTACACTTCATAATCAAATCTATATAATTTATCTATTCAACTTCATGTTTTAATTGATATTCACAAATCTTCGGGCATGCAGTGATTTTTGCTCAGTTTGAATGTTTTTCTATTTTAATAATAAATCACCTTGACTCTGATTAAGTATCCATGTTACTGATGTTATTTTTAATAACTCACATCATGTCATGTTAATCACATCAATCGAGAAGGCGTAGTCTCGGTTGAAGTGAATATTCTTTTAGGTCTCATATCTCCTTATCTTTTACCAAGCTTGCAACCAACAAGAGCATAGTCATTCTAAACTTTTCTGGTTTTTTCGAGTTGAACGATCAAACTTTGGCTGAACTGGGTCATCAGGCCAATTGAGTGATCGGGTAGTTGGATTGAATCGGTTGAGATGAGAAATTGCCCATCAAACTTGTGTTATTCAGACAAAATTAGGAAATTCAACGGCAACACTCTGTGGAAAACTGAAAAACTGCTTTTCAATTCTCTAATACGTTCCTATGCAATTTCATGGAACTTTTTCGTTATTTTGCAATTTTTCTGTGAGAGATTTAAGAAATCGAAAGGATTTTCCAGGCCCCTTCAGGAGAGCGAGAACTTGCAGAATAACTCTTTGAGCCGTGAAGTCTCTCACCTCTGATTTTGAGAAACACAAAATGAATTTTACATTCAGCTGATGCTGAAAAACTAAGTCTTAAAATTCTAGCCGAGTACCCGATTATGTTCGAAGCCGGCTGCTCTAGTCAATTCGAAAACGTCGACTTTCATTATAGATCAACATAAAACAGCGTTAATTTTTTCAACATAAAAAAAATTATTCGACTTAAAATACATCACACAAAAACAAAAAAGAGCGAACCAAAAGCTCTGAGTTACTTGAAATCCTTTCTAGCCCTCAGTAAAAGTGCCAGGGACTCGTACAACTCTTACATTATGTACATGATTCCTCTGTTTTTGCAGATTTAATCATTCTTCAGAAGAATTTCTCTGGTGAGCAGCTTCAGATAAGCTTCCTTCGCTGCGTTCTTTGAGTTGCTTTTGCCGCACTGCCTCCATCGCGCTACCTTCGCCACATTTTTCACAGCTTGATGTCTCCGGCAAGCTGCTTTCAGCAAGCTCACACTGACCCTTCACCTATATATTTGCTATTGCCTCTGCCCAGCTGCCTTTGGCTCACAATCTTCGTCCTTTCTGAACACTTCAGCCCTAGCCATAGTCTTCAGGGCATCTGTAGCTGTAATTTCGGCTGCATTGGCGGACTGCATGACCTCTTGCTTTCTCGCCTACAGAGCTTCTACCATTGCCATTATTTTAATATTATTTGTTTATACATTATTTAAAATGTGAAAACACATTGAAAATGATTACCTTTCACTACAATCGCTTAAATTGTGGCGATTGCCTCCACTGCTCTAACCTCCACAGTTTCGTTGCCATCGTCAACACCGCCCTTGTATCCAACGCCTTTACCGTTGCTTTGCTCCATCACTACCACTTCGGCCTCCTCGACAGTTCAAGAGCAATAGCCTCCGTCAGTTTTTCCGACAGCTTCGGCTAAAGTCATACATAATCTCTCGATTCTACCGCTATCGCTGTTCATTATCGCCTCTAGCACTTATGCCTCCAATGCGCTTCTGCCACCAATCTTCATCGCGTTCGCTTCTGCTGCCCTCGATCGTTGTCATCGTCTTGTCCGCTATTTTATGGATTCTATAGCTGTTGTCATTGCATCCGCTGCTTTCACGGTCGCCATCTCCCGTTCCAACCGTTGCCATTTCTTTCATCGCTATGACCTCCAGTGCTTTCACAGTTATTTTGTCAATCGCCTCCACTGCGCCATCACTTCCAATGCTCTCACCTCCCCATCTTTTCCGTTGCCATCGCTTTGAGGTCATTAGCCTTCGTCACTATCACGCACATCAGCCATCGCCTTCACCAATCTCGCCTCCGCCGCCATCGCTTACATGTCTCTCACTTCCACTAAACCCCAAGTTTCTATCGCTTATATTGCTCTTGTCTTCGCCAACCGTTGTAGTCGCTTCCCGAGTTTTAGTCTTCACTGCTGTCGATTAAGCAGCCTCAACCGTTGTCATACTTCTTCACCAGTTTTGCTTAAACTTCATAAGACGTCAATATTGCCTGAACCGTCACCGTCGTCTCTCCCACTCTTGCTTCCACCGCTTCCATCGGTCTCGCTTTGATCACCGTTGCGATTGCTTCAGTCTCTCCCATTCTGACCTCCGCCCTTTTCATGTTTCCTTCATCTCAGCTCGACATGGTAGGTGTTCGAACGCCTTTGCTCGAGTTGTTTGGCTCTCCAACCCCTCTTTTAAAGTTTGTCTTTTACCTTGTATTCATCTTCGTTTACTAGTTTCACCGTTCCAGCTTTCGTCACCTCTGGCTCATTTTCCTCAACTTCCATTCCCATCGCATCCGCCTCTCAGCGTAAAAGGATGAATTTTTAAAAATTTTACGGCACCCTTTTTTCCATTCTGATGCACTTCATATTTCCAGTCTCCTTTGTCAACTTCTGCATTTAATTCGACTGGCATGGCCTCGGCTGAGTCTCTGTTGCTTGCATGACCTGTCTTCCCTGTCAGAGTTCACAACTTCAGTTTTCCTCTCGACCTCTTTTTAGTGCTTCATGATTTTCAGCTTCAGTCACAAATGCCTCTACCAACTCTTGCTGGTATCGTTTGTTGTTGCCGGTATGCAGCTCACATCACAGATTTATTTCTGAGCGAGATGCTTCTAGACAAAGTTGTTGATGTCTTTCGCAGTCATGTGCTGTAATGCTACACTGTGAGGAGGCGAACATCGTTTTAGTCACGTGTTCACGCTATATGTAGGTTTTTGTATGCATAGTCGATCCAGCCTAGCATTGTTTTGTTTGGGAGTTCTAGCATTGTTGTTTGGACCCTTTTGTTTTGTTTGGGAGTTCTAGCATTGTTGTTTGGACCCTTTTGTTTTGTTTGGGAGTTCTAGCATTGTTGTTTGGACCCTTTTGTTTTGTTTGGGAGTTCTAGCATTGTTGTTTGGACCCTTTTGTTTTGTTTGGGAGTTCTAGCATTGTTGTTTGGACCCTTTTGTTTTGTTTGGGAGTTCTAGCATTGTTGTTTGGACCCTTTTGTTTTGTTTGGGAGTTCTAGCATTGTTGTTTGGACCCTTTTGTTTTGTTTGGGAGTTCTAGCATTGTTGTTTGGACCCTTTTGTTTTGTTTGGGAGTTCTAGCATTGTTGTTTGGACCCTTTTGTTTTGTTTGGGAGTTCTAGCATTGTTGTTTGGACCCTTTTGTTTTGTTTGGGAGTTCTAGCATTGTTGTTTGGACCCTTTTGTTTTGTTTGGGAGTTCTAGCATTGTTGTTTGGACCCTTTTGTTTTGTTTGGGAGTTCTAGCATTGTTGTTTGGACCCTTTTGTTTTGTTTGGGAGTTCTAGCATTGTTGTTTGGACCCTTTTGTTTTGTTTGGGAGTTCTAGCATTGTTGTTTGGACCCTTTTGTTTTGTTTGGGAGTTCTAGCATTGTTGTTTGGACCCTTTTGTTTTGTTTGGGAGTTCTAGCATTGTTGTTTGGACCCTTTTGTTTTGTTTGGGAGTTCTAGCATTGTTGTTTGGACCATTTTGTTTTGTTTGGGAGTTCTAGCATTGTTGTTTGGACCCTTTTGTTTTGTTTGGGAGTTCTAGCATTGTTGTTTGGACCCTTTTGTTTTGTTTGGGAGTTCTAGCATTGTTGTTTGGACCCTTTTGTTTTGTTTGGGAGTTCTAGCATTGTTGTTTGGACCCTTTTGTTTTGTTTGGGAGTTCTAGCATTGTTGTTTGGACCCTTTTGTTTTGTTTGGGAGTTCTAGCATTGTTGTTTGGACCCTTTTGTTTTGTTTGGGAGTTCTAGCATTGTTGTTTGGACCCTTTTGTTTTGTTTGGGAGTTCTAGGCTCTAGCCTTTTTGGTTGAAGAAAGGCAAGAGGTTAGTTCACTTGCACATTCACTTGCGATTGAAAATTATAGAAAAATATATTATCAGGAGGTTTGTCCTGACCAATCGGGCATCATCATCCTATGACGAGCTATACTACCCATTTTCTGTGCAATATGGGCGAACCCATTTTCTCCAATGTACAGGTATATAGAGATATCTTTCTATGTCTAGTCCAAGGACGCTCTTGAATCTTATGATAATAAATCGTTGTCTTGCGATGGTATGAAAGCATAACGTGGGCTGTAGCACCACCCAAGGCGTCGGATTGACATAGTCTTCTCCACCTCTGCCATTGTCTTTACTACTAAAGTCCCTTTCTCAATGGTGTTTCACAACTCAGACAGATTCAATTTAAAAATCGGGCCATTCGAAGATTCAGTTACAAATTCTTGGTCACTCAAATCAATTTCAAAAAATGATTGATTTTTTTATGTGAACAAGTTGAAAATTTTTAATCAATGTTCTATCAATCGTTTCTTCAAAATTTTCTCTTTTTTGTCTTAAATTTGTTGAGTGATCTGCGTGTCAACGTTGAGAGGAGAGTGCGCGTAACTGGTCCACCAACCATCAAATGGTGGAAACTCCAGGAGTAAATAGCCGCCGTCGTCATTGAATTCACCTTCTCGAAGGTCGATCCGGAAGACATAGACAGGACGTGGTCTACACTCCAAGACTCCGCCATCGCCATCGCAAAAAAAACAGCTTTAGAAACCACGAAACCTGAGTGAGGGAAGTGTGCGTTTCGGCCCCAATGTGAATGTACCCCAAACACAAACAAAGTATTCAATGATCCATTTATTGGCTTTTAAGGCATGTGCATCGTTACGGCGAAATAGAAATGGGGAGGGGTCAGTCACGGGCTCGGTCCACAGATCGGGATCTCGTTGGGTAAGGTCCTTGTAATCCTCTTCCACTGGCTTTTATAGATCGCATAATGGGGCGTGGCATCTCGTATGGGCGTGGCATCTCATATAGGCCTCAGAATAGGTCGACCATCTCACACCTGGACGCCGTTGTATAGACAAGCAAACGTGGCTTTGAAAAGATGCAGTGCAGCACTCAGTTCGAGCAAAGAAAGCAGCTTACAACATATGGTTCACCGAGACGAGCGAAGAAAAGAAAACAAAGCTGCGAGAAGAGAAGCGAAAAGAAACGTCGCTTCCACGTGCTCTGACCTTCATCGTGATTGCTACGACCGCTTGGACACGAAAGAAGGCGAGAAGAACATTTACCGGCTAGCGAAAGAGAGGACAAAGGCTACTCTGGACATCGAGCGCTACAATTGTGTCAAGGCGAAAGATGGGCAAAAATTACAGAATTCTGCAAAGATTCTTCAAGGTTGGCAACAGTACTTCAACTGAATCTTAAATATAGAATTTCCTCACTCGGACATTTCAGAAGGCATAAGAAAAAATACAGGCACCATATATGCTGTGTTCAAAGTTCGTCAGCTAATGGAGAAGCACATAAAAAAGCAGCATGCAGTTATTTTTATTGCTTCAGTTAAAAATTTTCATGTTCGATGACGATTTACAGCTTAATTTTGTTTTCTCCAAGTTCTGTCTGCTGGTTATTTCTCCCTAAATATGTAACTTTTTGTTTTTTCATCTAGTTTTTCTCTCTCTTTTTTTTCATCTTCTAGTTTTTTTTCAATTCTTTTTTCTTTTCTATTTCTCTTCCTTTTCTTTTAAACTCTCATTTGCTTACATAATTGCGATACCTCTGTTTTCTACGCCCTTCGCTTCGTTACTCAAACCTCAACATGATTTAGAGTCTGCTGAACGAAAGTGGCAAGCTGTAAGAAAAGCTAGACAGCTAAGAATTACTGAAAAATTGAGAGCAGGGATAAAAGTTATTAAGAGAGTGAAGAAAGTACATACAAAAATAGGTGACAAAAAAAGAGAAAAAATTTTATTCGAGAAAAAAGTACAGAGAATAGAGATCATTCAACAAAAAAAAAAAACAGCCTTAAAAAATACCCTTAAGACAATATCGTTGAGAGTAGCACTGAATGCAGGAGTGAATGGATTGTCCAGTGAAGCTATTCCTAAATTGCGGCCTTGTCCAGTGAAGCTATTCCTAAATTGCGGCCTTGCTTTAGATAGGATAATGAATTCAAATGCTATACATACTATAGGAAGTATGTGGCAAAAGACTGCTTCGAAGAAGAAAAGAAAAAACTTCAATCTACCAGGAAACGTCAGAAGTGGTTCGTTCACTGGCTCTGGATATTGTTTCAAAAAAGGAGGTTCGGTTAAAAAGTTTTAAGAAGAGGAAATAGAGCATGAATTTCAAACGGAGATTCGTAGGATACCATATCTCAATGATCTCGCAGATTATATCATAAGTATTTTCAATTCTTTTATTAGAACTTTCTCAATATTTTTGCTAAGTTGCATTCGGATTGATTCTTATCCGAGTTTTGAGTAATTCATAGCCGAATCTTACTCGTTTGTCAACACATTATTGATTAATAAGAATCTTCTCGTTCACGCCCAGTTTATTTCACTTCTATTTGCACCATCCTCCCGTTCTCCTAGTTCTTCTTGATTACCTAATTTTAGAAAAATATATTCTGATTTTTGTTGTTGTTGATATCTTGCTTACTTGTTCTTGTCCTAATTTCTTTTGAATCTTAACTGACGTGAATATTGAATTTTTTATATTTTTTCATTTCTTATTTCTTTCTTCATCGCTGTTCTACTCTTTGTTTTTTCTTTTCTGGGTTTTCTTTTTTCTCTTACCATATGAGTCAGACTTTTTATTTTGTCTTTGTGTCTCTTTCTCTATCTCCATATCTTGGTTTTTTTGAAGATTTTTCCGTTTTTTTCTTATGTCTTTTTCTGTCATCGTTCATATCCTGTCAACACATCTGTTGTATATGTATATCGCATTTTACAAGACCTCTTTCATTTGGCTGTCTTCAACTATTCACTTGTATCACTCAAGCAAGTCTTTTTAACAGGTTTTTGTGATTTTTTCTTCAAAATGCTAAAATATGTACATAATTGTCAGCGGAAGCCTGTCAAGCAAGTAGCGAATGACAAGCCGAAATTTGAAGTCCTCTCTTCACCTTTAAAACAAAAGCTGGTTTATGGTGAAAGAAGGCGTTTGCAGAAACTGACTTGTTTCCGTTTTGTGAATTCATTGAGCGCGGCTTTTAAGTGTGTTTATATGGGAAATATTCCTTGCATGATTGTAAAGTTTGAAGGTTCAGGCGCAATATCGAGTTAAAATTCCTTTAACTTACCATGTTGACTTTTTTCATAGAGTCAGAAAAGGAAGAGCGTATGATAATTGTACTAAAGAAAAATTTCTTCACCTATCGAATAGTTAGTATGCTTTTTCCTACATTTCTTTTCCCTGCATGATTAAATTATTTTCTGAATTTAGTGAAATTTCTCATCTCACTACGTCTTCCCTCCTTTTTTCTATGAGCTCAATGATTCATTCATTCATTCATTCTTTATTCCTTGCAAAGATATTTATACATACATTTACAATGGATGACTGTCGCGGGTGCGAGTTCAGTAGATACAACAATGAAGCGGAGAAGGTATAATTCAATTGAGGCGTAGTTTGGAAGCGGTTATGATCATATATACCGGAAGTTTAAATAGAGAGTTTTTGAACGATTTAGAGGAAGCAGATGATACAGTTTGGTAAGGAAGAGGCTTACATGTGTCAATAGTTCTGGAGACACATGTGCTATGAGAACGAGGAAGATTAAAAGGAAGGACAATCCTCAAATGGTGAGTTAAACGGTGGTTATACGGGGAAGGAAGAATCCTCAATAAAGATGTATGCTCGAGTTTAATTTGACTATGAACAGCTTTGTGAACAAAACATAGATCGGTAATGGCTCGTCGATATTCGAGTGTTTGCATTGATAGAAAACTCAAGCGTGACAAGTAATCAAGCTTGGGAACACCGTCTCGAGCAAGAAGTCGCCTGGTGAATAACCTTTGAACTAGTTCTAAATCATTAGTGAGGCCTATTGAAGTAGGTGACCAGACTTCTGATCCATATTCAAGCAAGGGAAGAACATATGTTTTGTAAGCATGGAGAATCACAGAGATTGACGAGGTTTTAAGAGAGCGGAAAATTATGTTCATACATTTGGAAGCTTGAGAGACAGTTTTGGTTATATGGTTAGTGAATGAAAGGGAAGTATCGAAATGGATGCCAAGGTCTCGGGCGCTAGATTGCGTGGGTAGTATGTGGTTGCTGATATGGTACTGTTTACCCGCATTGTTCTTGCCACAATTGAGGGTGAGGCATTTTGAAAAAGAAATTGAAAGTGACCATTTGAAAGCGAAGTCTGCTATCAGATCGAGAGCTATCTGAAGAGAAACAGGGTCACTAGAGAAATTTTTTACATCATCTGCATAGAGAAAACAATGCACGTTATCGGGAATAAAGTCTACAATATCGTTAATGAAAATTGAAAATAAAAGAGGGCCTAGACAACTTCTTTGCGGAACACCGGTAGCGATAGTTCTCTCTGTAGAAAAATTGTCATTAACATTCACTCGAAAAGATCTTTGTGTTAGGAATGATGATACAAGAGAAAGAAGGGACGAATGAATACATTTTCCGCTGAATTCTCCCCTCCCTGTAGTTAAGGATCGCCCGGTCGCCCGCCCGAAAAAGTCTTTTTCAGCACATTCTGGTGAGCTATGTTATCAAACAATTTATTGAATTTAAACAACTAATTAAATTTAATTGAATAAATTTAAAATAAAAAAACCTGTGTTCGGGAGACGTTCCGAAGAGACGTCTCGAATGACCTTAACACCTTAACATCTTAACATCCTCATATTTCAAAAAAAGGTCACTTCAATAGTTGGCATTACTGCAGTTTAACTGGCAGCGCTCTATGCTTTAAACGCTTCGGTTCCGAAAAATTTCTTCATAGATGTTCATTTTGAGCATCAAGGACTCTGGTTCTTGCAAAAACTCTGGTTCTTGCAAAATTTTTTTTCATTTTTTCACAAAAAAATTTTTTGGACTCAACTGCAGTTTCAGTCACCCCCAAAGCCTAAGTAGAGAAGGGGAAGGGAGTTTTCATGAATAAGATCTCTTTCTGAGAAAAAATCTTTGGAAGGTTAAAGTAGATTAGAGCCAACTTTTTCCTAAGCTTAAGCGTTTTGGCCCTTTGTTAATTCGTCTGGTAGGTGCGTCGCGGCCCCCTTCGCGTCGCGGCCCGCGTCGTGGCTTTTATTTATTTTTTTCTCAGAAAGAGATTTTATTCATGAAAACTCCCTTCCCCCTTTCTCCTTAGGGCCCCCTTTCTCCTTAGGGCCCATCTTCCCCCCTTTAGGGCCCCCCCTTCCCCCTCCCCCCCCTCCCTAGGGCCCTTACCCCCCCTTGCTTAGGTAGGGCCCTCTTCCTCCCCCTTCCCCTTTAGGGCCCCCCTCCCTTCCCTGCTTAGGTAAACCCCCCTCCCCCTCCCCCTTTCCTTTCCCCAAAATTTATAAAGATTTTTTTTTTAAAAAGGAAAAAAAAAAGAAGAAAGAAAGAGAAAAAAATTAATAAATTGAGAGGCCGCGACGCGAAGGGGGCCGCGACGCGCCTACCAGACGAAGTAAAAAAGTACCAGCGTTTTAATGTAAAAAATAATTTTTTGCAGTTGCAAAATCAGGTTAATTTTTCATTTTTAAAATCTTTTCTAGCTATTATAGATAAATTTTTATACAGATATAAACCACACTAAAGAAAAAAAAGAAGTTTTTTCTGGAAATTTTGTTGTTTTTTCTGAAAAAATTTTTTTTAACAAATTTTTTTTTCAAGAACCAAAGTCCCTGATGCTCAAAATGATATCCCATGAAGAAATTTTCCGAAACCAAAACGTTTAAAGCCCACGAGCGCAGCCACTTAAACTGCAGAAGTACCTATTTTTAAATTAAATCTGAAACAAAACATTCAACAGAATGACCTAAAGAAAACATTCAACAACAAAAAACACTCATAAAAAACTTTACTCCCGCGAAAATTACCTACAAAAAAACCATCAAAAACAACTCACTGAGAGAGCAGAAAAAGTTTGGTGTGGTGTAGGGTGAGAAAAAAACCTTTGGTGTCAGGTGAGAAAAAATGCCGTGGTGAATTTCACGAAACAAATTGGTGGACTTTTAATTTGGTGGAAAAAACCATACAGGTTGGTGTCAGGTGAGAAAAAAATGCCGTGGTGAATTTCACAAAAAAAAAAAAATTGGTGGACGTTAGTGTTTTATTTGGTGGACGTTACTATTTTATTTGGTGGACGTTACTATTTTATTTGGTGGACGTTACTATTTTATTTGGTGGACGTTACTATTTTATTTGGTGGACGTTGCTATTTTATTTGGTGGACGTTACTATTTTATTTGGTGACACTTCTATTTAAATGGTGGACCAATAATTCATGCCCGATTAGAATTTCACTTTGTAATTCCGTAGAGGTTTTTTTCCCGAAAGGTTCTAAAGGTGAAAGCCTCCTCAAATGCTTCGTTATAACAGTACTTTCATATACATGTATAATATACTGTCCAAGGTGTACTGTATATTATACTGTATATTATATATTACTGTATATTATACTGTACTGTATATTATACTGTATATTATATATATGTATATTATACTGTCCAAGGTGTACTTTTTTTACAACATTCTTTGAAAGTTTTCAGAAGCACAAAAATAAGAAGACTAAACAATTGATTTTCTCAGAGATTCGTGAAGTTATGCGACTATGTGTATACATTCTCATTTATGATTCATATTTATGTAACTCTTCCCGATACAACACGAAAACTCATCTGTATACGACGGAGATGCCAACTATGACCCCGCAACCTTTGTGTAATCTCATTTTTCGCCTTCTTGTGTAATGTGCTTCCCACAGGAAATATACTTATAGCGTTTAAGCGTGTATGTACAGGGTGGCCCATATTACCTGTTACCAAAAATGCACGATTTATTCCAGTGTTATCACATCACTTTTCTCTCACAGTGAGCAGTGTGTTTATTGAGAGCTCTGATATTGATTTCTTCACCCAGTGCCCTATATCCTATTCCTGTCCAAACATGTCCTCTTCTTCTGCCAACATTGAAATCGCCTCTCTTCTGGAAACCATCCGTTTACAAGCAGACACGATAGCAACTCAAGCGCGAACCATTGAGGCTCAAAACAAGCAGATTAAGTCTCTCACTCAAGAAAAGTTTGCCGTTTCATCAGCAGCCCAATCTACTCAGTTCACTTTGTCTCCAGAGGCTGTTGCTTATGAGGCAGTCAGACGCTGCCTACTCGAAGACAAAGATGTTATTGAAGAGAAGGCCAAGAATATCGTGGTTGTTGGTTTGAAGGAACACGAATCGGACTCAGTCACAGCCGCGAACGATGAAACCTTCGTTTCAAAGTTCATACAAGAACTGGATATCCAGGGCATTTCGGAGGCCTTCAAGAGAGGCGAAGTCAAATACAAGCGGTTTGGCAAAGCGGAGCACAAAAGACGAGTTCTGAAGATATATCTACCGTCTACAACTCTTCGCTCAGCTTGTCTGAAAAGGATAAGAACTTCAAGGCTTAATGTCCTGCAGTCTCTTCCCCGAGTCTTCGTCAGAGAAGACTTGACCAGAACTGGACTCGAATAGAAAAGCAGTGCAGACATATTGCCAGAGAACGGAACCAGGCGGCCGGGCAGATAGAGTGGACCGTCAGAGGAACTCAGCTGTCCAAGCTATCGACGCCGAGACCATTCCGAGAAGAACAGAAGAGGTCATTCGCTAACGTTACCAAAAGAACTTCTCGCTAGGTCAGTGGCAGTGTTAGGAATTCTTTTTCTTGCCCTTTAACGAAAGCATGTTTATTCAATGCGAGATCTATACGCAATAAAGTAGCTGATCTTGATTTTTTGCTTATTTACAATAACTATGATCTTGTTTTCGTTACAGAAACTTGGCTTTCTTCCTTAGATTCCGATCATGAGTTTTTGAAGGAGCATAAATATTTGTTGTATAGATGTGATCGTTCCCTAAATGATCCTAATCAAGGCGGAGGAGTTGCCGCATTTGTCTCCCTTAATATTCCATCTGTTCTAGTTTCCTCTTTCCAAGATAATGGCATAGAAGTGATATCTCTCGATATCTTCAACCCTATTGCACTTCCACGGCAAATGCGATGCGTAGTGATCTACCGTTCCCCTTCCTGTACATCAGCAACGATGGTCAGATTGTTGTCCTACATTAAATCGATTACTCTTCCCAATATACCTATGGTGGTAGTAGGAGATCTCAATCTTCCATTTATTGACTGGAATAGCCTATACACTTCTTACAATGAGAATCATTCCTTGTTCTTAGATTTTTGCTGCGATGAGCATTTTTTTCAATTCGTCCCCCAACCAACACGTGGTACGAACGATAATTGATATTGTGCTGTCTAATAGTCTAGTTGTTTCCGACTGTATTGTGATTGCGCCTTTTTCATCAAGTGACCATGCCACCGTAGAATTTCAAGTGTCTTTCTCAGCTTTTCCTGCTGCTTCGGCTCCTTCTATAAGAAATTTCGCGCGTGCGAATTGGGCTATGATGGAATGGCTGATTGCATCTCATGACTGGACACTTTCTCTAGCTCTTTTCGACTCTGACGCTGCTAATAACTACTTTGTTGACTTCCTTGTCCACCTTATCGACCGTTTCGTCCCATTGTTCTCCGATTTCTCTGATATCGACCTCTATCCACCTAGGCTCCGAACAATGTATTACAAGCTTCAACGAGCTACACTTCATTCTCCTAATTCTGTTTACAGCCACAATCTTTCTGCTGAATTTTCTAAACAGTTACATTTGCACCAGATTGAGAAAGAAAGCAAACTAGTTAGTAAAGGAAACCTGAAATTGTTTTATTCCGAATGTCGCAGTCGCTCTAAGGGCCGTAATTCAGCAATGCCCACAATAGTTGATCAATCTAATCGAACTTTGGTTACTTCATTATCTAAAGCCGAAGCTTTCTCAGATTTTTTCTCTTCGGTGTACTCGACCCCTCGTTCTATTGTTCCTGAGATCTATCCGACGACTCCCTCGAAATTGTACTTTGATTTCATAACTCATGATATGATATTGAATGGTATTAGAAAGTTGAGCAATAAGTGTAATACTTCTCCTGACACACCATACCAAATATTGTTTTCAAGAAACTGCGTTTTGTGCTTCTGAAACCGTTATCTATTATTTTTAACAATTCTTTACTTTCTGGAAAGGCACCCTCTCTCTGGAAAATGACGATAGTTAAACCCATCCCTAAACCCAAATCTGCGGCAGATCAACTTTCAAGTTATCGTCCTATTTCGTTAACTTGTTCAATCTCTAAAGTTATGGAAAACGTTTTGATTAGTCAAATTGATGCTTACTTAGAGAACAATTCTATTCTATCTCCTCATCAATTCGGTTTTAGAAGCAAAAGGTCCACAGTAACTTCACTAGTACAATCACATTGTTACCTTGCGGATTTACTGTCTCATGGAAAGGCTGTCGATGTTGTTCTCCTTGACATATCTAAGGCCTTCGACACAGTAGACCATAATCTTTTAGTACGCAAAGTTGAAAATATAGGAATTTGTAATCCTGTCCTTGGATGGATTCGTGATTATTTGACTGAAAGAATGCAGACTATTTGTGTTGACAACGAGTTTTCAAGCACTTCCTCTGTAATTAGTGGTGTGCCCCAAGGATCAACAATCGGCCCTAAATTATTCTTATTATTTATCGATGACATAAAGGAAGTTATTCCTTCGACTGTGCAATATTCGATATATGCCGACGACGTGAAACTGTTTACTGAAGTACCATTTTTCTCTTCCGATCTCCAAATAGCCATTGATAACATCTCTAACTGGTGTCAACATTCCAATCTTGAGCTATCTGCTAAAAAATGCGTTGTTTCACACTTCGGTTCCAATGCCATGATGAATTACTATCTTAACGGAGTGGTCATGAATAAATCTTCTGGAGTAAATGATTTAGGCGTTGTGTTCTCTGATAATCTTTCCTCCAATAAACAAGTCGAGATTGTCTGTAAGAAAGCAACAAACCTTGCGAACTTATTCTTGCGTACATTCAAGACTAAGTCTCTTGATGTTCTGACACTAGCTTTTGTCACTTATGTACGCCCAATCCTCGAATACGCGACTGTAGTTTGGTCCATAACAACCATAGGCCTTGTGAAAGACATTGAAAAAGTTCAAAGGAGTTTCACCAGAAGAATCCTAGCTAGGAACGGACTTCCTCAATTAGATTACTCTGAAAGACTAGAAATGCTTAATCTAGAGTCACGTTGTTGCTGACCTAGTATTTATCCATAAAAGAATACATTCGTGTTCTGAATTTGATTCTTCCAGACTATTCATTGTTAAACCACTTCTTAAGAATATTAGAAATGCTCACAAGTTGAGAATCGCATTGCCTTTCGCTATAAACAGCTCCCGGTTCTCTACATGTGCATCAAGAATTATCTCTATATGGAACTGCCTACCTTCTGAAATAGTATGCATTCATTCTGATATGATGTTTCTGACGAAACTGAAAGAACTTCCTAAACATAATATTTTACCTAGCCCTATTGTTTCTGACTAATGGCTTTGATACACTGCCACTAGATTACCTCACCTTCTTCTTTTTCATTTCTTAATTTTATCATATATAAAAATCCATGTTATATTGTTTTTATTTTTCGATTCCACGTTAAACACACATGTACATGGAAATAAAGAAAGAAAAAAAGAAAGAAGTTATCCTCCTTCAGAAAGGTGCGGTCTTTTTTTATTTCTTATATTTACTTCTGTTCTTATGCGGAAAATTTTTTCAGTTCAAAAAGTCAACTTTTCGGGTAATGGCAGATTTCAAACAAGTGCGTAAAGCAATTATTTCATAAGCTTAAAAACACCAATAACCGCAACGCGAAAACGCTTCATATCCCACTTTAAAGTGTAAGGAGGACCGTTAAACGATACCAGGAGCTACGAACATTTGATGATCGTGTCAGAAATGGACGTCCTCGATCTGTTCGCACTTCTGGATTGATCAAGGCCGTGCGAAAGAGAGTTGCTCGAAATCCTCGACGGAGCATCAACAAAATGGCACAGCAGCTCGGAGTCAGTCGCACTTCGTTTTAAAGAGTGATCAGGGAGGATCTAAGACTTACCTGTTATCATAAGAAGAAAGCCGTGATCTTATGTCTCAAGAGCCAGGAGCAGTGGCTGAAGAAGAGCAGAGATCTCATTGCTAGGACGCGGGCTGGATGTCTTTTTAGAACAGTTTTCTCCGACGAGAAGCTGTTCACCGTAGAATAAGCGTACAACCCACAAAACATGCGTGTACCAGCTAGAAATTATATTGCTGTTGATGAAGCAGGTAGACACGTTCTTAGAGCCTCCCATCCATCTCAATTCATGGTTTGGAGTGGTGCCTCCGCAACAGGCAAAACTCTTCTAGTATTCGAGCCTGGAGTCAAGATCGACAATAATTATTATCAGAAACACATCCTAGAAGACGCAATACTACCCTGGTCTTGTTCTCACAACAGAAATCGACCCTGGACATTACAGCAAGATTTAGCTCCGGCTCACAAAGAAAAACAGATACAATAGTGGTGCGAGAAGGCATTTTCCTAGCTTCACCTCCGCGGCCAACTGGCCATCGAGTTCGCTGGACCTGAATTCTATGGACTACTCGCTGTGGTCGTTTTTTGAAAGCAAAGTCAATGATCGTCCTCACCAGAATTTGGAGTCGCTCAAGCAGGCCTTGCTGAAGAAGTGACACAAAATCGACGTCAAATACCTATGTCCAGTGATAGATGCATTTCCTAAGAGGCTTTGCGATGTAGTTCGCGTCAAAGGTGGCTGAATTGAATGAAACTTCACCCCGTTTATTTTATTATATTGACCCAAAAAAAGTTGATTGCTCCTTTGGTAGACAAGCTATCCAGTAAAAAGTTGGTAACAGGCAATATGGGCCATCCTGTATATTGGTATTTATTTCCAAAAATGCATTATGTCTAAAAAGTTTTTCGAGTTCTAACATACTTAGAAATTATGCCCTCACCTTTTAAATGTCTCCGTGAACATGCAAATAACAGGTGAAACGGCAGAACCGAGCTCTATTGTACTCAATACTATTGAGCACCTCTTTTTCCCATTATTGTTTTTGTCCTAATTTCGCTGAAAACCGGGTTTTTTTCTAACAAAGAACTTGAGGAGCAAGATGAAGTAGAAGTCAAACAGTCTTTCTCGTAAAAAAACTCTTAAATTAATAAAAAAAAACATATCTAATGAACATTAATGGCAACGCCTTTCTTAGCAGTATCGTGTTGTTTTTTTGGTTCTGGGAAGTGTTGTCGTTTAAAAAAAGTTTAAAATGCTGTTTTTAGGCGTCGTGAAGAGTTTTTTTTTCAGACGAAAGCTATCAACAAAAAGAATAATTTTGGCACTATTTTAGAAACTTTAGAATTTTTAAATTAAGTTATTCCTTATAACCACTACTTCTTGGCGAGCTTGCAAGCAAAAATAAGATGGAACATATCTATCTTAAAGGACTTTAGCCTTCTTCTACTTGAAACGGTGCTCCTTTCAGCTTCAAAAGCGAAGTTGGAACTGGAAAAAAAAATGATATTACTTGAACTAAGGAAGCTATTAAAAGGCTTTTTAACTCGGCTTAAAATGCTTAAATAACTTTTTTTTAAAATAAATAGTTCACATGAAAACGCAAGAATATGCGTTTCAATATGAGTCAATAGAAAAGGGCAGAGAGTGAACTAAAGTGGGAGATCCGCGCGAAAAAATAGTGCGTGAAAGATGTACATTAAATCAAAGACAAAAAACAAATGCAAACTTTCTCTTTAAATGTGGAGTTTTTGAAGCGCTACACAATATTACAGGAGTCTGTTTCGACCCGAACTCAGACAGACCCCTCTGCCCTGTGGGTGGGGCTCATCTGTAAGTGCACAGAGAATATGGTAGTACGTTTATAGAAGTATGATATGGTCCAAACATGTCTGAACTGAAGTAATAGGATTAGAGTTTCAGTGAAGAAAAAAGTGTGAAAAGTAGTAAAGGAAAAGAAAAGTTTCAACTGACCTGTACAGATGAAAAACATATTGTTGATTTATGTAGTAGATAAATAAGTTTTTTTTGTTTAGAGTAGACAGTTGGTTTCTGGGGCCGTATTCAGAGTTCTAAGATGAACTCATGGGTAAATTTTACCCTAGTATATTGTAGACCTAAGTTCAACTCAGTTCCGTATTCAGAGACAAGTTGTAGACACGTTTCAGCTTTCCTACTAAACTTTAGTATAAAGTTTACCCTAAAGTCTACTCTCTGAATTCCATTTTGGCGAAACTACAACTTAGTATAAAGTTTACCATAAATTTTACTATAAAGTTTTGTCTCTGAACACGGCCCCTGGTCTTGTTTTTCGAATGTGAGGTGAAGAGTGAAGAGGGTGTTTAATATCTTCTACTGAGCACGACTTTAAAAGGAACAAATGAGTATTATTATACATAGTGTTAGTGAAGAGGAAGTTAGTTGTTCAGTATTAGATTGTGATAAAACACTGTTCTATACGATAATCACAAAAGTCTGTTTTGCCCCTGCTCAGACAGACTCCTGTGCTCTCTGGGCGGGGCTCATCAGTGAGATCCCAGAGGAAACAAATAAAGAAATGTATACAGCGTAATAAGGTATACAAAACAACAACACAAAAAGGAAAATAAAATGAATTTAGGTGTTAAAAAGAAGAAAGTAAATTAATTCAAATTTTCAATTCAATTCAAACGCTTTATTCTTGATGTCATGGGACATGAAGCGTCATTGATTCGAACGACTCCAGATTCTTATCAGTTTGTTGATTTCGAGAACGAGAACGTAGAATGTAGACTGGAGTGTCGATTATGGTTTGGACGTTACGGCCTCAAGTTTTCAATTACCTACGTTAAATACATTATTCATTTCAAATAATGAAAAACAGTAAGTAAACATATTCTATGTGAATAGGAATGGCATTAGATATTATTAAACGGTAATTCTATGTACTAGGTTGAAGGATTAGGTATGATTTTAGGGAGAGATAGTGATTAAAAAATGCTTGTGCTTGTCTATTCACTAAACAGTGAGTGATGTAGACAACAACAACAACAACAACAACCCTTTGGAATTTTCTGGGTGATCTTTCTTTGAGCGCAAAGCCTGTGTTTTTAACCACAAAAGTTTTACAAATTCAAGCTCGCTCTTTAAAAAGTGTATGTTGATAGCTTTTTTTATCAACCACAGTGGGTGATTTTTACGAATTCAAGCTCGCTCTTTTAAAAGGCGTATGTTGATAGCTTTTTTATCAACCACGGTGGGTGATTTTTACAAATTCAAGCTCGCTCTTTAAAAGGCGTATGTTGATAGCTTTTTTATCAACCCACGGTGGGTGATTTTTACAAATTCAAGCTCGCTCTTTAAAAAGTGTATGTTGATAGCTTTTTTTTATCAACCACAGTTACTGATTTCCACAAGAGACTCCGCTCATGTGTTGAGAGAAGAGAATACTTTTGTAATTTTGTTAATGCAATTCTAGTCCAAACTATTCGAAAAAACTTAGCTTAACTTTCTTTCGCTCAATCGGTTGCGTATTTTTTCGGGGGAAAATACCGTCCACACAAACTATTGCCGCACCTTGTATAAAAGCAAAAATAAATGAAAAAAGCTAACTAATTAACTTTTGAAAAAGGACCAAACAGAAGTTCAGTGCAAAAATAACATGAATTAAAAAAAAACGAACACCAATAGTGCAATCATCATAGTACTACACTATCAGTCTGAAATCTCAAGTTGTGGATTCGGTTTTAAAAAGGACCGGAAAAAGCGGTTGTCTCTCAATCTCCACTTTCTTCCTTCCTTAACTCATAAGCATGATCAAATTGGTATCTCGTAGGACTGGGAGACCCGTACCTTCTAAACCATTGTTTCTCGTGTTTTCTACGTTTTTTTTCTATTCGTACTACACCAGCGACATGACCAAAAAAAAAAGAAGAAAGAACTCTGTCAATTTGTATGAGTTATAGCGCTTGATGTCGATGACATCGAATAAAGAGTTATCAAAAACAAGACACCTAGAACTGCGTAAACTCGTGTGCCCTGAATGGATTTGTTGCTTGAGCTCCCTTTGTGACATTTCGGTCAGAGCTCCCTTTGTGACATTTCGGTCAGAGCACCCTTTGTGACATTTCGGTCAGAGCTCCCTTTGGGTCATTTCGGTTTCGGTCAATTCCACGCTGCTTCATGCTTCAGCGTTTTCGTTTCAGTATGAAAAGTTTTGAGATTGAGTTATAATCGTTGAGTGTTTTCTCGTTGAGTGTTTTCTGGAACACTTTCACTTCTTCTTACACTCTCATTTTCACTTTTTTTTCGAACACATTGTTTTTCATATGTACTCGCTCGGTCCTTTTCCTTCTTCCTTATTACTCTATTTTCTCTGTCCTACTCTTCTTTTTTCTGTCACGATTTTTCTATGCATAACTCTTGCGCACTATGTATAGCATCTTTTTCTGCTCTTGTAACAACGTCTTGCTCATTGTCTCACTACTACATGTAAATGTATTACTTGTAAATATACTACTCTCATCCTTTCATGTGCCCCCCCCCTTCTAACCTCATTTGCTCTCTTTGTTTTGTTTTCGCACCACAGTTCTTTCTACCTGCTCTACTATATCTGCTGTACCTTTTTAACCATATAACCTTTTTCATTCAATTTTTTTCCTTTGCACATTGTGGTACAACGGATAACTGTCACAATGGTGAGTCAGTGCAATACTATAAAATAATACATACGTAAATAAAACGCAATTTGATACAATTGATCACGAGGTGCGAGATCTGATTTCGAAGTTTATATTCTATTCGAGTTATTTTTCTGATACTATGTTAGTCTCAGTTTAGAAGAGGGTAAGCTTAGAAGAGCACTTTTAAAATGGGCTGAAGATTTTATACATACAAGTGAATGAGGAAGGCAGTTCCAAATACTAATACAGCGAGAAATATTATTATGAGTTTCGAACAACCTAAAAGGTAATATTAGCCTGAGAGAGTGGGAAATTCTGTTGGTGTAAGGGGAAGGCCTGATATCAAAAATATGTGATGTGCCAAGAATTACATTTTTGTGGATAGCTTTATGTACAAAGCAAAGATCAAGAATGCTTCGCCTGTATTTTAAGTGGTTAATGCTAAGATTTCAAGACAGACTAGGTAACCTTGATGAGATTCACCGGCTCTGGCGAAAATACGCCTTGTGAAGTTCCTTTGGACACGTTCTAGATCGTTAATAAGAGCGACTGAGACGGGGGAACAGAGATCGCATCCGTATTATAAGAGAGGAAGAATGAAAGTTTTCTACGCTCGGAGCAACACCGGAGT
>OZ057404.1:38551067-38602072 GCA_964056735.1 Allodiplogaster pararmata | reverse complement strand
AATGTTTCCATACGGAAGGTGTCTTACCAAGCTATAAAGAGAAATTGAAAATGTGAGTGAGCGGAAGAGCGAGTGATTTCGCACACTTTTTGAAAACTATTTGAGGAATTCCATCCGCACCGACGCTACCAGTAGGTTTGAGCTTGGAGAGAACTCGGTAAACATTACATGGCAAGAACAAATGATCATCTGGTTGGGGAGGAATAGAATCACCGTAGATTGGAGGAGGAAAGCCATCGTCTTTAGTGAAAGAAGATGCAAACTCGGAAGCTAATAAATCACATTTCGAGAGAGAATCAACAACAGTACAACCAGTAGCAGTTTTCAAACAGCGTGGGGGAGCTGATTTAGGTTTGGTGAGGGAAGCAATATGGCGATAGAGGTCAGCTGCTCTCTTCAGTTTTTTCCTCTCACAATACTTATTCCATTTCTTAACTTGTTTGAGAAGGTCTGAACTAGCTTTCATATAAATAGTGCGAATGAAGGGTATTGTAATATCAAGAAAAAGTGAATTTCTGTATTTGATGAGTCTATGTATATAGGAAGGATAAGAGGCAAATGGAGAACGAGGGAGTCGTCTCGGAACATGTAATTCTATCGCATCATGCACTATTTTACAGAAACGATTATACAAATCATCAATATCATGAAAATAGTCAAAACGATTCTCCCATTCTATACTTGAAAAATATTCATTCAGTGCTTCAAAATCAGCTCTAGCGAAATCAAGAAAAAAATCGCTTTCAGGAAGGGTAGTAGTCCCTCCATCTCATTTTTCTGTCGCTCATTTATACTAGGCATTTATACTAATCTTAAACTCACTTTCAAACAGCACATTGAAATCATACGCCAGAAGTTTGAGTTGAATCGTTTTTTTTTTTTTTTTTTTTTTTTCTTTCGATGCCCTAGATTTAAGCGGTTACAAAACTGTGTCTACCGCATATATCAGGCCTCTTCTAGAATACGGAACCACAATTTTTTCACCAACTTCTCGCACTAATTGTTCAAGAAGACTGGAGTTCCCACAAAGAATCTTTACAAAGAGGGCGTTATCTCGCTGCAATACCTCTAATCTAAATTATCCCCAACGTCTTAAGCTATTAAATTTAGGTTTTCTTGTAGAACGCAGAGCCCGCTTCGATTTTTTTATTGTTTTTTCGGTTACTATTTGGAGAAGTAGACTGTCATACGTGCAATAACCAAATGACTCTTAGAACGGAAACAAATCTTCGTACTTCCGATAGGACTTTCCGGTCAACTTTAGTGCAGATAAATCATTACAAGCACTCTATGTAAGTTATGTTTTAGAAGAGCTATCGGTTTGAGGAACAGAATCGCCGATACTCAGAACCACATCACTGAGCTTCAAGAGGTCGCGAAGATTCTAGAAGAACTGAACCTTCTCACAGTCGTCGACCTACCAGATTATCTTAAAACGGATTGAAGAGTGGATCTTCAAATGTCGAGGTTTCATCCCGTTCTTCCTGATCAATTTCCTACACCATATAAGCGGTAACTCAACAAGTTACTCTTCGGTGATGATAAAGAAAAAAAATTGAAACACTCAATTCGCTCCAGCTTTTTGATGTTCATTCGAATGCTTGTTTTTCTCCTAAGGCTCCAGAACTTTATGGAACAGTAGAAGACTTCTAAGCAATTATTAACTCCATCGTTCCTTTTCGATGAGGACTGCCCGTGTGATCTTGTGCTTTCTCATTCTCTTTTTATCTCTCTTCTTCTCTTCCCCACTCTGTTCTCTCTTTTTTCTTTCACTTTTCACCCCTTGTCAGTTAGTTTCTGCCTCTTATTAGAAAAGTTTACTATGTTCAACTCTTTTATTTCCTTTTTTTGATATCAATTTTCTTTGCTTTTCTCATTTTTCCATCTCGTTCTTTCACTTTATACTGTCAACCAATCTTCCTTATCTTTCATTCTCTCAATTCGTCATTCTCAAATTTATTCCCTTTTCTCCTATTACATCTACACATCTCCTTTTCTCTTTTCAATGTTCTCTTCCTGTGTGTATCTATCTCGATCTCCCTCTCTCACAGCTTCAAGTCTCATTCCATCTCGATTACCTGATACGTACCTTAGTATGCATAACATCCTTTTCCTAGTTCTTCCATGAACTACTCATGTACACTGATGCTACCCGGTTTTGTTTGTTGGTTTCTCATTTAATTTCATGTCTTCTTCGCGTCTTCCTTTTTCTCATTCAGCTCTTACTTATTTTTTTCGTTTCCCTAAGCAAAAATTTTTCCTGCACCATTCTCCAAAAAGTTATTCTCTAACTCAAAAATTTCTCATAAAAATGCCTAATGATTTTTTTAGAACGACGAGTAATCTCATGAAAAAATTAAAATGATGTTTAATTTCTCCATAACAGTCAAATTTCCAACCTTTCTTTTTTTCTAGTAATCTAGGTCGGCATACTGTTTCGGGAAACCGGGAATATGAGAGTCACTTCAATCATTTACTTTGAAAATAAGCTAAGTCTTGTAGCTCTTGCGATGGAGTTCAGAAACTGAACTTTTCTCCGAAGCAGTCGCTGGCGTGTTTTGTACTTCGATTTTTACAAATAACTTGACATCGAAAACTTAATCTAACTCAAACAGCTCTGATTTGATTTTTCAGCAAATGAAATGTCTCCGATCATTTTTTTTTGGCAACTATTCGCCACTCTCACTGATTGCACTTCAGTGAGGAGCGTGAGAACTACAACTGGTGTTGCGTTACTCAATAATATTCCACCTTGAGATTTCAATATGAGCTTCTGCATTATTCTTTCGAGTAATATCTGGGAAAGTATCTCATATAGCAAGCGTTCATTAGAGAAGCTACTCTAATGATGTTAGCTCTGCCGATGAGGGGCGCTATTATTCACATACAGACTTTTGCTCTAGCTCTGTGTAAAATATGAATATATGTTATGAATTTATGAATTTGTTGAGAAGTGTTTCAGTCACCTGTATTTCTTTGTATCACCTGTCTAGACCCCCCCCTATTTCTTTGTATCACCTGTCTAGACCCCCCCTATTTCTTTGTATCACCTGTCTAGACCCCCCCTATTTCTTTGTATCACCTGTCTAGACCCCCCCTATTTCTTTGTATCACCTGTCTAGACCCCCCCTATTTCTTTGTATCACCTGTCTAGACCCCCCCTATTTCTTTGTATCACCTGTCTAGACCCCCCTATTTCTTTGTATCACCTGTCTAGACCCCCCCTATTTCTTTGTATCACCTGTGTAGACCCCCCCTATTTCTTTGTATCACCTGTCTAGACCCCCCCCTATTTCTTTGTATCACCTGTCTAGACCCCGCCTATTTCTTTGTATCACCTGTCTAGACCCCCCCTATTTCTTTGTATCACCTGTCTAGACCCCCCCCTATTTCTTTGTATCACCTGTCTAGACCCCCCCTATTTCTTTGTATCACCTGTCTAGACCCCCCCTATTTCTTTGTATCACCTGTCTAGACCCCCCCTATTTCTTTGTATCACCTGTCTAGACCCCCCCTATTTCTTTGTATCACCTGTCTAGACCCCCCCTATTTCTTTGTATCACCTGTCTAGACCCCCCTATTTCTTTGTATCACCTGTCTAGACCCCCTCCTATTTCTTTGTATCACCTGTCTAGACCCCCCTATTTCTTTGTATCACCTGTCTAGACCCCCCCTATTTCTTTGTATCACCTGTCTAGACCCCCCCTATTTCTTTGTATCACCTGTCTAGACCCCCCCTATTTCTTTGTATCACCTGTCTAGACCCCCCTATTTCTTTGTATCACCTGTCTAGACCCCCCCTATTTCTTTGTATCACCTGTCTAGACCCCCCTATTTCTTTGTATCACCTGTCTAGACCCCCCTATTTCTTTGTATCACCTGTCTAGACCCCCCCTATTTCTTTGTATCACCTGTCTAGACCCCCCCCCTATTTCTTTGTATCACCTGTCTAGACCCCCCCTATTTCTTTGTATCACCTGTCTAGACCCCCCCCCTATTTCTTTGTAACACCTGTCTAGACCCATTGAGACAATAAGTGAGTTTTCATTCATTTCAATCCTCCGTCATTTGATTTAATTTAATTTAATTTTTCTTCCATAAAGACAAATAGCACTACAGTTGATAAAGCAATGGGGAAAAAACACAACAATTTGGACATTTAGGGAATTTTGAAAACTAGCAGTGTCGCTAATGAAGTGTCTAAAGAAATTAAA
The DNA here is from genome assembly GCA_964056735.1 of Allodiplogaster pararmata. Lineage (NCBI taxonomy): Eukaryota > Metazoa > Nematoda > Chromadorea > Rhabditida > Diplogasteridae > Allodiplogaster > Allodiplogaster pararmata. Next base: position 38,597,858 of record OZ057404.1, on the reverse strand, counting down.
AAAAATAGTATAAATTTAAGAAATAAAATTGTATAAATATATAAAAATAGTATGTTTTCTGTTATATAAAAACTATAAAATCTAATCTCATATTTCAACCATTCAAACCGAAATTCCAAGTAAATTTCTAAATGACACATCATACTTCAGTTCCCCAACAGCGATAGGCCTTGTGAAAGTCATTGAAAAAGTTCAAAGGAGTTTCACCAGAAGTATCCTAGCAAGGAACGGACTTCTTCCGTTAGATTACTCTAAAAGACTAGAAATGCTTAATCTAGAGTCACTTGAATACCATCGATTTGTTGCTTACCTAGTGTTATTCATAAAAGAGTATATTAGTATTCTGAATTTGATTCTTCCAGACTATTCATTGTTAAACCACTTCTTAAGAATATTAGAATTGCTCACAAGTTTAAAATAACGTTGCCATTCGCTATAAACAGCTCTCGGTTCTCTACCTGTGCATCAAGAACTATCTCTATATGGAACTCTCACTTAATGGAATATATTATGTATTTATTCTGATGAAATGGTCCTGAAGAAACTAAAAGAACTTCCTAAAAAAACTATTTTACATAGCCCTATTGTTTCTGACTGAACGCTTCAATACACTGCCACTGTATTACCTAACCTTATTTTTTTAATTTCTTAGTTTGTATTTTATCATACAGTCCATGTTCATGTTATAAAAGTATACAGTTGTACAGTATACAGTTTGTATACAGTTGTATATAAAAGTCCATTTTAGAGTATATATATATATTTCGTTTCCACGTTGAACCTATGTAGATGGAATTAAATAATGAAATGAATGAATGCATTTGTGCAAAAATGAACATCTTGAATTATTTTTCTATGTTCCAGAGTCTCAAAGTTCAGTAACTTCAGTCTATCAAAATATGACAAACCTATTAAGCCAGATCTCTTCAAAATTCTTGAAGTGAATTATCTTTGAACATGTTAAATTTTTTTCGTAAGGCCAATTAAGGTTGGGGGCTAAACTTCAGATGCATATTCATTAATAGATTCCATTTATATAAGATGTGAAGGCACGTACGAGAGCTGTGAGAGAATTGGTTCGGAAAGACTTGAAAAAACGGTTTACAATGGACTCGGTTTACAATGGACTCGGTTTACAATAGACTCCGCAGGTTAACACTTTTTGGAAATTTGATTTCAATACGACAACTGTACATTTGTCAAAATGCCTAAGTCTTTTATGTCGGTAGAAGAAATTAAGATTTCTCCCTTGATGTAATATTCGGACCAAGAAGATTGTTTACCGAAATGGATCACCTAAGATTTACTCGTAGATTTACTCAAGTTCCAATTATAACACCAATGTCGAGGCCTATTTGAAGCTCTCCGGAGTATTCAGCAACACTTTGGTATATTTTAAGATTAGCTGCAAAGAGATCAAAGTTAATGTCTGGACGAATGGCGTTTTTGATGTCATTTTGTACATCAAGAATATAATTGGTCCAATAGAAGAACCTAGAAGAACTCCGCTGGGGACGTCAAATGGGTCAGATTTTTCACTTTCTATGCACAACTGTTGAGTACGATTAGAAGTATAATTACCACTTTAAAACAGGATTTGAGATGTCAATACATTCGAGTTTAGAAAAAAAACTCGATGATCAGTTGAATCGAATGGTTTCGAAACATCCAGAAAAATTGCGTAAACTGCCCTAGAAGAAGGCATCTGGTTAGCAGCAAAAGTATGCGATTCTACCAAAGATGTCGTAGTAGACCGCTTAGTTCTGAAGCCAGCTTGAAAAAGTAACAGAAGTCTATTCTTCTCTGAGTTATCATTGATAGTTGAGTAAATTTTTTTCTCCATGACTTTGAAAGTCGGAGAAGATAGAGAGATAGGTCTGTTATTTTCACGTAGATTCCGCTTTATGGACAGGTTTCACAATACAGTTTTCCAGTAACTTCAATACAATTTTTTCAGTAATTAGGTTCCTAGTTGTCCGTTTCCAGTGGTTTTTCAGTAATTAGGTTCCTAGTTATCCGTTTTCAGTGGTTTTTAAGTAATTAGGTTCCTAGTTATCCGTTTCCAGTGGTTTTTAAGTAATTAGGTTCCTAGTTATCCGTTTCCAGTGGTTAAACTGTTGTTGAAGATAATTCTTAACGGTTTCAACAATGCGAATCGGCATTTTTTTTAAGTAGTGTGTTCGGTATGACATCCGGCTTAGTAATTACTTTGTTTTAGAGTGGATGAGTGAACTTTAGTATCATATCGTCAGGAACATTCTAAAGTAAAAACACGTCAACAGAACTCCAAACGACCTTTTCAAGAGGAGATGTTGAGGGAGACGAAAAACTAGAAGAAAAATAATTTCTGAACAACTCGCCTTTTCCCAAAGATTTAGATATAACTTTTTGTGGTTGTATTTTAGTACAAGTTCACAATGTTAACCAGACTTTATTCTATCGTTACATTACGCGAAGAACGTCCTGGGTATTTGTTATCCAAATTGGAAGACTCTAAAAGTGTTTGGAAGGAATGGAGGTCAGATTGGAGTCAGGTTGAGAGGTGGGAGCAGTGATGAGAATAAGGTGCTCTTCCTGGAGCTCTCTCTAGCTTAACAAACAGAACACGTATTTTGGTTGGGTTCTGATGAAATTTGCTACCAGGAAGAATTTCAAGAAAGAACTTCTCCGTCGTAAATGAATCTGAAAAATCTTCTGGCCAACAAAGCGATAGAGTTCCATTGACAAGCGATTTTCAGTTTCCATTTATTTTAGCAGTCTCAACAATCAGCACGGTCAAGTGAGATTACATGTTACCTATGCGCCACAAATGAATCATACATCATTGACAAAATGCGGACAACCAGAATGACCTATTTGGTCATCTTTCAATGCCCAGAAATTGATCTTTCTGTCAGTTGTGCATCTGTAGTTTTATGTGAGCGATTTAAATACATGCAATTGTATCGCGAATGACTGTTTCTGTCATTCAAACGACTCTCATTATTAAGGATTTTTAGAAAGAAATTTGTGTGAGAAGCCGACCCGGTCGACAAAAGCCATTCCATTGATAGATCTATAAAGGAAATATAAGTAATAGACAAGGGTAACGCTAAAGAGAGCCTCAACGGACCCTGCATGAAAAAGAGAAAATTCACAGGCGTACTATGCGACCAAAAAATGCCGCTACTCCTCAAGTTGAAGACCTATCGGAAAGTAGTACACCCTCTATATGAAACTGAGAGCTTTTCAATTACTCAAGCAGCTCAACGACGTTTACAAACCATGGATATGCTTATGATCCGCTGCACCATGGGGATCTCTCTCGGCGAGCACATACCGAATGAGATCATTCAATTCAATTTCTTTATCGTGGCAGAGGTGAGGTGAGGGCAAAAAGAGGCATTGAACTGCTTCATTTGGCGTTGCATTGTCCATTGCCAACGGATTGAGAGGCGGTCACATGGACCGCCAATGTCGGAGGTAGGGAGAAAGGTGGCCCCTCCGATGGAAGGTGGCCCAATAATCTGAATCAATTGATTATCGAGGTTTCTAGCAAATACTTAAACTTATGATATAAGCAATTAAAAATGACTCGGGTAGCTCATTCCACATTGTTTCGACTCAATATGGTAAAAAATTCTTGAGCTTTTTTTTTACAGACCGGCAAAAGCAATTTGAATCTATGACCTCAGGTGAAACGATTCCCGGGCACGAATTTAAGAAAGCTCTCTGATGTCTTTAGATTACCAAAAACAGATTTGTAAATAGTATGCAGATCTGTTGCTTTTCTACGTGAATATAGTCCGTCCGTTATAATCATCAGGAAGAGATTCGGCGTTATTCCACTCTACGAGAATATGCGCGAAAACAGGCTGAGATGTTACAGACACTTCAACAGAGTAGTTCCGGAAACCGTTACAATCACTACCTACAATCTCGAAGTGGACGACCGACGACTAAGAGGGCGACCGAAGCAGCGATGGCAAGCCAGTCATCTAAGCCCGAGAGATACCTTCGATCGGGACGAGTGGAGAACGAACAATTGCTACGCAGACCCCGCGATGAAGAAGAGAAGAAGTTTGAAGTTAAGAAGAAGATGTAACGTTAAAGCGAGAGCATAGAAATTGGTTTATGCTTTCGGAGATCTACAGGAGGGTCGGTGTATTTTATGACAAACTTTGGGTACGTGTCGAGCGCGAGCTGAGCCGATCTGCCGATTTTGAACGACACCATTAATTTCGTTAACCTTTCGTCTACCTACCTTTAGCCAAAATTTCGTTCTCAAATATTTGTTACTCCCGAAATGATGCGTTATCATCCTAGTCGGGGCGCAATATTGTCGCTGAGTAGTGCTGGACACCCTCCTTCGGAGATCTCTCGTCGGCTGGGATTCGCCCGTCAGACTGTGCATCAAATTCTCAAACGAGGTACACTCACTAATCATCCACGCTGCGGTCGTCTCCTCCCATATCACAAGAATCGTCAAGCAACGCCTGAACAGCAACAAAGGCAGAAGCATCAGAAAAATGGCTGCAAAACTGGATAAGTCAAACGGTGCGATGTGGAATGTTGTTCGAAAGAAGCTTGATTTGAAGTCATACAAGTACCAGAATCATACAAGTACCAGAATCATACAAGTACCAGAAAGTCATACAAGTACCAGAATCATACAAGTACCAGAATCATACAAGTACCAGAAAGTCATACAAGTACCAGAATCATACAAGTACCAGAATCATACAAGTACCAGAAAGTCATACAAGTACCAGAATCCTCATAGTCTCACTCCTAAGCAGCAGGAAGCTTGGCGTTATAAATGTCCTGCCCTCATTGCTCGGACCGCATCTCATGACCCTTTTTACCGATGAGAAGATTTTTTTTACCGATTTACCGATTCACCGTGGAGAGGAGCTACAACAAACAAAACGATAGGGTGCTTGCTCAGTCTTCTGTCTCACGTGCTTCCCATCCGAAATCTATCATGGTTTTCGTTGGCATCTGCTTCAAAGGTCGAACTCCCCTCTTTTTCGTCAGAAAAGAGGCTAAAATAAATACGCAATAGTACATCTCGGAGATCCTCAAACATCATGTTGAGCCTTGGGCCCACAGGCACTTCGGGACATGGTACTGGACGTTCCAGCAGGACAGCGCTCCTACTCATACCAGCAAGAAGACACAAGAGTGGATATCACAAAACTTCTCCTCTTTCATCGCTGCCAAAGAATAGTGGACTGCTGATAGTCCAGATTTGAGTCCATAGACTACTCCATCTAGTTCATCGTGGAGAGTGAAGCTTGTGCTAAAACCCACAACTCGTTTTCCGGTCTCAAGACTTCGCTTGAGTGAGCATGGGACCGAATTACCCAGGAGATTTTCCGGCCCGCGGTGTCTGCCTACACCCATCGTCTGGAGGCTATCATTCGCAAAAGAGAAGGTTATTTGGAGGGAAAGTTATAGAATATTATCATATGACAGATAATACCCCAAGGTCTTTGAAACGAAGTAAAATAAACATTGATCAGAGTTAAAAAGCGAAGGCAATAAATATATTTTTTACTATGATCTTTTCTTGCATGATCTTTTCTTGGCCCGTCAATATGATAAATGGAAGATAAGTGGTGTCATTTCTATTTCATTATTTGAGGAAAAGAGTTTTATGCTATAAAAACGGTACATAATTTCTCTGTGGTTATATGTGTTACATCTATCTGGTTCCAGTCGATGCTCGGTGTTTTGTATCGCCTAGGATGAAGTTGTTATTTTCTAACATATTGTTACTAATCGCATTCAAAGTTTTCTGGAATTTTTTTGTCGTATTAAGGGGTCTATAAACTGGGAAAAAAATCTTTATTTAAAGTTTTTAAACAAACTTAGACATATGCATAAAATTTTAATATCTTGATTTAAAAAAGGTATCAATGTTCACGGGTTCGAACAAAGATTCTATCCAAAATGATGAAGTAATGAAAAGTTCATTCAGTCGTTATAATTTTTTTCTTCAGAGGTTCACTCAGTTTGTTTTCACGCTCCTCTTTCAATAAGACTTTTTCAAAATATCGCAAGACTTTTTTGCTATTACACGATCCTGACGATAAAAAAAAAATTATTGGAAGGTCGAGGAAAGTTGTCGTTGAGCCATCTCTCCACTAAGAATCCAACGCTCCTATCTACTAGGTCTATAAATTGGAAAAGTTAAGATTGGTTTTTTAAAAAAAATTAAGTTTATCCGATTACTGAACATATATTGCATTTCTCATTATCAATTCCTAGTTTTGAACTCATCTGAACCAATAAAGCAAGTTCTTTAATTACTTTCTATTTACATTTAAAAAAATTAAATTTACGAAGAAAGTCAACTCAAGTATGACCTAATAAAAAAACCCGGTCTTTCTAAAATTGACGAGAACGCTTTCGAAAAGATGAAATGGAACAAAAGCTTCCGAAAAGTGTAAATAATTGAAATTTGTGCTGTTCAATAATTCACTGTGAACACTCCTTAGACCGAACGGAATTTCTTTCTTGTAAAAAGTCCTACATAGAAAAACTTTCGGTTGAAACAGCTTTTTCCAAGCCGTTGCCTGGCGTCACAACTGAACTTTTCAATACTAGTTTTACTTGAAATAAGGAAAGAGCTTTGTTTATCTCCTCTTCTACCCATCCCCACCCTTTTCCGCAAAAACTCCGCCCTCTTCTCATCATCACTCACTAAGTTTGCCTTCAAGGTTCGACAAAAAGAAATTTAAAACTTAGATGGAGCTAGCACTTTTTTCAACTTCATGGTAATTCATTTTTGAACCTTTTCTGTATGCCTCTCTTATTTTCTTAGTCCCTCTGTCTCTCTCTCTTTTTGTTCCTTTTTTTCTCTTCTACGTATCTAAATGTCTGTGTTGAAGTAGAAGAATATACATCATTGTGTTGGACATTTATGTACTCGCCCTGCATTCTCTCAATGACATCCATCCGATTTTTGTTTCCTCCTTTTTCGTGAGTTTTTCGCGCTTGAGATATATAACTACGTTTGAAGGTAATGGATCAGATTCTTGTGTGAATAAATCGGAAGAAAATCTATAGGGGATCGTAAATCGCGGGAAATTTCCATCTGTTTTTTTTTGGTAAAAAAATCAGCTTTTTTTTCGCCCGGGTTGAGGGCATCGTTTTTTTCATATTCGTCCGGCTCGTCTGATGCATCGAAAGTATACGACATCTCTTAGCATAAAAAATTGCAGACACATGATTTCTGAGGACCTTTAAATATGGAAAGGCCTTCAAAAGCTCTGCAAGAGAGTATTTCTCATTCAATGCTCTGGAAACGAAATTCAGAAGTTCAGTCCTCGCTGTGCACAAAAGTTCTGCACAATACTATTAATGTCGCGGCAGATAAATTCAGATTCTCCAAGCGCGTGGTTGAAATAGTCTTAAAACAAAAATTCAGCCGAGCTCGTACCCAGGAAGCTTTTATCTTAGACCTCAAAGTCATGTGAGCGCTCATAATCATCGCGCCGATGATCTCATCGTTTAGAGATTAATGTCGCGGCTGTTCTTTTGTTAACCGATTTTAAAATGATTTTTTTCAAGTAAAAAACCATAAATTTACTACTTTCCCACACTTCTTCATAACTTTAAAAAAAACATTGGAGTCTCAAATTCTAATGTTAGAAACGCAATCAGTTTTTCTTTTAAAAAAGACCCTTCTAATGTTTATTCAACTCACTGAGCTTCCAACAAATAAAAACTTTCTAGAAGTTCTGTTTGTATCAAGCGTACAACAATGGCCAGCGATATTTTTTAATCTATGCGAAAAGAGGAATTCTCATGTGTAAACTAGCGGAAAAGAAAATTACTCAGCGAGTTTTCTAAAGAAAGACTTTTTCTCTTTTTTGCCCAAACTGAGCCGCTCATTCAATTGTTCAAAGGATTTAAATTTATTGCTGTCATCAACTCGAACTCGCTCAAACCTTACACTTGAATATTATCCGTTCTTGCAAGAAAGTCTCTGTTCTGTGATGTAAGCGATATTCAACGCAGATTTTCCATGTGGTAATTAAAAAGTGGCACTATACTTTTTTTATTATCTTTCAAGGTTGGTTTAAAAAGACTGAGTCACAATGCAATTATCTCAATTCTAGTTGTGATACTTAGAAGAACACTTCTAATTCGAATCTGGGATTGATTTTAGGAGCGAGCTCTTAGTGTTCTGAAAACTCACATTTAGTGGTTATTTGCCAATAGAAGCCCAATTCATTGATAAACCGAGCTTGAGAAGTATTAGCGAGGAGAAATTTTTTCAGCCGCAATGATTTTTTTAATACAGGTCCTTCTTTCACTATGTAAGAAAGCGAAGGGGTTTTCATCTGAAAATTACGATCTTTTCATACATTTATAACTATGAATTCAAGTTTCCCTTTTTTTTCTAACTCGTTTTCTATGAAGACTCGTTTTCTATGAAGACCTAAAATCCCGATTGAACTTTGTACTGTAGTATAACATAGTCATTTCTTCAAGATGGTATACATATTGCTTTCTCTATGCAGATGATCAGAAGCTTGTTTGCCATAATGCTCATCTTCATCAGCTTGTCGTTGCATCTTTGGATGATTATGCTTTCTCATGGACTCCTGCTACCTCTATTCCCAAATGTCAGGTCACGTATTGCGGTTCTACCACAAATGCATACCAAAGATGCATTTGTCTTCTATAGCTCTTCTCTTCCTAACGCTCTCGGAGTTCGTAATCTTGGTATCACTTCAGCTCATCTACAACTTTCAATAACCATATTAACATAACGGTTTTTGAAACATACAAAATCATGAATATCATTTTTCGATCCATTCAAATCTCATCCATTTTATCTCATTTCTTTGTCCTTATCGAAAACTGCAAATAGGTTCATCCATATTCAAAACAAATAGGATACCATGTCAATATCAAACTGAAATAAATATACTTTATTTTCATTAGTGGTATTGGAGAAGAGTCGCGATTGAATTTCAAAAACTTCTAGGAAGTTATAGGGTACTTGATATTCAATGATCCGATCGTTAAAAAAATACTCTAAGCAGCACAGCATAAACAAGTAGGGCTTTTTTTCTTCTTGTAAGCAAGACTATTAGATATAGTCCCAATTTCAGAAAATATTTGGTTCCAAACGTATAACTGGTGAGAATAACATGTTGAAATGAAATTTTAACCAATTCAATGAGGAGTAGTAAGTCTTGAATTGTGAGAATTGTGACTAAACCTCTCAACAGCACATAGTTTTAACAACACTTGAGGGGCCTACAGCTCCCAGTTTTTATAAACGAATTAATGTATGAACAAGAGATCGGAATTTTATCGATGATTTTCAAGAGTATCAAGGCCTAACAAGGAGAATTTTCCAGAGTAGGAAAGCCCAGAGTGACCAGATCTGGACTTCGCGACTTCTTGTGAACGGTCGCTGAGCGTTTTCAAGACAGTGCACTAAGCCATATTTAGAGAGATTCCATATTCCGCTAGCATATTCGAGGATAGGACGTGAACAGATTTTGAAAGCAGACGTTCGTAATTAGTGCACTCGATGGATATTTGAAATCCTGATTAAAATTTCTACATTCTTCCAATTCTAGAATTTCGATCTTAACTATGGAATCCCACATCGATCGGACTAACCATAAAAAAATTAATGAAGATGGGAGAAGCTTTTGCTGATATAAAATCTCTTGATATTTCTCTCTCTCTCTAACTGTTTCATTTCATTTCTTTATTCCAAGCACATGAGATATCATGAAAACACAAACAAGAACAAAGTTAAATGCATGGACTTTCTTCTAAGTGGCGGTGTTTAGGGGTTGCGGTATAGATGAAAAAGGGGGGAGGGTGATATACTTAAAATCGACAATTATATTAGTCATGAACGAAAGGTTTAGGTAATATCTTTTCAGTAGGCAGAGATAATAAGTGTTTTTTGAAACTAGCAGTATTAGGTGTACTGACGATCTCAAAAGGTAATGAATTCCATACTGATAGCTGGCGAGAAACACATGTAGAAATAGAACATTTGCTAATATTATGAGGTGTTTTTAGCCTGAGCTCATGAGAATGGCGAGAAAATCTCTGTACTGCGGACAATTGAAACAAGTTCATAGTTTCAAGTTCACATTTTTTGTGGACACATTTATGAATAAATAATAGGTCAGATATAGCACGACGATATTCAAGAGTTTCTAGGCCTAACATGGAGATTCTTTGTGAATAGGGAAGTCTGGAATGGCCAGATCTTGCTAGGATTCTTCTCGTAAACGAACGCTGAACTTTTTCAATAGATTTTACTAAGCCGGGGGATGAGGGATTCCATAACTCACTAGCGTATTCAAGAACAGGTCTGACATAAATTTTAAAAGCTGAAGTTAAAAGAGGCGGACATGGTGACTTGAAGGCTTTTAACATCATGTTAACAAGAGCAGAGCCTTTTTTACATTTGTCTTCAACATGATTACGATAAGAGAAACGATCACATATGATTACACCAAGATCTTTGGCAACTCTACCAACTACTAGAGGTTGACTGTTCATGTAATAGACGCTGCGAGAATTGGATGATCCGAGATGAAGTACATTACACTTAGATATGGATAGGGACAAATTCCACTCTAGGCACCAATCGGTTATACGATTCAAAGCTAGTTGGATATAATTACAAGAGGTAGCGCGTCCCATTATCTTTATATCATCGGCGAATAAGCAGAATTTGATAGAATCGGGGATAGCTTCTTCAACAGAGTCGATGTACAACAAGAATAACAACGGGCCTAAAGATGATCCTTGAGGTATACCTGATATTACGGGAATTGGGTCAGATAGACTATTATCGATGTCTCTCTCTCTCTTTCACTCTGTCTCTATGTCTTTCTTTCACCCTAATTGTCCGTGTGTTCTATGAGAACCAAACTTTTTCTTCCAATACCATTTTTGAAACGTCAGCACTGTAGTAACCTTGTAAGCTGTCATGTTGTTTACACCTTTTTAGGCCATATCTACATTATCGGTTGAACAAGTTTGCTTAACATTTACGCTGAATTCAAATGAACTAAGTAACACTGGAAAGACAGATTATACTACATATCAAAGTGGTGCGCCTTTCTGTGAAGATTTACACAAAGAGATGAAGTGGATAATGTCTTTGCTGATTCTCTTACATATGGTTTCTTACGGTCTTTAGTGCGAAAAGGGGTTCTCAAAAAAATTGATGATCACTAAAACATCCTTTATTCGAATTCACAAAATCAAAGCACAAGATTAATTGATCGACTCATGTAATTGTTGATAAAAAAATTATTAGTGAAAAAATTAACCTTAGTCTTGCTGTCGATATTATTCCTTATTTTGAACGTAATCCAAAATTTCCACGAAAATTTGTATATAGTAGTGCCCAATGATTTTTAAAACTCAATGTTTCTAATCAAAAACTTTTTTCCCTGTTAGTTATCTTAGTCAAAGTTCCAGACTTTTTGTATATAAAAAGGGAACGTAGTTTGATAACTTAACACAGTTCATACAGCAACACTGAATGTTCAAAAAAGTTTAAGTCAAACACGCATAGATTAGCTTTATGGCCCAATATCTTTTGAAAATATAATTATGCTCATGATGTAGCAAACAACCAACAACTGAAAAGAAAAATTCAGTAATTTGTCACAAAGCCCCGTGAGTCTTTGACAGCTGCAATCGTCGTGACATTGACTTGACGAGGTTGTCGATGAGCGCTTGAGGTGTTGTTTTCCAGGCGTCCTCGTTCTTCCCAACTCTTTTCAGAGCAGTCCAAGGAAGTTAAGGTTAGGAGACTGGCTGAGCCAGTCCGAAAATTTGAACCTACGTCGATCAAAACATTCCTTGATGAGTCAGTTTCTATACTTTGGGTCATTGTCCTGTTGATAAATGAATGTAAGGTTCACAGAACGGAGAGCGTAAGACGTGGTGATTTTATTTCTTGACGATGCTTTATCAAGCGAGACGTTCGATGTCTCACTCTTCCTAACAACAAGTCAATAGGACAAGACGCAGATAAAAGCACGAAGTTTTAGAACTCAAGTTATTTGTCTATTTTCAAATTTCAAAAAGTTGTAAGCAAATCAATTTTTGATGTCATCTTTACAGATACATCGCACGATCGTTTAACTTTTTTTCAGAGATTAATGTCGCGGCTGTTAGGTTGTATAAAATTTTTTTACGGTTTTCAACCGTTTACTTTAAAGAATCATAACTCATCTCAGAGATAACTTTATTAATCGAAATATGAACCATTGGAATCAACACATTTTTTTCCAACGAGAAACGAGTTTATTCATGCCAGTAAAATAGAAATCCGGAGTTCTGGGGGCGACGAAATCGTTGAATGCATTTTTGGCTTCGTCAGTGCTGAGCTAGAAATCTGTTATTGAGCTGTGCGTTCTTTGTTTCTATTTCTCAAGTCAATCTTTGAAACTTCTGGTTTTTCTTAAACAGACTTCGTCAGTTCCTTCTAACAATATTTTCTTCATACGAAATTCGAAAGCACCTTCAATAGTATTTGGATTCTCCGATGTATCGCGGGAGAAAGTTTTTCTTTGCGAGTCATATCGAGTCTTTGCGAGTCATATCGAGTCTTTGCGAGTCATATCGAGTATTTGCGAGTCATAGCGAGTCTTTGCGAGTCATATCGAGTCTTTGCGAGTCATATCGAGTCTTTGCAAGTTTTTTTCGAAGAATAGTTACCCACTGAACATTTGAAGCGTGTCTATCGTCAGGAATGTCAGGAATGTCACAGTTTCTCATTAGAGGCTCTGACCAATATTCAGATAGATACAAAGTTTTTCTTTCGCCCTTTGGAAATAATCAGTCATGTTAGTTATCCACAGTAACTCATTACAGCAGTATGGAGGACATTACTTTCCCTAGAGAGGCCTTCAACCACGAAATCAGTCAAGAAGGCAACGAGACTGAGATTTGTGGATTCTTTGAGGGCTACACTACTCAGAGGTTGTTATTGTACAGTTTGAAGAGGAAAAGTTTCTCTAAATCTTAATAGAAACATATCTGAAGCCAGCGTATAATGAATCACTCGCTGTTGAGAAAACTTCTTCCTTGGTTTAGATTAGAAACTTTCTAGCCAAAATACATTTTTGTTTGAATTTCTAAGTTAATTAATAAAGCTCCGAAATAGATCTCAGCGACTTTATAATGGCCATATAATTCATTCAATTATTCCTTGTATATAATGCTGAATGAACTATTTTCTCATGTAAAAAAGTTATTGACCACGTGGAGAATTTGTTCGAGATATAGATAAGAAAACTTGTAGTGTTATACGACAGAACTGCTTCAATTTCAATCGCTTGGTATTAAACTTCATTGATCGAATAAGCTGCAATGCGAGTTAGAATAGCTATTTTGCTACTAATCAATGTTTGCAGATCTAAATATTTGCACTCGAGTGTTAAACTATGTAGGTAGTATTTCTAACCCCATCAAAAAAGCTTTGAAAAGGGTTGAAGAGATAAAGTTCAAAGAGCATCAAAAATATAAAAGCGATTAAGTTCTTTCAAAAATGTTATTATAAACTATCTACTAAGGTTCGTCATCATAATGATCTGTTCTGTCATCTCACTGTTCGGAGTGGTCGCCAATAGTGTCAGTTCCCTCAGCACTTGCTTTTGGAGATGGTTATTTGCTTTTTCCAGAAAAAAGTTCGATTTGAAGCCTGCCAAGAGGAACAGTTTCTCTTTTTAAAGTACGTGGAACCGAAAACAATAAAAGAAAGCGGTTGTTGCTGGTTTAGAACCAGGTCGGGCACAGGTAAACTCGTCAAGTCTTCTTTTGCATTTTTTCGCGTTTAATTGATCAAACGTTATAATCACCCTGTGAACCGTGACTTTTATCCATGCAAAGTCATAAAGAAGACTGGATCTTACAGCCTCTGGTTAACTTCAACGCGCATGGATGTGTCGAGTATGTCTTGCTGATTAATGAAGGTGTTGCTGACTTTTGTGAGAGCCCAGGGACTCAGTAACCCAAAAGCGTCTAACTCAAAAAGATAGAGCTTTGATTTAACATTTCTGACAACCTTGATCACCAATCAAGTGATAGCGCGTGAGGTAACCGTTTACAACATTTGATTTTGTTTATCAAAGGATTGCTAACTGGTTAACCTCCAATAAATCTAGTATTTTAAATTAGACGACGAATAGTTTTCACTGAAGCAGCAGACACTTGAGGAGACAGTGCAATCGAATTTATCTTCTTAAACGTGAGTGAGTGTTTTCACGTGACGCTCGCAAGATGTTTCGATAGGCTCAACAAAGTTAATTGGATCTGCAAAACATTGAACACAAGAACACGATGACAGTCCTGAAAATATTTGCGATTTCTTGCAAAAACGTGTAAACAATTGTATTCATTATGCCGTGGAATGCGAAAGATGGCGCTTTGAGTCACTGAGAACTATTCGGTGAACTCTATCCACCGCGTCCCGCTCTGTTCGGATCCAGGAGTGGTTTTCAAATTGCAGCTTCTGCTACATGAAACGTGACAAAAACAGAAAACAAGTCTTCAGAAAACTAGTATTTTTGTGGGTAAAAAGCTTTTTTAAAATACCGATTGTATCAAGTAGTTCAATGATGGATTTTGGAACTTCAAGTTTTACCTTTCAAAATCTACGTTTGCGTTTTTATGTTGAACTCACGTGGAGGATAGTAGCTAAGTACACCCTCCCTGAGGTTTTTCTATAAATTTGCAAGTATGCCCGGCAAATACAACCGAGATCTCTCTTCCTAGTCGTAGGAACGGCATATTCTATGAGCTTTTCTATTCTTTCAGTTCGTTTTGGATTACAACTTTCACACGATCGATCTGTAAGAGAGTACTCAAAAACAAAACGCTCATAGTGCAAATTTATCGTGGAAAAATATAAAAAAGTGCGGCGAAGAAAGAAATAGGTTTCTCGCAAATTTTCTCACATTACGTGATTTTCACTGTTGTATGTATACATATGTAGAAGGCTTGAGAAGTTACCCAAAGCTTTGCTGTCGAAGTGAGAGGTAGCTCTTACAAAAGTTATTCTTGGGCAATTCAGAACCACATTGCATCACTCGCTATAGTTGTGTATCTTCATATGTCTTGTCACTCTAAACTTTATGTTCGAACAAGGGAAATGGGAAATCGATCATATGTGTTAGAATGTAAATATTTAAACAATTTGTTTTCTTAGATTGTGCTAGAAAGAGATAAGTTGATCAATATTGCACTGAGAGCAACATAGCTCCAATTTCTGCTCCTTCCTGATAATCGTCGTATCCACGTATACTCAGCCTATGCTCAGCAAACCGGTTGTGAAGAAGAAGAGAAAGATAAATTATGACAGTATCTGCACGACAGTGTGTCCTCTTCCCCAGAAGAAGGTCTTCTAGTCCTCGGCGGTGATGTTAACGGGCATGTTCGGAGCGTAAGCGACGGATACAGCTGTCACAGCGGTAGAGGCTACGGGACAAGGAATACCGATGTGAAACCGGATTATCAATTTCGCAGAATCAAATGGCCTTGAAATACCTCCTTCAAGAAGAGAACAAGCCACTTGATAACTTATTCCAGCCGTCTCAACACCAGCCAAATCGACTTTTTTCCTGCTCAGAAAGCGAAACTTCCCTGCAGTTATCAACACGAAGGTGATTCCATCAGAATGATGGTAGTGACTGACATCCGAATCACAACACCAGAAGGTAGTGACTGACATCCGAATCAGCGGGAAGAAAGGAGGTTTTGGGCCAGTGACTGGCCCAGGAACCATAAATTGCCGGAAACTACACAAGCAAAAAGCAGCCATTGTCTCCAGAATCATCTTTCTGAAAATTGACCTTGAAGATGTAGATGCCGCACAAAACACATTTTGTTACTCAGTTGTAACATCCCTATAGAAGAACTCTTTGTACACACAAGTCTGGACGTCCACGAATAGACAAACATACGTGGCTATGGATGAGTGAAGTGCAGGAGAATGTGTGTACAAAGAAGTAGGCGTACAAAAAATAGTTTGCTGACAAGACGGATGAGGACTGGAAAGAATGAAAGTCAAGAAGCTAGCGAAGAGAACGGTTGCTTCCAGGCGAGCTAATCACCATCGAGGTCTTTACGATTGACCACAAAAGAAGGTGGAAAGGCCATCTACCGATTGTCTAAGATGAGGACGAAAGTGTTTTTGGACATTGAGCACTAAATACAAGTTTTTCGAGGACAAAGATGGAAAACGGCTACAAGACACTTGGGTAATTCTCCGACAACAGCACTTCGATGAGATCTCCAACTTTGAGTTTATGCATACAGCTATTTTCGAACGCACAAGCTCCGCCTGCCCCTCGTATCCCTCGTATCACGGTTGCGGAAGTGAGAAGACCAGTCAGCTAATAAGGTTGTATCCACTTTGCTCTGTTCCACTTTGCTCCGTTCCACTTTGCTCTGTTCCACTTTGCTCTGTTCCACTTTGCTCCGTTCCACTTTGCTCTGTTCCACTTTGCTCTGTTCCACTTTGCTCTGTTATACTTTGCTCTGTTCCCCTTTGCTCTTTCCCCCTTTGCTCTGTTCCACTTTGCTCCGTTCCACTTTGCTCCGTTCCACTTTGCTCCGTTCCACAAACTTCGTACCCATGTTAAAACGACCCTTTGCACCCCGAAACTTCGTACCCACGTTAATACGACACTTTGCACCCCGAAACTTCGTGCACACCTTAAAACGACACTTTGCACCCCGAAACTTCGTGCACACCTTAAAACGACACTTTGCACCCCAAAACTTCGTACCCACGTTAAAACGACACTTTGCACCCCGAAACTTCGTACCCACGTTGAAACGACACAAGTTTTGGGGTGCAAAGTGTCGTTTTAAGGTGGGTACGAAGTTTCGGGGTGCAAAGTGTCGTTTTAAGGTGGGTACGAAGTTTTGGGGTGCAAAGTGTCGTTTTGAGGTGGGTACGAAGTTTTGGGGTGCAAAGTGTCGTTTTAAGGTGTGCACGAAGTTTCGGGGTGCAAAGTGTCGTTTTAACGTGGGTACGAAGTTTGTGGAACGGAGCAAAGTGGAACGGAGCAAAGTGGAACGGAGCAAAGTGGAATGGGGCAAAGTGGAACAGAGCAAAGGGGAACAGAGCAAAGGGGAACAGAGCAAAGTGGAACAGAGCAAAGTGGAACGGAGCAAAGTGGAAACGGAGCAAAGTGGAAACGGAGCAAAGTGGAAACGGAGCAAAGTGGAAACGGAGCAAAGTGGAAACGGAGCAAAGTGGAAACGGAGCAAAGTGGAACGGAGCAAAGTGGAACGTAGCAAAGTGGAATGGGGCAAAGTGGAACGGAGCAAAGTGGAACAGAGCAAAGTGGAACAGAGCAAAGTGGAACGGAGCATGGAAAACGTCTACAAGACACTTGGGTAATTCTCCGACGCAATTCTCCGACAACAGCACTTCGATGAGATCTCCAACTTTGAGTTTATGCATAAAGCTATTTTCGAACGCACAAGCTCCGCCTGCCCCTCATATCCCTTGTATCACGGTTGCGGAAGTGAGAAGACCAGTCAGCTAATCACCATCGAGGTCTTTACGATTGACTAGACACAAAAGAAGGTGGAAAAGGCCATATACCGATTGTTTAAGGTGAGGACGAAAGTGTTTTTTGGACATTGAGCACTACATACAATTTTTTTGAGGACAAAGATGGAAAACCGGCTACAAGACACATTGGGTAATTTTCCGACACAATTCTCCGACAACAGCACTTCGATGAGATCTCCAACTTTGAGTTTCCCGCACAGCTATTTTCGAACGCACAAGCTCCGCCGGCCCCTCGTAGTCCCTCGTATCACGGTTGCGGAAGTTAGAAGACCAGTCATCAGAATGAAAGGTTCCAAGGCGCCTGGCCCCGATGACGAGCGGACCTGGTGGAAATTAGATGAGCTAAAGAGGAACGGGGGAAATTTTGGGCTAACCGATTTCTTTAACGCGATTGTCGGAGCTGGGCAAGCTCCTAAGGGTTCGAAGACCAGTACTATTGTACCGATTTTCAAAAACAAAGGCGATCCAGAAAACTGCTCGTACTACCGACCTATTCGGCTTCTTTGTCACACAATGAAGATCTACGGACGATTTCTCGAACAGAGACTCCGAGAAATTAGTGAGACTTAAGATAAACCAGTTTGGACTTGTGAAGGGCTCGGGAACATCAGATGCGATCTTCGCTGCACGTCCAACAGATGGAGAGGCACGTGGAAAAGTCGCAGCCTCTCCACCTTGCTTCTCTCGACCTTGAAAAAGCGTTCGATCGAGTTCCGCAACTAATTTGGTAGGCTCGGTGGGACCACGAATGTACCTGAACATCTCATCGATTGGTTTTTCCATAAGCTTCTATGTGTATTTCAGATCTACTTAGTTTTCATCCTTTCTTATTTCTAATCATTCTCCAAATCGCATCTGTTTCCCAAGAAAAAAATCGCAGGCTTGACCAGGACTGCAAGGTAGATGAGCTTTTCAAATTTGCAGAATTGAATGAGATATTATCGTGGTTTGTAATCGTAACAACTTCACTCCTTGTAGAGAATAAATACAAAGTTTTATAATACTCTGATATCCAGCTAGTTTTCTACACACAACTCGAAAATCACTCACCGTATTGAGAAGACTGTACAGGGTATGACGTGTTTTCACCCGAAATTTATTTATCTGCAAAACAATAGAACTGAAATTTACATGTTTCATTCATAATACTTACATCATCAAGTGGTATCAAATTCATTCGATTCTGCCTCCTCATTCTCTTAATACATCGCGTATTGTTTCAGGGTGTTTTTGATCACGGTCACGAAGATAGCCCGGTGAAAGATTGGTCCCAGCTCTTCTTCAGGACGTCTGCTTTAAGAAAATCCAAGTTGTTGTGAGGAGAAGCACAGACTTTGGCCTGCATGTTTCCCCAGACCGCATAGTCTAGAGGACTAAGATCGAGCGACGAGGCCGGCCATTTCTCTTTCGAACTGAATGTCGGGGAAAGACGCCGCGACACCACCTCTCGAACTGAATTGGCCGTAAGATCAAGTGCTCCGTCCTGCTGAAAGACGTGGGGACTTCCATTCTAGGTGTGCATCATCCGCAAGGCTTCAAAAGCAACTTGCGACACGGGCTTTGAGGTAGACATGGCGATCTAACTTGATCGTTAGACTCAATGAAAACAAGCAGGCTCTTGCCGTTGGCACAGATGGCTTCCCAGACCATAGCATGAGCCAGGTTGCTGAGTTCTTTTGAAGATTCTGCACCAACTGCCCTACCAGAGTTGAAGAAACAGCCACGAGTTAGTAATATTTAGAGAGTCGAATACACCTTCATCAGTGAAAAGCTTCTCACCACTGAAGATGGTACATTCAAGTTCGCCTGTGCGTGCCCGTGCCAACAAGGAGCGCATTTTTTGTTTCTTACTTCTTTATTCCGCTTGGTGAGCATCGTTCGCTTCCGAAATAGATAAGAGATCATTCCTAGAGCCTCAAGAACAATCCTCCGTACCAACCTCGCCTAAATTTGAATATCACGAGCCATTTTCCCCGATCTTTTTTAAGGATTTCGACGAATGCGTTTTATGAACTTCCTGATGACTCTCGAACAAGTATCCGTCAAAGGTCGATCACTCCGGCGACGGTCTTGAGTTCCTACAACTTATTTGGAGCGTTTTAGGGTTGGTGTACGATTGAATGGTGCACTTTCCGTATGTGAGCGATGTCCGCTGGTCGTTTACCTTGGGTGTGCATCCAGAGGATTACAGTGCGCATCGGACTGGCGGCGACCATTCTTTTCAAAGTTCACCGAACACAATGAAATTTTCAGGAACAAGAGACATAACATTCATGAATAAGAAAATTGCATCAGAAGAGAATTGTATGATTTTGAGAACTGTTTAAATTGCGTCCCTTTTTCGCGCTATAACTACGCTCCACCCTGTATATGTAATTGCATCAGAAGAGAATTGTATGATTTTGAGAATTGTTTAAATTGCGTCGCCTTTTCGCGCTATAACTACGCTCCACCCTGTATATGTAGCCTCAGAAAGTTTATATAGCTTTTATTGCATCGTTCATGTACAGTACCTTTCAAAAGTATATCATATATATTTTAGTTTTTTTTGAACACAACTTTTTGCAAACTCAACCAATCTTCGAGAAGCTTTTAGCATAGATTTTTTGCTTCCAATTTACACATAGTAATTACATGTTTTTAGCGTTGAAAAAGTTCGCAATAAAAGATGTAATATTTATTCAAATAACTTTGCAAAAAATCACGAGTTATACTGCAAAAACTACTCAACTTCGAACTCACTATTACAGACCAATTTCAACATTCCTTGGCATCAATCACTGCTTGATAGCGATGCTGCATCGAGTCAATTATGGTATCTATGAGGGATATCGGTATGCTCCTCCAATCAGTCTCAATAAGCTCAAACTTGACGGATAGATTCGATGCGTGCACGGCCCTGAGCAAGTTCTCGACTTCGTGGCAAAGGTTTCCGGTTATGTTGAAGTCGGGACTCTGACTTAGCCAGTCAAAAACCT
This sequence comes from Allodiplogaster pararmata, assembly GCA_964056735.1. Taxonomy (NCBI): domain Eukaryota; kingdom Metazoa; phylum Nematoda; class Chromadorea; order Rhabditida; family Diplogasteridae; genus Allodiplogaster; species Allodiplogaster pararmata. The sequence goes on along the minus strand of OZ057404.1, from coordinate 38,577,299 downwards.
CAAGTCGTTGTCGAGCGAGCAACTCCGACACGAGGCGAGACGAGTGCTTCGGGGGTCGTTTTCCTGTTGGAGAATGAATGAACTACCCATCGAATACAGCGAATAAGGTCTCATCGGGTTCTCAAGAACTAATCGGTATGCGGCTGCGTCCATCCGACTTTGAATATGTACCAGAGGTCCAGGATCAGCTCGACCGACAGATCCTTAGAAAAAGACGAAGCCGTCGCCATGCTTCGTTAGAAGCTGGTACTGGGGATCAAAACGCTTGCCTACGACAAAATGAACTGTATACCTGAGGTTGAGAGCATATAAAAACGAGATTCACCGCTCCAGAGTACTCTACGCCACAGCCTAGGGGTCCAAGTAAGATCATACTTAGCTCAAGGTAAACGCGCCTTTCTATTTTTTTCGCGGAAATGAATTGCTTTCGTGCCGGTCGCCTTCCATTCGACCCAGACCTTCGTAGACAGCGTTTAATGGTTCTCAGCGATGGCTTGAACACTGCTGGAGATGATATGACCCTAGGGACGTCGGTAGCAGTCCGTCTTGGGTGGGCACGAGAGGCTTGAATGATGTTCAAGTCGAGGACGCGCGTTGTACAGTGTAAGCGGCCCTTCCTTGCTGGCTTTGGAGTGCCTTCAAATGCACAATATACATCTCACAATATAAAAAAAAGTTTTCTAAGCTCCTCGGATACGTAGTCGCTTCGGAAGCTTCGTGGCGCCGATTGAGTGATTGGAAAGTTGCTGACGAAATTTACTTGCGTCAAGCCCAGCTGACGCCCCTTCAGGATTGCATCCTGGATTGGCAACGAAATTTCGTGTTCCTCGCAATCATTGTTCAGCAACATCGTTTCACACAAGAACCAAAAGGTAACGGATAAAGTGAAAAAAGAAGGAAAAGTGGAAAAATTTCATTTACGGCAAAGGTGAAATTTGGTGAAATGCACCCAATTATGAAATTCATTAGTTCATCACATAAGTTTTAGAACCTTAGAATTTCATGAATATTGCTTGAAGTCAAAAGAATTTGTATTAAAATCAAAATATTTCAATTTCAATTCAATTCATCTCATTTATTCATGCGAGAACAAAAACTTGTAAAAGAACTATGATAGGTAGTTCCGATTAGCATGGACACGAACTAACGGTACTGTAGTTGCTAGGGCCGCTGTTGATGACCCGAACTCATTGCAGAGCTTTGGTTTGAATGAAGATGTCTTTGATTTAAGTTGTTGCTCATGCTGGCCCGCCGTTCGCTTCCGTCCTCCGTCTTCATGGCGTCTATCTCAATCCTGGACCTCTTCATCTGCTTGACGTACTTCCTACTCTTCGGAGTTGACGCAGCTTATATCTATCTGAGGTCTGAGATGCTCTTCCTGCTCTACCATCGGTATTTGGTGCCCGTCTTCTTCATTAGCAGGGTATGACTTTTTCAGACAATTCCAATATACTGTCTCCCAGTGAGGAGAAAAACATTGAACTAAAACCATGAAAGTAAGATAGCAGAACGTTGGACGATTTCTCATTCTATACATACACTCACATGCAAATATTCATTCATTCATTCATTTCATTCATTCATTCATTCATTCATTCATTCATTCATTCATTCATTCATTCATTCATTCATTCATTCATTCATTCATTCATTCATTCATTCATTCATTCATTCATTCATTCATTCATTCATTCATTCATTCATTCATTTCATTCATTCATTCATTCATTCATTCATTCATTCATTCATTCATTCATTCATTCATTCATTCATTCATTCATTCATTCATTCATTCATTCATTCATTCATTCATTCATTCATTCATTCATTTCATTCATTCATTCATTCATTCATTCATTCATTCATTCATTCATTCATTCATTCATTCATTCATTCATTCATTCATTCATTCATTCATTCATTCATTCATTCATTCATTCATTCATTCATTCATTCATTCATTCATTCATTCATTCATTCATTCATTCATTCATTCATTCATTCATTCATTCATTCATTCATTCATTCATTCATTCATTCAAATGAGTTTCGCATATTGCAGAGAGTGACACAAGTGCTATGTTTAGTGGAAATCGTTAAAGGGAACAAAATCCTTAGCGAATGAAAATTTCGATGTGGATAGGGGTCTGAGAGATCTTCAGTGAGAGAAAGACGGCATTTTAAATGTCATTTTCTCGTACTTAAAGATACTATTTCGCGTGCTCTCGCAAGATCATCTCGTACCTCACTGATCCAACATTTTTGGGCCAAGAAGGTGCGAGAGCCATGATCTCATCGTGAAATATTTCAGTTATAATAACACTGACTCGATGATCTCATTCATCGAGCAATGATGTCATCTTTACAGATACATCGCACGATCGCTTAAACCTTTTTTTGAGAGATAAATGTCGCGGCAGAGTTTCCTCGCACAATATTGTGTGCAAAACAGAGTTCGAATTTTTTTCGGTGGGTTTCTAGAGTTTCAAGTTACACAGCTTGCAATCGCGAAAGATAAGAGCGGCTCTGACTATTACACGTGTAGTGACTATTACACGGCTCTGACTATTACACGTGTAGTGACTATTACACGGCTCTGACTATTACACGTGTAGTGAAAGTTCTCTTTCAACTCCTTCAAGATTGTTGATATGACCTATGGCCAATGGAGACCACAGTTCGCAACCACACTTGAGAATTGGGAGAAAATACGCCTTATACGCGCGTATATGGACTATAATAGAAAATGTTGTGAAGTAGCGAAGAATTCATAGCTTTGGTAGCCTTCAAAAGAGTGAAGGAGATGGAGCAATTAAAAAATCTGCCTAGGTCTTTCACAGACTCATGCGAGGAAAGACAGTCTTTTCCAATATTTTGAGTAGTACGCGAGTTTCTAGGGCCGCAACGCACAATTGAACATTGAGGAATGTACATGATAAAATACCCAGTTTTTCTTTAGTCATTAACATTTTTATTGGCTTCAAAGAAAGCAGGCTGTTCAGAAAACAGCCTTACATCGTCAGCATACAAAAAACAATGGACTGAGGAGGGAAGACAGTCAATGAGGTCATTTATAAACAGAGAAAAGAAGAAGAAAAAAGAAACATATGATCAACCGTATCAAATGCCTTGAAAATTTCAAAGAAACAGATATCGAGAGAGCATTTTTGGAGATAAGTGAAAGATTTACAGATTTAGCATGAAAAAGGGATGTCACTGTGGATCTTTTACTACAGGGTGGCTGGAAAGTACGCAGTCCGAAAGTCAAACGCTTTTGTATCGTAATCAATAATCCAATTCCTCTCAATTCAACACATTTTATTCTCAACATATATATATGTACAACTGGGTGAAGTCAGTTTTCAATGCGGCCGCCCTTGGCGCGGATGACTTGGCGGAGACGCTTGGGGAAAGCATCAGTCGTGGAACGCAGGTAATCAACGTCGAGTTCCTCCCAAGCTTTGAGCAGGGCCTTCTTCAGAGACGCCAAATTGGGGTGGGGACGAGCCGAGGCTTTCGCCTCGAGGACCAACCATACGGAATAGTCGAGCGGATTGAGATCCGGCGTGTAGGCGGGCCACTGCTTACTCGTTATGAAGGCGGGCAAGTTGTTCGCACACCACTCTTGCGTCACAACGGCCTTGTGAGCGGGCGCGGAGTCCTGTTGGAAGCAGAAAGGGCGGCCAGCGAAGTGCGTACGGGTCCAGGGAAGCAAGGCGCCTTCGAGAATGTCTTTGATATAGTTCTGCTTGTTGATCTTCACGCCCTGATCAACGAAGACGAGCGGAGACTTACCCGAAGAGCACACAGCCGCCCAGACCATCAACTGAGCTGGATGAGAGGTGCGGTGCTCGCCAACGGAGTCGCCTACACGATGGTGCGAGTGTCGACAGACGTCCCGGACGTTCTGGACGCAAAGGACTCCAAACTATACCTATCCCAAAGTGGTTTTTCTCCCGCAAGGGACACATCGAACAGCTCTCCCCCCAGCTGTCCAATCCTCTCGTTTTTTCTATTAAGGATCAGGGCCTTCCAGCGGCTCTGATCCTCGCCCTCCTCTTAATTGCTGGAATAGAAAGCAACCCGGGTCCTTTGCGATGGCCGTGTACTGTATGTCACAAAAGTGCTTCCAGCAATAGCGTTCGCTGTCAGAAGTGTCAGAAATGGACACATCTTAAATGTTCTGGTCTCTCATCCTTCAATGCCTGGAACCCATCCTGGAGATGTCATAGCTGTGTCAGACCTCCCCCAAGAAGCTCACAAACTAAGATAGATACCCTCAAAATCATCCATTGGAATGCTAATGGAATTCGGGGCAGAATCGTAGAGCTTGAGGACTTACTCCACGAGGAAAATATCCACATAGCTTTAATCCAGGAGACCAAACTAGATGCCACAGCCGTATCGCCATCGATTAAAGGGTACTCACTAATAAGACAGGACCGAAACAGATCAGGAGGTGGCCTCGCAATGATCATAAGAGAGGACATCCAATATGTGCTAGCAGACTCAACTCACGGTGATAAGACAATAGAGACAATGACTATCGAGATCCCCTCTACACTCGGTAATCTGAGAATAACTAATCTCTATATCCCTCCACGCTCCTCATGTCCACCGGGTTATACCACAGACTTTGCCCACTTCCTCAAACATACAAAGACATGCGTTGTGGCTGGTGACGTGAACGCCCACAATGAGCTCTGGAGTACTGGTACCGAAGATGCCAGAGGAACTGCACTCTGTGAAGCTATCGAGCAGAGCAATTACATAGTCTTGAACTCTCCTCAGCAACACACACGTAAGGAAACCTCTCCGGACATTACGTCAGTCACAAACGACATTGCGACCAACTGTTCCTGGAGAACTCTCGGAAAGCTAAATTCTGACCACCTACCAGTCCTACTCGAGATAGAACTGAGAATCCCAACGATTGGGAAACGAAGATGCTACATGAACTTCAGAAAAGCAAAATGGCACGAATACGAAATAGAAGTGAACAAGAGACTCGGCGAATTTCCGTACGAAGGAAGCCCTCACAGCATGCATTCCTTCCTGGTTGAAACTCTCAGAGAGGCGGCAAGAAAACATATACCACAAGGAAGATGCCCAGACTTCATACCCCGCCTGAGCGAAGAAGCCAAAGCACTCATCCGAAAAAGAGATCAGATGCGTAGAGCAAACCCGGCAGACCCATGTCTCCCTGAACTGATGACAAGGATTTCCTATAAGATCAATGACGATAAGCGCATTGCATGGGAAGATTTCGTGAACAACCTCAGACCCAACGAACCCACAAATCGTTTGTGGAACACAATCAAATCACTTGATGGTCGAGCACACAAACCCTCCCACGCCGCTATTGTCCATAAGGGTTCACCTCTATCCAGCCTGGAAGCTACCAACCTTTTCGCCAAACAACTCGCCAAACAAGCCGTCAAGACCCTTGATCGATCTAACAGGAGAACTCACCGCTGGACCTCGAACCTTGAGCGTTCCGACGTCCCAGTCGTCACAGTTGACGAAGTGAAGACAGCAATGAAGAAAATGAGAAGCTCCAAGGCCATGGATCTCGACGAAATCTGTCCTCTTATGGTTAAAAAGGCAGGCGAACAGTGTGCAAGATGCTTTGTAATACTCTTTAATTGCTCACTCAGCACCGGCATCATACCTTCGGCCTGGAAGACGGCCAGAGTTATCACGATTCCGAAGCCAGGGAAGGACCTCACGTCAATAAAAGGCTACAGACCGATCTCAATTCTGTCCCCTGTGGTCAAACTCCTCGAGAGAATCATCCTCCCCCACATCACAGAAGAAGTTGAGTTGGAAAACTGGCAACATGGCTTCAGAAAAGGACGCTCGACCACGACAGCCTTGATGGAGATAACGGGCCACATAACCAACGGTATCAACCAACGGCTCCCTCCACATCGCACAGTGATGGTTGCGCTCGACCTCACCTCGGCATATGATCTGGTCAACATTTCTCGCCTTTGTCACACTCTCGCCGAAACGTCCATCCCCAGAGGCCTCGTTAGATGGCTATCCAGCTATCTACGAGGTAGAGCCATCCGTGTGGACTTCAGAAACTGCCTCAGCCGCCAGCAAACCTGCTACGCAGGAGTTCCTCAGGGGGGAGTACTCAGCCCTTCCTTGTTCAACATATACTTGAATGGGCTGCCGAAGCCTCCCGAGACGATCAAACTGGTCGGGTATGCGGATGATCTGACAATACTGGCCTCTCACCCTGACTGGAGAGTTGGAGCCGACAGACTGAACTCCTACCTCCCAGCCCTCACCAGCCATCTTGGGGAACTAAAGATGGACATCTCGGCAGCTAAATCCAGTGTAACGCTCTTCACCACCAACACAAAGGAATGTCGTGAAGTACCAGAAGTTGTGGTCAACGGTGAGCCACTCCCTCTAAGTAGAGCCCCCAAGATCCTTGGAGTCACCTTGGACCAGATGGGAACCTACCGTCAACACGCCGAAGGACTAAAGACAAGGGCAACAAAAAGATTGAATGTCCTCCGAGCAATCGCGGGAAGAAGGTGGGGACAGAAGACCGAGACAATGCTGAACACATACAAAGCAACCACTAGAGCAGTCTTGTCTTACGCAGCACCCATCTACTCGCCCCAACTTGCCGAATCACATTGGACTTCCTTGCAAGCAGCACAAAACAAAGCCATTCGGATCGCAACTGGAAACCTTGCAATTGCGGACACTCAGCACCTGGCATACGAGAGCAAACTTCTTCCAGTCAAAGAACACAACCTCATGCTCAGCAAACAATTCACCGCCAAGGCCAGGCTTCAGCCCAACCATCCATCTCACCGCATCTGCACTGAAGCAAAACCTCCCAGGGCAATAAGAAAGCACGCCAAAGACATAGACATAGTATTAGGTGATACGGACTATAAAGTGGCCCTCAGAAAAATACACACGGAGACAGTCAGAGACTTTCTTAGAAATAGTCGACCCAACCCAGTTCTGGGAACTAAACCTCCTAGAATACACAAGTCCACGTCCCAACTATCCAGAGAAAATCAGATAACTCTGTCTCAATTGCGAAGCGGCCACTCTAGTTTCCTTAACAGTTATCTCCACCGAATAGGGGCCAATGAATCTCCCCTCTGCCCACTGTGTAGGATAGAGCCGCATACTTCGAGACATATTTTTTCGTGTCGCTGTAACCCCACTTCACTTAGCCCTATCGACCTTTGGAATAGGCCGCACTCGGTTGTTGATTTCTTGTTCAATTAAATCTCTCCAAAAAAAAAAGTGAAAGAGAAAAAAAAAATAAAAAAAATAAAGGAGAGTAAAAAAAAAAATAAGAGAGAGAGGAAAGAGAGTGTGGGCTTATAACGCTGGCGGGTCGAGAGCTTCGACGACTTCCTCCAGTGTCTCGCGAAGGAAGATCTACCCGTTGGGCAAGACAACAACAACAACATGAGAGGTGCGGTTGACGACTCTTCCGTTGCGATCTGCTTCCTAAGGATCTCTGGCGATAACCCGCACGTTTTGGGAGTTGAAGGCCTCCTCGATCGTGAAAAACTTCTCGTCTGAGAAGACTATCTCGTCGGCACCAGGTGCGGCCGTGTCGCGAAGCAAGGCCCGACTTCTCTTCACGCGCTCTGCCTTGTTCTAGGCAGATAACAAGGCACCCTTGCGAGTACGATAAGGGCGCAGGCCGAGGTCATCCCTGACGATGGTCTGAGCCGACCAGCGGGATATTCCGAGCTCCTGGGACATCTTGTTAATGATCCGCTTGGAGTTTCGGCGTATTCGCTCCCTCACTTCTTTTATCTTTGCCGGCGTCCGAGCAGATCGAGGTCGGCCATTTTTTGGACGGTCCTCAAGATTTCCGAGCTCGCGGTAACGTTTGATGGTATTCCAGACAAGATCTCGATGGACGACGAGGCGTTTCGCGATGTCGGAGTTGGAGTACCCGCGCTGGTGCAAATCGACGATAGCGGCACGCTGGAGATGGGGACCCGTCATTACCTTCAAATTTAAACAATCGTTGTCAAACTTCAACACGATGTTTAAAACACAATAAACTTCGAAAATCAAAAAAAGGAATCGGTGCGTGCACGAAATAGTGCGTAGCACACTCCTAAATCACGGACTGTGTACTTTCCAGCCACCCTGTACTAAATCCAGATTGATTTGGATCAAGAATGAGGTTACTATCAAAGTGACTGTAGAGAAGGTTTAAGGTAGTTTTTTTCGAAAATGTTCGAGAAAGAATAGCATAATGTAATGGGACAAATATTAGAGACATACGTTTTCTCCCCTTACTTATGGATAGGTATGCCTATTTCTGATTTCCAGGATAAAGGAAAAAATCTTAGGGGGGAGTGATGGGTAAAGGGACAGGCAAAGAAACCTTGCAAATTTTGACGAATACATTCGGAATAGAATCAGGAGATCTATTGTATTTAGGGATGAACAAAGATGAGAAACGATACTACATACATCCAGAGGGGTGACAATTGGTATTTATTCGAGCAAAGGAGAAACTGAGGAAGTTGGGTTGGCAATCGTGGACAAAAAAATCAAAAAAAGTGTTTGCTATTGGAGCGTTAATAAAAAAAATTAAAAAAGTACTTCACTGGTGAAAGATAACTACATCGCTAATGTTGCACCTTCTTTAGTCTCAGCACGAATTCCCGTTAAATGCAAATAGATTAAGGTGTTTTCTTATTGATTAATCTTTTTCAGAAGTGAATGCTCCTTTCATAAAAGCAACATAAAAAAATTACTGTAATTCAATGCCATTTCACGGAATTTCTTGGTGAGGCTGAAACAGGTAAAAAATCTTTGTTGCTTTTATCTTGCTGTAGCAAAGTACTCAGTACTCAGTTGAACTTCAACGCTCTTTAAGCGTTTCTTGCATCTCAGCAAGAAACTGTAGAGTTTTCTCATTTTGGCAGGGTATTCAAGACAAGGCAGAGATGACATACACACATGAAAAAATCAAGGGAGTTTGAAGAAGGTATTGCATTTACGGATCTTGGGAAACAATTAGCGAAACTTTATTCATAGCTTATTTTGAATGAAGATTATGAAAGAATTCGAAGCAACTTTATTTGTGGTTTACATGTACGTAGTAGTATAATATTAACAATGCACAACGTCCATGAGAAGTGATTTTTGGCAATCTCCAACCGCATTCGACTCAATACAATTCGATGCCTGCCGGAGATCTATCCGTTCAAAAACTTTTGATGGACTTTTTGGGCCTTGGTTTAAGCATTTGAGAGGCTTAAATAGGCAAGTTAATAACTTTTAAACTTTTACAAAACTTTTTTAAGAATTTGTTCTTCAGTATGTAATAAATATACTGTTTCTGTTCTTGATGTGTTTATTCTCTCATACGAGGAAAAAAAGATGATTTATTGAGAATTTGAATTTTGTGTTTTTCTGCCTAGTTTAAATAAGGAAAATTTATATTAATTATAATTAACCAGATTAAAAGGCTTTTTAAACGAACTTACTAGAGGTTTTTTCAGAAGAACGTCTAATTTTGTAAACTCTCATTGACAAGTGCGAATGGCAAGAGTTTTGTTCTAACGAAATAGCACCTTGCTTCACAAAAAAAAGCAAGTGTTGTTTTTTGAAGTTTGTGTCTTTGGATGTCTCATACTCTCTCGAGTATGAGACATCCAAAGAAGAAACAGGTTACGAAGTTTTATTTGCATCGTTTTGAACAGGAGTTTCTGAGACGGTTTTTCGGTATTTCAAAGCTGAACATTTTTTTCGTGTTTCAAAACACTTATACTATTTTCAAACGCTAAAAACTAAGATTTCACAAGTGAAAAACATTAATTTTTTTTTTTCGAGTTGCTATACAGCTACTTTAAAACAAATCTGAATACTAAAAAAAAGTAACCTTCAGGTGATACAATTTGCGATACCCTACATGCTCATCATGGCAACCCTTGAGAGATTCGTTTGGACCTGCGCTGAAAAAACGAGGTTTTTTCCGCCATATTAAGTGATATCTTGAGTCAAAAATAGAAATTTGGTCTCGATCAACGTCAACCACGTAAATCATTAATAGTTTCTTTCAACACATAACACTGAATTAAGCTACATACATATGTATATGACGCTGCCGTTTTGATTTTTTGCCATAAATGTACTTTTCGATGATTTTTATTTGTTTTATGGCAGATTCTAGCAAAATAGCCTTATTTTATGGCGCTGTCATCAAAATAGCCTTATTTTTTTGCGCTGCCATCAGAAATCAATTATTTTATGGCGCTGCCATCAAAATAATTGATTTTATATTGAATACCACAATTTCATTGAAAAGTTCCTTCATCAGTCCACTCCCACTACACTAAAAGATCCCACTACAGTATTTCGTCTATTTCGTGGCTATTCACCAAATTTAAAAACAGAATCATATATCAACAAAGCGAGCAACCAATACGGACCGGGTTTGCCCGAACGCTATACTATTTTCCATTCGCGATAGAGAAAATAGTACAGCGTTCGTGCAAACCCGGTCCGTATTGGTTGCTCGCTTTGTGCATATATGATTCTGTTATTAAATTTGGTGAATTGCCACGAAATAGACGAAATAGTGTAGTGGGATCTTTTAGTTTAGTGGGAGTGGACTGATGAAGGAACTTTTCAATGAAATTGTGCCATTCACCATAAAATCAATTATTTTGATGGCAGTGCCATGAAATAATTGATTTTCGATGGCCGCGCAATAAAATAAGGCTATTTTGATGGCAGCGCCTTAAATAAGGCTATTTTGCTAGAATCTGCCATAAAACAAATAAAAATCATCGAAAAGTACATTTATGGCAAAAAATCAAAACGGCAGCGTCATATATGTATGTATGTATCAAAATTAGATGTATCCGTGAACTAAGTGATTGCGAGCGTCTGCTTGGATTTTCTTGCAATCCGTGGACTGTCTGGGTGGAGCTTCACAGGGAGCCTGTTATGATTTTGACCAAAATTCAATAGATGTATACACATTTCCCAAGTTGTTTCACTTTTTTGTAGTAGAACTGAGATTCGTAGAGTTCAAAGAAAATCTTACGCAAATCTTGAACGAATACCTGGTTGAGAAGAGCTTACGTATTCTATTTTACATATATGTTAATTATTTTTAAATTGATAGTAAATTTTTCATGAATGCATCAACTTCCAAAAATGTGAAAAGTACTTACTAGTTTAGGTTTCAAATCTCATCCAAAAACTCCATCATCAAGAGCCTATAGTTACCAGTTGTTCTGCCAAGAAGTCTTCGAGTCTTCGAGCGCAACCAAATGCGTTTTTAAAATTGCTATTTAAATTGGTCTTCTGCTGGTGGAGAAGCTCCTTTTGACGCTAAGAAAGCCTATGACCTAGTTTCTTTGCAGCTTATCGAGTTATCTCAGCACTTGAGTTTCTAGATGAACGGATTTCATTGCTCCAAGTTCATTCCACGAAAAGTGTTATATGCCTTGTGGGAGTCTCGAACATATTTCTAATGAATGCGGATCGAACATATGCGCTATATCCTCTTCTCTCCATGCTTTTGATGTGCACAATCACTAGAAATCTGTAAATTGACTTTGCATGGAATCGACCGACTCAGAAAATTAGGCTACGTTTTAGTACTTTGAAGATGGAGTACCTGCGATCCAAGATTGATTTTCGAAGACCCAATCTAAGCTAACGGATGAGATTTGTTTAGTGCTTTCTGTTCATTGCGGAAAATACACTATAATATAATACTCATAAAATTTGGTACAAAATTTAATGCAAAAAAATTATCAAAAAATATGAAAAATTAAAACAAAAAGTTCAAAACATTTAATGACGAAGAAATGAAGAAAATATCATTATAGTTCATGAAAGCATCAGCAGACTTGACGGCAAATTGTTGTTGAATATACATATGTAAATCCATATTTTAGAAATAATAATAATAATAATATTTTATCGCGATGTGTATGAATGACCGGCAAGGAAGCAAATAATGAACTGTTACAATCTAATTAACACATGCGTGACACTTTACTAACTAAAGTGAGAAAGAAAGAAAGAAAGAGAGAAAGAGGATACTAGGACAACACATTTAAAAACACACGAAAAAAAATTAAAATACTATGCGTTAGCTATGAAAAATTAATCATAGGCTTACTACCAGAGTTCTAAACGCTTTGATGGATTGAGCTGAGAAAGAGTGCTTAGAAGACTTCAGCTTAGGCATGAGAAGGTGGTATCTGTGACCTCGTAGATTGTAGTCATGGTTAGGAAACAGGAATAGACTTTCAGCGGGTATTGAGGTTCTGCCAGTGATGATTTTAAAAGTCATCATCAAGTCCGCATGGTTTCTCCGTTCCTCCAAAGACTCTAGTTGGAGTAGTCGAAGCCTTTCAGGATAATACATCTCTGAAAGCCCTGATCTCCTACAAACAATTTTGGAGTAACGACGTTGAACCTTCTCTAAGAGACTTATTTGGTTTTTCTGACTAGGTGTCCATATTGTAGAGCAGTATTCTAACATAGGGCGCACATATGTGATGAAAAGCTTTTTGTATAGAGACCAGTTCTTCGATTTGAAGGTTCTAAGTATAAAACTGCACCTAGCAGTTGCTTTATTGTTAATGTTTTCAATATGCTGTGAAAAACTCAAACTATCCGAGTACTCGACCCCCAGATCTCTCACCATATTTGAGCGAGGTAATAACTTACCGTCCAAGTAGAAAAAATGAGAAGGATGATAATTTCCTAACTGTATTATAACAGTTTTAGTGCTTGAGATCGATATTCCCCATTGTTTGGACCAATTGGAGACTTTGTCTATGGCTAATTGTAGGAGCCCTGGATTATTAACAGTTGAGATTTTAACGTCATCTGCGTACATAGTTACTGCACAATCTTGAGGCACTAACTTTGGAAGGTCATTTATGTACAACAAAAATAGCAGCGGTCCCAGACAACTTCCCTGTGGTACGCCAGAAGGAGTTGCATACGGAGAGGAGTATTCATCTCTAATTAGAATCTTTTGCTCTCGGTTGTAGAGGAAACTTTCAATGAATCTCAGTAGTGAACCTGAAATACCATAGGAAGCAATTTTTCTCATAAGGTGTTCCAAAGGGATGGCATCAATCAAAGGCTAAATGGATATCAAAGGCTCATTTTAATATTCTCGTGTATTGGATTTTCCCATTTAGTTCTCCATTTAGATTAACCGTAGCTTTCTATGAAGAAGAGTATTGGCCAGCTACGAGAAGAAGAGTATTGGCCATGAAGAAGAGTATTGGCCTAAAATTGCTATTTAAATTGGTCTACTGCTGGTGGAGAAGCTCCTTTTGACGCTAAGAAAGCCTCTGACCTAGTTTCTTTGCAGCTTATCGAGTTATCTCAGCACTTGAGTTTCTAGATGAACGGATTTCATTGCTCCAAGTTCATTCCACGAAAAGTGTTATATGCCTTGTGGGAGTCTCGAACATATTTCTAATGAATGCGGATCGAACATATGCGCTATATCCTCTTCTCTCCATGCTTTTGATGTGCACAATCACTACATAGAAATCTGTGAATTGACTTTGCATGGAATCGACCGACTCAGAAAATTAGGCTACGTTTTAGTACTTTGAAGATGGAGTACCTGCGATCCAAGATTGATTTTCGAAGACCCAATCTAAGCTAACGGATGAGATTTGTTTAGTGCTTTCTGTTCATTGCGGAAAATACACTATAATATAATACTCATAAAATTTGGTACAAAATTTAATGCAAAAAAAATTATCAAAATATATGAAAAATTAAAACAAAAAGTTCAAAACATTTAATGACGAAGAAATGAAGAAAATATCATTATAGTTCATGAAAGCATCAGCAGACTTGACGGCAAATTGTTGTTGAATATACATATGTAAATCCATATTTTAGAAATGGATATCAAAGGCTCATTTTAATATTCTCGTGTATTGGATTTTCCCATTTAGTTCTCCATTTAGAGTAACCGTAGCTTTCTATGAAGAAGAGTAATGGCCAGCTACGAGAGTAGCTGAGCGACCTTCAAAAGTTCAATAATGTGCTTGATCCGTTGGATAACAAGCATCTCCACGCGAGTACTAAGATTCGTCGTTGCCAATGTCAAAGAGAAATGCACAGAAGTAAAATTATAGTGTTACGGAAATTTTTTCCGCACAGCATATGATCTCAAAGTAGAAAATTAAGAGGGGGACCGAAGCATCGACGACAAGATATCCCCACTGTGGACTGAGGGGACTGCCTTGGGCCATAGGAATACCCCCCATCAAAAGATATCCCCACTGCGGACTAAGAAAGCCATAGAGATACCATTTTCAAAAGAGATCCCCACTGCGGACTAAGAAAGCCATAGAGATACCCTTTTCAAAAGATATCCCCACTGCGGACCGAGGGACTGCTTTGAGCCGTAGAGATACCCTCTTTCAAAAGATATCCCCACTGCGGTCCGAGGTAACTGCCTTGAGCCATAGAAATACTCTCCATCAGAAGATATCCCTTCTGTGGACCGAGGGGACTGTCTTGAGCCATAGGAATACCCCCCATCAAAAGATATCCCCACTGCAGACCGAGGGGACTGTATTGAGCCATAGAAATACCCTCCATCAAAAGATATCCCCACTGCGGACCAAGGGCACTGTCTTGAGCCATAGAAATACCCTCAATAAAAAGATATCCCCACTGCGGACCGAGGGGAATGCCTTGAGCCATAGAAATACCCTCCATCAAAATATATCCCCACTGAGGACCGAGGGACTGCCTTGATCCAGAGAAATACCCTCCATCAAAATATATCTTCACGGCGGACCGAGGGAGTGCTTTGAGCCATAGAGATACCCTCCATCAAAAGATATCCCCACTGCGGACCTAGGGAGCTGCCTTGAGCCATACAGATACCTTCCTTCAGAAGAAATCCCTTCTGTGGACTAAGGGGATTGCTTTGAGCCATAGAGATACCCTCCATCAAAAGATATCCCCACTGCGGACCTGAGGAGGTGCCTTGAGCCATAGAGATACCTTCCTTCAGAAGATATCCCTTCTGTGGACTAAGGGGACTGTCTTGAGCCATAGGAATACCCTCCATCAAAAGATATCCCCACTGCGGAACTGAGGAGGTGTCTTGAGCCATAGAGATACCTTCCTTCAGAAGATATCCCATCTGTGGACTAAGGGGACTGTCTTGAGCCATAGGAATACCCTCCATCAAAAGATATCCCCACTGCGGACCTGGGGAGCTGCGTTGAGCGATAGAGATACTTTCCTTCAGAAGATATCCCTTCTGTGGACTAAGGGGACTGTCTTGAGACATAGGAATACCCTCCATCAAAAGATATCCCCACTGCGGACCTAGGGAGCTGCCTTGAGCCATAGAGATACCTTCCTTCAGAAGATATCCCCTCTGTGGACTTAGGGGTTTGCTTTGAGCCATAGAGATACCCTCCATCAAAAGATATCCCCACTGCGGACCTGGGGAGCTGCCTTGAGCCATAGAGATACCTTCCTTCAGGAGATATCCCTTCTGTGGATTAATGAGACTGTCTTGAGCCATAGGAATATCCTCCATAAAAAGATATCCCCACTGCGGACCAAGGGCATTGTCTTGAGCCATAGAAATACCCTCAATAAAAAAGATATCCCCACTGCGGAAAGAGGGGATTGCCTTGAGCCATAGAAATACCCTTCATCAAAATATATCCCCACTGAGGGCCGAGGGACTGCCTTGAGCCAGAGAAATACCCTCTATCAAATTATATTTTCACGGCGCACCGAGGGACTGCTTTGAGCCATAGAGATACCCTCCATCGAAAAATATCCCCACTGCGGACCTGGGGAGCTACCTTGAGCCATAGAGATACCTTCCTCCAGAAGATATCCCTTCTGTGGACTAAGGGGACTGACTTGAGCCATAGGAATACCCTCCATCAAAAGATATCCCCACTGCGGACCAAGGGCACTGTCTTGAGCCATAGAAATACCCTCAATAAAAAGATATCCCCACTGCGGACCGAGGGGATTCCCTCGAGCCATAGAAATACCCTCCATCAAAACATATCTTCACGGCGGACCGAGGGACTGCTTTGAGTCATAGAGATACCCTCCATCAAAAGATATCCCCACTGCGGATCTAGGGAGCTGCCTTGAGTCATAGAGATACCTTCCTTCAGAAGATATCCCTTCTGTGGACTAAGGGGATTGCTTCGAGCCATAGAGATTTCCTTCATCAAAAGAAATCCCCACTGCGGACCTGGTTAGCTGCCTTGAGCCATAGAGATACCTTCCTTCAGAATATATCCCTTCTGTGGACTAAGGGGACTGTCTTGAGCCATTGGAATACCCTCCATCAAAAGAAATCCCCACTGCGGACCAAGAGGACTGTCTTGAGCCATAGGAATACCCTGCATCAAAGATATTCCCACTGCGGACCTAGGGAGCTGCCATGAGCCATAGAGATACTTTCCTTCAGAAGATATCCCTTCTGTGGACTACGAGGATTGCTTTGAGCCATAGAGATACCCTCCATCAAAAGATATCCCCACTGCGGACCTAGGGAGCTGCCTTGAGCCATAGAGATACCTTCCATCAGAAGATATCCCTTCTGTGGACCAAGGGAACTGTCTTGAGCCATAGGAATACCCTGCATCGAAAGATTTCCCCACTGCAGACCGAGGGGACTGTCTTGAGCCATAGTAATACCCTCAATAAAAAGATATCCCCACTGCGGACCGAGGAGACTGCCTTGAGCCATAGAGATACCCTCCATAAAAATGCTGAGCAAAAAAGCGTACACGGCCATGACAAAAAAACGCAAAAACAACAAGAAGTTGACATTAATAAAAATACTCAGAACAATATTTTACACTCATGTACTGGGTTCAATTTTAACTCTAACTTCTGGTAGATTCACCCAAACCGAGAGGTTTGATAGGAGTCGATAGTTCTGAAGTGGCTCTGACTTCATACCTGTTGTAGCCTATGGTTTCAATAAATGAACTTTATATCTCAAAAAGCGGAGCGCGCATTTTGGCTCAACGCGGAATGAAACTCGAAAATACTTATTAATTGTTGAAAGTATAAATACGTTTTGATTGCTTTATTCTACTTTGTGGGTAACATTGAAAATTTTTGAAAAAACATTTTCTTTCAAAATTTAAAAATTTTCTTTCACATTCAAAAACTATTTCATCTTTTTGAGCTTTTTTGTTGAGTTTGCAATCACGCAGGTGAATTTTTTCTGTAGAGTTAAGAGATATAAAAAATAATTTTGCCTGACTTCGTTTTTCCTTTTTTTTTTGGAATTTTTACGTCAGGGGTTCGTATTCAGACATGTTTTCACTAGTAAATATGTACGTTTCTTTCCATCAATTTACAGTTATGCAAAGAAACGTTTGATGTGTGGTACGATACTCATGTTATGATGCGAATGCTTTTTAATAGTCTTTTTTCCCCGCTCTGTTTCACTCAATCACTTTCTATCTCTTTGCTTTATCTCTCTGTTACTCTCATTTTTCTTCAAGCATCGCTTCCACAATCATTGTCTATTTCATGAAGAGTAGTTTTTTCAATAGAGAAGTGAGCGTCATCATCAATTCCCTGGTGAATTTTTCAAGAAAGCGAAAAGATGGGTTAGCCTGGGAATTCGGGGACCAAGCCAGAAGATTGATCTGGTTAGGGATAGGGAGTAAGCCAACAGAAGGAGAGAGGAAGAGAGAGAACAAGAGCGAAATTCCAGTTGTAAATAAGAAGAATAGTATGAGAGATCACTAGAAGAGGAGAGAACTATAGAAAAACCTACAAGTGGGAGCGATAGAGTTAAAACAGCATTTGTCTGAGAGAAGGAACAGCGAAGAAGGTGGAATGGCCAAATTGAGTTGTTTAAAGGCGGAAAAGTGGAGGTGAATAGAATAGAGACAAGCTTGCGCCAATGATACAACGACTCCATGAGTGCACAATGCTTTTGAGCCTTATGAACTGAAATTTTAGGGGTCTAACTAAAAAAAAGTCGAAATCGAGGAAACATTGAAAGGACATATACTGCACAAGGCTCTTTTTCATAATAACAATTAAGAAACAAAAAACCTCTTTTACGACGACTTTAGGACTCACAATTGTTTGCAGCTTTCAACTTCTTTCGGAAAAAACAACAATTTTTTTTACAGAATTGAAAACAGTAGATAAGTTGAAGTTTCTAAAAGAGATTGAGCAGAAAGAAAAGAAAAGAGTCAGATTGAGCTGAAAGGAAGACATGAAAATAGTGAGGCTCTGAAGAGAGAACGGATGAAGAGGAAGTAAAAGAAATTTCGAGAGAGAATAAAAGGGAAAGAGTCAGAACCAGAAACAAAAAATGAGAAAAAACTTGATGAAAGAGATTATCAGTGAAAGTGATAGCAAAAGATACAACTACAAATATTCTGAGATGGAGAAAATAAATAAAACGTGTTAGATAATACAAATATTCTGCTCACTTTACATGAAACCTGTTTCGCTGGCTCCGTAATTAGATTTGAATAGTTGTTACAGTACTCGGAAAACTTAAAAAGGTTTTTAAAAAGTCCTGCTATCCGCGTCCATATTCTTTGTTCCAAACTCTATCCCAGTTGTAAAATGATCACCTAATTTTTTTCTTTCAGATCTCATTTGTTGATGTTTTTCGGAGACACCGGTAGGTCAGTGACAGTGCTGCTTCTGCTCATCACCAGCATTTCACTTCGGATGCCCGTTCTGTTTGCGATGGAGGTATGCAGTAGGTTCTTATTAAGATCAGTTTTTTCAGAGTTGACTAGCGTGATTCAAGGGGCTAGCCTGAAGGCATTTTGTCTCAAAGTCTTATTTTTATTGACGCTCGATCACGAGAGAGAAAATTCATGTGGTAAATAAATCCTTATCTAATACGATTTTTCAATGGCTGATGGAATGGTGTGTGAAAAGCTTCAAGTTCCCAGTTCAAGCCAAGAAAGTCAGAAGATAGGAAGAGAAGAGAAGAGAGAGAGAGAGAGAGAGAGAGAGAGAGAGAGAGAAAGAGAGAGAGAGAGAGAGAGAGAGAGAGAGAGAGAGAGAGAGAGCTTTGAACTTTCTGAGAGCCAAGGAAGAGAGCTTTGAACTGAACTTTTCTTTAAAATTTTTGAAAGCCAAGAGTTCATCTGGTTCTAAACTTCGGCTTTCATAATCGCGTCCTTTTCAATCTATGAGTCTTCTCTTCTGTTCTCAAAGTCCTGTTATTGAGAAGAGACGTTAAGTAGGAATTGTTATCTAAACAGAATTAAAGCGTTTGAACAAGCAAAGACAGCAAAGAGAGTGGAAGAGAATGAGAAGAAAGAAAGCGATGGGAGAAAAGAAAGCATAGTCATAATAATAAGGATTAATAACGAGTAAATGTGGAGAGAGAAATAAGAAAAGCCAGAAGAGTTCATAGAAACTGAGCAAGAGAAAAAAAGCGAAAAGGGAAGCAACGAATTAGGTTGGTAGGGGAAAAAATGTTTTAGAAATGCAGGACCTATTGCACTTGTAAAGAAGTGTATGGGTGAGTGTTAGGAAAAGTTTCTCATAACTGGATAATTGAATCTTCAGGGCTCGAACGTGAGTCGATATATTACACTAAAAATAGCTATCACATTTTTTTCATTGAGGAGCTAAAAAAATCTCGGTAATTTGAAGTCTGGTCAAAAAACAGTTGAGTTCGCGGTTTGGTAGTTTGAAGTTGCGGGTTATTTGAGTGCGAGCGAATTAGGAATACAAGCTGGAAAACATGCACACATACGGCGAAGAAAATTCAACTTGACTCTGAAAGACACGCGTATCAATACTAGAATTTTTTTTTAAAATGTTGTATATATATATATATATATATATATATATATATATATATATACAATTATTTTGACTTGTTGAGTTACCGCTTATCGAACTCTCGAAGCTCAGTGATGTGGTTCTGAGCATCTGCTATTCTGTGACACAAACCGATAGCTCTTCTAAAATAGAAATTAGAGTAAATTAAAAAAATTTCCTTATGTTCAGTCGTTAAGTAGAAGAAAATTGACCACTGACCACTGTACCTTTGCGCGTTCCGATAATTTTGATGTTTATCCGAGGTCGAACCCCAATTCACATGTATAGGTCACACTTGGCTGTAAATTCCTAACCGGGTGTTTTTTGAGTCATGCGCATCAATGAGCTGGGAAGTTGCTATAAGCATCACATAAAATGCGGACCACTCATTGGAACATTTGCAAAAGAAGTCAAAAAAGGCAAGGAAAAGGTGTTTTCGAGATCCTGAATGAGTGAGAAAAAAATCGGATCAAATTTGTTTCAACGTTTAGTCATAGCTTATGTTTAAAATGGTCGTAGCTACCAGGGGTGGGCGAAAAAAAAACCAAAAAATTTTTGAACTCATTTTTGATTCTGAAACCAAAACAAATTTTTCGAACTTTTTTTTTCGATTTTAAAAAACCAAAAAAAACCAACAAAAAACGAGAAAAAATTGTTTTATCTGAATGAAACTTTTTTTTCTCATTTTTAATGTGTTATTTTATGATGCTTCTCAAAGTTTTCTACAATTATTCATCTCAGATGATCATTGTCTTAGAAAAGTTGGACGGAGATAAAATTTAACGATAATTCGTCAGAATCCTTTCAGCTCCGCTAAAACATCGCTCACAATCCGTAGAGCTCGCCGGAAGAACCAGGTATTTCAGGGCCCTTGTACAGTTGAAATTCTATCCGAACCTATAATAGTATTATCTATGAATGCCACATGGATAAATTGAATCGTAACCCGCTGACAGGAATTTTGTAATTTTTAACAAAAGCAGTCACATTGAAAAAAGATAAACTCCGAGAAAACCGGAACTCGGTTCGATCGGGTCAATTAATTATTAGCACGCAAGCGCTGAGACTCTGTTTGTAAAAAAAACACTGAAACATGTGCCAGGCAGGCAACACCAAAACCACTGCAAAAACTCTATTTTTTGGCCCTTTTTTGGTTTTTTGTGGTTTGCTCTCAAAAAAAACTTTTTTTGGACCTTTTTTCGAAACTTCGAAATAAAAGTTTTTAGACATTTTGGTTTTTCAAAATTTCGAAAAAGGTTTTTTTTCTCGACTATTTTGTTTTTCGAATTTTCTAAAAAAGTTTTTATTCGAAAATTGTCGAAGAAACCAAAAAACCAAAAAGAAAAAAGAAATTGAACGACCCTGATAGCTACTTTCCAACTCACTATAATCTGTAAAATATTTCTATCATCATCAACGACATTATACGGACTGTTGTGAGTAGACTTGTAAACTTTTGCAGTACGAGCTGCGAGATTGGAATATCTTTCATTTTGTTCATCATTCCTATCCGGCATTTTAGGGGTGAAAATTATAGATTGTGAATAGTTCGGCGAAAGTTCGGATTCGCTGTGATAAATTATTTTTGCAACATTTCGTATGTTAAAAGGACAAATGATTAAGCTATCGCACAGAAAAAAGCTAGTCCACCGAGCGGGATCAAACCCAACCATCTCGAATCAAATCGGGAGCGCGTGTTACCATAACACCACGGGGACACATTTCTATTCCGTGGTGGACTAGCTTTTTTCTGTGCGCTGGTTCAATCATTTGTCTTTTTAACCAGGCTCCACTGCCTTCAAACTGTGTAACTTAGAATTTTAAGATTTCGTATGTTGTTGAATTCGTGTTTTTCAACTTAAAAAAAAAGTTTATCACGCTCACGCATTCGCCTTTCTATTTTTACATAAACTCTATTTTTACATCAAAAAATTATTTTTACATTAAAAAAGCTTATGCTATCGCAATAGGTTAGGCTTAGGCTAACGAGAGCGCACAAGAATATTTCTCATATTAATATTTGAAAAAGTTTTTCTTGTTGAAAAAAACATGAAGTCAAAAACATACAACAATGTTGCAAAAAAATCATCCCAGCGAATCCGAACTTTCGCCAAAATCTCGCAGCCGCGCCAGCCGAGCCAGCTCGCCAGCGTGGACTGTGAAATTTCAAAAGTGTTAATAAGGGCGTGTTGGCTGGCGAAAGCTACATAAGTGCAACATAACTGCATCATTCGTGGGCCTGCGCAAACTCAAAGCAACATGACTGCATCTTCAATGTTGACTGGTAGAAGATCAGAGCAACATATGTAGCTGCGTCATTTTGTTGACTCACAAAAGCTCAGGGCAACATAAATGCATATTTTTTGGGCTGGGAAAAGCTAAGGGAAACATGACTGCACCTTTTTTGTTGGTTTTCGGAAGCTCAGAGTAACAAAACTCTACAACTTTGATGACAAATGACTTTGTTTGTACAACATTGTTTGCTGGGATTTGTTAAAAATATCTATTGAACGGAGATTCTTCTTACAGTGCCAACTTCTTTAGTGTTTAAGATGTTGTATGGGCCTTAAAATGTGCATTATCATGTGTGCGTGTGTAGCTCAGTGGGGAGAGCATTCGCCCGGAACGCGAAAGGTCACGGGTTCGGTTCCCGTCACACCACACGATTTTTGCACAAGTTTATGCGAACAATCCGCTCCTCTGCTCGGTATAAAAATCCGATGCTTGAGATAGACGAGGAGTAGGAAATACTCTTTTTTACAAAGAGAGTGGTTCAAAGTATCGCATTCATTTTTGAATGAAACACGCCAGTGAAGTCCATGGGCAAAATTTCAGTTAGTTTTTATTCCGAAGTTTAGGCAAGCGTGTTTCGTGTTTTGATCAATATTCTAGTACACAGTTTTTTAGCCTTGCTACGTTCTCTTAGCTCTGGTTCAGAAGATGCTAGTTCTCTTAGCTCTGGTTCAGAAGATGCTAGTTGTGTGGAATCCGCATGCAGATAAAATAATGTGAAACAAATTATATCTTACTGATTTTTTTCTGGTTTGTTTTACACTATTTTCAACTTTTTTCCCTATAAATTCTCTGAGGTGATTTTTTAGTACTGTTTGACAAGTTAAACTTTTTTAACTTGTTCAAAATCCACTAGACGAGTCCTCCAGAGAGCGGGTAACCCACAATTACCGTATTCTGAACGCTTGAACATTCTTGGTCTTGAGTGTCTTGAATTGAGACGTATTTTACAAGATTTGAAATTTCTACATAAATGAATTCATTTAAAGGTCACTGTCGCACTTTTATTATCTATTCAGTCACTCCCCTCTCAACCTTCATTAGAAACTCCCACAATTATAGAATTCAAGTTTCAAGTGAAAATTACCCTTTTAAAGCTTCAACCTTTGCCTCTAGAGCTGTCACTATCTGGAACAGCCTACCGATCGATATTGTGTCTATTCCTGATAGCGAGACCGTTTCTGATCATCTTAAGAGTCTTCCCATCAGTTTACTACTACTGAACCAAATCATTAAAGACTAGAATTATCTATTTTTTTAACATTAAAATGAAAAACATAAATGATAAGTATTATGATAGAGTTTGTCGCAGACAACGAGCTAGGTGACCGTCGACCACCGGTCACTCAGTTAAAACAGAGATTGAACGTGCGGCTGACCTCCAACTGGCCTTGAACAACATTTCAGCTTGGTGTAAAAATTGGAATCTTGAATTGTCATTATCAAAATCCACTGTCGTCCATTTCGGTAAACAGAAGAGACCTCATACGTACTACCTTGATCAAGAACCTATACAATGTTCCAATTTGTTCAAAGACCTGCCGCACTTTCAACCTCTGTTTTAACTAGGTGACCGGTCGTGGACGGTGGGTGAGACGATGCGGAAGAATACTGGTTTATTGTCGGACGTTTCGGTTTTTTAAAACCATCATCAGCAATTACCCTAGAAAAAAAAAATTTCTAGGGTAATTGCTGATGATGGTTTTAAAAAACCGAAACGTCCGACAATAAACCAGTATTCTTCCGCATCGTCTCACCGGCACAACAAAGCACAAGAAAATATCAAAACCTTCACGATGCGAGTAACCAAGCACGCCAAAAACAGTAAATTTCAATATAGCTGCCTCTAACACGAGAATTGTTGTTCATAGTGTTGAACAGTAAAAGTGTGTTATGAGTGTTTTTCTTGTTTGGTACAAATAACAATTGGCTTTTCGACTTCTTTCGCGAAATGAAACTAAGACCTTTTTTCTCTGAGGTGACTATTATATATATATATCTTTATTATCACCGAAGGATAACTTGTTGAGTTACCGCTTATACGGTGTATAAAATTGGTCAGGGAGAACGGGATAAAATCTCGACATTTGAGGATCCACTCTTCAATCCATTTTAAGATAATCCAGTAGGTCGATGACTGTGAGAAGGTTCATTTCTTCTAGAATCATCGCGAACTCTCGAAGCTCAGTGATGTGGTTCTGAGTATCTGCGATTCTGTTCCACAAACTGATATTTCTTCTAAAAGTGAAATTAGAGGGCTTATAATGATTTATCTGCACTAATAATTACCGAAAAACAATAAATAAATCGAAGCGGGCTC
The DNA here is from genome assembly GCA_964056735.1 of Allodiplogaster pararmata. Taxonomy (NCBI): domain Eukaryota; kingdom Metazoa; phylum Nematoda; class Chromadorea; order Rhabditida; family Diplogasteridae; genus Allodiplogaster; species Allodiplogaster pararmata. The sequence goes on along the minus strand of OZ057404.1, from coordinate 38,552,848 downwards.
TGCGTTCTACAAGCGAATCTAAATTGAATAGCTTGAGACGTTGGGATAATTTAGATTAGAGTTATTGCAGCGAGATAACGCCCTCTTTGTAAAGATTCTTTGTGGAAACTCCAGTCTTTTTGAACAATTATTTCGAGAAGTTGGTGAAAAAAATTGTGGTTCCGTATTTTAGAAGAAGCCTGATATATGTGGTATACACAGTTTTGTGACCGTTTAAATCTAGGCATCCAAAGACTAAAAACTTGAGCGATTCGACTCAAACTTCTGGCACGTATGATTTCAATGTGCTGTTTAAAAGTGAGCTTACGATCAATATAAATGCCTAAGTCTCTTACTAATTCTACATTCTTAATTTTTGTATTATCTACATATGTAGTAGTTCTATTGATATTGCCTTAAATGAAGGCAGCTTATTTTATTAACTGCAAGTGGTAAACTGAATTTAGATGACCAATTGCAAGTTTCATGATAGCTATTTGTAAACGACCTGGATCATGACTATAAATTTTCAAATCGTCCACGAATAAGGAAAAATACAGCTTTCGATATCGTTAACAAATGAAAGAAAGAGTAGGGGCCCTAGGACTGTACCTTGCGGTAGTACAGGGAAATAATCCGAGAAATTGATATTTATAAGTACCCTGAATAATCTATTCTCAATGTTTTTATTCTATTGGTTCTATTCATTCTATTCTCATTAATCTATTTAACGAAAATTCTTCATATACATAGATTAAACCTGCGGCTGGGAGTAATAGTCGATAACCAATTTTCCTATCGAGATTATATCACTCACAAACAGGGTTTTTCCGCAAAAAAACTTGTTAAGAAAAGGTTTTCTCTTAAACGTATGGCTTATATTTCATTTTACGCGTATAATAGTCAAGGTCCTTGTGTTTCTGGTACAACCAGAGCAGTTGAATGTGGTAAAGGTAGGTTTTGTGCAGTTTCAAAGTTGACAGTGTATTCAGTTAGTGCTCTATGTATAAGATATGATCGTTGATTATATTACTCTACACAACTTAAAAAAGATCACCCCCGGTGGATAGTCCGTGCGATAGCCTTATTTGAAAAACTCATTTACCTTGTTCTCTTAGTCACTAGCTTTTTTGTGGACTAGCTTTTTTCTGGTGCGATAGTTCAATCATTTGTCATCTTAACCAGGCGTTACTGCCTTCAAGCTGTGTAACTTAGAATTTGAAGATTTATCATCCAGCTTCCATCTTTCTTCTGTCCTAATCGTGAATTCTGGAGTTACGCTCCATTCATGACGCAATCGCTTAATGAGCATGCGTGACTAAGAGAACAAGACATATGAGCCTTTCAAACAAGACTATCGCACGAAATAACCATATGTCCCCGTGGTATAATGGTAACACGCGCTCCCGGTTTGAGTCGAGAAGGCTGGGTTCGATCCCGCCCGGTGGACTGGCTATTTTTCTGTGCGATAGTTCAATCCTTTGTCATATTAACCAGACGTCACTGCCTTCAAACTTTGTAAATTAGAATTTGAAGATTTAAATCATGAATAGGTAATCATGTTGGTTGAAGCAACAGTTCTGACTTGGTTTTTCTACCAAAGAGAATAAGAACTGAGTGATGTCAGTGTTAACTTTCAGTTTATTCTCGAATCATCCGTCTTGAGTCAGTGTACGATTTGAAAGAACTCATGCCAGCTCACAGGTACACGAGTACCCTGACTGCCCGGAGTTCTTTCGCAGCCTTTCCGTCAAAGTCATTGAGTACTGGGGAACGAGTCACGCTTACTACATCTTCGATGT
>OZ057404.1:38092522-38550867 GCA_964056735.1 Allodiplogaster pararmata | reverse complement strand
ATCAATTTAAAGCGCCTGATCAATTCTAGCCATAGATATAAAATATATATGTGTATATTATGATGAGTAAAAACTAACTCAGCTAAAAAAAGTGATCAAAATTGGTCATTTTGAACTCGCTCAACTCCCCCCAAAGATTTTTTACTATCAGTGGATAGTATAAGTTTTTTTACTACCCGAAACATTTCAACTAAGTTCCCATAGCGAACTGCAGACCACTTCTCTTTTTTTTCCGGTTTAACTCAGAATAATGTACTCAAAAATAAAATCCAAAGGAAAAAATTGGAAATTTCAGAAACGGTAATGAAAAAAACTCTTTCCCGGACTAAACCATGTTACAGGTCATGCCATTCTTCATTCTAGTGACGTTGAATTCGGTGATTGTCATTCGATTGCTAGTTGAGAACAGCAAATCCCAAACGGGGAAGCAGGTGAGATAGTAAGTGATTTATCAGCATAATAGAAACATTATGATAGAGCCCAATCTGTTGAGAGCAAAGCTGAGTGCTGCCTACTTCAACTAATTTTTCAAAAAACGCTAAAAACGTCGCGTGAAAGAATGTGTTGTTTGAAGTGCAGGATTAGGAAGACTTGAGCTGTTACAACTCCTCAACTAAACCGCATTAATAATTACTAACTTGCTTTTTTTTGTCGATACAAACGTAGGCGGCGATAACCTTTCATTGCTCTCGCTATTAGGACAAGGCATGAATTACGATACATGTTTCAGGTTTGTATGCAGCAGAAGATGAAGAAGGCATCTATTATCGCGACCAACTCAACCCTTCCCGAAAACTATGTTCTTTTAGAAGTTACCCATGAGATGATGCAGGAGACTGTCGTCACAAAGTAAATTCATTCCACCTTTCCATTCTAATTCATTCCACCTTTCCATTCTAATTCATTCCACCTTTCCATTCTAATTCATTCCACCTTTCCATTCTAAATGTTCATTGAATTTGCAATTCTTTGAAGAGAGAAAAGTCAAATAATTCTATGAAAAAAGTCATAGAATTATTTTCCGTAAGAGGCTTTGACCAAAGAGGAGGGGGGAGGGGGAAAGAGGGAATCGCTGTAGGCAGTGGTAAAAAATTTTTGATACCAAAGTTGAACCTAAAGAGTCTACAATCTCGATTTAATAGAAAAATGAGAAAAAATTCGTTGTGGGCAAAGTTGAGCAAAACGAAAGTGAAGAGTTCAAAGCTATTTTTTTCTCTTCAAAATGATTTTTACTTTCCAGGAAGACTCTCAGTTTTCGTCACGTTGAGCTTTTCTCACCGAAGATACGAAAAATGTGGTTTATATTGCTTTCAGCTGCTCGCAAAACCCCGTTTGTGTTGTTCAAAGGAATATACGCGAGAAAGAGGTCCAGCTCCGGTCTGCCATATACACTACTGTTGTGATCGTGATGTCGTATCTCATCTGCAATGGCTTGCACTTGGTGCTCACTGTTCTGGAAAGGACGGGATCCAGTCTACTTTTCGACGAGTTTGATGTCATTTTGTTATCTTTCATAAAATAATTCATTTTATTCATCGCGGCAAACGATCAGCTTTGAGGCAAATCTACGCAGCATAACTTTACAACTCATATCGATACGTCTCATTGAAAACAAGGATTGTTTTCCGACTGATACTTCTCTCATTTATATTACGGACTGGGTAGCTCATTAATACTGTAATAGTATTACGGACTGGGAAGCTCATTAATACTGTAATAGTATTACGGACTGGGTAGCTCATTAATACTGCAATAGTTTTATTTTATAGTCTCTAGTTCCACATAGTCCTATCTGCTCCTATAGACTGGTGACCCATAATTCTCTCTCAGCCATTGCTTTTGCAATCTAGAACATATCCATATACCACCATTGTTAGACAGTCATATTACGACGGTTCCGTTTTCCTATAAGCAATCTCTGGTCGGAGAACTCCTGATAGAAGCATCTTATTATTATTTTTTCTATATTTCTGAATGCACTATGTACTCTCAAGCACATACTTCAACAAAACTTATCGAACAATACGGCAAAACAATGGCAAGAAATGCTACCAATCGCATACTAATTTAACTTTCGGTAGGACATCTTCAATAAGTCGATTCAAGAAAAAAATCGATGGTTTTATAATTCAATATCCTATTCGGAATGCGTTTGTGCGAGTGGGGCAGATGCTTCGAAAAATACTCCTTTTCAATGAAAAACTTTCTATTGAAGATTCAATGATGAACTTCCTATTAAAAACTCACCACTCTGTTCTCACTCACCACTCTGTTCTCACTCACCACTCTGTTCTCACTCACCACTCTGTTCTCAAGATCGAGCGGTGACCTTTCTACTTGCTCCAATTCATTTCCATTTCTACTGCCTATTCGCAATTATGGCGGCCTCGACAACAAATGAAGATGCAGCTCTCCTACAAAAATCTCTGAAAGACTTTCTTGACGCGGAAGAGAAGACACCTTCTCTTCCACTCCACGTCGTACTTCTCCTGAGAACCTGCAACGCTCTTTTCGACAAGTTCTACACAAGCTCCGTCAGCCAAGAGACCATCCGAAAGGAGATCGATGAGGAGAAAAGGCTTCGCTCCGCCGTCATCGAAAGGGCTCCTGAAAACACCGATGCTCGTCCTTCCGCACAGACTCAGCACGATTCTCAACTCATTACCAGTCTTCTAGACGCATCTGGTATCGCCGTCGGTGGAATCTCTCACTTCAGAATGGGAAAGCCGCCGAATACGCCAGGAACGAGTTCGTCTAGACTTCTCAAAGTAATCTTCCCCACCAAAGGACATCAAAGACTGTTTCTTTCAAAGAGTGCCTTACTACGCAAGAATAATCAATTCCAAGGAATCAATGTCCGACCCAGTCTTACTAAAGAGCAAAGAGAGAGAGAGAGTACTTGCTAAGACAAGAGAAACGTAAGTTATTATCGGAAGGAAAAGACTACGTCATCTTCGATGGTGAATTAATGCCCCGAAATGAAGCAGACCAAAAGCGACGATCTCCAGCACAGCCGCGCTACTCCGCCTCTCCAAATGCTCGAAGCAGTCAGAACATAACAGTACGACCTCCGAAGTCGACACGAACAAGCAGCGCCCTCATTCGAAGCCAGACGAATCCTACGCCGAAGACGTCAAACTGAGATCATGTACCGGTCTGAAAGCTTTCTATTTCAACATTCGTTCAATTAAAAATAAACTTTCATTGTTCCGTTCCTTTCTTGAAATAGAGCAACCAGATTTAGTAGCTCTTAGTGAAACTTGGCTTAACTCTAGAGTAGCTGATTCAGAAATTACCGGTCTTCTTCCTTACAATGTTATTAGAAATGATAGAGACTCTAGAGGAGGAGGTGTGGCTCTCATAATGCGGGATCATTTTACTTTCGCTAGACAATCATTTTGTGATACATGTGAAGTTGTTGCGGTTGATTTGTTCTTAGCAAACTCATTCTGTCGTATAATAGTTTGCTACCGTCCTCCAAATTACAATGCTGAACTAACTACTACATTATGCGATTTGTTAGTAGACTTAACAGCATCTTGTAACTTCCCAGCTATCGTAGTAGGAGACTTCAACAGCGACTTTTTAACTAATCCGTCAACTGTTTCCGATACGATTTTACGGTCTTTCGTAGATACTGCTGGCTATAATCTTATGCTTAATGATCCGACTCGCCATACCAAATGTATAGACTGGCTTTTGACAACTGAGAAGAATATTGTATCTAGCCCTTGCATCATTCCACCGTTTCATTCATGTGATCATTCTGGAATTCAGTTCACCTTGCAATTTTCTTTTGCACTTCCTGAAAGCGATGTTATTCTTGATTTCGCTAGAGCTGATTTTGAAGCACTGAATGAATATTTTTCAAGTATAGAATGGGAGAATCGTTTTGACTATTTTCATGATATTGATGATTTGTATAATCGTTTCTGTAAAATAGTGCATGATGCGATAGAATTACATGTTCCGAGACGACTCCCTCGTTCTCCATTTGCCTCTTATCCTTCCTATATACATAGACTCATCAAATACAGAAATTCACTTTTTCTTGATATTACAATACCCTTCATTCGCACTATTTATATGAAAGCTAGTTCAGACCTTCTCAAACAAGTTAAGAAATGGAATAAGTATTGTGAGAGGAAAAAACTGAAGAGAGCAGCTGACCTCTATCGCCATATTGCTACCCTCTCTAAACCTAAATCAGCTCCCCCACGTTGTTTGAAAACTGCTACTGGTTGTACTGTTGTTGATTCTCTCTCGAAATGTGATTTATTAGCTTCCGAGTTTGCATCTTCTTTCACTAAAGACGATGGCTTTCCTCCTCCAATCTACAGTGATTCTATTCCTCCCCAACCAGATGATCATTTGTTCTTGCCATGTAATGTTTACCGAGTTCTCTCCAAGCTCAAACCTACTGGTAGCGTCGGTGCGGATGGAATTCCTCGAATAGTTTTCAAAAAGTGTGCCAAATCACTTGCTCTTCCGCTCACTCACATTTTCAATTTCTCTTTATGGCTTGGTAAGACACCTTCCGTATGGAAACATTCTCTGATTACTGCTATCCCTAAGTCAGCGAAAGACTCTTCCCTACCGTCCTCGTATAGACCAATATCCATTCTCTCCCCTGCTTCTAAAGTCATGGAACGTTTGATAAGAGCTATCATCGATGAACATTTAGCGAAATTCGAATTGTTACTTCAAAATCAACATGGTTTTCGCTCCCGTGCTTCTGTTGTTACTAATCTTTTAGTCTGTGAAGACGAATGGACACAAGATATCAGTAAAGGCTTATCTATCGATGTGATTTATCTAGACTTTACCAAAGCTTTCGATACGATAAGTATACCTAAGTTATTGACAAAACTTGCACGTTTCGGTTTGTCCCTATCTTTGATGTCTTGGCTAGAATCTTTTCTTGACGGTCGAATATTTTCTGTACGAATGGGCAAGACAATATCTGCTCCTCAACCTGTGACATCTGGCGTGCCACAGGGTTCCGTATTAGGACCACTTCTGTTTTCTCTATACATTAGCGAATTGAATTATGTGCTTAGCCCTTATCCGAATATACGCTATCAAGCATACGCAGATGACATTAAGTTATATGTATCTCACAGTGCTCACAATATAACTGAACGAACTATCGAAATGCAGAATTGTCTAGATAATGTGTATAATTGGTGCGTAGCCAACCATCTTTCTTTATCTTCGAACAAGACCTATCATCTACGCTTAGGCAAAACTTCTCCTCCTTTCAATTATCACCTAAATAACTGTGTTTTAAAAGTATCTACTCAAGTGAGAGACCTTGGAGTCCAACTAGTACCATCTCTTCGCAGACATGACGCGATTCTTGAACGAACTATGAAGGCTACTAAAGCGATGTATGCTATGCTCCGCTCTATAAGCATCAATGATTCCCAAGTACTTGTTAAGTGTTTCAATACATATGTTCTACCTCATCTAGAATTTGCCTCTTGTCTATGGAATCCAATATACCGGAAGGATTCTGGTCTCCTAGAAAAGGTTTTGAGATCTTTCTCTAGAATACTCTTTTATCGATGTTTCCCACAGCCTAATTATCCTCTCAGCCTTCCATGTTACAGAGATCGTCTGAATCTAATTGGCCTAAGTACTTTAGCCGAAAGAAGGGTGATTGCCGACCTCAAAATGGGTTGGAAGATCTTCAATGACAAGTCTATTATTGAAAAATCACGCATTTTCAAGAGCACCTCCTCTACCCGCACTAATATGAATGGTATTGCTATTGAATGTACTTCTTCGACTTCTAGATTCAATTGTTTCGGTTTACGTGTTTCAAGAATGTTTTACGTAATCCCGAGTGAAATACTGAATTCAAGAACATTAGAGCAGTTTATAAATCGTCTCCGTAACGAGAATGTGATATGTGACCTGGAGAATAACTAGTAGCATTTAAATATTTGCCTTACTTTTAGATACTTGCCTTACTTTTAGATATTTGCTTTACTTTAGATATTTGCCTTAGTTTTAGTTATTCGCCTTACTTTAGATATTTGCCTTACTTTAGATATTTGCCTTACTTTTAGATATTTGTCTTACTTTAGATATTTGCCTTACTTGTCGCCACACTTGAATATTATTTACAATGTCTCTCACCATAACTTTGCATTGCAAAATGTCGATAAAATAAAATAAATAAAATAAAAACAGCCCATGTTGAGATCATCAAATGGTATTTTTTGAGCCAGAGTGCACAATTCAATCTCATTCAGTCGCTTGGAATGCTTAATGAATAATCTGGTCGTGGAAAAAACTTGTGATTTAAAACTCTAGAAAACCATTTCGTAGCTTTTCCTGCCAACTCAGACCCTTTCTTGTAAATATGATTTCAGAAGCAAGAGAAAAACTCCAAAGTAAGTACAATGTATGTCATTAAACACTCAACTAGCACTTTTGGATCATTGATGTTAATGCACGAAGCATAGAGTATATGACTGGTCGCATTCAGAGTTCGATAAACATTGGCATCTTTTTTCGAAGTGCAGAAAAACTAGAAAACCGATATATTTCACATGAGTCTGTTCAATTTAAGTGAAATCGTTCACGCGTTAATCGGAAGAAAGTATTGAGTTTCCTATATAGTTGCAAATGGTACGTGTTGTTTGCGGATAAAATCAGCTGATTTTCTCTGCAACAAGGTGAAACGACATCAAGACAACTTTGAATTTCGTAAGCGTGCTTCACTTCTCTGGAGAAATTGTGGGAGATATACAGCTTGATTTAATCTTCATATGCTTGATATCTTCTTCTTCTTCTTCTTAGCGTTGTCCCGCGCCGGCCGAGGTTGGAATAGGGTCCGCTGTACGGCTTCTAGCTCTCCAGAAACATCTGTCCGTTGCGTCTTCCGAGTGGAGTCTTGCAAGGCGCAGGTCTTGGTTGAGCGTATCCATATATCTTGTCTTCGGTTTGCCTCGCGGGCGTTTTCCTGGTACTTCCATGTCATATCTGACATTGAGAAAAGGCTTGAGGGCGTAGTTCAACTCACAGATAAACAGAGTAAATGAAATGTGTCGTAGAGCGGAGCCTCGGGGACAGCCCGAAGTAACAGGTTAAGGAGAAGACATACTCTTCTTCATCCGAGAGGAAAAGTAACGATCAGAGAGAAATCATCTGAGTCATGACATATTCTCTTGTTCCTAGCGTTTTCCCAAGCTGGTCGAGGTCGGAGTAGGGTAAGGTGTGCGGTTTTTAGCTCTTAAGAAATTTCTGTCCTTTGTGTGTTTTGGATGGAGTTTTGGAGGTCTTGGTTGAGCGTATACATGTATATTGTCTTGGGTTTGGCTCGAGGTCATTTACCCGTCTTTTCAATGTCGAGAGTGTGTCTTGCTATGTCGGACGCATCTCTTCGCATAATATGTACATATCATTGAATTCTCACTTCTTGTATCTTTTCTTGTAAAGGAGCAATATGGAGTCTTCAAAAATCGTGTTACGCAAACAATCTAGGCGAGTTATACCGAGTGTCCAGCGTAGCATACTCACCTCAGTCGTGTGAAGAATGCTCTCGTTCGTCCGCGTGGTTGGTCAGGTCTCCGTCGAGTAGTGGAGTACAGGGCGAATCGCTGTTTTGTACATCTTCCCACCTATGCAAGCCGTGATTTTTCTGTCACAGAGGACTTCTGTAGCGCGTCTTGCTATGTCGGAAGCATTTCTTCGCATCATATGTCCATTTCATCGAATTCTCCCTTCTCTCATCTTTTTTTGTACAGAAGCCACACCGAGTCTCCATTGGAACCAGGCTGTGTTGAATCTTTGGTAGGCTGCTGATATCTTTGATGTGTCTGAGGAGATGAATGATCCAATGAACTTGGAATCGTTGGTTTTCGGAAGCAGTTCATCGTTAATCAAAATCCGATGTTCTCCGTCCGATGTTCTCCGATTTCTTGGTATTCGGTTTTTTGACATTAAGGCGTAGGCAAAGGCTACCGACGTCGTCACTCCAATCTTGAGTGCGTTTCTCCATTTCAGCACGTGAATGAACAGCAAGTAAGATGTCGACTGCGTACGCAATGGTTGTGGGAGCCGGAGTCAGTAGTTGTTGCGTGACGGTATACATGACCAGGATGAAAAGCATAGGAGACAAAGCACTTCCTTGACGGACTCCCACCTTCACTGCGAATGGCTCTGTGATGCCAATCTCAGTTCTGACAGAAATTTTTGAATCCTCGTACATCGTCATCGTGTATCGGATGTTCTCTTCAGGAACAAGACGATCGCGTAATGCATGGATAATGAGATCCTGAGGGACCCTGTCGAACGCTTTTTCCAGATCGAGGTAGGTCAGTTGGGGAGGGGGTGATGTTTTCTCTGGGTTCTTCTCGACGAGTGACCACACCCCATAAAGTTTATGCTGTGTGTTTGATGAAACTCACGCGGTGTCGTCTACTGGGAGCTGCAAACCAATGACATGGCTGTTACAGCAGATGTCTACTGTGCACAATTCGACAGGGTGCAGCATACTACTATGGTGGCTTAAGGCGATGAGAGCGCCAAGATTCGATTTCTACCCGGCAACGCCCGACCACACATTGCGAAAAGTGGTTCAAAACCTGTTGGAGATGGGATGGGAGTTGATGACTCACCCACCGTACTCGCCCGACATGGAGCCTTCTGACTACCATTTATTCCGGTCCATGCAGAATCAACTCGCCGAGAAAAAATTGAGTATGAAGGTGAGGTAAAATCATGGTTGTCCGTCGTCCTACCACAAGGGTATCCACGATCTGTTCACGAGATGGCAATACATATTCAACCATTATGGATCATACATTGTTGTTTTAGATTGTTCTTTGAATTGCTTAATGAATGAATAATATGTAATAAAAAATGAAAAACCTGAGGTTTATTTCTTGCGCACCAAAACTTATTCTTCTGACAAAGCAATAGTCCATGACAAATTCTCTAAACTTGCTTCATCGGAACTTCTTCACTCTCTCAAAAACGAAAAAATTTTTTCACAGGCATCCAAAAGGTGCTTATCGATCTCCTAGGCAAACTGGAAGCACTCTCAAGATCCTGGTAAAATTCCCTAAAGAACAAAATGTCCTGCGCAAATCACAAGATCAAAAAGGAAATTCAGAACCAGTAAATCTAACCGCAACATTGTAATAATTCAATACTGATCCATTTTCCGATTAGAGAAATTAAATAATCCAAAATTTTGAATCGAAAAAAAACTATTTGCTTTGAATGTTTTTGCATAGTACAATTTTCAATGAATTTCATGCAAACAGTTGACTTAGTCCTGACGTTTTATACTGGTAGTGTGCGCAACTATTTTGCGAAAAAGATCTAATGTTCGACTCAACTTTAGGGCCAATCCACCCAAAACAAGGGGATTGATAAATGTTTGTTATGAGTAAACTCTTTGCTGCTACTTGAACACACTTCCCGTGACATAGTGGGAAGCTACTGGTTCTACTAGGTCAAGTTCGTCCCACATGTGAGGGGAGCGCGTAATCTGTCACGAAGCAGGAACAAACGCAAGGAATATATCCTTTAGTTGACAAAGAAAACACATAACGCACAATTGGTTGGTATATGGAACTTTTGAATACTCAGAATACGGTGCTATTGTGCCAATCTCTCGTAGTATGTTTTGGCACTCTTTCGAGCTCAATTTTATGGTTTGAACCAACCCGCTACATTCTGGACGAAACCATTTTTGACTATAATAAAAATAGAATTTTCTTCAACTATTACACATAGATAGTTCAAACTTCAGTTCAAATCGCCATTTTTTTCTCAATACAAAGTTGAAGGCACGGCTGAGTTGAGATGAGGAATATTTTTTTGGTTATAACTTGAGTTAGTACACTCACTCAAGTTATGACGATGCGGTGTGAACATTTATAAAGTGAAGAACGATCAATGTTGAGGCTAAATGGCGTAGGGAAGAACACCATTGCTGTGAAATCGAATGTTATTTATGTTATAAAAGATTCATCACAAACTGGAAAACCTTTCAAAAAATAACTTGTTATTTATTTAAATCCGCAAGCGCTAATTTTGAATTGATTTTTAATGAAAAATGACAAAAGGGATTGATTGAAGAAATTCTCTGGTCATCTAGTACATATAAAGCCGTGACAGCTTTTGCAAGGACGGTTTGAAAAAGAGATTGTATGAAACAGTTAAGTTGGTTGACAAGGATATTACTTTACATAAAAGTGCTTCGCTTTATGAAAAGATAGGAGTTCATAGTGCATGAAAAAGACTGTTTAAAGGAACCTCGTTCACCAGTTGTGTTCTTAAAGGAACCTCGTTCAGAGGAACATCGTTCATAGGGCATGAAAAAGACTGTTTTTAAAGGAACCTCGTTCACCAAATGTATTCTTAAATGAACCTCGTTCATAGGGCATGAAAAAGACTGTCTTTAAAGGAACCTCCTTGAAATGTTTTACCTTCAGGCAAACATCTCGACAGCCTTTTACATAGTCCTCTCAGACATGGTGAGCATCTGCTACTTACTCACGTCAGCTTTCCGCATTTTCATCTATGCAAAGTGCAACCCTAAGCTCCGCAATGAGATTATCCACTTTCTCAGAGAATCCAAGCCGATGATATTGACGTAAACTTGGATTATCCACTTTCTCAGAGAATCCAAGCCGATGATATTGACGTAAACTTGGATTATCCACTTTCTCAGAGAATCCAAGCCGATGATATTGACGTAAACTTGTGGATTGTCGCTATGAGGATAGCAAACGAAGTACAACTTGAACAATTCTTCATAAATTCACTACTACTGTTTAATTATTTTTTCTCCCCTTAGCATGTTCCCCTTTCCATGCATTGTGCGATTACCTGAATCTTTTCTCGTATATTCTATATATAAATTATATATATATATATATATATATAGATTTTTGATAAAATAATTTTAGGTTCTTATTATTGATCGAATATTTTGGAAATTGATCACTGTTATGGCTAAGATTGATCAGAAAATAGAGTTCTGATCAATCTTAGCCATAAGGCTCTTTCGGCTGTGCCGGACTATAATATGAATAATATGAGACTTTTTCTTATGCGGTCTCGTTAGCCTAAGTCGTACGGCCTCATAAGCGTAAACTTTTTGCTTAAGCCTAAACGTTTTTAATGTAAAAAAATTTTTGATGTAAAAATAAATTGCGCGAAAAACACAGTAATCACTCGGAAACAATTCATTGATGAAAAAAGAAGTCAATGCATTAAAAAGAACATGCAAATTATTCCGGGCTTAGGCGAAAGTTTACGCTAATGAGGCCGTACGGCTTAGGCTAACGAGACCGCCAAAGAAAAGTTCTCATATTATTATTTTCTGTCAATTCAATGACTAAATTTGTAAAAAATAGAGAAATGATGTAATAAATACAGTAGTTTGATCAAACTGAAAACAAAAATTGCAGTCCGGCTGAAATTTCGCAGTCCGGCACAGCCGAAAGAGCCATCTGATCAGAACTCTAACTTTTGATCAATCCTAGCCATAACAGTGATCAATTTCCAGTATATTTGATAGATAATAAGAACTTAGAATTTATCCGATCAATTTCTCCACTTTAAATTGATCTGATCAATTTATCCACGCTGATCAATTCTAGCCATAACATATGTATGTGTGGGAACAAATATCGGTTAGCCTTCGTTTATTTCTTATCTGTTCCAGTTTTTCTGATTTTTAATTCAAAAATAATAATTATTTTGGAAGGCTTTGATGATTTTTTGAACCTTATTTGATAAAAGTTAGAAGTTAATTATCTCTGTAACCTAACTAATTGAATTATTTTATGTTAGCGATACTTGAGGGAATATTTGAATGAAAAATTAATGATACACCAAGTTTTATTTTTTCAATGTTGGAATCAGATGCATACTTGACAGACGTCTCTTGAAGATGTGTATAGAAGAGAAGAAAAAAGAATCAAAATAAGGATTCGATATGTTAGCGCGACAAAACGCTATGTATATATATATTTTAGATTGATTGAAAACGCTTTAACGTTTTGCCTGTCTATTCTAAATATTACTAGACACAGGGTTATTTTCGAACAGTATTTTTCGTTAGCTGAATTTTTTGCCTTGGTGCCTATTCCAAATCGAGCTTCAAGAACATTTATTAACTCCAATCTTTCGATGTCTCACAGAGTACTCTTATGTCGATTTCGATTTCCACGTTACCACAGTAAACATTGAATGGATAAACATTTCAAAGAAACTAAGCTGCTTGGCTATGTAAATAAGAGCATTCCCTACTCCTCGTTGATCTCAAGCAACGGATTTCTTTACCGAGCAGAGCAGCAGATTTTTCGTATAAACTTGTGCTAAAATCTTGTGGTCGAACGAGAACCGAACCCGCGACCTTTTGCAATCCGGGCGAATGCTCTTACCCACTGAGCTACACACGCACACATGATAATGATTGAAATCGCTGGAATTGAGACTACCCAGTCCCGAGATGGCCTTGTTCTGTATGCTCTTTTAACGCGCCTTCAAAAAGTGTTCAATGTAACAAATGTAAGAAGTGTAAAAAGTGAGAAACATCTCCGTTGTTCCAACCTGAACAATCTTAATATTGGAACCCCCATTGGAGAGATAGAAATTGCGAGAGAGCCCCGAACAAGTCGATTTCCTCCCAGACAGTAGGGAACCATAGGATAGTCCAATGTAATGCAAATAAACTTAGAGCCCGATTAACTGAGTTAGAAGACCTATTGCATGAGTTTAATGTTGATATATCACTCATTCAAGAAACCAAAATGAATGCTAGCACTCCATCCCCTAATTTCACAGGACATACGATCGTAAGAAAAGACCGCTCTACCTCTGGAGAACGTTTCGCGATACTAGTCAAAGAGAACATTCGTTATGCTAACGTGACATCTCCAGTAACGGACGAGACAGCCAAAACGCTCAGCGTAGACGTGCCAACTGACCAAGGAACCATCGGAATCTGCAAAATTTATATCTCACCTCGGTCTTCCTGCCCAACACAGTCTCCTAACACAGAAGAAACCCTTCATCGTCGGAGGAGACTTCAATGAATACAATAAAGTTTGGAGCGAAGAAACGGAAGACAGCAGAGGAGATGAAATATTCGATTTCATTGACGACAGTGATCTTATATGTCTCAACAACTCAAATATGCCAAAAAGCATCACCAGACATCACTTTCGCCTCAAACGACAAAGCCATCGACTGCAACTGGTCAACAATCAACAGAATGAATTCTGAACCCCTTCCATTGACGTCGAAACACAGCAATCCAACATCTTAAACGCACGCTGTTTCACAAACTACAATGAAGCGAATTGGAAGGGATATCAGCAAGATTCTCACGGGCTTCCCATATACTGGCAACTCAGTCCCAATGCACAAATTCCCGACCACTACCTTAACCAAAGCAGAGAAAAACAACATCCCGTGTGGAAATTTACCCAGACACACGCCTCACTTCAGTTAAGATGTGAAGAAACTGATTACAAAACGAGACCTACTGAAGAAGGACAACCTCCTAGACTCCTCACTCTCCTCAAGAATGGCCGAAATCTCGTTCCGTATCAACATCGAAAAGAAGGAGGCTTGGGAAAAGTACATATCGGAAATAAATCACAACGAACCGGGCAATAAACTCTGGAAAACGATAAAAGCTATCTATGGCAAACCGAAAAAACCGACGCACGTCTTCAACCACGAAGGGAAAAACCTAAGCCCAACATCAGCCTCAAATTCCCTAAACTCCTCTGCTCCCCTTTGCCCCAGAAACGCTCTATCTTCCCTCTTACTTATGCTTTTACGCGTGATATTTCAAAATACTTTGCGTAATAAAACTTCAAAATGTTTTTGCTAAAAAGCTTGCCAAGTAAGCCCCGAAAGAAGTCGACAAAACAGCAAGAAACACAATGCGACTGATAAAAGGCCTCAAACGGACAGACGCTCCCCAAGTCTCTCCAACACAGATCGAAGAAGCCATCAAGAAAACCAAAGGCTTCAAATGTCCAGACATTGAAGGGATCTGCCCTCTACTAATAAAAATGGCCGGCGAATGCTTCAGAAAGTGTCTCTGCATCCTATTCAATAACACGCTGCAGACCGGAATTATTCCATCAAGATGGAAAGATGCAAGAGTCATAATGATACCGAAACCCGGAAAGGACTCGACAAGCCTGAATATGTTTAAGGCAAATATATATTGTCAACTATATCCAAGACACTCGAACGGGTAATCTTACCTTCTTTTTTTCGCTGACTGGCAACTTTCAATTCGCTGACTGGCAACATGGTTTTCGCAAAGAGCACTCGACCACCACCCATCGGAAACCCCCCCCCCCAGACCGTACTCTCATGGTTGCCCTTGACCTCACTGCAGCATATGATTTAGTGAACATACCTCTTCTATGAAAAAAAAATAACTGAAACCACTATGCCAAGAGCCATCGTCCGATGGATGTCCAGCTATGTATTTAAGAGGCCCTACAATTAGTGCAGACTTCCAAGGAAAAAGCAGTCGACGTCTTACATGCAGATCTGGAGCCCCCCAAGGAGCAGTGTTCAGCGCCTCTTATTCAGTCTATATATAAACAACCTTTCACAATCAACAGGAAACACGCAGATAAAAGCCTACGCCGTTGACATCTCAATCCTCTCCTCAAGCCCCTGCATTGAAAACTGTGAAGATCAGATCAACCGCTTTCTACCCGAACTCGTAGAAGAATTTGAACAACGCAAATTGATCGTATTCAAAGAAAAGACGACGGCCACTCTATTCACGAATCGTACAGGCGAATGTAAAAAAGAGCCCAAAGTCATAATTCATGGAACCATGTTGCCGACCACTAAAACGCCAGAATACTCGGTGTCGTCCTATACCAACTTGGAACCTGTCGACAACATGCAGATGACCTGCCGCGACATTAATCTCTAAACGATGAGATCATCAGCGCGATGATCTCATCGTTTAGAGATTAATGTCGCGCTCTCGGAGGAAGAACTTGGGGCCAACAGAAAAATACCCTTCTTGCAACCTACAAAACAATATACAGATCCGTACTCAACTATACTGCACCAATTTACTTATAGGTTTCTCTTACATAAATGTGTAGATCCGGAGTCCAATCCTCTCTGTTGTAGCTTCTCTAATTTTTAATCAATCCTTTCCGGTAGATCCTATCATGTTCTAGTCGATGGTTGCCTTTCCGACCCTTAAATCACTAACGTAAGCGTGCCTCAAGGCAGTTGTCTAAGGCCCCTCTTCTTCTCATTAATGATATCGTTGATTGATTAACTTCCTTATCCTGCTCGTTACTTTTTATACGCCGATGATGTGAAATTGTTTTCTGAGTCTTCAACTATTTTACAAACAGCCATTAACAGCGTTTACGAGTTTTCTCGATCATGGTAATTTCAAGTATCCATCTCTAAATGTTTCATAATGTATTGTGGACGTAAAAACTTGCTTAATCGATACGCGATAGAGATGAGGCATTGACTGGCGGGATCTGGTCCATTAGTTCAACAACTTTTCATTCGTATCAAAGCTTTTCTCCTTTCTGACCGCTTGTTTTAATGAAGCTCAATCAGTCGAAATCTTTATACACTGCTTCTAACGGAGTCCGAGAGCTAGCAATGTTTCCCTCGGAGATGCAATGTCCCCTCTTCAGCAAATCATGCTCACTAACACTTGCGAACACGCCCTTCTAGGATATTCCAAATCATCTGAAATTGCATGGCCTAGAAGCACCGCTTCTCACTCATTGTCTTTAGATCAACATTATAGTCTAACTTCACTTATTCACTAGTCCCAACTTTACTAACTTCCTGTATCTAAGACAGCAGGTTTTGAGCTCTACAAGGCTGCAAAATACACTGGATCTGGTTCTATCTTATCCACCGTGTCTCGGTTCCAGATGCCTGCTCGCTCCACCACCAGCATTTTGCGATCATATTTGGTTTCTCTCAACATCTGTCGTCCCCAAGAACTCAAGATGGAAAGGAAGAAAATTTATTTTTTTAGAAAGCTAACGAGACATTTGCTAACAAGCTAATATCGTCGATTCATGCATCTTTGCAGTGGGTCAGAATTTAGATGACACGTATGAAATTTTCTTATCTACAGGGTGGAACGTAAATATAGCGCAAAATGTTTTCACCCGAATTTTGGTTAAATGCGAAGCAATCGAACACATTTTTTTCGAACACACATTTCATTCATAATACTTAGATCATCAAGTGGTACCAAATTCATTCAACTCTGCCTCCCGTTCTCGCACGACAGCGCGTAGTATTTCAGGGTATTTGTTGATCACGGCACGAAGATATCCCGGTTAAATATTGTCCAAGCTCTTCTTCAGGTCTGGTTTCAGAGATTCCAAGTTGTTGTGAGGAGAAGCACAGACTTTGGCCTGCATTTCCCCCCAGACCGCATAGCCTCGAGGATTCAGATCGGGCGACGAGGCCGGCCATTTCTCTCTCGAAATGAATATCGGGAAAGACGCCGCGCACCATTCTTGAACTGAATTGGTCGAAAGATTAAGTGCTCCGTCCTGCTGAAAGAAGTGGGGACTTAAGTTGGAGTGTGCATCTGCCCAAGGCTCCAGAGCATCTTGTAACATGACTTTGAGGTATACATGGTGATTTACCTTGACTTTAGGCTCACTGAAACCAAGCGGGCTCTTGCCGCTGGCACAGATGGCTCCCCGGACCATAACATGAGCTGGATTTTGAGTTCTGTTGACGATTCTTCCACCAACGTCTGTCAGAGTTGGTGATTCAGCCAGAATGAGTGTATTTTGTGATTTGAATGCAGCTTCAACATTGAAAAGTTTCCCATCACTGAAGATGGTACATTCAAGTTCACCTGTGCGTGCCCGTTCCAACAAGAAGCGCACTTTTTGTTTCTTCCTCCTTTATTCCGCTTGGTGAGCCTCGCTTCCTACATCGATAAAAGGTCATTCCTAGAGCCTCGTTATCAATCCTCCGTACCGACCTCGCTGAAATTTGGATATCACGAGCCATTTTTCTCATGCTTTTTTTGGTAATTCGTCAAATGAGTTCTTGAATCTTCCTGATGACTCTCGACGAGGTAGCCGTCAAAGGTCACTCCGGCGACGGTATTGACTTCCTCCAATTTCTTCGAAACGTTTTAAGACACTATGTACGATTGAATGGTACACTTTTAGCATGTGAGCGATTTACGCTGGTCGTTTACCTTGAGTGTGCATGCAGAGGATTACAGTGCGCATCGGACTGACGGCGACCATTCATTCTTTCAAATGTTGACCAAACATAATGAAATTTATAGGAGCATGAGACAGAACATTCATGAAGAAGAATTTCGCATCAAACAGAATTATATTATGTATTTTGAGAACTGTTTAAAAAGCGTCGCATTTTCGCGCTGTAACTACGCCCCACCCTGTACAGCCCAAGGTTTCATGTAACGATGTGTTGCTCTAATCCAGTTGCCAGATTTAACCAAGAAAACACCCCGAAGAGTTTTTTATAAATCAAGCTAAGGTGTGCATGTATGTATGAGGGTAGAGTTGTTATTGGAATTTCTCCATTTTCAAGAATGGATCACAAGAGAGCTATGTAGAAGATGTTTCTGCATATCGTTTTCAGCATCTTTTCGAGCTAAAATATGATAGTGATAATAAATAATACTATAGTACCGTTTAAAAGTATATCAACTTTCGGTTTTTTCAAAACAACTTCTTTCAACCTGAACCAAATTTTATGAAACTTTCAGGGGTGATTTTCGCACTCAATTTACACTCATTTTCATGCTCATAGCGATGGTCAAGTTTGAAATTAGTGATTTAGTACTTATTTTTTTCAAAATGTGTAAAAATCACGATTTTAACCGCAACAACTAAATAATTTCTAACTAACCAGAGACAAATTTCAACAACAAACTGCTCAATATTTTGTCGCACATCCCTTCGCATCTATTACTATCTGACAGCGATGCGGCATTAAGTCAATTAGGTTATCTGGGAGGGACATTGGGATGCTCTTCCAAGCAGCCTCATTCTGCTGGAATTTGACGGACATATTCGATGCGTGCACGGTCCTGAGCATCTTTTCGACATCGTACCAGAGGTGCTCGATTATGTTCAAGTCGGGGCTCTGACTGGGCCAGTCAAGAACCTCGACTCGACGTCGAGCGAACCACTCCGACACGAGGCAAGACGAGTGTTTTGGGTCATTGTCTTGGAGAATGAACGAACGACTCATCGGCTGCAGCGCATAGGGTCTCATCGTGTTCTCAAGGATTTATCGGTATGCGGCTGCATCCATCCTACTTTGAATTTGAACCAGAGAACCAGGACCAGCCGATATGACACATCCCATAGAAACACGGAGCCGCCGCCATGTTTCCCGTTGGAGGTTGGTACTGGGGATCAAAACACTTGCCTGGATGACGACGAATGAACTGTACACAGGAAGTACCGAACAAATAGTAACGTGATTCGTCACTCCAGAGTACTCTACGCCACTGCATGGGCGTCCAGTAGAAATGAGACTTAGCCCAAGCTACACGCGCCTTTTTTGTTTTTCGCGGAAATAAACGGCTTCCACGCCGGTCGCTTTCCATTCGACCCAGATTTCCATAGATGTAGTTTTATGGTGCTCAGCGATGGCATGGACACTCCTGGAGATGATACAACCCTTGCGACGTCGGCCGCAGTCCGCTTTGGATCGGAACGAGAGGCCCGAATGATGTTCAAGTCCATAACGCGCGTTGTACAGCGAGGGCAGCCCGTCCTTGCTGGCTTCGAAATGCCTGAAAGTGCAAAATTGACAACCTGAAATTTGAAAGAAAAATTTCTTCTCACCTCCACGGATACGTACACGCTTCAATAGCCTCGAGACGGCTGATTTTGTAATGGAAAACTGCCTGGCGAGCTAAACTTGTGTTGAGCCCTGCTGGTGCCCCTTAACGATGGCATCGTGGGTAGGCAACGACATGAAGCGTTTTTCGAGACGTTTACCTGTATTATTATTTCACATTACAACCGAAAACCAACAGAAAAAAGTAATGAAGATGAAAAGTTGCGAAAAAAATCCAATTACGGCATAAAATTAAATTTGTGGGAGACGTTCATTGAAATGCACCAGACTGTGAAATACACTTGCACACAAAATGTTCTATGAAACCTGTGAGTTTCATAAATTTTTGTTGAGGTTGAAAAAAGTTGTGTTGAAAAAACCAAAAGTTGATATACTTTTAAACGTAATACTTTATCGCAAGGGTGATTTCGGAAGAGTGATAGTAAGGGTGATAGTATCCAATTTATTCTTTTTTTAAGATTTCGGTACACTAATTTGCATACGACCCCTGATCCCGATTCTATCAAACTCATCGGATGAAGACTCATAAGATGTTGAACGGGATTACACACTCAACCTTAATCCAAAAGAAACCCGATAATGATGTAATTCACATTTTCCTGAATGTTCCTCGAGCTTAGAATAGCTCCTTCGCTTTCCAGATATCAACTCCTCGAGTTTTTAAGTAGTAGTTTTACCGAGAAAAAAAGCTCGCAATTGAAAAGTTTTGGGTTCTCTGAGAGAACTATTGGTGAAATTGTGGAACAAAAAGATTAAAACCTATATTTATTTAGGGAATGAATCGTTTCCCAAGCGGCTGTGCGCTGTAATTACAAGAGGAGGCAGAAAACATATTTTCAAATTTCACCGCAATGTCTCTGAAAATTTTGCAAATACATGAAATTCGAGTTCACTGGTTCACTTGTTTTTCAGATATGAATAATTGAACTCATTGGCGTACCTATGACACACCCTGTACATCAAGAACTCATTGGCGTACCTATGACACACCCTGTACATCAAAAACTCATCGGCGTACCTATGACACACCCTGTACATCAAGAACTCATCGGCGTACCTATGACACACCCTGTACATCAAGAACTCATCGGCGTACCTATGACACACCCTGTACATCAAGAACTCATCGGCGTACCTATGACACACCCTGTACATCAAGAACTCATCGGCGTACCTATGACACACCCTGTACATCAAGAACTCATCGGCGTACCTATGACACACCCTGTACATCAAAAACTCATCGGCGTACCTATGACACACCCTGTACATCAAGAACTCATCGGCGTACCTATGACACACCCTGTATATCAAGAACTCATCGGCGTACCTATGACACACCCTGTACATCAAGAACTCATCGGCGTACCTATGACACACCCTGTACATCAAAAACTCATCGGCGTACCTATGACACACCCTGTACATCAAGAACTCATCGGCGTACCTATGACACACCCTGTACATCAAGAACTCATCGGCGTACCTATGACACACCCTGTACATCAAGAACTCATCGGCGTACCTATGACACACCCTGTACATCAAGAACTCATCGGCGTACCTATGACACACCCTGTACATCAAGAACTCATCGGCGTACCTATGACACACCCTGTACATCAAGAACTCATCGGCGTACCTATGACACACCCTGTACATCAAGAACTCATTGGCGTACCTATGACACACCCTGTACATCAAGAACTCATTGGCGTACCTATGACACACCCTGTACATCAAAAACTCATCGGCGTACCTATGACACACCCTGTACATCAAGAACTCATCGGCGTACCTATGACACACCCTGTACATCAAGAACTCATCGGCGTACCTATGACACACCCTGTACATCAAGAACTCATCGGCGTACCTATGATACACCCTGTACATCAAGAACTCATTGGCGTACCTATGACACACCCTGTACATCAAGTTTTCTTGTTCCCCTTCCTTCAGAAAACTCCGGAAAAAAACGGTGAAACACAAGGTTTCAGAAAGGCCTCACACCCTAATTTTCTTTTGACGGCTTTCGGAACTCGCTCACTCTATGCTTTTCGGATATAAACCATCAACAAAAAAAAAAGAAAAACTTTCTAATTTTCTTGATTTTCTTTTTGCTTCTTGCCAATTGAATATTTGATAATGGAGAACTTCAGTAAAAAAAAAAAGCTCAATTCCGTTTTGACCCGAAAAAATTTAGTTTTGACCTTTGAAAAAATTTTCATCTTTGCTGCTTAGAAATTGGGAAGTGACTTCATAATAAGGCATTATACAATATAAGAATTAAATAGGAAGATGAAGAAAAGTTTTTTAAAAAAAGGATAAAAAATGTAGACAGAAACAGATAGAGAGATAAAGTGAAGCAACGAGCGTGAAATTGAACAGAAAAGAAAGAAGAATTCAGAATTTCACAAACAAGTATTTCTGATACATGAAGAACATTTATCTTTCACCAATTTATGTGTTTTGTTTCTGTTTTCGTCAGTTTATTAACTTTTTTTAAAATTTATTCAAACATTATTCAAAAGTTATTCGGCTTCGAAGTCATATATTTTACATTTGCATTAAAATCATAAAGTAGTTAACTCTAAATGCATGGAGAAATATGATAAATAACTGTCTCCATTAAAATGTATTTGTCTTCAATTTAACATATATATATATATAAGCACTATAATTTATTCATTTGAATACATTTTTCACCAAAAAGTTCACAGACTTTGTGTTGCCCAATCTCACTAGAAAAGCTTACTGGCCAAAAATTAAGTAATTATCACATTTCCTAGAAATTCTCAGGTTCTCAGTTTTCTTTTTAGTTGCTTTTCTTTCTCACACTTCTCTCTCTTCGTCTCGTTTTTTTTGAAAATCTTTTGTCCTTTCTTTTTCCCACGCTTCTTTTTAACTCGCTCTCACCCTCTCCCTATGAACGAAACGGAAAAGACTAGATGTGAAACAGACGCGAAAATAGAAAATGAATTAGTGCAAAAAAGGTGAGATAAACGAAGAAGAAGAATGAACAATCTCGAAAACAGCCTTCGCTCGTTCGCACTCTCTTCCAAAAATTTCATTTTGGACAGGAAGATGGATTTTAACGCAGACTTTCTTTCCAGTTGATAAGACGTGTCTATTAATCAGATGTAATTTTTCTCTGTGAGTTTGAACGTCTGCCTGAGATTTTAAATATTGTCCTTGAAGAGATAAACAGGAATTTCAACTTTTTAAATGAAATCAGCCTCCTTGAGGTTATAATCTAAGTTTTTCGAGCGCAAAAATTTGAAGAAAAAAATTTGAACGGAGGCCGCAAAGAGAGTTAATTATGAAAATGGGAAAGCAATAGAATTAGTTGACATTTATCTTCAGTTTTTTTCTCGAAAAGACTCGTGCATTAATTTTAGCCGTCTTGCAAAAGAGTAATTATTTCAACGCCCAACTATTTCAGATGGTAAATTTCTAGAAGGCACAACTATTACAAATTACTTCGATGCATAAAAGTTAGATCTGATAATGCAGTTGAAACAAAACATATTTCAAAGGCCGATTGAGTCGAGTTGAACTAAGCTTTTGATAGCCGTAAATAGCTTGGCCCACTTTCGTTGAAACTGCTTTTTTTCAAACTGCAGTAACCCTTTGAATAGTTGTATAACGGATCTTCATCTCTTCTAGTGAGATACTTTTGACTTTTTTTAAAAAAATTAGTTCTATGCTTCACAATTGAGATGATCACATGACGTAGCAGTATTGCATCATGAACCGGACATATGTGATCAAATTCGCTGTTTTAAGCTGAATTCCAGACCATTCATTATCTTTTCGTTCCTTTAGAATGTACATGTGAATTTTTAATAGATGATTGTCGCGGGTGCGAGTTGAATGGGCACAATGCAGCGAATAAGTATTACTTACGATGAGAATACATTTAGAAATTTTCTATTCTGACAGTATTTTCACTCTTATCAAGTTTTATACATGTATTTTCTTGTTGTTTCTATCAGCACAATAAAGTTCCTAATGTCAATACAAGTGCGAAAATAATAGACCCCAAGGAGATTCTTTTGTTGATTTCATTTCAAAAGGCAAGTTTGAAAAGATTTGTGTATTATATATACTAGATTATGAAGTCTGGAGTTTCTACCCAAACTAAACTGGAGAATTGAAGAAGGCGTCGCTAATCTATAAAAATTTCATAGAAAGTTTTCGGAAATTGTAGAATCTGATTACGATTTAAGAAAAAAAATCTGATTACGAACATTTTTGACCAAAAAGAGGGGAGAAAATCTGCCTTACAAACTCACGTCTCAATATGTTTGTTCATGTTTCTGATGTAAATGACACCAATTCGTGATTACTCGAGAGCAGACTATGATCTCTTGAATCAATCTTTCAACTTTTCAATTTCTAAGTCACACAGTTTAAAGGCAGTGACGCCTGGTTAATATGACAAATGATTGAACTATCGCACAGAAAAAGCTAGTCCACTGGGCGGGATCGAACCCAGACCAATCTTTCAACTCTTTTATTTGGAAGGAAGAGTTCGATGAATTCACATCTTGCGATGATTTGTACTCTCGTTTCACTACTGTATAATACAATGCTATCAATGCTATATGGTAACATGTACAATAATTTTGTTTCTTTGTGCACTACTCGAGATTTTCATGCTTATTATCCTCGGCATATGAATGCTATAGAAATAGATTATTTCTTAAAATAGGAGAGCCATCACTCCATGAACTTTATGATATGGCGAGTGTAGATCTTCTTTATGATAAGGCGAGTGTAGATCTTCTTTATGATAAGGCGAGTGTAGATCTTCTTTATGATAAGGCGAGTGTAGATCTTCTTTATAAAATGCTTTGATAGCGTCAGTATTGTGAGAAAACGAAATTAAAACGATCTCGAAATCTTTATAGGCATATTTCATCACTCACGAAACCGAAAACGATGCCAACAAGGTTTTTGATGGTTACCTCTGGTAATATTTTCTAATGCTGTATCTAGTAAGTCACCTAGTGCTTTCAGAAGATTTCTTCTGCAACTCCCCGAAGTGATTGTCGTTTCCTCGAA
The DNA here is from genome assembly GCA_964056735.1 of Allodiplogaster pararmata. Classification (NCBI taxonomy): domain Eukaryota; kingdom Metazoa; phylum Nematoda; class Chromadorea; order Rhabditida; family Diplogasteridae; genus Allodiplogaster; species Allodiplogaster pararmata. Next base: position 38,526,918 of record OZ057404.1, on the reverse strand, counting down.
ACTTCGCTTAATTGACTTTTCCTCCTGTGAACATGTCATATTTTCGTTGTTAATTTTGTTTTTTACTTCTATTGAACATTCGGTGCTAGTTTGTATCACCAAAACTGAGCTCACTTAAGTGACAGTGATCCGTTTTGTATACCCATTCTTCAACATAATTGTATACTACTTGGAATAAAGAAAGAATGAATGAATGACTGAATATGGTAACAAATACAACACAAAAGTGTCATCTGCTTGCAAGTGAATTCGCCTTTTCTTTCTTGACAGATGATGCAGTTCTTGCTTCCTCCCTACCACACAGGAATTTCTCTCCAATCGGAAATTCAGAAGTTTTCTTGCCGAATGTTGTTCTTAAACAACTTATGAAGCTCAAACCAACAGGTAGTTTTGTAGCTAATGATATTCCTTAGATAATTTTCAAGAGATGAACCAAATCTCTGTTCCTTCCACTCAAGCATATATAATGTGTACGTTATGTGGCAGTCTACCCCCGAATATGGAAGCACTGTCTCATCACAGGGATACCCAAACCTGGCAAGGATCTCAGTTCTCCTTCCTCATACCGCCCAATTTCCATTTTGTCACCAGCGTCTAAAACTATGGAGCGCTTAGTGCGAGATGTTCTTTTTGACCATTGCACTACAAACAGCATTATACCTAATATTCAGCACGGTGTTAGAGTAGGCTCATCAGTTGTAACCAACCTCTTGTGATGATGATTGGACCTATGTACACAGATGTAATTTACTTGGATTTTTCCAAAGAAATTGATTCTATAAGTATTCCAAAACTACTCTTTAAATGTGTATATTACGGCATCAACGATCCTCTACTCGCATGGTTGAAATCCTTTCTCACAGATCGTTGTTTTTCAGTGCGTTAAGGTGAAGAACTTCCTGCAAACCTGCCAGTGAATTCCGCAATCCCCCTAGGCTCTGTACTAGGCCCTACAATAATTTTGTTTCTTTGTGCACTCCTCGAGATTTTCATGCTTATTATCCTCGGCATATGAATGCTATAGAAATAGATTATTTCTTAAAATAGGAGAGCCATCACTCCATGAACTTTATGATATGGCGAGTGTAGATCTTCTTTATGATAAGGCGAGTGTAGATCTTCTTTATGATAAGGCGAGTGTAGATCTTCTTTATGATAAGGCGAGTGTAGATCTTCTTTATAAAATGCTTTGATAGCGTCAGTATTGTGAGAAAACGAAATTAAAACGATCTCGAAATCTTTATAGGCATATTTCATCACTCACGAAACCGAAAACGATGCCAACAAGGTTTTTGATGGTTACCTCTGGTAATATTTTCTAATGCTGTATCTAGTAAGTCACCTAGTGCTTTCAGAAGATTTCTTCTGCAACTCCCCGAAGTGATTGTCGTTTCCTCGAAACTTCGCTTAATTGACTTTTCCCTCCTGTGAACATGTCATATTTTCGTTGTTAATTTTGTTTTTTACTTCTATTGAACATTCGGTGCTAGTTTGTATCACCAAAACTGAGCTCACTTAAGTGACAGTGATCCGTTTTGTATACCCATTCTTCAACATAATTGTATACTACTTGGAATAAAGAAAGAATGAATGAATGACTGAATATGGTAACAAATACAACACAAAAGTGTCATCTGCTTGCAAGTGAATTCGCCTTTTCTTTCTTGACAGATGATGCAGTTCTTGCTTCCTCCCTACCACACAGGAATTTCTCTCCAATCGGAAATTCAGAAGTTTTCTTGCCGAATGTTGTTCTTAAACAACTTATGAAGCTCAAACCAACAGGTAGTTTTGTAGCTAATGATATTCCTTAGATAATTTTCAAGAGATGAACCAAATCTCTGTTCCTTCCACTCAAGCATATATATAATGTGTACGTTATGTGGCAGTCTACCCCCGAATATGGAAGCACTGTCTCATCACAGGGATACCCAAACCTGGCAAGGATCTCAGTTCTCCTTCCTCATACCGCCCAATTTCCATTTTGTCACCAGCGTCTAAAACTATGGAGCGCTTAGTGCGAGATGTTCTTTTTGACCATTGCACTACAAACAGCATTATACCTAATATTCAGCACGGTGTTAGAGTAGGCGCATCAGTTGTAACCAACTTCTTGTGATGATGATTGGACCTATGTACACAGATGTAATTTACTTGGATTTTTCCAAAGAAATTGATTCTATAAGTATTCCAAAACTACTCTTTAAATGTGTATATTACGGCATCAACGATCCTCTACTCGCATGGTTGAAATCCTTTCTCACAGATCGTTGTTTTTCAGTGCGTTAAGGTGAAGAACTTCCTGCAAACCTGCCAGTGAATTCCGGAATCCCCCTAGGCTCTGTACTAGGCCCTTTTCTGTTCTCTTTATATATTGCTGACCTGAATACCGTTCTTTATTTGTTTACCAACGTTTAGTACCAGGATTATGCTGATGATATCAAGTGATACATTCCTTATAATAAGCGGGATGTCAATGAAAAGAAAGCAGAACTCCAAGAAGCACTCGATTACGTACATAAATGGTGCCTTTATAACCAGTTGACTCTTTCACGGGCTAATTCCAGCTACCTATTGCAAGATGATTTTGAGGAGGTTCAACTTCTAAAACATTTCTGTAAAGGTTCTCCTAATACGTCATTTACATATGTCCTAAATCGAATACCAGTTAATAGAGTTACAAAAGTGCGTAATTTAGGTATTAAATTGGATATACACCTTCGTCGTTATGTCACTGTGATTGATAGGTTAAACAAAGCGAAAAAAGCAATGTTTTCCCTTTTCAGAGCCGTCTCGGTCAATGATCCCTCCATTCTGGTGAAATGCTTTAAAATATGTACATACACTTGTATAGTGTACTATCGTTCTTTTGCGAGTAAAATTAACTTACAGCCTTTTCCTTCTTATGAATACAGGCTTAGTTTCTTGGGGCTTACAAATCTGGCAGAGAAAAGGAACCAAACCGACCTTACAGGGTGATACATATATTTCATGACAAAATTTGGGTACTTTTCGAACGCGAGCTGAGTCGATCTGTAGATTTTGAATGACACCAATAATTTCTTCAACTTTCGGTCTACCTATAATCAAAATTTCGTTCTCTAATATTTGTTACTCGTGAACTGGTGCGTTCTCATCCTAGCCGGGGCGCATTATTGTAGCTGAGTAGTACTGGACACCCTCCTTCGGAGATCTCTAGGTGTTGTTGTTGTTTCTTGCCAGGCGGGTTGTTTTAGAGATGGCTCGAGGTATGAGGCTCTAAATTACACACTGGGCACAGGGGAAATCCACTGGCCCCTATACGTATACAGTACCGCTCAAAATGTTATCATATATAGAACAATGAACATAACATTTTTCAAAAATAACATTCAAAGCTCAAATTTCCTCAGAAGTTTTGTTGGGCGCCTGTACCGTAACGGACATCTTTTGGAAGAATTAATTAATTGTCTCCAGGAAGTACATCAAAATTGGTATACCTTCAAAATTGGTATACCTTCCATGATTTTTTGTTGAGTTTTTTGTGTTGTTTTTCGAACTTATTTTATACAAATTTTGTTTAAAGTAATTGTTCGAACTGTTGGACATCGAAATACAAGTAAAAGCATGCAAGAAGCTGTTTGTTCTCTATAATGTTTTGTTTATTTTTTTTTGTTTTGTGATCTTAATTCATACAATTTTTGTTTCAAGTCATGGTTCGAACTGTTGGACATCGAAAGACAAGTGAAAGAATATGAAAATTTGAGCTTCAATCGGTTTTTAAAGAAAAGTTATGTTCAATGACTCAAAATATGATAACATTTTGAGCGGTACTGTAGGTAGCTATTACGAAGACTGGAGTGGCCACTACGTAACAGAGTTATCTGATTTTCTATTAAGTATTTTAGGGGGGTTCAGTGCCTAGAACTGAGTTTAGTCAGCTATTTCTGAGAAAACTTCTACAATTTTCCATGTGTATTTTTCTGAGGACCAATTCATAGTCGGAGTCACTCAATGCTATGCCTATGTCTTTAGCGTGCTTCCTGATTGCCCTGAGAGGTTTAACTTCAGTGCAGATGCGGTGAGAAGGATGGTGGGCTGGATCCTGGCCCTGGCGGTCAATTGTTTGTTCAGCATAAGGTTGTGTTCCGTCACTGGTAGAAGTTTGCTTTCGTATGCAAGGTGTTCAGTGTCCGCGCTAGCAAGGTTTCCAGTCGAGAATCGAATGGCTTTATTTTGCGCTTCAGCAAGTTGGGGCGAGTAGATTGGCGTCGCGTAGGTTAAGACTGCTCTGGTGGTTAATTTGTAAGTATTAAGCATTGTTTCGGTCCTCTGTCCCCACCTTCTTCCTGTGATTGCTCGGAGGACATTCAATCTTTTGTTCGTCCTTGCCTTCAGTCCTTTTGCATGTTGACAATAGGTTCCCATCTTGTCCAAGGTGACACCAAAGATTTTAGAGGGTTCTGGCTGGAGGAAGTGGATTACGGTTGACCGCAATTTCAAGTTCTTCTCGATATTCCTTTGTGTTAGTGTTAAACAGCGTTACACTGACTTAGTTGCCGAAATTCCCATCTTTAGTTCTCCAAGGTGGCTGGTAAGGGCTTGGAGGTAGACGTTAAGTCGTGAAGCTCCAACTCTCCAGTCATGGTGAGAGGACAGTATGGTTAGGTCGTCCGCATACCCGACCAGTCTAATCGTATTTGGTGGTTTTGGCAGTCCATTCAAGTATATGTTGAATAGGGAAGGGCTGAGTACTCAATCCTGAGGAACTTCCGCGTAGCAGGTTTGTTGGCGGCTAAGCTTGTTTCTGAAGTCTACACGTTCTCCCACGGAGAAAACTTGAGAGCCACCTGACGAGGCCTCTAGAAATGGAGGTTTCAGCAAGATATGTTGACAAGGTCGTAGGGCGAAGTAAGATCGAGTGCAACCATAACTGTGCAATCTGGAGGGAGCTTTTGGTTGAATTCATTAGTTAGGTGGCCCGTTATCTCCATCAAAGCTGTCGTGGTTGAACGTCCTTTTTTTAAACCCTGTTGCCAGTTCTCCAAATCCACTTCTTCTGTTATGTGGGGAAGGATGATTCTCTCAAGAAGTTTGACTATAGGAGAGAGTATCGAGATTGGTCTGTAGCATTTAACTGTCATGAGGTCTTCTCCTGGCTTCATAATCGTGATTACTCTGGCAGACTTCCAGGCCGATGGAATGCTGCCGGTGTTAAGTGAACAGTTCAACAGAGAAGCAAAACATCTTGCGCATTGTTCACCAACCTTTTTTTACCATCAGAGGACAGATTCCATCAAGATCCAGGGCCTTGGAACTTCTCATTTTCCTCATTGCTGTTTTCACTTCCTCCGCTGAGATGATCGGGACGTCAGTGCGTTCGAAACTCGAGGTCCAACGATGCATTCTCCTGTTGAAGAGGTCATGGGTCTTGACAGCTTGGCGAGGCGTTCAATGAAAAGATTGGCGGCTTCCAGTGTGGAAAGAGACGATCCCTTGTGGATAATAGCGGCGTGCGAGGCTTTATGTGCTCTACCATCAAGCGATTTGATAGTGTTCCACATGCGATTCGTGGCTTCATTAGGTCTGAGGTTGTTGTTAGCGCATGGCGCTTATCATCATTGATCTTATCGGAAATCTTTGTCATAAGTTCAGGGAGACGTGGGTCGGCCGGGTTAACTTTACGCATCTGATCTATTTTATGTATGAGTGCCTTGGCTTCTTCACTGAGGCGAGGTATAAAGTCTGGACGTCTACCTTGTGGTATATCTTTCCTTGCCGCCACTCTGAGAGTTTGAACCAAGGAGGAGTGCATGCAGTGATGACTTCCTCCGTTGTTGTTGTTGTTGCCGGCAAACGTCTCGCGTCGAAGAGAGTTGGCTATGGAGAGCCGCTCTCTCCCTCTCCCTCTCCTCTCTTTTTTTTATTTTTAAATACATCTCTTCTTCTTTCCTTCACAATAGTCTCAGAAATGAGGCTACTTCTTTTGGTTTCATCCAGAGATCTTCCAACGTGAGTCTTGTTGGACGTCTAGCGCATTTGAAGAGATGGGCCACGTCGTGAGGTCCATTGAGACAGTCTGGGCAGTAGTCAGGTATCGAGTCATCGATCCGGTGTAAGTAGTGGTTGGTGTACCTGCTGTAGCCTGAGCGGAGTTGGCTCAGCGTGCAGCGGGCGTTTCTGGAGAGGTCCACTTCTTCTTCATTTATGTCCGGTGGTGGTCGGCCGCCCAGTATGACTGGACCTTGGATGGTTTCCTTTTCTTCTGAGACCATGTTTGTGTGGACTCGGTTGGCGACGCTTTTCCCGTTGTTCTTCTCTGCTGTTTCCGACAGGGCTCCTTCAACAGTGCTTCTGCATGCGATGTAAAGATCAGCTTTCATGTTGCGTGGTGGGGGTCCTTGGAGAAATAATCCGTGATGGAAGTGAGTTTGGCTCAAGGTCCTTGCCAAGTATTGGGCTGATAGCATGTGAAGGTGCGATTTCGATCTCATAACTTTAGCTTCAGCATGTATGTGGTCGACGCTGGCCATTTGATGGTTCCCTGTTACGATACGCAGGCCATTGTTCTGTCCTCTTTGAATTTTGGTATGTGCTGAGGAGGAGAGAAAGCTGGCCCAGGCTGGAGCTGCGTAGCTGTATATGGATTGGCAAATGGCTTTGTACGTGAGACGGAGTGTCTCCTTTTGGTTGCCCCATGTACTGCCGGCTAGCGCCTTCAGTACATTGTTACGTTGCGACATTCGGTCTGCTATGTCTTTCGCATGATGACTGAATGTGAACATAGAATTATATGTAACTCCAAGGATTTTGGCGTATTCACGGTGGGTACGCTCTGACCTCCGATCGAGACATCTAGGATAGTCTTGTACTCTTTGCTGTAAGGTGTGAAGAGTAGAAGCTGGCTTTTGGCAGGAGAGATAGATAGTCCACGATCGTGGATGAACTTTTCGATGTGTGGGAGACCGGATCGTATGTGTAGCGAGGCAGTGGAAATGCTCGGATCTGACGCCCATAGCGTTATATCATCAGCATAAGAGACGATTTTGATGTTTGGATCGTTGTTCGGAAGATCGCTTAGATATAAATTGAAAAGAAGCGGTGAGAGTGCGCTGCCTTGAGGGACTCCGCTTCTGATCAGGGATGAGCTTGAGAGGGCGTCGCGAAAGGATGTACGGCTCGTTCGTCCTCTGAGGTACGATGCTAGCCATTTCTTTGCGAAGTTTGGGGCGTCGGTTTGTAGGACGAGATCTATGAGTACCGCTATGTCTATGCTGTCGAAGGCCTTTGACATGTCGATTGCCAACATCACTGTACGTTTAGCTGGTCTCTTCGCGTTAAAACCTGCAGCTACGTCTTTTGAAAGAGTGAGGAGGGCAGAGGTGGTGGATCTTCCTGTGGTGAATCCATGCTGGTGCTCAGCTACTCTTACATACGGCTTGAGTTCTTCCAATAGGAGTCGTTCTATGATTTTCGCCATCGGTGAGAGTAAGGAGATCGGTCGGTATCCTGGTCCATCCGTTGCCTCTTTTCCTGCTTTCAGGAGTGGGAGAATGACTGAAGATTTCCAAATCATGGGAATTCTGCCAGAGCTGAGGGAGTCGTTGATGAGCTTTGTGAGGGCGGCTATACCTCTGTTCCCGAGATAATGGAAGAGTATTGGAGCGAGTCCGTCCGGTCCGAGGGCTGTTGATTTCTTTGTCTTCTTAATAGCTGATTTCACTGCGGCCTCTGAGTACTCGACAAAATCTTTAGCGTGGATGTTGTGAACTTTCTTCATGGTTTTCCGATTTTCCTTTTTTGTTTTGTAGTCGACTGGGCGTGTGAAGCGTTTGTTGAACTGGTTCGCGATTTCGAAGGAGGATGTAAGGGGTCCTTTCCCGAAGTCGATGGCGCAGTTTGGTGGGGGACGTCCTTTATCATTCAACATCTTGATCGTTTTCCAAAGTTTCTTGCTGTCTAGTTTGGGATCAAAGATCTCCATGAAGTTTCTCCAGATGTCCCTTTTGTTTCTGTCCGTGGCTCGTCTGATGTTCATGTTGAGGGTGCTGATGTCTTGGCTTGATGGGTCTGATTCTCGTAAAGCGTCTCGTTTGGTCATCCAATCTCGGATTTCTGGTGTTAAGGCAACGTTTCTCTTCTTGATGCGACCGCGTGGGATTGAGCTGGCGGCTGCAGATAACAGGATCTTCCGGAAGAAGGGCTCAGCTTGGGCGGCGGGGAGGTCGGGAAGAGGTGTCGTGGATAACTTTTCTTCGACGAGCTGTTCAAAGATTTTCCAGTTCGCTTTTCCGAAGTTGGTGAAGGAGACTTTCCTGTGCGTACGGATGTAGTTGGAACCCTCAAGGACGATTACGATGGGTAGATGGTCGGAGCTTCCAGATGGTATTGTTTTCCATGAGACTTGAGAAAGTAAGTCCAGCGAACAAATGGAGATGTCTGGAGAAGATGGTCTTCCGTTGACTGGTACTCTGGTAGGCGTGTCACGGTTTACTGCGGCGTGTTCTGAAGCATCGATCGTTTCTGCGATGTGAGAGCCTCTGCTGTCTGAAGATTTGGAGAACCATGCGGCATCATGAGCGTTAAGATCACCGAGTATGATGGATTTCTCGCGATTGTGTAAGAACGGAGTGAGGTCGGGCGTGTAACCAGTGGTGCAAGAGCTCGTCGGTGGTATGTATATGTTGGTAACATCGAGCGACTTCCCATCGGCATCGAATTCGGTGAGAGATTCCAAATGGACGGTGAGAGATTCCAAATGTGTGTCGGTCGGAGAGGGCATTACAGTGTAGGACAGCGATTCGCTGATACCGGTAATAAGACCGCCTCCGGAGTTCTTCTCACGATCTTTTCTTAAGATAGTGTATCCAGGAATTTGTGGACATTTGGAACGGTTCGTTAGCTTAGTTTCTTGGATGAGAAATAGATCGACTTTCAGACGAGTGACGAGTTCATGGAGTTCCGTCGTTTTGCCAGAGAAGCCATTGCAGTTGTATTGCAAAATCTTGAGGTTCCTGCTGTTGGACGTGGGGTCAGAGGAGAGAGGTGTTCGTGGTCGTCAGCGGAGTCGTTGATGTTATGCATGACGGGCAGCGGTATTCGACTTGGATGTATTCTTTGAGTGAGGAGAGGCCACTGCATGTCGATTTAGTGTGGAACCACTCTGAGCAGTAGGAGCACTGGATGCAGTTAGTATTCGCCTTTCTCTTACATGTAGTGCACAGCCAGATCCTTGGTCCTGGGTTACTCTCGATGTCTCCGGCCAATAGGAGAAGTAGTTGTGACAGGCCAGCCGGACCGGACTGTCCCTCAGGCGAAAAAAAAGAACGAAGACGGAGGTGTAGTGAAGAGATAAGAGAGAGAGAGAGACAGAGGGGCTCTCTTGTATTTTCTTCGGAGCGTGATGCTTCCGGAGAAGGTTGTTGATGTCCTTTGCAGTCTGTAGACTGTCGTGCTGCACCGCGTGAAGGCGGACATCGTTGTAGCATGACTTCCTCCGTACGGAAAGTCGCTTAGTCTTCCGTTTACTTCCTTTTCATCTTCAGACCATTCTGCTTTTCTGAAATTCATGTAGCATCTCCGTTTCAATCGTCGGGATTTTCAGTTCAATCTCGAGTAGAACAGGTAGATGTCGTGATCCAACTTTTAAAACTTGCTCCAAGCACAAGCTTTTCAGCTGATAAAGTTTAAAAGTAGCCATCAGAGACTGTTCTGTGTTAGAATTAAATTGACTTGTCACAGAATTAGGTGGGCCTTCCATTTACCAAATAGACATTGCTCTTTTTTAATTGTGAATTTTTGATTTTTGCTCAAATCACGACGCTTTCGCTTTATGAGCATGCGTGATTAAAAGAGCAAGGCAATTGAGTCTTTCATATTTGAACATAGCAATAATGCACGGAAAGCAATGCGATCGTGGTGTAATGGTAATGGTTCAATCCCGCCCGTTGGACTAGTTTTTTTGTGTGATAGTTCAAATAATTGCCATCTTAACCAGGAGTCACTACTTCGAAACTGTGTAACTGAGAATTTTTGAAGAATTTTCCCGAAATTAGGTGAAGTTTTATTTAATTAGGTGAACGTGTTATTGAATTCCGTTAGGAATTTCTTCTGAATTAGAACTTTACCTCTGAATGTTCTCTCGTGAGGGGGTAGGGGTTGATGGCTAGAGTACGACATATTCGAGAAATTCTGCCAACTAGATCAAGCCTGAAAAAATAAGTATGTAGATGACCACTTTGTACAATTATTTTATGTACAATATACATGAGAGATGTAAGGCAATTATCGCTGATAACGGCTTTTCCATGATAGATTGAATTTTTAAAATATCTTCCTTCTTTTTTAGAATATTAATGATTAGTTCAAAGCTATTCCACGTTAAGTTCACTTTGCTTGTGAAATTAGTGTCACTTGGTTGGTATAAGATGGTTTCACGATTGCATTTCATTTAATTTTTTCCGATTTTTGTTATTCTTTCTTGAAGTAAATTCATGGAGTATAAATAGTGTGCTTTGAGAACAAATGACTATTGAATACTTTCGTCGAATTTGGATAAAGTTTCGCGCGGTAATCAAATTATACCTTTGTGTAAAAAGCATAGATTGCCGAATGTTTTTCTTTAACCAATTTTACCCTTGACTAAACACTGTAAAGGGCTAGAATAAAGTTTGAGTACACTGGTTCGGTTGATTATGAGTGTGAGAATGTATGAATGCCCGAATGTTTGAATGTATGAATGCATTAATGTTTGAATGTATGAATGCATTAATGTACGATTGTAGAAATGTATAAAGTTGTGAATAAATCAAGTAGTATTGAATGAAAAAACATGATTGAAGTTACTAGTGATTGAAATTGTCATAAAGTGTTGAAGAATCAATCGATAGTTTAATGAATCATTAGAAGAATCATTCGATAGTTTAATGAATCATTAGAAGAATCAATTGATAGTTTAAGGAAATCATTAGATTTAGAGACGTTTTTTCGCAACTTATTTTTTAGGAAACAATGACTCTTTTCTTTAAAAAATAATTTGATTGACTTGTCAAAATGTTGAATGACTTGTCAAACTTTCAAAGCTTTAAGAGTTTGAAAATTACATATCAAACGAAGACGACCGATTTTTGCTGTGGGTACGTGCACCAAGCTTCATGCATGATCGCTTTTTTTGTTTTGGCATATTTATAACACATAATGCAAAGAATAAATAACTTTAAGGTCGAAAGTTAATTCTTAGTCATTTCTGGTTCCGCTTTTCTGAACTGTGATGGAAGTGGAGCCACACGTGAGAGGAGAACAGGTGGGTATGAAGTTTTGGCGAAGCTCAAAATAATCAAGCTTACATGGAATGACTTGTCAAACTTTCAAAGCTTTAAGAGTTTGAGAATTACATATCAAACGAAGACGACCGATTTTTGCTGTGGGTACGTGCACCAAGCTTCATGCATGATAGCTTTTTTTGTTTTGGCATATTTATAACACATAATGCAAAGAATAAATAACTTTAAGGTCGAAAGTTAATTCTTAGTCATTTCTGGTTCCGCTTTTCTGAACTGTGATGGAAGTGGAGCCACACGTGAGAGGAGAACAGGTGGGTATGAAGTTTTGGCGAAGCTCAAAATAATCAAGCTTACATGGAATGACTTGTCAAACTTTCTAAACTTTCGCTCAAAATTACAAATGACTATCCAAGTATTTTTATAATTACAGAACGAAAAAAATTTTGTTTTTTGCTGACTTTTTTTTAGAAACTCAAACGCTCGTATTGAGAAACGTGGATAATTTCTTGCTAAAACAAGGTTTTGAGGCCTTCTGGAAAAACCATGTCAAACACATGATTACAAATCTCTTATGCTACCAATCCCGAGCCCCGTCAACATGTATTTTCTCTGTGCTCATCATCTTCGCGCACGAGAAACATTAAGAAGAGAGGAAACTCATCCTGCTTTAAGAACTTGAGACATGTTCGCCAACAAAACTCTGGAAGGATGTCGTTTTCAGTCTGAAATATGTTTTTCCTCCTCTCCCCGTTCTGAACAAATAAGAGAACTAGTGTCAGTTGCATAGCGCACGACTGCCCACATTTTCATATTTCTCTGTATTTCCGTCACATCACTCGCTCTTGAACTCTGCTTCATTATAGCGCGTTGAATGCATTTCTTCAGCTTTTTCTCTGCGGCTGAAAGATCACAAATTTACCTCTTGTCTTGCACACGTCAAAGTGTATTCGGCAACACCTTTGGAATGCTGTGGCATGCTCCATATTTCAGTTACAGCCCTTTCTCCCCCCCCCCCCCCCGCTGCCCTTGTTTCCCACTTCCCTCCCCAGTCTCCCATCGTCTTGTTTGCATTTCTTCTCTCTGTCCTCACATGGATTTCCATCTGTGTGATAGTCTGCAAAACAGAATTTTTTGTTGTTCTTTTTCTCAACTGTTAAAAGCTAAAAAGTGGTTCAAAGGAAAAATTACGGCGAACTTTTTTCTCAGTTGAATTACATTCACTACTTTCGTTCCTTCCTCATATATTTTTTCATGAAAATGGTTGTAGTCTTCATTTACTTGGTTCTTTTTAATCTTGTCAGAAGCCTTGTGGAAAAGAGTAAGGGAGAAATGTAACATTGGCGCTGCTCTATGGGAAGCACAGAGAGAGAGAGAGACAGAGAGGAAGAGAGATAGATAGAGAGAGAGAGAGTTAGAGAGACAGACAGAGAGAGAGATAGAGAGATATAGAGAAAGAGAGAGAGACAGACAGAGAGGAAGAGAGAGATAGAGAGAGAGTTAGAGAGACAGAGAGAGAGATAGAGAGATATAGAGAAAGAGAGAGAGAGAGCGAGAGAGAGCGTGAAAAACATAAAAAGGAGGAAAGGGATTATGAAGTTACGAGAAGAAAAAAAATGGAAAGAGAATGAGAAACAAACGAAACAGATCAGGAAAGATTAAGAGAAAGAGAAAAAGAGGTATACATGCATATATGCATGTCAGTAGATATATGCATGTATTCAGATAGAGGCAGATGGAGAGAAAGAAAGAAACGTCACTTTCGTATTAGACTTCGTAGCAAGGGTAATTTTTTTGGCGTTATCGATGAAAGACACAACAAAGTTATCTCTTTCATGCGAGCTATTACTGTCACATAAGCTCATTTATACAAGTTCTCTCTAGCAATCTTTTTGGTTGATAATATTATTTTGGAGAAAATTTGATTTTGTTGAGTGAAATTCCCGCTTAGGCATTACGGTTGGTACGACTATCCGTGTGGTTAGCCAAAAAAAATTGGAAAATTGAAAGTGTAAAAATTGAATATGCTGTGTTTATGCCTCGAATTGAGCGGTGTCTCTTATCATAGTTGACTCTCTCTGTTCGTCAGACACAATTTGACTATTCGGTATATACTATCTGAGAAAAATTACTAAGTTTTTTAATCTTTCAATGATGACCTTTCCTCATGTTACGGACTGCTATGTTCCCCCGGAAGCTGCAATTTGTAGAGCAAGGCACTTCATGGCTGTAACACCTATGACTCTATCCCATTAGTCTCAAATACTATATACAAAAGAAGCCCATTTGCGGAAATGGGCTACCTGACTTGAGTTTTTTGCTGTTCCACATTGAATCTTTTTAACTCTTTCAACGAAAAAAGTAAGTAAAATTTCGACTCGTCCGTCAAACTCTTTACTTCAGTCGCTTCTTTTTAGCCGTCTCCTATAATCAAATCAGTTCAGATGAATCTACACATATGTCTGAAAACAAGTGAGAAACACGTTTCATGCTCAATCTGCTCACTAAGACGCCTTTCCTTCCAGCTATTCAGAATTCTATTGTAGATCCTGGTAGTAGTAGCTCATGTCCCGTTGTTTTTTTCCGATTGAGTCTTTTTTATGACACAAAAGACGAACAGGACTTTTCAACCACTGGAAGGCTCATCTGAGATACGAAGTGAGTCTCTTTTGAGTTTCACTCCCAAGTCCTTGAACTTACTACGTTCATCAAGCCAAAGAGCCATGTGCGTCGCCCTGGTGCTGCTGCTGAACAGCTTCTACAAGGTGTATTACCGTCTCTTCGACATGTGCGAGCATGCGCTGGTCTCCGCGCTGCTGCTGCTCACCATCTTCCTCCTGTTCCTTCCTCTCCTATTTCTCTCTCTATCGGTAATCGCCATCTTGGACGCTTCTCGAACGTCTCTTGGAAAAAAACTGTTTGAAAAAAAAGTTTTTCTTTCGATAATATAACTAATTTTGGCTCTACATATATAGGAAAAAAACATCAATAACGGCTTCTGTGATTTCTTTAAATTCGTAGTTAGTGCATATCTAAGAGCTTTTTCAAATCACTTTTCTTCTCACACATCTCACTTGTTAAACTTTCGATCCGTGGTGTTCTTATTTCTCATTTTTCATCTCTTCACCGTTTTCTCTTCTCTGAAGAAGTAAAAAAAAAAGGCTTGTATCACTGATGACTCGTAAGCCTGCCTTCTGCTTTATTCGTTAGCTTTTATTGAGAAATGGAAGCCATCCATCAGTTCTGGAAACTGTCGTATACAATTGGACCCGGTTGAAAGATTACAACAGGGTAAGGTTCTTGAATGCAGCGAAACGACAAAAAAAGAAAGACACAGATAAAGAGAATGAAGGAGAAAGAAAAAAAAATCGAAAAATGATAAGAGTGGCAAATAAAAATGGGCAAAGAAAAAGAACGTTTGGGAGAGTGAAATGGAGACAAGTGAAAATAACCATGAAAATAAACAGTGAGAGAAAATTTTTACCATGAGAAAGAGAGAGAGAGAGAGAGAGAGAGAGAGAGAGAGAGAGAGAGAGAGAGAGAGAGAGAGAGAGAGAGAGAGAGAGAGAGAGAGAGAGAGAGAGAGAGAGAGAGAGAGAGGGGGGAGAGAGAGAGATGGAGAGTAAGATTAAGAGTGAAAGATTTAGAAAAGCTCAGGGTGATGAAAAAGAGAGAAAAAAAGAGAGAGAAATATTGAGTAAAAGAACGAAAGAAGTTATAAAGTTCATAAAAGAAATGAAAGAAGAATTATGGCAGGGTTAATATAATGAAAAGAATCGGAATTACTGGATGCCTGTTCTACATTCAGTAGGGAAGTTGAATGTTACCAGTTCTTCCAATTTACCTTCCAATGTTTGTTTGCTTAGTTTTGCTGAAATTAGGAACTTTTTTCCGAAAGGAAAGTATTGAAAAGGTCTTTTCTAGAAAATACTCTCTTAACTATTTTTTAACCAGCCTACTCTATCACTTATTCAGGCCTAACTCTCAAGTACGCAAAATATGGAAATAAACTGAGAGCCTTCCAAAAAGGCTCTGCTTCCAAGTCATACCAAGGCTATTAACGGAGAGAAATTTTTGGAATATATGTAAGGAAGCATAAGTCAACCATACATGCTTGCCATTTTTCGCAGTTTCTACTTAATAAATTATGATTCATATTCGCAGGTGCTCATGGAGCATTCTAACGATTTTTGCGAGTCCTCATCGACACACATTTTTTGTACTTTCTTTCACACCTTCTTCGACTAATTGTTTCAAACCGGATTCGTTCCCCCTATTTCCTCAGTAAGCGTACTAGGCGTTGAGTTCACGTTACGCTCTTTTGTATAGATTCTACCTATTTAAATGAGCGTAACTTGAGCTCAATCGGCAGCGGTTCGACAGTTAAATTTGGTTAGAGAGAGAGGCGGTTTGAAAGGGTAAATCGTGAGAAAATCTATTTTGCAAGCAGGGTAGCGATTCAAAAGTGCATCAGCTAAGTTTGTTGCTGCATTAATTAAAATTGTCGCAAGGCCCATCTTTGTTCTGCTGTCTCAATCAAAAAGTCAAAGAGTCCTTGCATAAAAATCGCGATGAAACACGCTTTTTATGCATTTCTAAGTTAGTTGTTGACCTTTGCTCCATTTTTTGAGAGTTCATGAATTAAGCAAAGTTCCAGAAAGCTGCTCCGACTCATTTGCTTCCCCTAAATTGCCATGTCTTAATTTTAAATTCTTCCATATGTGTTTAGCCATTCTCCTCTTAGCGATTTTTTTGGTTATGTCTTTTTCTCTATCCATCGAACACTGGTGAATTGGAATTTTTTACCAGTTCGAATTTTTTAGTTTGCTAAACATGTGTGGTCAAATTAATATTTTGATCACTCAATTATCATAAAACTTGATGCAGCCAAACGAGTCGTTCCCACTAGCCTTCGAATTTCGCATATCCAAACATCTCAAGTTTTTATCAAATTTTTGTTGATGAAATTGAATTGAAATGTTTTTTTGCAGAAGAAATCGAATGATGAAAAAAAGATTCTTTCTGAAGTCAAAATTAAGCGGTGAAACACACAAAGCTTCAATCTCATGTTTTTTTCGCTAAGATCTCAGGAGCTTCTCCCAGTTTAGAGACAACCAAAATTCAATAAAAAAAATTTTGAAGTGCCAAAACATGTTACAGGGTGGGCCATAAATAGTGTTACAAATGGAAAATGATCTCAAATTAACATATTTTATCAACAACATAAATGACAACATTCACGCAAAAGTTCAGCTCAAACGATCCCCTTTTGCCCAAACTACAGATCGAAGTCTCTTTGTGAACGCCTCCACCACTGTACGGAGGTATTCGACTCCGATGTTGTCCCATTCTGCCTGAAGGCCTTTCTTTAGGGACTCAATATTTGGGTGGGAGCGAGAGTTGACCTTGGACTTCAAGTAGGCTCAAACGGAATAATCGAGCGGGTTCAGGTCGGGTGATGAGGCCGGCCATTCTGCTGTTGTGATGAAGCCGGGAAAATTTTCCTTGCACCATGTTTAAAACTTTGTAGTTTTGTGGGCGTGTGCCGAGTCTTGTCGAAAGGTCCATGTCCTCTGATTGAAATGCGATTGAGACCATTGATGAAGCACGTCTTGCAAAACATGTTTCAGGTAGTATTCCGTGTCGATCTTGACGCCTTTCTATACGAAAACAAGCGGTTTTTTTTCCTATGGTGCAGATCCCCGCCCAGACCATGACTTGAGTTGGAGGTGCACTGCGTTGGACCGTTCTACCCTTGCTATCGGCTTGCTCTGCGTCCTTTGCAAGCACTCTGACGTTTTGGGAGTTGTGGACTTCTTCCACGGTGAACAGCTTTTTGTCAGAGAACACCATATTGAAATGTTCGCCTTGCTGCGTACGACGAAGAAGGTCGCGACATCTTTCGACTCTTTCCGACTTGTTGCGAGCCGACAGAAAAGCGGCCTTCTGTGTACGATACGAACTGAGTCCCACCTCCTCCGTGACTATTCGTCTCAATGAAGTTCGGCTCATCGGGAGCTGCTGCGCCATGTGTCTGATGCTTCGTCGTGCATTTCGGTTTATCCGACTCCGAACGGTTTCGATGAGTTGTGTCGTGCGAACAGTGCGAGGACGACCTCGCCTTGGACGGTTCAAAGATGTGCCAAGCTTCTCGAATCGTTTGATCGCTCGATACACTGTCATGCGAGGCAGGCGAAGCGTTTCAGCAATGCGAGCAGGGGCGTTGCCAAGAGTGTGTAGGCGAGTGATCGCAGTTTGCAAGCGATTCGACGCTGTCATTACCCTAAACATCGATGGATTCAATCGCAACTCACTTGACACGTATAAAAAATTACGGGAAATCGGAAAAACGAGAAAAGTGACCGCTACGTGCGGTCACTTCCCCAAGAAATCTTCTTAAACATTTGTAACACTATTTATGGCCCACCCTGTAGAAACGTGACCCAAGTGAAGAAAAATCTTGAGTTAAGAGGAAACAGAATTCTTTGAGGACGCCGCCCGACCACTGTTCACGATCGCAGTCCTCGTGACGGGGGTCGTCGGAGGCCTGGCCGTAGTCATCACCGTCGTATACTTCTACAAATTCTGCCTGAAAAAGAGACCGGCTCTTACTACGTCGGTCGTTTTTATCATGTAAATTTTCCAAATAGCAGTTATCACAGCTGATACTAGCATTCATCGTAACAAAACAGCCACACATCGGTACCTCATCCGTGAATAAACTAAAATAATCTCATATTATTATTGTCAATTTGAGTTAATTCATGAGTGTTTTCAATACAAGGAGTGTCTCAAATTCAATTGTTTGTATGCATATGCGGTTCTCTTCATTTCGATTTGCCATTCTTTGATTTTGCTAAAGTTCACCGTCTGATTCGATATTTGCAGTATTGTCTCGTGCTTATCCAATTTTATGAACAGATCCAACTTTTGATATGATATACAGTTTTTTTTTTGTCTTCTCAATTATGTCTATCGGCCTGCCTATTGGATCGTTCATTAGCTCTCTCGCTTATCGCCATTCGACTTTATCTCTCACTATTCTCTCTATCTCCTCCATGATCTTTCTTGGGATGACCGTCGACTCTGCCCCTGTGTCCATCACCACTGTGCATTTGACCCCATCGAACTCTGCCTGACTCTGCCCCTGTGTCCATCACCACTGTGCATTTGACCCCATCGAACTCTGCCTGACTCTGCCCCTGTGTCCATCACCACTGTGCATTTGACCCCATCGAACTCTGCCTGACTCTGCCCCTGTGTCCCTCACCACTGTGCATTTGACCCCATCGAACTCTGCCTGACTCTGCCCCTGTGTCCATCACCACTGTGCATTTGACCCCATCGAACTCTGCCTGACTCTGCCCCTGTGTCCATCACCACTGTGCATTTGACCCCATCGAACTCTGCCTGACTCTGCCCCTGTGTCCATCACCACTGTGCATTTGACCCCATCGAACTCTGCCTGACTCTGCCCCTGTGTCCATCACCACTGTGCATTTGACCCCATCGAACTCTGCCTGACTCTGCCCCTGTGTCCATCACCACTGTGCATTTGACCCCATCGAACTCTGCCTGACTCTGCCCCTGTGTCCATCACCACTGTGCATTTGACCCCATCGAACTCTGCCTGACTCTGCCCCTGTGTCCATCACCACTGTGCATTTGACCCCATCGAACTCTGCCTGACTCTGCCCCTGTGTCCATCACCACTGTGCATTTGACCCCATCGAACTCTGCCTGACTCTGCCCCTGTGTCCATCACCACTGTGCATTTGACCCCATCGAACTCTGCCTGACTCTGCCCCTGTGTCCATCACCACTGTGCATTTGACCCCATCGAACTCTGCCTGACTCTGCCCCTGTGTCCATCACCACTGTGCATTTGACCCCATCGAACTCTGCCTGACTCTGTCCCTGTGTCCATCACCACTGTGCATTTGACCCCATCGAACTCTGCCTGACTCTGCCCCTGTGTCCATCACCACTGTGCATTTGACCCCATCGAACTCTGCCTGACTCTGCCCCTGTGTCCATCACCACTGTGCATTTGACCCCATCGAACTCTGCCTGACTCTGCCCCTGTGTCCATCACCACTGTGCATTTGACCCCATCGAACTCTGCCTGACTCTGCCCCTGTGTCCATCACCACTGTGCATTTGACCCCATCGAACTCTGCCTGTGTTTTCCAGAGTGCTCCGAAATATGGCCTTGTGTCTACAATTTTTTCAGGTTTCTTGTCTCTATCTTTCTCGTACCTTCATTTTTAGCGATTTAATACGCAGTGCTATTTTCCCACTCCCGATTTTCTCTTCCCATTCTCTCGTTAACGAACGACTGCACACCTGTTGTTTGTCGTCTGCTCTCCATTGTCCTTCTCTCCATCTCGGGTTCCTCGAGCGTTCCGTTCCGCCAGGAGCTCTGTAGAAAACTCCTTTCATCATTTAGTTAAAAAATCTGATTTTCGCTGTCTCTCTTTTCCTTCCTTTCTTCTTGCTCACCTCCAATGAGTCTCTTTTGTTGGGCGCACGTCGCTTCTTCGGCTGCTGTTGCTGCTGCTCGTCTTTCTTCTCGACGTGCGACTGAAGAGTTTCTTTCATAGTCATTGTTATTTCTTTCTCTCAACTCTCACACGATGTGGCCCAATCCGTACATTCATCTCCCCGTTTGAAAATGATTTCAGCCATGGTCGTTTTGGAAAACTTGGAATCTTTAGCTAGTTTTTTAACAAGTCTTAGCTTGTGATCTACTTTCTTGTGGAATAGTTGTGAACGATTTCCACTAACCTTTTACTCACTTTGGCGGTCTTCTGCTGCTGACCAAAGTTCTCCCAGTCCGAGTGGATTGAACTCGTCTCTTCCTTTTTCTTCCATCACTGCCAACTGTAATCAGGAATTCCGTTAGACCGTTCATATCTGCAATTGACAATGTCCAGTTAAATGTAAGGCGAACAATAGAACTCAACATCAATTTCTATCAATTATCTACTTTTCACAGCACCTTTTTCTCAGTATGAGGTCAACCTTCGTTTCTCTTCTCAATTTTCCAGCTCTTCCTAACAACAGTCTCACACCCTCTCTTCACTCTTTTCTTTTCTCAACACTGTCTCATAGAGTCATCCTCCTCTCTTCAATCAGTTTTCTCTCTTTCCAAACTCTTGAACAAGACTCTGATCTCCAATTTATCAGACGATCCATGCTCTCCAAGTTTAACTTAATGATAACGGCACTCAATTACTCAAGTTATTCGTTTTCCTCTCGAATTTATTCAAGCGGTTCAGCGCTCATGTGAGTTAGCCCCACCTCCTGTGGACGCCTTGTTGTCTCAACACAACATAGGTAATACTCCTTCATTATCGGTTTTCTTCCCAAACCAACTCAAAACAATCTAAAATCCAGTCGCTCTCCGAACAAAAACAAAAACACACCAAAACCTAATAACTTCTGGGTTCATCAGGCCCAGCGCGCGAGATGTAACAACACCAGAATAAGAAGTAGTAACACAATCAAAACAATAAACGTACACGAAGAAATACATGGGCTCTATCTATTACAAAAGAACGAGCCTCCTTACAAGCATGAGCATTCCATATGATTTGGTCTTGAAAGACTTCGGAATAAGGTTTGCACTAGAAGATTTTTTTAAAATCTTGTCAATATGAAAATTGAAACGAAAATCATGGTTTAACAAAGTCCCTAAATCTTTAATCTGGTTTGTAACATTCAATGGAATATGGTTAATAGAGTAGAGGTGAAACACCGATTGATTGCCTAGATGAAGAACAGTACATTTAGAAGTTGATAGAGTAAGGTTCCACTGAGTACACCAGTCAAATATATAGTTGACTGCAGTTTGCAAGTCATCCGAATATAAGAGTACTTGAGCTAGCAGCTCAACATCATCGGCAAAAATACTGAAGCGAATAATGGCAGGAATAACTTTTTTGATGTCGTCAATGAGCAGTAAAAACAACAACGAGCCTAGTAAAGAAGAATTCAGAGAGGTAAAAACTAGTGAGATATCTTCATTGAAACTAGTGGCGCATTGTCGACATCAACGCATCCTTTTGACGTGTTCAGGATATCTCTTGACGAGAAAGTCGGAACACGTATCGAGAAAAATTTTCTGAATTTGAAAAAAATTGCAGATCAAACTTTTTTGAACGCTTGTTTTTTTTCAGTATCAGTATTTTGAACAGAAGCATCATGATATAAAATATATCCCGATCACCAGTTATATCAACAACAAAAATTTAAAAAAACATGCAATGGACATCTGTCACAAGTTGCGAGCTCATTTGAAATTACATGTTAACAGCATATTCTTACATGTTAACAGGTTAACAGCATATTCGCTATCCATTCAATTCAAAATAAAGATGTTCACAGTTAATCTGATATTCACAGTGAAACAAAAAAATAGTCACTGTAGAACGATTAGTAATCACAGGAAAAGAAATTAATAACAATCTTAACTTGGAATCAGGAACAACCAAAGAAGGTGTAAGCTATAAAATAGCCTTTTTGAAAGTGGATGGAGAAGAAATCAAAACAAGCTGGGAAGGAAGCAAGTTCCACAGATTAATGCACCGGGATGCACATGTGCTGTGACCCTGTAGGAACTTGAAGGTAATATTAATTCTGAGCGCATGAGAATTGCGACTGTAATGAGGCGCAGGCAAGATTTGAAATAAACATGTGCTATCGTAAAGAGCATCGTGATGTATAGCTTTATGAAGGAAAGAGATATCAGCAATCGCATTTCTATTATCCAATGTTTTCAGATCCAAGTAAGCAAGTCTAGACTAGTAATCAGTTTTAGAGAGGCCTGCTCTGACGAATAAGCTGCTCGTAAACAATCTTTTTATTCTTCCAATATCATTAACATAACCGATTGGGGACCAAACTTCCAAACCATACCCAAAAAGAGGCAGAATTTAAGTTTTAAAGGCTTAAAGCAGTACATGGATAGATGAAGTTTTGAGAGACCAAAAAATTATATTCATGCATTTGTACGCTTTATCTATCATGATATCGATGTGGTTGGAGAAAGAAAGAGAGAAATGGAAGTGAATACCTAAGTCAAATGTTTCAAACTTATCTGGCAATAGGGTCTGGTCAATAAGACTTCTTAGGATTAGTTCTGCCACAGTGTATCACAAGACATTCAGGTGTTGAGATGGAGAGAGATAACTTGGAAGCATAATCAGCAATTGAATTTAGTGCCATTTGTAGACGAATGGGGTCTTTGGAAAACAACTTAACATCGTCTGCGTACGAGAAGCAGTGCACTCCTTTAGGTAATAGTTCAACAATGTCGTTAATAAATACTATGAAGAACAATACACTTATTTGCTGTGTCGTGCCTTTTTTGAATGCGCTGTTGAAGAGACAAGGACCACCCACCTTGTCTCTTCAACAGCGCATTCAAAAAAGGCACGACACAGCAAATAAGTGTATTGCCTTCTGGATACTCCTCCAATGCGTTTAACTCAGCACCAACTTTACTATGAAGAACAATGGTCCTAAGCAGCTTCCTTGAGGGACACCCATGGTAAATAGTTTTTCTTAAGAGAGATTATTATTGATACTGACTCTGCAAGTACGTTCGGTTAAGAAGGATGAAACAAGGGATAAGAGCGAGGATTTAACTCCAAAACATTCAAGTTTATAAAGCAGAAAACGGTGGTCCACAACATCGAAAGCCTTAGAAAAATCGACAAGGCAAATATCAAAAAGCAACTTCTTGGCGAGAATTGAAAGGTGAGAGAGACGACTAGGGAAGAAACAGATAGCGTTTACAACGGAAACCAGCTTGATTAGGGTGTAAGATATGGTTAGATTCCAAGTGGTTAAGTATTAGATTATAAATTTGCTTCTCAAGAAGCCAAGAAAAGACGAAATAAAAAGCGTGATAGAACGATAATTGTTCACATCAGATTTAGAGCCCTGCTTACGTTTAGGCTTCACGATACCATATTTCCAAGTATGTAGTTGGATAGTACCCGGTTTTTAAACAGTTAGAAAAGATTATTGATAAAGGTGTAGCTAAGCTAAAATTGCATTTCTTGATAATAAAAAAATAGTTATGGATGTTATCAGGAGACGTATCTAATTTGGGCACAATACGGTTAATCAAATCAGGTCTTTAAGTCTGCGAGTTTTCTCTAAAAGAGCAACGAGAAATTCGTCTCCTTGTTTTAAGATTACAATGAGAATTGTATTTATGAGAATGAGATGTTTATACTGAACGTTCACCGAGAAGACATTAAGGAACGATTTTAAGTTTTCTTTGTGGTCAATATGGCTCCGCTCCGTCCAACGACCAATAGTACTTATTCGGTATTGATCGAAATGATTGTGCTGAGTGATATGTGAGTAGTGATGTTAAAAAATTTTCGTTGGTTTTTCCAGCATCACAGTAAGCCTTTGGTAACGAACGCTGCTGCTCCGTACGCCCCTTTTACATTTTAAGGGCACGTTTGCTCTCTAGAAAAGACAAAAAAATGACAGAGAGTAAAAAGAAACATATCAAGTTTGCTTAGGAGAGAAACAGAAGAATAGAAAAAAGAGAAAGAACTTAAAAAAAAATTTTTATTTCAAAAGATGTCCACCAGAGAATTTTTTTGTCGCAAAGAAAAAAATGGAAAAAATAAGAAAGAGTCAACGAGAGAAGGGAGAATCTGTCAGAGTCGAAGAAATGTAGAGATGACACAAAAGATATTCTGTTAAAAAACAATCAAATAAGGTTCTGAAAGATTATGGAACACAAGGATAAGCAAACAACTATTTATGTATTCCGTTTCACAGCACAAGTAAGCCGGAATGGAAACGTGAGCAGATCAGAAGTCCGACCAGCAGCCAATGCCGACCCCTTCCCCTTCCACTCGCAGCTGGAGAAAAGAACACACTCTACGTCTCTCCGGCGGCGACAAATGAGGCTGCGACAGAAACACGGTAAGAGAATCGAAAAAGAGGTAAAGCAGTTTTTAGGTTGAAGATGAAACCTCACACACACATAAAAACACAAATATGAGCTCGGCTTACAGAGTTGTTCACAAAACATACTCTCTTTGCTCAAAAACTAGTCATGCAAAGCTGCATACTATGTATTCATGAATCCAATTCATCATATATTTTACAATGCATTGAGTCGGAGGAAAGTGATTGGTGTTTAGATTACTTTCGGGAGCCGATAGAGTATTCTTCGACCAATTGATGAGATGAGGGCGATTAACGATTTTTTCTTAAAATTAATGAACGAGGCGGCAAATCGAATCCAGTTTTGAACATGTAAGGTCGTAGCGATGGAGTCAAACTCACAGTGGAGACCACAAAGTTTGTTTAAGGGCTCAAAATGTACATTATACATAGTGTGTGCGTGTCTAGCTCAGTCAGTTGGTGAGTAAATTGCCCGGGAAAGCGAAGGTCGCGTGTTCGGTTACCACCAACCAAACGGTATTGTCAAATTTTTCTGCGAACAGTCCGTACCTCTGTTCGGTATGAAAATACGTTTCTAAAAACATTGAAAAGTAGTGTATACTCTCATTCTAGAAGTTTGTTGAGTTCAAAATTTTGATTACATCTTATTCGCATTGGCCGATTAGCCAAAGAGCAGCGCAGCCCAACCGCCAGGACTTGAAGGAGACGGACTTGCAATGGTGAACGAAGCAGCGAAACTTGAAGAACTCTTTCCATAGATTTACGAAGAAAAAAATTGAAAAGTGTGACTCGATGTGGTTTTCGAGGGGAAATACTCATGAAACCGTTAATCGCTGACAAAAAAATAATCCACTCGATAACTACTCACCAAGTCACAATCGATAACTACTCACCAAGTCACAATCGATAACTACTCACCAAGTCACAATGTTACGTGATTGCTCTCCAGGAAGCAGAGCACTTTCTGACGTGGCGTACACCGCTCTGTGGATGAACGCTTTTCATTTGTTCCCATAAATAGCTTTCCTCAGATTCAATTCGCTAGATCTTAGATCCACTTTAATGGTTACTTGCAATTTCTCCTTGATTGCTGATGATCTATTTGGAGGCTGTACTTGTAAATAAAAGTATTCCCTACTCCTCGTTAATCTCAAGCAACGATTTCAAACAATCGAGCAGAGGAGCGGATTGTTCGCAGAAACTAGCGCAAAAATCGTGTGGTGTGACGGGAACCGAACTCGTGACCTTTCGCATTCTGGGCTAATGCTCTTCCCACTGAGCTACACACGCACATATGATAATGCACATCCTAAGGCCCATACAACATGCCCCCCCTCTCAACACCGAGGTCTCTTGAGGTCTAGGGTCAGAGGTCTAGGCGCCTTTGTTTCTGCGAACTAGCTCATGCTCGAGTTTTTTTCTTTTTCTCTTTTTTTCTCTTTTTCTCTTTTTATCCACTCCTTCTCATCCCGGTTATGCCCCCATGTGAATAAGAGTATTCCCAACTCCTCGTTGATCTCGAGCAACGGAGTTTTATACCTTGCAGAGGAGCGGATTGTTCGCAGAAACTAGTGCAAAAATCGTGTGGTGTGACGGGAACCGAACCCGTGACCTTTCGCATTCCGGTCGAATGCTCTTCTCACTGAGCTACACACGCACACATGATAATGCACATCCTAAGGCCATCCCAGCTAACACCGATTTGTGGTGCTAAAAACTCGGATCAGCTTAATTTCACACAACTTTCGTCTATGCAGGTATCCAGTGGTTTTTTAGCACTTAGATTGTTTGTAGACCTCAATTATCTGGGTTATTGGCGAACACTTTCGACACAATGGGACGAAGCGGAATACTATCCGATCATATTCATACCAGGGCCATCGAGCCTTTACGAGCTACAAAGAATCCAGAGGCCCCTTCATACGCAATCAATTCCTTTGCTCAGCATGTCCTTGCCTTTCATCTGAATGAAACAGTTGTACTAACCTGTTCTATTTTGCGGCACTTTTGCACTTTTTGCACTACCAGAGGTTCAATGGGTCAGATGAGAGTGGAATTTTTTTTTGATACGGTCTCGTTAGCCTGAGCCGTACGGCCTCGTTAGCGTAAACTTTTTCTGAGCCTAAGCGTTTTTTAATGTAAAAGTAATTTTTTGTAAAAGTAATTTTTTGTAAATGTAATAAGTCAGACGTATGGCCCATGGAACCCCTGGTAGGGGGAGGGTACCTAAACTTCAAAAGTGCCTATTTTGCATGTTGGAACTAATGTTCGCCGATTATTGAGGTCTTGCTCATTGACACTAACAAACCTGACCTCAAAAAGAGCGAAATGGTGGAAGAGCTCTCCCATCTCTCCCTCCAACCTCTTCCTTATGGAGCGTTAGAATTCCACTTTTCACTTTGCAAAGTAATTTTCTGCAAAGTGATCCCGTTGAACGCTCTAATGTCTCACCACGAATTATCTTGAGAAGAAAAATGGACTACGGTATTACTTTTATAATAACTTTCACTGTTGGACGTAAATTTTTTTATGAATTTTACAGAAAAAAATTTCGCTTTGTCTTAGAATGCATGTGTTCTTTATTTTTACCGTAGACCATGTCTCTTTTCACGGTAATTCGTGATGAGACATTGGAACGTTCAACGGGATCACTTTGCAGAAAATTACTTTGCAAAGTGAAAAGTTGAATTCTAACGCTCCATTAGGATCACATCTCGCTTGTTTTGGTCTTACTTGTAAATCTGTTTTTGTTTCTCTTTTTATCATATGTTCGTTGATCTATCAACTATACCTCTTACTAACTGCTGTATCGCCATATCCTGGTTCGTTGTTTTGTATTTATTTTTTGCTTATTATCTTCCTTATTATAACCCCGTTCTTTATAAAAAGCTTTTCGTTGCTTACGTCCGTCCTCAACTGAAATACTGCTCCGTGATCTGGTCGCCTCGGCAGAAACATTATAAAGAACTCGTAGAAAATGTTCAACGAAAATCTACAAAACAAAACTGCAGAAGAGCCGGAGTGCCAGATATGACATACAAAAAGATAATTTTTTCCAATTGCAGTACCTCGAAGAACGTAGGGACCAGACCGATCTAGTGATGACCTTCAAATCTTGACCGGAAGAATCCCCGTTCCTCCATTCAAGATGTTCTCCCCTTAATACAACAGATACCCCACTAGGTCACACAAGTTCAGTCTTACGCAACCCAGTTTCAAACATGTTAAGCTCTCTAATAACTTCTCAACCAGAGTAGTTCCGGTCTGTAACAAACTCCCAGAGACTGTCTTTTCGATTAATACAGTCAAAGCATTCAAATCAGCTATCGGTAGCCTATAAAACAATCCTCTCGATTTCAGACCCACTTACTTCTTTTTCCTCGACTTACCTCTTTTCTCACGTTGAAAAGTGTCAGGCCTTGGTGTTGATACGAATCACTCCTCTATTTGATCCCCTACCTGCTTCTTCCGAAATCACCCTTGCGATAAATTTTTTTTTATTGGTATTGCTTCTGTACTCACCAGTGTGTTCAGTTGATACTATCTGGTCGATCAGACGATCGGAGGCAAGCAAAGAATAAAGATATAATCGAGCGCGCTAAGTACTGAAAACAAGAAAAAAATTTGTGGTGTATTTCATAGCCGATTAAAACGAAGCTGAAAAACATGAATGCGATTGTAAGGATTCTTTCGTGTTCGTATACTTAAGTAAGCGAGATGCTGATTTGAGTGACCTCCTCTTCGAGAGTGCTTCTGCAGCAGCCAAATCAACATCACTTCCCTTACATCCAAATCACTCCGTGCTCTCAGAAAGAGGTTACTTAGGTTCCTTGGCTTTGTACGATAGAAAAAAAAAGGTTATAGGACTATAATAGGACTATGGTGATAGGACTGATAGGACAATAGGACTACATGGTATAGAAAAGAAAAAAATGTGATAGGACATTCTTTCCTTCCCTTTCCTCAAGAAACGGCTGCTACGGAGCGGCTCTCCTTCTTACCTCACACCTCTTGTATGAATTCATTCCGACCCCTTCGTCGTATCAGTCATCCTTCTCCCTCTCCAATTGAGTGTTCCGGGTTTCGAACGACTCTCAATGATCTTCTCACCTTTTTTCTGCTTCTACTTACAATCAGAAGCTCCTTAACCTTTTTTGAACCATGTTTTCTTCCCTTCACCTTCTTTGACATCATGCACCGTCAATTTTACACGTGATACATATGTTTCGCGTAATAAAAAGTTCAAAGTTCAAAAAATTTCTTTGTATGAGAGAAGTAGAAGTTTTTTCCCTGAACCCATAATGAAAACATCGATATTCGACCAGAACTGTCAATAACTTTCTCGCTTTATTAATTCTTTAAAAAAGGTTAATTGAGTAAAAATATCAAGAGTAATAATATTATACCTCACTGCTCATATTCATCAGAGAACTATGCACTCTGCGCACACTATCAAGAGCTACCTTCTTTTAGATCGAAGTAGATCACTTCTCGAAAAAAGATAAAAGGGGTTGCACTCTTGTCCACGTGATTTTCTACTCGATAATTTTTTTATGTAACTCAAGGAGTGTGTTTTTATGCATTCGAAGAACATATCTTTTCGGTGTCATCGTGCGAGTGTTTGCTTGCCAACCAGTATAAAAGGGACACTCTGGCCCTTCATTCTTAGTCGCAATTCTGTATCGTACGTGCTAGGAAGTATCTCCGATGAGCCGCTATCCTGTTCTTCCCTTCCACTTCTCCTTGGGATGCCGATAGGACTCGTCTGGGACGTCATATCCAGACCTTTCAAGAACCTTTACCGTTATCACCAGGGCTCTGACTTGTCAGACGTACCGGTTGAACGGTTGAAGTGGTGGAGGAAGAAGCAACATGAGTTGATTCTGCCGAATATGAAACTTTTGAAGGTTTGAATTTCATTCATAGCCTGGGTAGAATCGCGAGAAACTTTACCTTATACCTTTTTCATTAAAAGGTACTTCCGAGAACCTATCCCGTTTTTCACCAGGGACTCTGACTATCAGATGTACCGGTAGAGACGGTTGAGTTGGTGGAGGAAGTAACAACATGAGTTGATTCTTTGAAATCTAAAACTCTTGTTGAAGGCTTGAATGTATTTCATGAGCCTGGGTAGATTCACCAGTTTTCACTAGTTTTTCAAGAACCCCTACAATTTTCTTCTAGAAGATAAAGGCTCACTTAGAAAACAAAGTCTTTAACATGACCATATCCCACTTATGATATTTTTCATTTTGAGTATTTTATCAGGAGTGAATTCTGGTTGAACTATGACGATTCTTAAAAGAATTAAAGTTCTCTAAATGTTGAGTTCTTGTTGCAGGATGGAAGAGAATCATGAGGAAGAGTCCGATCCTAACAACTGCTCCATCACAAGAGACCCTTCTCCTAACTTTAAAAAGAAGGGGAAAGAGGCAGCGTGCAGCTATGAACAAAAGATCTTCATCTTCGTCATCTTCCTCGTCATATTGGTCCTCTGGAGAATCAGAAGAAGACGTCAGAAACCTCGAAGAATCCTTAAAAAGGTGAACAAGAGAGAATTCGTAAATTACTCCTTAGTCAGAGTAGTCGGTTCCCAAACGTGCGAACTTCACAAACGCAAGCCGAGAAGTTCCGGAACTGCCAAAGTCGATTGTTCGAGTGGCTCGAACACGAACTGCAATAGACGGAGAGATATTGGGAATTTTCGAAGAAAACGCCCGGGGAGTTGGTCCTCAGCTGAAAGAGAAGCTTTTATGCAAGCGATGCCACTTCCAACTTCGACTTATGCTCTTCCGCCAAAGATCGATGAAGAGATCCATCAGGAAAGAGGAGCATCGGGAAATATTTTTGAGCCCAAGGTAAATTAAAATTTAAGAGATCGAAATTGAATTCATGGAAGGTGATTTTTGAGAACTCTTGAAATAAATTCTAAGAAAGAATTGCTTTCAGTTGCTTTCACTCGATTCCGGAGTGATGGCTCGAATGGCAGCCTTAGCGATGGCACTGCAGAGCAATAGTGGAAAGATTGAGGCAGGGGGCACGAGGATGTTAAGCTACATCAAGACCGCGATGAACGTCTTGGGAAACATCCACCAGGACATCACATCTTTGCGAAGAGAAATAGTTCTCCGAGCAATCGATGTGGATCCTCGCCGAGACATGCCTTCGATCAAGACTGCACCTGTCGCCGAGGACCACATAATCCACGAAGAAGAGGTCATGTCACGCCTTTTCGGGAAGAGCCTGCTGGAAGAGGCACAGAAAAGGGCGGGATCGAATGACATTCTCGAGTCACTCGAAAAATTCAAAGCTTCGCGGAAGAAGTGGAAAAAACCAAAGCCAACCAAAAAAGTCAGTGAATTATTCCTGTGAGAATAAAGAGATTTGTAAGACTATCGTAACGACCCCCAATTGTCAACTAAAAGCCGGGAAAATGAGGGACAATTCTCATGAATGGGTCAAACTATCAAGCAATCCTTGTGTTAAACAATGTGTCTAAGGGTACTGCTTAGATTTTGAAAGATCACCCACACTTATGAGAGGTCTAAGTAAGGTGAAAAGAGCTAGGAAAGACGAATCCCGTATTGAAGAGGATGTGCAAAACCTCTTTTCAAAAGAAGCAATTGTCGAAGTACAAACTGGGGAAAAAGTTTGGTTATCTAGCATCTTCTTTGTCAAAAAGAAAGAAGGGGGATGGAGACCAATTATCAACTTGAAACCCTTAAATGCATACTTGAACATTAAACACTTCAAAATGGATCAATTTCACATGATTCGTAGTCTCGCGAGTAGGAACGATTTTATGGTCTAAATTGATTTTCAAGATGCATATCAAGCAATACCAATCCACAAAGACCATAAAAAATATCTGGGTTTTGAGTTCAAGGGAAGACAGTACAAGTTCATAGTTCTTTCTTTCGGTCTAGCATCAGATCCTTACGTTTATTCAAGTTCATTAAAAGTAGTCGCTGAAAAGCTGAGAGCACTGGGAGTTTGACTTTTGGTTTACCTAGAAGACTGGATCACCTTTAAGAACAACTAAACCAACTCAACAGAAATAGTAGATCAAGCACAGAGGCTATTTGAAAACGTGGGTTTGACAGTGAACCAGAAGAAGTCTTGTTCAACAAGAAGAAAAGTCAAAAAATAAAGTCGAATTTCTGGGATTCATTGTGGATACTTGCAAAGGAACAGTAGAGATACCACAAAAAAGATAATCAAGGTTAAATAATTAGCCTCAGAGATACTGGAGAGAGTTCAAGTAAGGTTGAGTAGAATTGCGACTTTCCTAGGGAAAGCAACTTCATTCCTTCCAATATCGGGTTATCTACATTTTCACTTGCGTACAATCCAACGTTGGTTATCAAAAAACATAAACCCAAATCAACCATCATCTTTTGATGAAATAGCTACCATACCATCAGCTGTAAAAAACAAGTTAGGATGGTTGTGTAACCAATTCTCATCAGAACATTATGAAAATATCATCTGTAGACCGGTCATAACAAATACGGTTACAGCAGATGCTTCTGATGGGGCGTGGTTTGGAATGGGATAACAAATGGCGGTAGATCTTCATATTAACGTGAAGGAGGCCTTAGCCGCTTTTTTCGCCCTGGTGTTTTTTATAGATAACAAGAAGAATACAACTATCCGACTAGAATTGGATAACACATCTGCAGCATACTTACTATGTATATTAACAATTTTGGAGGGTTAAAGAGTGCACAGCTTGACACTGTAGCACACATGATTTGGAACTTCGCCAGAGATAGAAATCTGCACTTAATTGCATCCAAAAAAACCTGATATAGAGAATACTGTAGCAGACTTCGAATCTAGTAACTTTCTTGGAAAGACAGAATTCAGTCTGCACACGAACTTTACCAATCTCATTTTCAAGAAATTTGGAAAACCAGACTGGGACTTATTCGCCTCTAGACTTAATTTCAAATGCGAAAAATTCGTATCCAGATCCCCTCTCAGCAGCGACCAATGCATTCGCTCAAAGCTGGTCGGGGATCTCAAGTTACGCATTTACAGCTTTCCCGTTGATCGGAAAGGATGTTCAAAAGGCGGCTCAGGAGAGAGAAGATCTTTTGTTGGTGACCCCTCCTTGGCCAGGCCAATGGTGGTATCTTCAGTACTGAAATACTCGCAGGGAATAAAGTTGCATCTTCCTTACCAAGCAGATATGCTGACAGAACCAAAAGAGAGTGCCACATCCCAAGACGGTGAACGGGAGTTTACACCTGATAGCCTGGAAGATATAAAAGCTGGTTATAACCAAACAGACATAGATGCAGTTATGAATAACTGGACCCCAGAGACCCACAATCAATACAATTCTGCTTTAAGAAAGGTGGCTAGTTACTGCAATGAGAAATAGCTAGACAAACACTACCCAAAACCCAAAACCCCGGAAATAGTCAACTTTCTTGCTCACTTACACACCATAGGTCTCACCTACTCAACTCTGGTTACGCACAAAAGCGCGGCTATCACACTCACTCAAGTTGTGCACAAGGGCAAGAAACACGCTATCGATAGAGGATTGATTGAAAAAAGCACTCAAAGGCTTCTTAAGAAAGAGACCTTCTGCCCCAAAAAACTCTCAGTTTAGTACTTGATTACCAAAATGATTTGGGAGAAAACAATTCGTTGTCACTAAAACAACTGACGGAAAAGCTGGTGATGTTATTTATTATTTTTATTTTCTCCAAACAGGATCTGAGAGATAGTTAAGTTCTTCCTAAAATCATTTCAAAAAGTACAGATAAATGGGTGTTTACCATATCAATCGGAAGGAATCGGAAGGTTGAGTCTAGGCCACACACAGCATTGTTGGAAGGCTTCAAAAAAGACTCCAACATTTTTCCTATCAGTAACATGAAGGATTACATAGAGAGAACAAAATAATACCGAAAACATTATGGTTATTTAATAAGGTCAACAATAAAACCATATGTAAAATTATGTAGCTCAACTATCGCCAGATGGTTGAGGAAAGTTCTACCCTCGGCGGTTATAGATAGTACTTGGAGGTATAAAGGTATATCTAGTACTTGGAGGTTATGGAGGTATGGAGGTATAAATAGTACTTACGGCGGGCAGCCATGGAGGTCTCAGCAGCAAGACAGTTATAGCTGCTGCAAACTGGGTACCAGGGGGGTTCAACTTTTGAAAGGTTTTACCACAAAGATTCTCAAATTTCGTATTAGGAGGTTATTCTGAATGAGAGGTGTGTTGAATAAGCTATTTGATGAATACGAGCAGTGAAGTAAAATGTTATGTTTTTCAAGACGAACACAGTTTGTTGAAGTTTTTATTATGCTTCACTGCGAATATTCATTACAAATACCCATCCTAAAAACTCTCGTTTTTCTCTCACCCAAAGACCTCTCATTGCAGAGAAAAGAAGAAATCTCTTCCGAAGGAAGCAGCGTCTGACAAAAAGACAGAACCGGGAAAGAAGAGAAGACACTGGAGAACCAAAAATTGATGTGTTTTGGTAAATGATGTAGTTGTGAATAAAAATGTTCACATACCACGAGAGCTACAGGATCGCAACTGAGAATGAAGGGTCAGAGTGACCGTTTTATAATAGTTGGAAGGATATGTTCTTCGAATGCATAAGAACAGCCTCCTCATGTTACATAATATTTTATCGAGTAGAAAATCACATGGACAAGAGTTCTACCCTTCTTCTACTTATTTCAGAAGTGATCTGCTTCAATCTAAAAAAAGGTAGATCTTGCTAGTGCGCGCAGGGTGCATAGCTGCCTGATGAATATTCGCAGTGAAGCATAATAAATGTTTTACTTCCACAAACTGTGTTTGTCTTGCAAAACAGAACATTTTACTCGCATAA
The DNA here is from genome assembly GCA_964056735.1 of Allodiplogaster pararmata. Lineage (NCBI taxonomy): Eukaryota > Metazoa > Nematoda > Chromadorea > Rhabditida > Diplogasteridae > Allodiplogaster > Allodiplogaster pararmata. Next base: position 38,492,847 of record OZ057404.1, on the reverse strand, counting down.
CAGAGGAAGTTATCGCAGAAAAGACCGCAGCAGTTCGAAGTTCCACAAGTGACTTATTCAAAAAAGGTTCTTTCTCAGCTCAGCTATGAACAATATCAAACGAAGCTTCTCAGAAACTTATCCCAGAAACAACTTTTTTCTATTTCGTGCCCGATAAGTGTTTCGATTTCACTACAAATATCGCTGAATCAAAGTCAGAAAGGGGAAAATCAAAGTAGAATAAGTTAAAAGAGTAATAACGTATTGCTTCAATTATTTTCACATTCCACCGAAGTGAGCCACTCTAGGTTGAGTTTAATGTTGAACGTCTCAACATTCAACTCAATCTAGAGTGGCTGTGATGTATGGGGAAGAAAGAGAAAAGAAATTGTTTCATGTTTTTGAAATGAGTCAAGGCTCTATCCTCTTTTTCAGTTCCCCACACGATGCAGGGTCCGATAAAAGAACACAGCACTGAACTCGTACCTGGAATGCTTTTGCCAAGTAAGCCGAACGTCAATGTAAACGATTAAGTATTTTAACAAACGGAAACGATAACTCCTAGGTGCCAAAAAAGGTTTATGAGAAAGAATTGGACTAATTGAAATAGGTATGATGATAAGTCGAGAGTTATCAAAGACTTTTAGTTCTATTTTCTCGAGATGAGTAATCGGACTTGATAACAAAATGATTGTTTTTTTTTGTTCCATTACTCGCTTCACTCTAGTTACAAACTGCAAACTGAGTTTCAGATTTTCCAGACGAGAACGATTTACTAAGAATTGAAGTTCCGAAAAGAACGGGACGACAGTTGCCAAGTACCGAGCGTCTCGAGGTTAACATCTTCGATCTGATATCGAGTTGTAACGCTTTACGATTTTCTGACTAGAAGGCCGGCAGAGTTGAATTTTTTTCACTGAATAGTTCTCGTCTCATAACTAATTTCTTCCTTAAGAGCTTCTGTGTTCTTGAGGCTTCGTCTTCTGATCATCATTCGTCCTTTTCGGAGATTTGAGTCGTATTTCAAATGGAAAAAAAGAAAAACTAGTTTTAATCGAACTTTTACTATGATTTAAACGCCGATTTGAAAGATTTTTTTATATGAAAACTCTTCTTTCATTTGAAATACAAATTTTGTCAACAATTTTTTAAAAAAAACTAGGTGTTGTACGGCCTTAAAATGTGCATTATGTTGTAAGTGTTTGTAGCTCAGTGGGTAAGAGCATCACCCGAAAAGCGAAGGTCGCGAGTTTGGTTACCGCCACAACAAAAGTATTTTTCACAAATTTCTGCGAACAATCCGCTCCTCTGCTCGGTGTAAAAATCCGTTGCTTGAGATCAACGAGGAGTAAAGTATACTTTTATAGATCGTCGAATTAACTTTTAAATAAGTTTGAGTTAAATGTTAATCACAGGCGAGGTTTCGAGCTGTAAATCACAGCCTTAAAAAAAGTGAGAGTGGATAGAGTATAATTTTTTCAGGCAGCTTGAAAGGTGAGAGAGAAAGACAACTTGAGTGGGCAAATTATTTAAATAGCAAAGGGAACGCTAGTATATTCAGAGATAATGTTAAGAGCAGCCTTGATATAGAATGAAAATTTTGAGACAATTTCAACATAATCTGTTTCAAAAATACGTTACATGGGAGAAGCTCCATGATGTCATTGATGTAACTTGGAAACAGGGAAAGTCCGAGGATATTCTGTGGGGAAACTGAAAAGTCACTGCTTTCTCGTCTAATACAGCTTAGTCAATGATCTTTTCTTAAGAAAGATTTTTTACCCGATTAAGAAAGGAGGAGTTTTACCGATGAAAGTTAAGTTTAAAAAGGAGTGCCATGTGATCTACGGTGTTTAAAAAGGAGTGTCATGTGATCTACGGTGTTTAAAAAGGAGTGCAATGTGATCTACGGTGTTTAAAAAGGAGTGCAATGTGATCTACGGTGTTTAAAAAGGAGTGCCATGTGATCTACGATGTCAAAAGTCTCGGTGAGTCAATCAATAAGACATATCCCGAAAGGTTTTTTTCTTTGAAGATACATACATGTCTATCAATTGAGCTTGAACAAGAGAGGAAACTGAAAAGTTCTGAAACAACAGATTGATTTGAATGAAGGACTTTTTTTGGTTTTTGAAGTTGTTGTAGATTGAGTGAAACATGTGTTTTTGAGAATTTTACAGAAGTAAGAGGGAATATTTAGGACGACAGTTTTTCGCCGAAGACGTTTAACCTTTTTGAAGATAGATTTTTGATACTTTTTTTCCAAATCTCATCTGCTTTTTTGAACAAGCAGAAAGATTTTTTTTATTTTTCTAGAAAAAAGTCTTCCTCTGCTTCATTCAACTCTGCATTTGATTGTAATTTTGAGCTTCTCCAAGAGCTACGTGATTCCAGCAGAAAAAATTCTATAAGTGAAACTTTAAGAAAAAAACTATCAGATGAAATTACTTTTTTTTTTAAAAATTTAATGTAATTTTCGGAGTATGATTGGCCTAGAAATATCTGGTTTCGCAGAAAGGGACCGCAGCTTCCGTGCAGCAGCGGCATTCGGTCGAATGGAGAGGGCAGACTTCGACTGTGTTGGGGAGCGGACGAGTGAGAAGGTCAGCCTTTCAGAGAGGTCATCCCTTCTATTCAATGCTTCGAATTCGTGAGTGAATTGGCCACTGGTTGACTTGAAACCGTCAATAAGAATTAGCTGAGGCATATGAGATACACAACCGCGTTGGCAGTTTTACGCCAATCTACAATAATCAGACATACATAGTCTCATAATCATGTTCAACTGCAGAATGAGCACATTCAACCGAAGTAACGCTGTCTTCGAGTGCTCTCCATCACCAATCAAACAGGTTTCGTATTAGCTTCCCTAAAAAAAGATCAATTGAACAAGAAGCTTAAAAAATAGTTGAGGTACATAAAAAATAGTAAACAAATAAATACAAAATATAGTAATTTACACATGATTATTGCGTGTACTAATGAAAGAGAGTATTTTATACGAAGAGTGCGTGTTAAGATTTCCTCGCCTTTACCTGTGCACTCACCCCGGACCCTCTACGACAGGGATCACAAGCACGCTCGCTCTTGGAACCCGGGAGTTTACGAAATCGAGCCTCCTGATAAAGGGAAGCGGCTAAGAGAAGGAGAGCTTCTCAACAGACTCCCTCACAGAAGTATGTGTTTACGAAAGCTCGATTTGAGTTTTCCTCTTATTTTGTGTTTTATTTTTAGGACAACATTGTTGTATGGGCCTTAAAATGTGCATTATCATGTGTGCGTGTGTAGCTCAGTGGAACATTCGCCCGGATTGCGAAATGTCGCTGGTTCGGTTCCCGTCACACCGCACGATTTTTGCACAAGTTTCTGCGAACAATCCGCTCCTCTGCTCGGTATAAAAAACAGCTGTTCGAGATCTACGAGTAGTACTCTTATTTACAACATGCTTACGGACGAAAATATCATCCAAACCAAAAACTAATTGTACGCCCAAAGATAAGTACAGGGTGACCCATAAATACGTAAACAAGAGTTTCGATGTTCATAAATCAATCAATAGAACATATCCTACTTTCTTATTTCTATGCGCTCTACTTCACGTGTTTCAACTTCCTGGAAAAAATTTCATTTTATTAAATTTGTTTCCACAATTTATTATTATCGTGGCAGGGGAAGATCAGGAAAGGAATTGCAGTGTAAGAGTTAGCGTTTGTATAGTCCATTTGCACACGAGAGAGGCTGCTATAGAAAACAGCCAATGTCGCGTGAAAGTTCATCTACTAGCTCCGTGGAGTAGATCCGTGTAGACTCTTCCGGAAAAAATACTCGCATATCTGAGTCGGTACATTATATGTTTTGGATCAAATTTTTGAAGTGGTTATATGAGCAATCGAAGAATGACTCGGGTAAAGCATTCCATACTGCTTCCACTCGGAATGATAGAAAATTCTTTAGTTTATTATTTTTGCGGACTGGTAAAAGTAATTTCAATTTATGCCCTCTATTAAAACTGCTGTTTGGTGCAAACTTAAGAAAGTTTTCCGATGTTTTTAAGCGACCGAAAACAGCTTTGTATACAGTAAGCAAATCAATAGAATTTCTTCGCGATAGTAAAGTACGCCCTTTGAGTATTTTTAGTCTCTGTTCATAGGATGAGATGTAATGCGAACGTTTGAATACTAAACGAGTGAACTGCCTCTGAATTTTTTCTATCTTCTTGACAGAAGCAACGTCGCTTGGGCTCCAAACCTCAGAAGAGAATTCGAGGATAGGTCTGACGTACGTATTGAACGTCACAATTATCATGGTCACTCATCTAGCACGTTCTATCGTTGACTTGCACAAACTTGGTCGACCGAATTCGCGCATCGCTAAAGACCTCAACACTTCTCGCCATATCGTCTGGAGAACACTAAACGGTTCAACGAGATCGACACACTCGCTGACTTAACTCGAAGTGGTCGACCTGGCTCTGTTCGCACCCCTAAGAAGAAAGCGAGTTAGTCGGAAGTCGGAAGGTAAACAAGATTACCTTGGAGATGAGCGTGTCACGGACTAATCTTTAGAAAATTGTTTTTTTAAAAAATGAGACTCATACCATATCGTACCAGAAAGGCTGCTGTCCTTACTCTCAAGAACAAGCAGGGAAGACTCAAAAGGGGCCGGGCTCTTATCCTCCGGAGTCCGGACCCGCGACAGCTTTCACCTAAGGACAAAACCAAGTTGACACTACAGCCAACCCTTAAAGAAGTACCGGACGCAGGTCACTGGTCCAAAATTAGTAAGGTAATTTTGATGTGACCTGCGTAACCTGTACGAGACGACAAGCTGGTGTTTCAATCGTCCCGGGTTCTGCATCCCCACATCTATAAATTCCTTCGGAGTCCGCAAATAAGGCGAGTTTACGATTCCCCAGCGAATTGATAGAGGTGTGATGAGCTTGTTGATACATCTTGATGATGCACAACTCTGCTTCTTCTGTCTCGAGAAATGAGTGGTCCTGCTGTAGGTGCTGTTTCGATGATCTTCTTCAATTTTGGTGATGTATCGAGAGACACTTTCAAGAAGCATTTTCGGATCAAACGCCAAACATACGCTATGGTGTTACGTAGTCTGGCATACTTCGAGAATCTTGTATGCTGAACCAGCATTGTAGGCGTCACTTGATCACCGATGACGAGAAACAGGTCCGGGTAAGCTAAGCATTTTAGCTCGAGTCTTTACTTCTTCGGAAGCTTGGTCAGGATCCCAGGCTCTTAGATCACACAATCCGTCAGCTTTGAGCCAAGATGGTCCCTTCCACCAGATGTGACTGATGTTTTGCCGCTTATTACTTGAGCAGCCTCTTCTTGCAAATTCAGCGGGGTTCTCTTCCGTTCGCACGTTTTCCAGCTTGACATAGGTAATAGACTCAGCGCTTGAAGAGTCGACTGTTTCACAGATGAGTCGACGAGTGGCAGTAACTTCTCCACTCCTGTTCTGTACTGCTCGACTACTGCTGCTGTCCTTGATGTGATCTGTCGCCCAATAATGCGATGATGTTATCCTTGAACAGCGCACATGTCACCTTCAAATGAGGTTGAGTGCGAAGAATACTTTTTACAACAAACAGAAGAAACCGTGACGCGAGTAGAAGAGCCGTTAATTCAAGAAGTGGGATGGTCTGTACATTTCTCACTGGTACTAGTTGAGGCCTAGCAATTAATAACGAACCTTCTTCCTTGCCAACTAGGTAAGCCGCTGCTCCCATGGCCTTGGCTGAAGCGTCAGCGAATGCTATTAGAGTGCACGAATTTTTCATTATATCCAATTTCCGCGGAATCTCGAAAGCGAATTCTTTGACGATTTATTTTCGTTTCGCTGCCACGCTTCTGTGTCTTCTTCAATTAAGTTTGAGTTCCATCCATGCTCCTTCGTCCATAGCTTTCGCACAAATATTTTTGCTGGGAGAAGCATGACCTTAAGTAGGCCGAGAGGATCAAAAGAAGAAGCAAGTTTTTTCTCAGAACTTTTCTTTTCGTCAGCGGTCCTTTCATTTGTGGAGCTGTAGCCTTGAGCAGTAACCTGTCTGTCGTAGACGACAGTTTCCTGCTTGATCTGATCAATTCAACCATTTAAATTGATCTGATAAATTTTAAGCGTCTAATAAACTCTAGCCATAACATATATGTATATAGATCATAGTCCATGCTCTGATTTGTCTCATTAACTATACATCTAAATGTATCTACACTTTTCAGTGCGAAAACAAGCATTCGAAAATGACAGAGAACACATTAATACATGATATAAAAAATAAAATCTTGTGACAGTTGAAATTAAAAGTGCTTGTGGGGGACTATTAGAATGCAAGCTGACTCAGCACGCATTAATTTTTTTTTCAAAAATAGAGTGTAAAAACGGCATAACTACGTGATATTGTTTATAACGTGGCGTGGAACAATAAATGAAATGAATTAAATGAAATGTAAGTATCTCAGAACAGGGAGCGTGCCCTGCCTCAAGGCAACCGGAGGATAGTTTCAACTTAGATATACTGATATCTCATGCATTGATATTGGACTGGTACCAGATAAAGTTTTAACTAGTAGAACGTTCCATGGCATAGTTAAAAAACGCTAAATGTGAAGGTAGATAAAGTTTTAACTGTGAAGGTAGATAAAGTTTTAACTAGTAGAACGTTCCATGACATAGTTAAAAAAACGCTAAATGAAAAATGAAGGTTCTATAATATGCCACTGGACAGGTTCTAATCTGACAGTTGGACACGCCCTACACCAGCAAGATGCTCTGTTGGAATCAAATAAAACAGATTCTGCAACGATGGTTTCTACTCGTGACACCTGCTACGATTCTTATTATCAGCAAAGGGTTATTTTCAAAGAGTCTCGGAACGTTTGAAAACTTGTAATTATAGCAGGTAATTTATAGTCCGAATTCTTGTCATGAAGCAAAAAAATTTTTTTGTTATAATTCAAGAAAAACACATATATTTGAAGATATCCCATTCTTTTATAATATTTAGTTATGAACTTGAATTTTTACTGTTGGATTGAATACTTTTTCAAACATAATATGCATTTACTACTTTTGCTTGATTTTTGAATGCTTTTCTCTCTGATATCGCTTCTTAGTTGTTCAAACAACATAGAATGATCAAAAATCTAGATTTTCTTTATTGTAGACGTAATTTTTCTTCAAAAATTTTTTTGAGAAAAAACCTTTTCAGACATAATGGTTTTAAGAGAACGGATACTTGTATAAATTAAACCAGAGGCTTGTCTAGCAAAAGTGCGACATCACAGAAAAGCTTTTTTTTTCCAGAAGAGCAGTTTAGAAATTTTTGGGTGAAAAAACCACTTTTGTTCAGAAAAAATGAAAGAAAAAAACCAATTTTGTTTTAAAGTTCTTGGGTACACTCGATTGATCGAAGTTTTACAGTTATTTGGTAAACGTATAAAATTTCCCCTGAAAAAACTTTAAAGAAAAAAACCTTTTTAGATTTAATTGTCCCTTTTATCTTCATATGCTAAGTTACACAGTTTAAAGGCAGTGACGCCTGGTTAAGATGATAAATGATCGAACTATCGCACAAGAAAAAAGCTAGTCCACCGGGCGGGATCGAACCCAACCATCTCTAACTCAAACCGGTAGCGCGTGTTACCATTACACCACGGGTAAACATTGCTATACCGTGCGATATATATATATATATGAAGGGCTCATATGTCTTAGTCACACATGCTTATCAAGCGATTGCGTCATGAATGGAGAGTACGATAGTTCAATCATTTGTCCCCCTGTATCGTTCTAAGACTTGTAAGAGATAAACCAGAGGCTCGCCTACAAACGTTTGACATTCCCCAAAAGCTTCTGCTCTGGAAGAACAGTTTAAAAATTTATTTTTAAAAAAAACACTCGTTTAGGTTCTTTCGTTTGTTCGAGTTTTTCTCGAAAAAAAAATGATTCGAATCATTTTGAAGTTATTTCAATGATATTCAATGTGCGCAGCGTAAGGTAAGAACCATATTCAATCGTTTATAGAGTCAATCGATTTTTATTAGTTCTATCAGTGTTCGCAGTGGAACTTTTTTTTAACTTTTTCGTAAATTTTTTAAAGGTGTGAATTGAAGTTGGCTACCACTCCCACGATCTATTCTTCTTTCCAGCCGACCATAAACTACGGCAACTTGAGCTTACAACCCACCGCTGTCGTTAGCCCGTACCTGCCCGTTATCAACGAGCCAACTTCTGCCAGCACATTTTTTGTGCGGAACAACTTGAATCGGCAGGTGTGAAATTGACTCATGTGTCATACAATTATTATAGTACGCGTAACTGAAAAGAAAATATCATCAACTTTTCTCCCCCATCAAACTTGCTCGGATCAGCAATATAGTGTGCTACATGGATAGGACAACTCCAGAATTTGTTTTCATTTCAGCGCAAAAGGTTTTCATCATAATAAAAAGGTTCTCATAACTTTTCTCTCGCTTCCAAAATTTAGGATAGCCCAACCTGGAAATAATTTCATTGCTTTGTCGTCGAGAAAAACACCATTACATGGAAATTAACCGTTACATGATAATAATAATAATATAAGTCAAAAGCTTCATTCTCAGGTAAAAAGTTTCGATGAGAGATCGGGTGGGGCGCATCAGGCTCGCCCCCACTCCCCCTACCTCACACATCAACGGAGGGCTGTGAGCGATGCGGAGAACAAGAGACTAGTGAGACAGGAAACTGTTCAGCTGCTCCAGCCAGATGTTCCTTTTTCTGTTTACCCTTCAAGCATCAAATATCGATTCAATTACTTTTATGTGTTTTGATTGTGAAATAGCCAGCCAGCCAAATTCTTGCATCGAACAACAATTAACAGACTTGTTTAAATCAGATTTGCTTGCGCTATTTCATTGAACATCGGTTCCAATCAGCTCTTTCCTTTTCAAGTATCGCCCTCATTCAATTTTTCTCCTTAGCTAATTGAACGTTCACTTTTTAAATCCATTTATCAGTTATTGCCCCCCGAATCGCGGATTCAACTCTTTTTCGACTTGAATTATGATCTAGCTCAAACTGAAGCTTCATCGATTACCTGGTATAAGTTTGACCCAACGACTAAGCCACTGAACAGTGACTACTTTAAGCTGTTTTTGATTCAATTTTTCTTATTGGAATTCCAATAATCTTGGCACGCTGATTCCAACTGGTAATTTCTTGATGCTTATTGAAACTGACTTTTTTCAATTGTTGGGGGAAAAAACTTGATGTCTTGTTTCTTGAAAGTTTTTTCTATTCCAGTCCTCCGTAGCCATAGCTTGCCAGACTCTGTGGCAAGCGCGTGGCCATTTGGAGCAATTGTCTGCACTGGGAATATCTGATCCCTCTTCCGCTTCCACTTCGTTTGAGTCCAACACAGAGAGCGGGGTTGGAGCACAAGGTTATACTAATTTTTATATTTATGTTATTTCTGTTCAAAGGTTTAAAAAGAGATTCAAACATTTACTTTACTATGTGAACACATATCTTTATATCCATACATTTAGATTTAAAAATATCTGTCTCGCGTTTAATCTCTCGTTTAACTGGGTGACCGGTCGTTGACCGGTCACGCAGCTCTTTGTCTGCCACATAAACTTTTGTTATTCTAAAGTGTGATTAACACAGAAGAAAATAAAAGTTCATAAAAGAGAGCTTGAGCTCATTGTTTCGTTTACGAGCTTTCTTTGAAAATACGACGTAAACAACAACGTGCGGTGCGAGAGAATTAAAAATAGACAATAAAGTCGGAGAAATAGAGATTTCATATGCTAGCCTACTTTTATAACGATTAATGTGCAATGTGTTAACAGTTCGTAATTTTTAGCAACTCGTACAATGGTAAGAGAAGCCAAAAGGCCGTTTGTTATTTGTACCAAACAAGCAACACACGTATAACATTGTACTTTACCATATAGCTACCATCGACACTGAAAGTGTTGTCCATAGTTTTAAATATTAAATTTTTTTAATTAATTTTTTTCTTGTTTAATACAAATAACAAACGACCTTTCGGCCTCACGGCTTTTAGACTTCTTTCTTTGTCCTCCCTTTGACTTTGCCGAATTTTCGTTTTACACCAAATTGATGAAAGGAAAATCTGTGTAAGATTTTTTGCGAGTAGTAGGTCGATGATTTTCTCACTCTTAAATTAACGAGCAGCGCAAGAGAAACTACGACGTAATTAACGAGCAGCGCAAGAGAACGAAAAATTGCGCATGAAGTCAGATAAGTCATAAAGAAAGTCATAAAGTCATAAAGAGTAGAGAAATCCTAAAGAAAGTCATAAAGTCATTCATTCTTTCTCTTCCCCTTCTCTCGAGATGGTTGCGTTTGCTATTCTCCACTCTTCAGCTGCCCTGTAAAACCATCACTCCCCCCTCTTTCTTCATGACTTCATCTAAAACCACATGTCAAAACCGTATCAAAAAATTAATGTAAAAAAGCATTGTGTTAATGTCTGCAAGACAAGACGCTGGGGCCACAAGAGCCATAAGCGGATAAGAGCCGAAAATTAGTATACATAGTACATAGTTGTGAGCAGGAATTGTAGTCTTAAACACATAATGAGTTTTATGTTTAGTGCGAGTAGTGCATTTTTCAAATTCCTTTTGGAAAACACGCTTTTCGGTAATTGCCCCAAATGCATGTTCCCTGATTGAACACTTTAAACGTAAATAAAATTTAAAAACTGGAAAATTCTGTTCAGGACTCAATGGTCGATGATTTTTGATATGAATTAATGATCTTTTTCACGATGTGACATGTGAGGTCACTATAGATAGATAAAAAAAACGTGCGGCAGAGAAACAAACGTTCTATCCGGAAAAAGTGATCAAGCTATCGCGCGGAAAATTCGTTCCGCGCGGTATTTTGATTGACTGTCATGTTAACCAGGCCTTCGAACTGTCGAAAATGCAGACAACTGATCGTTGGAAGACTCTTCTAGTATAATCTTTTACGATCACTTTAAAGCTTAGCGCAAAATTGAACTCACGGTTTCTTCTTCTTAGGTCAAGCTTTGGTCCTGCATGATGCCACTTACTACTTAGCTTTCAATATGAAAGATTCTTCGGTTTCGGAAAAAGGAGCCTTGAGCGGAAATAAAATATACAGTCAACCATGTGGTGAGCATTGTTAATTGTATCTGAGAGGGCTGGAATTAGGTAAAAAGGAGTTGCTCGAATTCGTGAACTTACACAGAACTGAGGTATAATACATTCAATTTGTTTGTGTGCAGCTAAAAGGGCCCGGGTGTCCTCTCCTCCGGACGCTTTGGACGACGCGGTCATGAAGAGGAACAAGTACAAGTCAGAAAAGTTTTCATACCAATTCTGCTCAAAAACATCCATAATTTGTGAAGAAAATTTGTTTTAATTCATGAAAAAACTTTTTATTTCCACACCTCTCCCTCTTTCTCCAGATGTGCCTTGCCTATACTTCTCTCTCTTTCTCTTCTCTGGCTCTCTATTTTCCTCTACAAAATTCTCTCTCTTTCTCTCTCTACAATTTTTCAAAAATTCTCTTCTCCACTTATCAGGTGCACGGTTGTGTGTTTAGTTTTTTCTTCTCCGTTAATGTTTTTTTTCCGTGGGTTGTTTGATCATCGATCTTTTTACGCTGCTCTACATAAGGAGAGCGCTAGCGTTAAAGAGAGACAGTTGCGCGAGAAATTGGTTTAAAATGGTTTGACTAAGCAACCAAGTCAAGTGTCTACTAACTTTTACAAAGTAGCTCAAATTATATAAGATTTAGTTACAAGTGATATTTTAGATCTCTTCTCATACAACGCCAATATCTCTCTACGGCCGCGGGGGTCAGTAGCCTGGACTCCACAGGGAGCAGCGGGCCATCTAATTCGGAGGCTCTCTTCATAAGTAGCGTCGACAGTTCTGAACTAGGTCGTGGATTAAAAACCGCTCACTCAGGAAATCGATCGATCAAGAGGACTGAGTCTTCACTTTTTCGAATTGTTTCACACGGAGCGCGAGATCAAGTCATAAGGGCGTTCCAGAGGAAAAGTCCAGATAATGGAAAATACATATGAGTCAATTAGGAAACTATTTTGAACTTCAAAAAGCTCCTAAATCGAAGTGGCTCTTATTCCCTGAGGCATACCCTGCGTCTTGTCTTGCAGACATTGGCACGATGCTTTTTTACATTAATTTTGTTATACGGTCTCGTTAGCCTAAGCCGTACGACCTTGTTAGCGTAAACTTTTACTAAGCCTACGCGTTTTTTAATGTAAAAAAGTTTTTAAGTAAAGGTATTTTTTTGTAAATGTACATAACTAAGTCAGACGTATGACCCATAGAACCTCTGGTATGGGGGGGACCTAAACTTCAAAAGTGCTCAAAATAAATACCTATGAAGAAAGTTTTCGAAACCGTAGCGTTTAAAGCCAATTTTTCGTCTAGTCTTCCAATGTCTGCAAGACAACATGCAGAGTGTGCCCATCAGGCAATAAGAGCCATCGAATTTAATAAATAGGGCCACTTGAGTTGGAGCTATCTCATTAACTTCTTTCTACACACAACGCTAGGAGGCGTTAATTTGACTCTTTCAAGAATCATTTCGTGTTCATTGAATTGGTGGCTTATGGAGCTTTAGAATCCAAAAAAACACAGTGAATCACAGTGGATTATTGTGATTTTTTTGGATTCTAACGCTCTATAAGACTCAGGCTAAGGTTAAGTAAAAGACTCAGGCTAAGGTTAAGTAAAAGACTCAGGCTAAGGTTAAGTAAAAGACTCAGGCTAAGGTTAAGTAAAAGACTCAGGCTAAGGTTAAGTAAAAGACTCAGGCTAAGGTTAAGTAAAAGAAGACTCAGGTTAAGGTTAAGTAAAAGACTCAGGCTAAGGTTAAGTAAAAGACTCAGGCTAAGGTTAAGTAAAAGGCTCAGGCTAAGGTTAAGTAAAAGACTCAGGCTAAGGTTAAGTAAAAGACTCAGGCTAAGGTTAAGTAAAAGACTCAGGCTAAGGTTAAGTAAAAGGCTCAGGCTAAGGTTAAGTAAAAGACTCAGGCTAAGGTTAAGTAAAAGACTCAGGCTAAGGTTAAGTAAAAGACTCAGGCTAAGGTTAAGTAAAAGACTCAGGCTACGGTTAAGTAAAAGACTCAGGCTAAGGTTAAGTAAAAGACTCAGGCTAAGGTTAAGTAAAAGACTCAGGCTAAGGTTAAGTAAAAGACTCAGGCTAAGGTTAAGTAAAAGGCTCAGGCTAAGGTTAAGTAAAAGACTCAGGCTAAGGTTAAGTAAAAGACTCAGGCTAAGGTTAAGTAAAAGACTCAGGCTAAGGTTAAGTAAAAGACTCAGGCTAAGGTTAAGTAAAAGGCTCAGGCTAAGGTTAAGTAAAAGACTCAGGCTAAGGTTAAGTAAAAGACTCAGGCTAAGGTTAAGTAAAAGACTCAGGCTAAGGTTAAGTAAAAGGCTCAGGCTAAGGTTAAGTAAAAGACTCAGGCTAAGGTTAAGTAAAAGACTCAGGCTAAGGTTAAGTAAAAGACTCAGGCTAAGGTTAAGTAAAAGACTCAGGCTAAGGTTAAGTAAAAGGCTCAGGCTAAGGTTAAGTAAAAGACTCAGGCTAAGGTTAAGTAAAAGACTCAGGCTAAGGTTAAGTAAAAGACTCAGGCTAAGGTTAAGTAAAAGGCTCAGGCTAAGGTTAAGTAAAAGACTCAGGCTAAGGTTAAGTAAAAGACTCAGGCTAAGGTTAAGTAAGAGGCCGTGTGGGTCAGTAGCGTAATAATACACAGTCAGTCACACCATTTATATTTTCGGTTGAAAAAAAGTACAGTAAATTTTGTTTTTGGTTATTTTTTAGAATCTAAATCTATGAAGCTGTTGGTTATCGTTCCAAGCCTTGCAGCCTCTTTAGCGCAACCATAGCCTATGAACAAAACAAGATGAAAAATTTTTTTCTGGCTAGTTATGAAGCATTGTCGGCTTGCATACATACGACAGAACACGGGGACACGAAAAATAAAGAGTTAGAAATGAATGGAATTTATGGGATTGAAACAGTGCTACTTAAAACTCAAATGGAATGACAAAGAAAGTTTCCAGGCGATTTTAATGTCTCAAACGGCGCTAACGGTTAAGTCAAAGCCAGTCTTGAGGTACCGCTAAACCATTCCTCGCAAAAAAAATTTTATTTTCTAGAAAACCTTGCAAAAATACAATACCATCAAGTGTATTTTCCAGAATAAAGAACTTTTCGGAAATTTTTAAAATATTCGTATGTATTTCGGTCTAAAGAAAGTTCAGATTTTTAACGTCATTGCTAAACATTAGTATATTTTGTAGCTTGTTGAGCTGATAAAATTTTTTGAATGTCTTGAAAAGAAAGATAATTTTGAGAGAAGCGAAGATTGAGTCTGATGAACTGCTCCGAGCATGTTTCTGCGTTGACGTCAGTAGCTCCTTTGGTTGACATCTTCTTTTATCGATTCAACTTCCTGGAAGTGATTCTTTACAACAGACCCTACTCTTCCTATAAACTAGATTTACTTTTTGCACAAAGTTGAAGATGCATGAACGATTGTGCTGATGAAGAAAAAAAGGTAGAAACCAAAGTGGGAGTAACTGAAAGAGAATGATATTCAAATGTGGCCGACTTCCACCCTTCAGTTACAATTGATGCTCAGATATCCGAATCTAACTCGATTTAATTTATTTTTCTAGTCTACAAGTTTAATGTTCATACTTTTTGAACTTTAAAAAATCTTTTGAAGGTTACCCTCAATTGCGAAGTCCTCGAAAAAATACAAAGCAGAGATAGATCGTTCGGGAGCCCGCTCGTTGAACCGTGACTACTCAATTGATGCTCATACTGACTCTATTTTTCGGCAATTCAGGTTGAGTCAACAAAAAAGTTTATGTTATAACTATGTATTCTTGAAACATTCATAATCCCGGGTCTTATAAGTAGCCTCCGTTCTGTCAAAACTAGGAAGGTACGGCTGCAAAGAAAGGAAGGTATGGCTGCAAAGAAAGGAAGGTACGGCTGCAAAGAAACCACATCGCAGTTTAACACCCGGAGAGTGCTGTAACCTGAGATATGTATGTGCAGTTTCATTTGCTGACCACTTATTAACTCTTTCATCTAAAAAATTGTTCCACGTAACAGAAATTTTACGGGTAAAACACTTTGATTACAAAATTTTACATATTTATGAGGTGAAACGAAACAAGTCTTAAGAGATGCAAATTGTGAGTGATACGTTGTACATACGAAATTTCTTTTAAGTAATCAGTAGCTATTTGTCAGTTTATGTTGCTAACTAGACATGTATATATTTAAATTAGATCAGAGATAGCACGGCGGTATTCGAGGCTCTGCAGTCCTAAAAAAAGACTCTGAAGTAAAAGTAGCTTGGGCTGAAAGGCTCGCGCTATTATTCTACTTGTTAACGAACGTTGGACTTTCTCAACCATCCCTTAGAGGCCCAAAAAAAGACGGATTACGCAAGTCACTTGTGTATTGATCACAGAAAGGGTCGATCATAGATTTTGGAAACGGGAAAAAATGTAAACAAAAGAAAAGAAGGGGGTTGAAAAGCCTTAAACAACATGTTCACATAAGGTTCTCAAACGAGATTTCATCGGATGAAGTGATGAAGTTTCATCGGATGAACCTTTGGTTGATTTACCAACGGTTAAATTGATACCGTTTATCCAGTGTAATACATAAGGGTATCTGGACCGCAAGTGAAGGGGCAGCATTTAGACGTTGACAAGTACAAACTTCATATTAAGGACCAAGCGCTAGCGAAACTAAGAGTGAGTTGAATATCATGGCTAAAAATAGTACCACGACCAATAGTACCACGATTCCAATATTGTCAACAAACCAAACCAAATTCTACAAGGTAATAAGTCACCTTCTTCACCGACATAAGGAATAGCAAAGAATCTTTTGAAAAGCAATGACGCAATCTTGATGGTACATGTACTGGATGAGATGGTAAATTATCGATTGAAACTGTGTGAATGCGTTTACGGACATACTGGTATTATAATCTGATAATTCTTGAGCCAGCCGTGGTTCCAAAAAACAGCTAAATATGTATCTTCCGCTTGCTTTCACTTCGCTCTAATGAGAGCTCACTCGCTTTAAGTGTTCAGTAGCCTCCATCCATCCATCGACGATTCTCGTACTCCATTCGCTTCAAATGTGATGAAAGGCCCAAAGACTATCAGGGGATCTTCTACCAGTAATCTGCTTTTGAAGGCTTCCCATAGTGGTCGTATTTTGCGAGCAAGAACCATGGATTCTAACACAGGCGAGTTATTGAAGCGCGGGCTTGGTGAGAACACTTTTGTGAAAGGTTGACTATTTATTTTGAAAGCTACATGTTTTGTTTTAGTTGCAATAGCACATAAATTTTGATTGTTTCAAGAGTTTCATATCGGAATTTTCCCTGAACTCGAAAAAAAAATCTTTTATTACTTGTAGCTAAAAATGCTTTTATCAACTTGTTTTGTGAAAAAGGCATGAACGGTTTTTCTTAGTTTTCGAGAAACATTCTCGATACTCCTTTCAACTAATCTTTATAGGAAGAAAATTATGAGCTTCAAACTTGATGCCTCGCTAGAAATAGATGTTGCATTGTAAGAACAAGTTAGAACATTCATGCTTGAAAATACAACAAAAAGTGTTAAACTTGGAATTATTACTACTTCAAATCAAGTAATGAGAAAAAATTGTTCTCTCTATTTAAGGTCTTCCTTCTGTTTCAAGTAGGCCGGAGTGTGAAAATGCACTCTTACTTTGCAGGAGGTTCTTCGAATTTTGGAGAGCACCAATACTCTGTTAGCGTGAACACGGATGTGGTGCCTTTCATAGTATATCCGGAGGACAATGTTGTGCTTTAATGTCGTGCTATTCATTACTATTAATTACTCCATGATAATTATAACAGCAATTGTTGCCTCTCCTTTTGATTTATAACCTCGTTTTCGACTTCAAGGATCAACTTTGATAATATTTAATTTTCATTGATTTTTTAATGTGAAATAGTGCGTCTATTAGTTACTTACATAGTTCTCTACATGTTTTTGATGTTCAGAGAATAAAGAAGAAAATGCCTAAACACGAAGAAAACGCCTAAACACGAAGAAAACGCCTAAACACGAAGAAAACGCCTAAACACGAAGAAAACGCCTAAACACGAAGAAAACGCCTAAACACGAAGAAAACGCCTAAACACGAAGAAAACGCCTAAACACGAAGAAAACGCCTAAACACGAAGAAAACGCCTAAACACGAAGAAAACGCCTAAACACGAAGAAAACGCCTAAACACGAAGAAAACGCCTAAACACGAAGAAAACGCCTAAACACGAAGAAAACGCCTAAACACGAAGAAAACGCCTAAACACGAAGAAAACGCCTAAACACGAAGAAAACGCCTAAACACGAAGAAAACGCCTAAACACGAAGAAAACGCCTAAACACGAAGAAAACGCCTAAACACGAAGAAAACGCCTAAACACGAAGAAAACGCCTAAACACGAAGAAAACGCCTAAACACGAAGAAAACGCCTAAACACGAAGAAAACGCCTAAACACGAAGAAAACGCCTAAACACGAAGAAAACGCCTAAACACGAAGAAAACGCCTAAACACGAAGAAAACGCCTAAACACGAAGAAAACGCCTAAACACGAAGAAAACGCCTAAACACGAAGAAAACGCCTAAACACGAAGAAAACGCCTAAACACGAAGAAAACGCCTAAACACGAAGAAAACGCCTAAACACGAAGAAAACGCCTAAACACGAAGAAAACGCCTAAACACGAAGAAAACGCCTAAACACGAAGAAAACGCCTAAACACGAAGAAAACGCCTAAACACGAAGAAAACGCCTAAACACGAAGAAAACGCCTAAACACGAAGAAAACGCCTAAACACGAAGAAAACGCCTAAACACGAAGAAAACGCCTAAACACGAAGAAAACGCCTAAACACGAAGAAAACGCCTAAACACGAAGAAAACGCCTAAACACGAAGAAAACGCCTAAACACGAAGAAAACGCCTAAACACGAAGAAAACGCCTAAACACGAAGAAAACGCCTAAACACGAAGAAAACGCCTAAACACGAAGAAAACGCCTAAACACGAAGAAAACGCCTAAACACGAAGAAAACGCCTAAACACGAAGAAAACGCCTAAACACGAAGAAAACGCCTAAACACGAAGAAAACGCCTAAACACGAAGAAAACGCCTAAACACGAAGAAAACGCCTAAACACGAAGAAAACGCCTAAACACGAAGAAAACGCCTAAACACGAAGAAAACGCCTAAACACGAAGAAAACGCCTAAACACGAAGAAAACGCCTAAACACGAAGAAAACGCCTAAACACGAAGAAAACGCCTAAACACGAAGAAAACGCCTAAACACGAAGAAAACGCCTAAACACGAAGAAAACGCCTAAACACGAAGAAAACGCCTAAACACGAAGAAAACGCCTAAACACGAAGAAAACGCCTAAACACGAAGAAAACGCCTAAACACGAAGAAAACGCCTAAACACGAAGAAAACGCCTAAACACGAAGAAAACGCCTAAACACGAAGAAAACGCCTAAACACGAAGAAAACGCCTAAACACGAAGAAAACGCCTAAACACGAAGAAAACGCCTAAACACGAAGAAAACGCCTAAACACGAAGAAAACGCCTAAACACGAAGAAAACGCCTAAACACGAAGAAAACGCCTAAACACGAAGAAAACGCCTAAACACGAAGAAAACGCCTAAACACGAAGAAAACGCCTAAACACGAAGAAAACGCCTAAACACGAAGAAAACGCCTAAACACGAAGAAAACGCCTAAACACGAAGAAAACGCCTAAACACGAAGAAAACGCCTAAACACGAAGAAAACGCCTAAACACGAAGAAAACGCCTAAACACGAAGAAAACGCCTAAACACGAAGAAAACGCCTAAACACGAAGAAAACGCCTAAACACGAAGAAAACGCCTAAACACGAAGAAAACGCCTAAACACGAAGAAAACGCCTAAACACGAAGAAAACGCCTAAACACGAAGAAAACGCCTAAACACGAAGAAAACGCCTAAACACGAAGAAAACGCCTAAACACGAAGAAAACGCCTAAACACGAAGAAAACGCCTAAACACGAAGAAAACGCCTAAACACGAAGAAAACGCCTAAACACGAAGAAAACGCCTAAACACGAAGAAAACGCCTAAACACGAAGAAAACGCCTAAACACGAAGAAAACGCCTAAACACGAAGAAAACGCCTAAACACGAAGAAAACGCCTAAACACGAAGAAAACGCCTAAACACGAAGAAAACGCCTAAACACGAAGAAAACGCCTAAACACGAAGAAAACGCCTAAACACGAAGAAAACGCCTAAACACGAAGAAAACGCCTAAACACGAAGAAAACGCCTAAACACGAAGAAAACGCCTAAACACGAAGAAAACGCCTAAACACGAAGAAAACGCCTAAACACGAAGAAAACGCCTAAACACGAAGAAAACGCCTAAACACGAAGAAAACGCCTAAACACGAAGAAAACGCCTAAACACGAAGAAAACGCCTAAACACGAAGAAAACGCCTAAACACGAAGAAAACGCCTAAACACGAAGAAAACGCCTAAACACGAAGAAAACGCCTAAACACGAAGAAAACGCCTAAACACGAAGAAAACGCCTAAACACGAAGAAAACGCCTAAACACGAAGAAAACGCCTAAACACGAAGAAAACGCCTAAACACGAAGAAAACGCCTAAACACGAAGAAAACGCCTAAACACGAAGAAAACGCCTAAACACGAAGAAAACGCCTAAACACGAAGAAAACGCCTAAACACGAAGAAAACGCCTAAACACGAAGAAAACGCCTAAACACGAAGAAAACGCCTAAACACGAAGAAAACGCCTAAACACGAAGAAAACGCCTAAACACGAAGAAAACGCCTAAACACGAAGAAAACGCCTAAACACGAAGAAAACGCCTAAACACGAAGAAAACGCCTAAACACGAAGAAAACGCCTAAACACGAAGAAAACGCCTAAACACGAAGAAAACGCCTAAACACGAAGAAAACGCCTAAACACGAAGAAAACGCCTAAACACGAAGAAAACGCCTAAACACGAAGAAAACGCCTAAACACGAAGAAAACGCCTAAACACGAAGAAAACGCCTAAACACGAAGAAAACGCCTAAACACGAAGAAAACGCCTAAACACGAAGAAAACGCCTAAACACGAAGAAAACGCCTAAACACGAAGAAAACGCCTAAACACGAAGAAAACGCCTAAACACGAAGAAAACGCCTAAACACGAAGAAAACGCCTAAACACGAAGAAAACGCCTAAACACGAAGAAAACGCCTAAACACGAAGAAAACGCCTAAACACGAAGAAAACGCCTAAACACGAAGAAAACGCCTAAACACGAAGAAAACGCCTAAACACGAAGAAAACGCCTAAACACGAAGAAAACGCCTAAACACGAAGAAAACGCCTAAACACGAAGAAAACGCCTAAACACGAAGAAAACGCCTAAACACGAAGAAAACGCCTAAACACGAAGAAAACGCCTAAACACGAAGAAAACGCCTAAACACGAAGAAAACGCCTAAACACGAAGAAAACGCCTAAACACGAAGAAAACGCCTAAACACGAAGAAAACGCCTAAACACGAAGAAAACGCCTAAACACGAAGAAAACGCCTAAACACGAAGAAAACGCCTAAACACGAAGAAAACGCCTAAACACGAAGAAAACGCCTAAACACGAAGAAAACGCCTAAACACGAAGAAAACGCCTAAACACGAAGAAAACGCCTAAACACGAAGAAAACGCCTAAACACGAAGAAAACGCCTAAACACGAAGAAAACGCCTAAACACGAAGAAAACGCCTAAACACGAAGAAAACGCCTAAACACGAAGAAAACGCCTAAACACGAAGAAAACGCCTAAACACGAAGAAAACGCCTAAACACGAAGAAAACGCCTAAACACGAAGAAAACGCCTAAACACGAAGAAAACGCCTAAACACGAAGAAAACGCCTAAACACGAAGAAAACGCCTAAACACGAAGAAAACGCCTAAACACGAAGAAAACGCCTAAACACGAAGAAAACGCCTAAACACGAAGAAAACGCCTAAACACGAAGAAAACGCCTAAACACGAAGAAAACGCCTAAACACGAAGAAAACGCCTAAACACGAAGAAAACGCCTAAACACGAAGAAAACGCCTAAACACGAAGAAAACGCCTAAACACGAAGAAAACGCCTAAACACGAAGAAAACGCCTAAACACGAAGAAAACGCCTAAACACGAAGAAAACGCCTAAACACGAAGAAAACGCCTAAACACGAAGAAAACGCCTAAACACGAAGAAAACGCCTAAACACGAAGAAAACGCCTAAACACGAAGAAAACGCCTAAACACGAAGAAAACGCCTAAACACGAAGAAAACGCCTAAACACGAAGAAAACGCCTAAACACGAAGAAAACGCCTAAACACGAAGAAAACGCCTAAACACGAAGAAAACGCCTAAACACGAAGAAAACGCCTAAACACGAAGAAAACGCCTAAACACGAAGAAAACGCCTAAACACGAAGAAAACGCCTAAACACGAAGAAAACGCCTAAACACGAAGAAAACGCCTAAACACGAAGAAAACGCCTAAACACGAAGAAAACGCCTAAACACGAAGAAAACGCCTAAACACGAAGAAAACGCCTAAACACGAAGAAAACGCCTAAACACGAAGAAAACGCCTAAACACGAAGAAAACGCCTAAACACGAAGAAAACGCCTAAACACGAAGAAAACGCCTAAACACGAAGAAAACGCCTAAACACGAAGAAAACGCCTAAACACGAAGAAAACGCCTAAACACGAAGAAAACGCCTAAACACGAAGAAAACGCCTAAACACGAAGAAAACGCCTAAACACGAAGAAAACGCCTAAACACGAAGAAAACGCCTAAACACGAAGAAAACGCCTAAACACGAAGAAAACGCCTAAACACGAAGAAAACGCCTAAACACGAAGAAAACGCCTAAACACGAAGAAAACGCCTAAACACGAAGAAAACGCCTAAACACGAAGAAAACGCCTAAACACGAAGAAAACGCCTAAACACGAAGAAAACGCCTAAACACGAAGAAAACGCCTAAACACGAAGAAAACGCCTAAACACGAAGAAAACGCCTAAACACGAAGAAAACGCCTAAACACGAAGAAAACGCCTAAACACGAAGAAAACGCCTAAACACGAAGAAAACGCCTAAACACGAAGAAAACGCCTAAACACGAAGAAAACGCCTAAACACGAAGAAAACGCCTAAACACGAAGAAAACGCCTAAACACGAAGAAAACGCCTAAACACGAAGAAAACGCCTAAACACGAAGAAAACGCCTAAACACGAAGAAAACGCCTAAACACGAAGAAAACGCCTAAACACGAAGAAAACGCCTAAACACGAAGAAAACGCCTAAACACGAAGAAAACGCCTAAACACGAAGAAAACGCCTAAACACGAAGAAAACGCCTAAACACGAAGAAAACGCCTAAACACGAAGAAAACGCCTAAACACGAAGAAAACGCCTAAACACGAAGAAAACGCCTAAACACGAAGAAAACGCCTAAACACGAAGAAAACGCCTAAACACGAAGAAAACGCCTAAACACGAAGAAAACGCCTAAACACGAAGAAAACGCCTAAACACGAAGAAAACGCCTAAACACGAAGAAAACGCCTAAACACGAAGAAAACGCCTAAACACGAAGAAAACGCCTAAACACGAAGAAAACGCCTAAACACGAAGAAAACGCCTAAACACGAAGAAAACGCCTAAACACGAAGAAAACGCCTAAACACGAAGAAAACGCCTAAACACGAAGAAAACGCCTAAACACGAAGAAAACGCCTAAACACGAAGAAAACGCCTAAACACGAAGAAAACGCCTAAACACGAAGAAAACGCCTAAACACGAAGAAAACGCCTAAACACGAAGAAAACGCCTAAACACGAAGAAAACGCCTAAACACGAAGAAAACGCCTAAACACGAAGAAAACGCCTAAAAACAATGTGTGTTGCAAAAAATTTACCTCCTCACATTTTGTAATTATAACTTCATTTCATGCATGAAAAAATTACAATGAATTTAACTAGAAGAATGCTGCTTCAAGGTTTAAAATGTACAAATAATCACAGGTCATGTCTGTAATCCAGTAAAAACCATAGAAAATTATCATAGATTCAAAGATTTCAAGATTTTTAAGAGATATTTAGTGGGAATTACAGCTAATTGAATCGCTATTCAGAGTAATTCGTAATTAAACGCGGATCTATTCGAAGTGAATATTAAACAGTGAACGGATTCATTAATATTAAACGGATTCATTCTTTCATTCGTCTCCCTCCGTGAACGGTTGCTCCCCGCACCTTCTCTTCCCTCGTCTGTGAGAATCCTTTCCCGAGAAGATTTGGCGCTCCGGGATCGTAGCGCCATCATGAGCGACAGAAGATGGAGGGTTGGTCCCCAATTCCTAAGGAAGGCAGAGAACGCTGAGGAGTGGAGTCGTCACATGTCGCAACAGATCCCATAATCGATGATATTATATCTCCGATGTGGCTTGCTGATCTTGATGAAGCGTTTAAATTGAAAAATTGAAATTGAAAATTAAACAGTGAAGAATATAATGATGTAGCTTAATCGGAAGGTATCAAATTTAAATTATATCTTATTGCTCATATCAATGAATAGTTCGGCCGAGATCACAATTCAAATTTTGAGGCGAAGGAGAAGAATTTGGCAGCATTCTTCAGTTTTCTTCGTGTGCTTGGCCGAGTAACACGGACCCATTAGAAGCCGAATGAATACCAGATGATTCTAACTTATATATGAGGAATCGATGATCAACCACATCAAAGGCCTTCGAGAAATCAATTCGAATAGTTTAGTACACGAATTCAAATTCAAGTACACGAAGGTCGCAAACGCATTGTAGACAAGGAGACATGGTGGTGGAACGAAGACGTTCAAACTGCTGTCAAGGAGAAGAAAGTGGCTCTCAAGCAATGAAAACGATCCGGAACCGAAGCTGACCGAGCTCTGTACCTATGTATGAAGAGAGAAGCTAAGAGAGCCGTAGCGAAGGCACGCTCCGCAGCCATCCAAGAAATCTACAGTAAGCTCGACACGCCTCAAGGGGAGAAGGAAATTTTCCGGATTTGCAAAGCACGAGCCACAGCAGCAAAAGACCTTTCTCACGTGCGGACAATCAAGAACCGGGACGGCATACTCCTCCGATCCAATGTCGAAAATTTTCAGCGATGGAGAGAACACTTCGAGGAAATCTCGAACATCGAGTTCGACCACCCTCCCATCCCGCTGTCCCTACCAGTAGAAGGACCAGTTCCCACCATCTCAGAGATCGAAGTAAGAGAAGCCCTTCAGAAAATGAAGCACGGAAAGGCATGTGGGCCAGATGATCTTGCCGCCTCTGCATGGAGACTCGCAGGTGATTGTGGACTTTTCCATCTTACGACCCTCTTTCAAAAAGCCACTGCTCGCCTGGAGTATCCCGAAGACTGGAGTAGATCATCTACAATACCCATTTACAAAGGGAAAGGAGATGTCACAATATGCTCCAACTACCGGCCGATAAGAATCATTCCTCATACCACAATGATCTTGGAAAAGATCATCGAAGCACGGCTCCGCAAAATTGTAAGCACAACCGTCAATCAGTGTGGCTTCGTCAAAGGAAGTGGAACAACAGATGCTATTTTCGCCATTCGTCTTTATCTAGAGAAACACAGGGAAAAGGCGAAGTCAGTCCATTGCGCTTTCCTTGACTTGGAGAAAGCTTTCGACCGTGTGCCTCATGAG
Organism: Allodiplogaster pararmata; assembly: GCA_964056735.1. Taxonomy (NCBI): domain Eukaryota; kingdom Metazoa; phylum Nematoda; class Chromadorea; order Rhabditida; family Diplogasteridae; genus Allodiplogaster; species Allodiplogaster pararmata. Next base: position 38,467,930 of record OZ057404.1, on the reverse strand, counting down.
CTGACATGGTTCTCTCTTCGAGACCACCTAGTCCCAGAAGAGTACATAAGATGGATTCAAATGATGTATACTGACTCTAGAAGTACCGTGAGAAGTCCAGCGGGTACTTCGGAGTCATTCAAGGTTGCTGTAGGAGTTCATCAAGGTTCCGCGCTTTCCCCCTGCTCTTTATACTGATAATGGACACGATCACCAGAGATCTACAAACAAGCCCTCCGAAAACTCTACTGTATGCTGACGACGTTGTGTTATGTTCCAACACAACAGAGGAGTTGGAGAGACAGCTAGGAGAGTGGAACGAACGCTTCAATGACTATGGTCTACGACTAAACCTCCAAAAGAACGAGTACTTGGAAATGGGAAAAAGTACTTCGAATACCTCGAATACCATCAAAGTCAAGAACACCGAACTCCGGAAAGTGGATGGCTTCAAGTACCTCGGATCCTACATCACCGCAGACCTAGACCCCAAGGCTACAGTTGCTGCGAGAGTCAATGCTGCCTGGCTCAAATGGAGAGAATCAACCGGTGTACTATGCGACAAGCGAATGCCTGACAGACTGAAAAGTAAAATTTACCGATCAGTTGTCAGACCAGTGGCGTTGTACGGCCTCGAATGTGCTCCATGCACAGCAAAGACTATACAGATGCTGCATGTTATGGAGATGAAAATGCTGAGATGGAGCCTCGGACTCACTCGTCTAGACATGGTGCGAAATGAAACCATCCGAGATCGTCTGGGCATCGCCCCTATATCTGAAAAGCTTCGAGAGTCAAGGCTGAGATGGTACGGGCACGTGATAAGATCAAATCTCCATTCCGTTTCTCAATCGTCCTGGAACCTCGAAGTAGAGGGCAAAAGACCCAGAGGCAGACCCAAAACTAGGTGGCGAGACTGCATCGAAGTAGACATGAACACGACCGGGCTGAAGACTGAAGACGCAGCTGATCGGGTGAAATGGCGTGGTGCAGTCTACAAAGCGGACCCTGCCCGGCGGCGGGATAAACGCTAGGAAGAAGAAGAAGAAGAAGAAGTACACGAATTCAAATATTCACCACTCCCTCGCGAGAAATCAAGCATAGCTCATTCATTATATAGAATCATCATAGTACGAGAGATTTTTTTCTCAATTTTGTCAAGTGAGCTTACACAAGAGGTGAATGGCTGTGTGCTCATTCATTATATTTAGAGTACACCAAAAGTCCAGGTGGATAGTATTGTTCCGATAAAAAAACTTAACGGATTGAGCAAATCAAACAAAATTATCATCAAAGTTTATTAAAATACTTTGGGATTTGACTGCGTTCTCAAATTTCAAACAGCACTCCTTTCTTCTTGACACAGACGCGGAGTCGCTTGTGGATGGCACCAACCGTGGTGGACAGGTAAGCGACGTCAAGATCATCCCATGCCTTCTGTAGGGCGCGCTTTAAACTTCCCAAATTCTTGTGTGGGGAAGCACAGACCTTGCTCTCAAGGACCTACCACACAGAGAAGTTCAGGGGTTCCAAAAATTGGTCTTACACCAGCCTTGCACCACTTAAGCCTTGTGGGCGGGCGCAGAGTCCTGCTGGAACGTCCATTTTCATCGCGCGAAATGAGCTTGGCTCCAGGTAAATACTTCCTTCATGAGAATGTCGTTCAGGTAGTTATTGGCATACACTTTGACTCCCTGCTTGACGAAAACGAGTGGAGTCTTGCCAGTCGCGCGATTCTTGGCCCAGACCATGACAGAAGCGGGATGGCCCTTTCTCGAGACGTAGCGGCCACTCTTATTGGCTTTGTTGACCGATTTCGACCTAATCCTATCGTTCTAGTGGTTGAAGGACTCCTCAATATCGAACAAATTCTCATCGGTGAAGAGAATATCCAAACAGTCCACCGGCTTCGACCGCTTTGACAGTTTACGACATCTGCAAAGACGGGTCACCTTCATCTGGTCCGTCAATGTGTGAGTCTTCTGCAGGTTGATGGGGCGAAGTCTCACGTTGAAGGAAGTGGTCGCGTTCACTGGTCTGCCGCTCCTCGGACAGTCATTCGTCGTACTAGTCTCACGAAAGCGACGTATAGTGTTTTCCATGGTCCTGCGGAAGAATCCAGTGAGTGGTTCTGGCGATGTGCTTTTGATTGTGCCCGGACTGGTTCAAGCACAGAATGTAGCTTCGGTGAATATCAAAGAGCATTACCGGAAAACGAAAAGATTTATCTTTCTGATTTTTCAGGGTATGCTAGCAATTATGAATAAGTTACAAGCAAAAAACCACACGACCGCTACACCAAACAAAAAAGATACAAATTGACAAAGTCGTCCACCTGGACTTTTGGTGCACGCTGTATTATCACCATAGAACTGTTTTTGTTTGTTTTTTTTTTGTTTTATATTTTATCTACACTTGTCAGTGCAAAAACAAACATTCAAAAACCACAGATAACAATGGTGTCTTTAAGAAGCAAAGAAAAAAAAGAAAAGAAATCTAAGACAATTCTTGTAACAATTTATTACAGAGCGTGTCATAGTGTCTAATAATTACATCCATATGTCTGCTGATTCGAAACGGAAAGACTAAAGTGTATCAATGATATTGATGACAGCTTTTTTAAAAACGTGTTCACTCGGAACATTCAACACATCTCTCGATAATCTAGTGAACATACGTGCTACCCTTAATGAGAAACAATGGAAACGGGCCGTATTCTGTGTTGCTTCGACATACAAACCGTTAACATTTGTCCGTGTAATCGGAACCCATTTGAAGAACTTTTCCTTCGCGACAATGGAACTATTGTTGTAAATTTTCCAACCCATCATAAGATCCGCGACTTTCCGCCTGTCTATCAAGGAAGAAAGACCTAGGTTAGCCAATCGACAAGAATAAGAAGGAAGTGCACGTGGATAATCAGGATTAGGAAAGCATCGGTAGTATACTACAATACGAGTAAAAGCTTCAAGTACTTTCTCGATAATTTTGCAGTCTTTTTTATAATATGGGTTCCAGAAGCAAGATGCAAATTCTAGATGAGGAAGTATATATGTGGAAAAGCATTTGAGTAGAATAACTGGGTCGTTGATGGGAACAGCACGGAGGAGTGAATACATGGCTGCCGTTGCTTTGCTCACTCGATCTTCAACAGCTGGGCCTCTGCGCAATGATGAGACAACTTGTACTCCCAGGTCGCGAACTTGGTTGACACGTGATAACAGAACATGGCAGATTGAATAGGAGGCGATGAGAGATTGGTACCCTATATGCAGATGAAGAGTTTTACTGGGAGACAAGGAGAGTTGATTACATTCACACCAAACAGTAATAGCATCGAGTGCAAGTTGTAGTTCTTGACTTCGCTCTAAAAAGGTATCTTTGTTATAAGACACATACACTTTAATATCATCGGCAAATGCTTGGAAATGCACATTAGGGAATTGAGCTAGTACATGGTTCAAATCAGTTATGTATAAGATGAATAGCAGGGGTCCAAGAACAGAACCCTGGGGAACCCCTGATGTCACATTAAATTGAGGAGAAAAGTTTTGTTTTTTTCCACACACTAATAAAGTTGCATAGTTAGGAAATTTGTTGCGGGTCCTCGTGTGCTGCCCTTTTCTGTATAGTAAACTTTACCCTAGAACCCCTGTCCCTGAATACGGAACTGTGTTGAACTTAGGTCTACAATATACCAGGGTTGTTGTGCCGGTGAGACGATGCGGAAGAATACTGGTTTATTGTCGGACGTTTCGGTTTTTTAAAACCATCATCAGCAATTACCCTAGAAATACATAATGAATTATGACATTGAATGATAAAGCAGTATTGTACAAGAAGAAAGGAATGAATAGATAAGTTGAAAGAGAGAATGGGAGAGAACACAGAAGATCAGTGGTTAATTGATTGAATGTGAGGGGAGGTGAGATGAGAGTTAAATAATGAGAGAAAGAAGAGAGAGTTGTGCACGTTCCTCCGCCATTTCTGTCCTGTTATTGATAGATGGGTCATGGGATTGAATTAGGATGGCTTCTGCGATTCGACGACGGATGATATTAGGTTCGATTGAGAGGTTCTTGCCGGTGAGGGTGATAGGGGTGCTATTGTGGGCTGCAATGTTGGGCAAATGCATTGGATTTGTAAGATGGGACATTGAGATTTCGGGAGCCATGGATGTGTTCGGCCATTCTATCGTAAAGAGGTCTGCCCGTATGCCCTATGTATGAAGAGTTACAAACATCACATGTTATACAATAAATGGCTCCTACGACATTACAACAGCCAATTCTAGCATGAGGGCAGAAAATGCAACTATTTGGTTTAGTGCAGTTGTTATCATGACACCGGTTACGCGATAAAAGTTGAAGTAAGGTTGGGAGGGATTTCTCCACTACTTTGATATTGAGACCTGAGGCCAGGATAATCGAACGAATATCAAGAGAGAATGCGTCGGAAATGAAAGGTATAGAAATTGAAATGTCTTCTTTGTTTCGCACTAGGCTTTTGCGGTTTCTGTTTGAGTGTTTTTTCGAGAAACCGCGTAGCCGTTTTGAGATAAAATGGTTGAGGCGAGTTCCTTGGACTCAGTACGAAATTCAGAAGACGAAACAATGGACGAAGTGTGGACGTATCGCATTGCAAACTGAAGTGGCACTCACTATGAGCCCCTTTCCTTTTTCTCTACCCTATTCTGTTCTTGAAAGCGTTTGCAAACTGAAGTGGCACTCACTATGAGCCCCTTGCCTTTTCCTCCCCCCTATTATGTTCTTGAAAGCGTCTTGAAACTTAAACCAACGGGTAGCACAGGTTCAGATGGTATCTCTCAGATTGTCCTCAAGAAATGCGCTAAGTCTCTAACTTCCAAGAAACACTTCCTCTCTCCCATATTTTCAACTATTGTATTATCTGTGGTCAAATACCGTCTTACTGGAAACATTCTCTGGTGACCCCTATTCTGAAACCAGGCAAGGAACCTCAATTGGTGTCCTCCTATTGTCCGATTTCCATCCCTTTTCCCTGTTCTAAAACGATGGAGCGACTTGTTAGAGCTTTCATACTCAATCATCTACCCGAACATTATATTATACCTATCGATCAACATGGGTTTAGGCGTGGAGCGTCTACAGTAACCAATTGTTTAATATGTGAAGATGATTGGACTTCTTCTTTAGCCAAAGGTCTTTCAACGGATGTCATCTACCTTGACTTCTCTCGTGCATTTGACACCATTGGTTTGTCGAAATGCACACATTATGGAATTACTGACCCCGACCTTTCTTGGCTTGAGTCTTTTTTTGCTAATAGATCTTTATCTGTGCGTATGGGTGATGTCACTTCTGATCCAATGACTGCCACATCGGGTGTGCCCCAAGGGTCTGTCCTCGGGCCACTGTTTTGTACTCTGTATATATCCGATATAAATGTGGTATCTGTCCTAATATTCGTTACGAAGCATACGCAGACGATCTCAAGATTTAAGTTTCTTTTGAAAAGAACTCATACGGCGAACTAACTCGAGAGCTGCAATCAACATTAGATTCCGGCTCGATTGGGGTTTAGTTAACCAACTATCTCTTTCTCCATCCAAGCCTCTCCTTATTCACATTAGAGCTCGATCTCTCTATTGCTCATATACTATAAACAATGTCTCAATTTCATGTGTTTCTCAGATACGTGATCTAGGCACACAATTGGTTTCTTCTTTGCGAAGGAAAGAGGCTGTAGCAGACCGAGTTAAAAAGGCATGTAAAGCAATTTATGCTATGCTCCGTGCGGTAACTTTAAATGATCCTGGCATACTGGTAAAGTGCTTTAAAACTTATGTAATGCCACATTTGGCTATAATTCGAATTTTTGGAATTCATAATATGCAAGAGATTGTGATCATATAGAGAAAGTTTTGAGTAAATTCACTCACATAGTTTACCATCCATGTTTCGCAAATGAAGTCAATACGAGTTCTCTTTCATCTCACCCCAATCAACTGGCCCGCCTTGAATTCGTTCCTCTTTCCGAGTGGAGAGTATTTTCTAACTCACATGGTTTTCAAGATCTTCCAATGACTGTCGATAATAGATAAAAAGCGAATTTTCAAAGAGACTATTCTAACGCGAAATATAAATGGCTTTTCAGCTCAGGGTATTAAAAATAGAGCCAAAAATAACTCTTACAGAATGCGAATATCCCGCCTTTTCAGCAAGATAACCGGGAACTTGATTAAGATATTGAACCTGAATAATTTTAAGTCGTAGTTAAAATGTGGTGTTCTATCTACTTCTCTTTCTTCATGAAATCAGAAGTAAACTTTTTTTGTCGTTCAAATCACTGTATAAAATTTTTTCCCGTTCAATTCGCTATATAAAAGTCAAATCGCTGTATTCGCTTTTGTAATCGAGTTCATTTACTTATTTGACAATTGTTAAGCTAATCTATTATTTCCTCATTTTCAATTGTAAGTAAATTTGTTCGTTTATGCATCGAAAGATGTAGATTATATATGTATATATGTGTTCTCTGCGTGTTTTTCACGTCTTGAACAGTCAACTAGCAATTTCCTCTCTTCCATGCCAGTCACAAGAGCACACAAACGTTTGCTTCCTGCAAGCCCAACTCCTAATGCTTCCCCGTCGAGTCCAAACACGCGAGGCATCTCTACTATTGTCACTGAGACGCTCTCCTTCGCCAACAGTGACCCACCGCCAGCCATTCCCAAAGGGTTTCGGGACTCGATTTCCCGGCTCTTAATCAACTTATCAAGTACTATATAACAATTGTCTTCGGCTATCTCAACTTGCAAATACTCCCCTCTCAAGCCCATCCCGGACCAGTCTCAAGCTCTTCAACTCTCTGAATCAGAGATTGAAAAGCACAATCGGCTCAGATCGTTGGCTTACCGTAGTCTTCGGACCCAAACCCATCTCTGAGAATGGAACATGACGAAATAAACGTCGCCTCACTCCTGACCGCACTAAATTCCGAAGTACGCGCGCAAACTATATTTCGCATGGTAAAACCTAGTGATCGAACTCGTCTTCTCAAAGTTCTTCCTTCTACTCGTGGTCACTTACTGAAGGCTCGGCAAGCCGCTTCAACTCTGAGTTCAAATCCCGTCTGGAACGGCATTTTCATAAGGAAGAGCATGACTACTTCTGAGCGAGATGAATGGCGGAAGATTGATACTTCATTGCACAGTGCGAGTAGCGTATTCACAAAAGTAATGTATTGATCACAATTGATAAAAATTACACAGGCATTTCACTTTTTCATAAAATAAGTGAGACAAATTAGGGTTTGAGAAAAATAAGATATTTCACAGTAGAAAGTGCTTGAAAGTTTTCTTTTAAACTTGATAGTTAGGCAATTGAAAATTTATAAAGAAAATGTTACAGAGAAATGATATAAATTATAAATAACTTTTCATGTGCTCTCTGAACAAGCTGACAGTAGGACATGCCCTGACCTCATTAGGTATGTCGTTCCAACTCTCAACTACTCGGGATGATAATATATTAGAATGCAAAGCTGATCGTGTTAATGGTTTTATCAGTGCATTTGGGTTAGATCTAGTACTATAGTTATGGCTGTTGAAATGAAACATAGAGTTTGGGTCACTTGAAGTGAAATTGTTGAGAATCTTGAACGTCGCTAGTAAGTGTGCAGCCTTTTGCCGTGAATGCAGTTTCGGGAGGTTCAAGAGCTGCAGTCTTTCTTCGTAACTCAACAGTAGACCGGCTCTCCTGCAAACTTGTTTCGTGAAGTGACGTTGAACTTGTTCAATCATTTCTATGTCCTTTTTCAAATAAGGAGACCACACGACTGAGCAGTATTCAATTATAGGTCGAACGTATGTCGTGAACACTTGCTTATACAGCCTGATATCTTTCGACTTGAAGGTCCTTAAAATATACCCGCACCTCATGTTAGCCTTACGACACATATCCTGGATATGTTGCGAGAAGTCCAGAGTGTTAGAGTACACAAAACCTAAATCTCGTATATGGATGGTCTGATTCGCTGAGAACTTTCCCATTGAGAAAGAATTCTACTTCTGGGTGATTCTTACCCATCCGCATAACGACTGTTTCAGATTCGGATATTGTTATTCCCCATTTAGTTGCCCACTCAGTTACACAATCGAGTCCCGTTTGCAAACTTTTTTTAACATCATTATTAGTGGTTAATTTAACGTCATCGGCATACATGGTCACGCTGCATCCTTCAGGTAAAGCGTCTGGTAAAGCAAAGGTCCAAGGCAGCTTCCTTGAGGAACTCCAGATGGAGTTGCATAGGAATAGGATCGCGCTTCACCTACCTGTACACTTTGCTCACGATTATCCAGAAAGCAGAAAGCAAAGACAACCGGATATTCCGAATCGCACGAGCAGAGTAAGTGGAACTGAGTAGAGTAAGTGGAACTGCATCAAAGGCTCGTGTGAAGTCTATGAGAGCACAGCTGATGAAGCTCTTTCGATCCAGTTGTACATGCAAATTAGTAAGGGACTTGAGAAGAGCAAGCTCGCGTGAATGTCGCGGCCTGAAACAAAATTGGAGGGGACTGAATAGGTCGTGCTCTTGGAAATATTTGAACACCTCACGACAAATTATGCGCTCGATAACTTTGGATATGGAAGGAGTTAGACTTATGGGCCTATAGTTTCTCAAAATCAGTGCGCTTCCCTTTCCGTTTGAAAACCGGCTTGACGATAGCAGTACGCCATATTTTTGGACATTTACCGTTAAGTAAACATTCATCAAAAACTATTGATAGTGGAAAAGCCAAAGAAAGAGCGGCCTGTTTAAGAAAGATGTTAGGGATGCAATCCGGAGAAGTGTTATTTTTAGATGAGAGACGCTCGAGATATGAATAAACCACATGCATATGAAGTCGATATTGCATGCATTAGCAGAAATTGACATGTCATCCGGCACTGTTAGGTCCGTAGTGTCAGTTTGGTAAAGAGATTCGAAGTGCTGAGCGAAGATCATTGCCTTTCCAGAGTCTTCACTAGTTTTCTCACCCACGCAGTTGACAATTGGGCCTATTAGTGGATCATCTTTGATGTTAGAGTTAGCGAAACGATACAGTTTTGACAAATTTTTACTCTTCAAAAGAGTCTTCTCCATGTTTCGACGGTGGCTGTCAAGTGCTCTCCGAAGTTTGCGGTTCATTCTTACAAATGGAGAAATTCCAATAACAGCTCTTTTCTTAATATTTTCTTATAAAGACGTGCACATCTTCGCTTGATTTGAGTAACCTTCCCAGGTGACTTTTTGGTTAGTTTCGACAATGTAGTTAGAGGAACGCATTGTTTAATCACACCACGAACCGTAGATGAGAAGATTTCATACGTGTCATCTACATTCTCCTTGCTGCGAGAGATGGCCAGTCGATTGAAGATAGCAGAGAGTTAGCTAATGCTTCGTTAGTCTTCTTGAAATTATACATGTACTTTCTTTCCTCCGTTACCCTTCCGGGACAAGAGATGTTGCAAGAGACCAAGTTATGATCGCAAGATGTTGGTGGTGGAGCCACCAGGCAATTGGTAACAAGACACGGTAGAGAAGATAGAACCAGATCCAGTGTGTTCTTCAGCCTTGTAGGGGCCGAAACATGCTGTCTTAGAGACAGGGAGTTAGTGAAGTTGGAGAGAAGACGAGAATGATGGTCTAAAGATAGTAAGTGAGAAACGGTTCCATTAGGCCATGCAACTTCGGGTGAGTTGAAATCTCATACGAGTACGTGATCGCAGGTGTTGTTTAACATGACTTGCTGGAGGTAAGAAAGCGCTTCTTCGAAGGCGGCATTCTCAGCTTTTGGACTCCAGTAAAAGCAGTGCAGGAGTGTTTCCACTCCATTCGTCAGGTGAAGTTTAACTGATACTAGCTGACAGAAAACAGAAAAGCTTTGGGACGAGAAAAGGGAGGAGTTGATGGACTTGTGGACAAGAAGAGCGACGCCTCCACCTGTCAAAGCCTCATCTCTATCGCAGCGAAACACTGAGTAAGTATGATTGAGAGAAAGCATAGAGTCATGAACGATTAAAGAGTTAGCCCAGGTTTCTGTTAATGCAACAATACTGGCTTCGAATTGTGAGACCAAGTCTTCTAGTATGTTAATTTTATAAGAAACCGATCGAATGTTGATGAGCAGACAAGTGATGTTATGTGAGTCCAAACAAAATGGGTTATTCCATGCAGTTTTATCTGATGTTAAATTCCGAGTAGAGTCACTTAGTGGGGTTACCTATGCAGAGCGCTGAGAAGGAACTGACTGCCCTTTCCTAGAGGGAGGGTTTGCGGTATTTTGTCTTGCTTCCCGGCGGGCACTTCTTGTCGTCATCCTCGTTGACGGAGGAGCAGGAGCAGGGAGAGTTCGGCGCTTACCGGTACCTCTTCCACGGCCTCTTACTCTGGTGACATTGAAGAAAGAGAGCGGTACCTGCGCAATTGCTTGAGGACACGAATTTTCAGTGATAGGAGCAGCCAACTCCGTCGAGCTCTCATGTCTAACTCTTTTTGGAAGCTCTCGAGGGTTGCGTAGCTGGAATATCTCCAGCCCGTTCCCGACGTCCCGTACAATGTGGACTAATTTTCCCTCAGTTTGGTTTTTCCTCCCACATTCACGGCGCAGTTCAGCATCAAACTTCAACTGATGCTTCATATAGTCTGGCCTAGCATATGCATGCGCGTTGTTAATACAACTAGGCATGCATCGAGTGCTTCATGTGTGTTTCAGAAAAGAATCCCGTGTTAAACTATTGGCGAACTGAATTTTCACCGGTCTAGGGCGTTAGTTAACTCGGTCTGCCGAGTAGCTGCTACCAGTATGCCTATAGAGTGTGACACGACTCTTATCCAAGTACCCTTCCGAAGTAACTAAGGAACGCAAAGAAGACTCATTCGCCAACTTGATTACAGAGACGAGTAGATCTCCATCTTGTTCTTGTGTCGCTGCGTCATCCTCTCCCTCTTCGATGTTAACGAGAATAGCACGCATGGCTTTCTCTTGAGCCTCCGTATTCGTTGTGAGAGAGCGTGTTACAGCGGATGCAACAGCTGCGTAAGACATTGGCGGAGGAGAGGGAGAAGAGGAGGAACTCGAGTGAATAGACAAGAGAGAGTTCACTGATGAGATCAGCTCAGAGACTGTTGCAACCAGACTGTTAGACATTGCCGCTTGTTGATGGAAAAGATCTCTCAGAGAATTGATCGCTTCAACATTACTCTTCTGCATGTTTTCGACTATATTAGTCAAATGTTGCAGGATTAGAACTCCTTCGGAGGAGAGATTAGTAAGCGAAGCCATTGTGAGTAGAGCAATACAGCTGTCCAGAAACTGTATTCGCAGAAGAACAGACAGAGATGACAAGCTCTAGGGCTCCGTAACTGTAAACTATAGAAGTTACACCGTTAAATTCTCTTTTATATGTTTTGAATTTGTGATAACGCTTTGTTTTACGAGAGTCTGCTCAACCTGCTGGAGTGCTTGATGTAAAGATTCGATGAGCACTCAACAGCTAGGCCAACAGACGAACGTCGTGCCTGCTCAGGCTGAATCTGGCACGACACGCGAAGCGAAATCGTTGAGAAATTGATTTAAATGTAGAGCAAAGGGAGAGCGACTGCCCTATGCGAGAAATTTAACGGGAATGAGATGCGCGCCGAGCTGGCTTCCCTGAAGAAAAGTCATCCGGAAGAAGGCTGGGTGATATACAGAGATCAGCTATGGAAAAAAAGGATATCGGAGCAAATAAGAGGTATCCAAGCCCAGCAAACTAGTAAACCCAGGTCGCTTTTCAAGTTCTTTGATTTTTTCTTTTATGTCTAGCCTGAAATGTATATTGATTAATGCTCGTTCCATTTAAAAAAAATTACCTGCATTGCACACTTATTTATCTGTATTCAAACCCGATGTTTTTCTCATTTGTGAATCTTGGTTGAATAATTCGATTGGCGATTCTGAGTTGATTGCGGGCTTACCCTACCAGATTTTTCGCGATGATAGAACTAGCAAACGTGGTGGAGGAGTTGCTATTTTGTGCAGGGATTTCTTACCCATTTCTGTTGTAGAAATTAAAGAAAAACTTACTTCTGATATTCTCGCTATTGAAATCAATGTACCAGAAACAAATACTTCTATTCGTTTGGTTCTAGTATATAGGCCACCTAACACAAGTACACAGCATAATGAACTCCTATTCCAAGTCCTATCGAACCTGTTTTCAGTCAAAGAAACCGTTGTTATGTGTGGTGATCTCAACTTATCGGTTGATTGGGAACTCCCTACTTCTGCTACAGGTCAAGAAAAAGCTCTAGTTGATCTCGTTCACGATTTTTCTTTCTATCAATTCGTTGATACTCCGACACATGATGATAATGTACTTGACGTAGTAATTGGAAGACCTGAAACGATACTTACATTGTAGAACATCGGCCCCACTCACTGCCACTCGTGATCATGCTATAGTCTCATTCTCGATCGACCTGCCGCGACATTAATCTCTAAACGATCAGATCATCGGCGCGATGATTATGAGCGCTCACATGACTTTGAGGTCTAAGATAAGAGCTTCCTGGGTACGAGCTCAGCTGAATTTTTGTTTTAAGACTATTTCAACCACGCGCTTGAAGAATCTGAATTTATCTGCCGCGACATTAATCTCTAAACGATGAGATCATCGCGCCGATGATCTCATCGTTTAGAGATTAATGTCGCCGCAGTTTTTTGTGTGAATGATTTACAGGAGCCGCGTCTTAAACATTCAAAATGCGATTTGTCGTCGCTAATAAAAGATTTGTCTAAAATTTCTTGGATATCTCTTTTTGATGATTTCATTGACATCGAATATTTCGTTTTCTCGCCATTTTACATCCTCTTATCATTGCTCACACTCCGATTGTTTGAAGTAACATGCCGTTCGAGAGTTATCCGTGGCACCTTTCCAGAGTTGCGTATTGTGTTCCCCATAAATAATATACCCACTCCTAAAATGTCCGATCATTACCGACCAATAACTATCTGTCCAGCACCGTCCAGAGTTTTTGAAAGAAGTTTTTGTGGCCAATCGACCTGCTGGTGCAGCAGATTCTCGCTAATTCCAGAAAACCAGCATGGTTTTCGGACATCGTTCTGTGATAACAAATTTGTTGGAGTGTACCAATTCTTGGCCTTTGAATCCTTTCTTACTGGTAGATCATCTAAGGTCAGATAAATAACATGAATTCGCATGATTTTCTTACGACTTACGGTGTCCCACAGGGATCAGTACTTGCTCCCCTTTTATTCACTCTCTATATCTCCGAACTCTCATTTAAACTTTGTGTGTTGCCGATGGTTATAGCTCAACTATTTGCAGATGATTTGAAAATATACACGTCTTATAACATCCAGAATTGTGATCACGCGCATGCTCAATTAACTAAGGCGACTAGACAAATGAATTCTCTGATAAATGGCAGCTCTCAATTGCCACACACAAATCTAATGCTATGGGTAAAAAGAACGTAAATTTCCCTTATTTGGTTACGAACTCACCTCCAACTGCATTCATCCTCTGAGAATCGCCAATTCGTGATTTAGGAGTTTATGCTGAGGAAGAGCTTTCATTTGTTTTCCATATTGAACAGGTAAAAAGACGAACATTGATAATTGCCTATGCCTTATTCAGATCACTATCGATGAAAATAACAGCATCATATATTATATGCTTTGAAACCTATGTTCTACCGGAGCTAGACTTTGCTTCTGTTGTTTGGTCTCCCACAAAATTACCTTGATCAGAAAGTTAGAAAAGGTTCAACATTTGTATGTTCGAAAAATTACTACAGTTACGTTGTGTTGTACTCACGCAATGGTGCAATAATGAAAGTAGATTGATGAGATTTAACCTGAAATCTCTCTATGCAAGAAGATTAGAAGCTGATATTCTTTTGGCTTTCGAAATTCTCAAAGGTTACACTGACGTTCCTGTTTGTGAATTTTACACTTTCAAACAGTGTAACGATCGCACCTCCTTCTATGCTTTCCATATAGGGCACACAAACAGAAACTCACTTTTTCACTCTATCGCTTATCGGACATCTCGATTTTTTTAAATGAAACTACCAGTCAGTCTTCTCAGAAATCAAACCACTCTAAGATTTCGGATAAATTTGTCATTGCTGGATGTTCCAGAGGTTTTAAACATCAATATCAGTTTATGATAGTCATTCATTCTCGTTCTCGTTTTATTTTTTCTTCTTTTTAAAATTTTTTCTTTTTCATTATCTTTAGTTTTGTCAGCAAATTCTTCCTCGTGTTGTTAAATTTCAAAATGTATTTCAATAATTAAATAAATAAATAAAAAATTTTTTAGGTTGTGTAAAAAGTTCCGTCGGTTTTTTTTTCTTGCTTAATAAATGTTGTTTTTTTGTTGCTTTTCTTGCTCATTTTCAATGGAAGTTCCGTTTTAAACCGGTGATGTTATAGATCATTTTGTAGTTCGTTTTTTGCTATATCTAGTGGTGACATTGGTTTTCGGAATACAATTATTTGGTCTCCTTTTCAGGGCTTCGAAAGTAGCATGTACAAGAGGCTAATTCGCACGATTTTCTTGTTCAAGTTCAAGCTAGGCCGAAATGCTGCCGAGACAACTCGTGATTTCAACGATGCCTTTGGCCAACAAACCATTAACAAACGTACAGCACAATGGTGGTTCAAGAAATTCCGCAGTGGTGACTAGAGCATCGAAGATGAGGACCGCATTCGTCGGCCCCGTGATGTTGACAACGACCATCTGAGAGTCTTAATCGAAGCCAATACACGTACAACTGTTCGAAAGCTTGCTGAAGAGTTGGATGTAACACCTAAGACAGTTTCCAACTACCTGAAAGAGATTGGTAAGTCGAAAAAGCTCGACAAATTCGGCAAAAAGCTCGACAAAAAACAAAAGACCCTCCAAAAGCTCAACTAATTGGGGTACGATATTCTGCCTCATCCGCCATACTCAACTGATCTCTCGCCCACCGACTACCACTTTTTCAAGCACCTGGACAATTTCCTGCAAGATAAATGCTTCAAAAACCATGACGACGCCAAAAATGCCTTCAACGATTTCATCACCTCCAAAACACCGGATTTCTGTACTACGGGCATAAATGAACTTGTTTCTCGTTTAAAAATTTGTGTTGATTCAATGATTCATGTTTCGCTTAATAAAGTTATCTCTGAGCTGAGTTATGATTGTTTAAAGTAAATGGTTGGAAACCGACGGAACTTTTCACAGAACCTAATCTACATATATACTTCTGCGATGAATGATTTTCTTATGCCAAAGGCACATCGCATGTATCCTCTCTTTCTTTTGTCATTTTGAATCTGCAAAAACAATTTGCGCATGTACTTTTAAAAGATTTCACATGCATATGTATAAAGAAGAAAAGTTAATGTGAGGAGCATGTCAATTCTATTTATTCTTTATTCCGCTTGAAACAAAACATCATGTTGAGTGACAAAACAGATGAAACTGTAACAAAAAAGTGAATTCAGTGAAGGTGATGGAAAGTGAGATGGTCTAAATATGACAAGAACAATCATGAACATTTCTTTTGAGGAAATATCAGAAAACACACAAAAAAGCAAAGATTGTATCTTCACTTGAGAATTATTCATCCGAAGTAATGACTTGAAATCCCGAATTTTCAACTAACTCTCTATCATTCGAGAGCTAACCGAGAAAACAAATGTAATGAAAAAAGAAGAAACAAAACATTTGAAGAAACAAAGCACTTGAATTAAAAATGTATGCTTGAGTTCGTGGCAATGGTCTCACAATCAAGCTTGATAAGTTCATTTCTAAAAATGCTAGAAGAGCTTATAGAAACCAAAGAGCGAGGTAACTTATTCCAGACATTAATAATTCTTGAGGCACAAGTGCTTGTTCTGCTTTGATATTTACACGGCAAGCATATTCTGTAGTTATTCGATTCTCTCAGCGAATAAGGTGATGGGCGAAGTTTAAACATAATTGAGTAATCTATTTGAATATTTCCGTGCAGACATTTATGAAATAACCCAAGATCGGCCACATTACTTCTATTTTAAGCGAAAATATGGAAAGAAAATTCAGTCTAGAAACATAACTCATTTTGGGTAATCCCGCCCTTTGTAATAACCTTCGTGAGAATGATCTTTGCACTTTTTTATGCAGTTAACGAGACCGATAGTTACTGGGGACCATATGAAATAACCCAAGATCGGCCACATTACTTCTATATTCAAGCGAAAATATGGAAAGAAAATTCAGTCTAGAAACATAACTCATTTTGGGTAATCCCGCCCTTTGTAATAACCTTCGTGAGAATGATCTTTGCACTTTTTTATGCAGTTAACGAGACCGATAGTTACTGGGGACCATACCTCACTCCGATATTCAATAAGCGATCTTATGTATGTAGTGTATATTCTGCGCAGTACATTTACTGATTTCGTTTTAAAAGCTCTAAAGATCATGTTTATTTATTTTTGGGAATTTTGGGTGGTTAGTTCAATATGTTTATATATTCAATATGTTTAGTTCAATATGTCAATATGTTTGTCATTCCTTCCTTCCCCCAAGTTGAAGAGTGGTCGCCTGTCGTCTCGCTCTTCATTCTCCCCATCCATGGAATAGGAATCCGGCCTCTCGAGGTTCGTAATCGTAAAAGGACGTCAGGCTGATATATCCTTATGGAATTTATCGCGACAAGCCGATCTGTGAAGAAAACCGTCGTATCCCAAAAGATGCACTACCATCCAACCCCCACCGAAAGTGGGCTTTCGAGGAATCATCGGCCGCGTCCTCGATACAAGAATATAGCAGGGCCAACGACTCTCAGGCTAGCAACGCTAAATGTCGGTAGCCTCACTGGTAAATCTATGGAACTCTGTGACATGCTAACGAAGAGAAAAGTTTTAATCGCATGTCTGCAGGAAACTAGATGGAGAGGTTCAAAGGCTCGACTCCTGAGTGAAAATTACAAATTATGGTACTCCGGAAACAACTCCTCCACGCGCAACGGCGTAGGCATCGTAGCTGACACCAAGCTTCTTTCATCGGTTACGGAAGTCTGTCATATTTCAGATCGATTGATGTTCTTATCACTCGACTGGAAAGGCAGAGTTTTTAAAGTGATCAGTGCCTACGCCCCGCAAGCAGGATGTTGTGAGTCTGAAAAGGAAGAATTCTGGGACGCTCTCGATGACATCACAAGGCAGTTTTCATCAGAGGAAACCATACTTATTGTAGGTGACTTGAACGGACACGTGGGAAAAACCGCGGATCAGCATAAGAGAGCTCACGGAGGAAAAGGATATGGCAAAGTCAACGAAGATGGGACGAAAATTATTCACTTCGCGGAGGAACATGATCTATCAATCTGCAACACATTCTTTCAGAAACGGGATTCCCATCTCGTCACTTACTGCAGTGGTGGAAGATCATCTCAAATTGATTACTGGCTCACACAGAGGAACAACCTGAAGCTTGTTGTCAACTGCAAAGTGATTCCCAGCGACAACGTCACCTCCCAGCACCTACCGGTTGTCATCGACCTCCGTTACTCTCATAAGCCGTGCAAAGTCGATCCTATAAACGAGATATCCAGGATAAAATGGTGGAAATTAAACGACAATAAACTGCGCTTCATGCACCAAGTCCACTCTAAATTTCTCCCTCACACTCTCGAAAGAAAATACCCAGAATCTACTGAAATGCACTGGAAATTCCTACGAGACAATATAAAAGAGATCGGAGAAGCAACCTTGGGCAGGACGAAGCCAGGTTGCAAACGCATTGTCGACAAAGAAACCTGGTGGTGGAATGAAATCGTTCAAGCTGCGGTAAAGTTGAAGAAATCAGCTCTTAAGCAATGGAAAATTTCCAGATCGGAGGATGATCGAGCCAAATATATCTTTGCAAAAAGAGATGCAAAGAGAAGCGTAGCTAAATCTCGATCTATCGCTACTATGGAGATATATAACAAGCTTGACACGCCTCAAGGAGAGAAAGAAATTTTCCGAATTTGCAAAGCCAGAGCTACAGCAGCGAAGGACATCACCCACGTCAGACTCATAAGGGACCAGAACGGAAAACTTCTGCGCTCGAATAGCGACATATGTCAGCGTTGGAAAGAATATTTCGAACACATATCCAACATTGAGTTCGATCATCCACCAATTCCTTTATCTCTCCCAACAGAAACACCAGTTCCCATGATTACGGAAGAAGAGGTGAGAAAAGCGCTGAAAAGAATGAAGCCAGGAAAAGCCTGTGGACCAGACGATGTTTCATCAGTTGCATGGAAACTAGCAGGAGACTGTGGAGTTTACCACCTCGTCGAGCTATTCCAGAAAGCTACGATTCGTCAGGAGTATCCTGAAGATTGGAGCATGTCAACCACCATTCCAATCTACAAAGGCAAGGGAGATGTTACCGATTGCGCCAACTACCGTCCCATCAGACTTATGCCTCACACAACTATACTCCTGGAAAAGATCATCGAAGCACGCTTACGTGAGATCACCAACACAAGTGTGAATCAATGTTGCTTCGTGAAAGGAAAAGGGACGACAGATGCGATCTTTGCCATCCGCTTATATCTAGAAAAACACCGAGAGAAGGCGAAATCTGTCCACTGTGCTTTCTTGGACCTAGAAAAGGCCTTTGACAGGATCCCCCATGATCTCATATGGTTTTCCCTTCATGATCATTCGGTGCCAGAAGAATACATCAGGTGGATACAAATGATGTATGCCAACCCCAGGAGCGTCGTTAGGTCACCAGCAGGAAATTCTGAGCCATTCCAAATTTCTGTCGGAGTTCATCAAGGATCCACACTCTCGCCTTTGCTGTTCATCTTAGTCATGGACACAATAACCAGAGACCTCCAGCGAGACCCACCGGAGACACTCCTGTACGCCGACGACATCGTCTTATGCTCGGAGACAAGAGAAGATCTCGAACGTCAAGTGGTAAACTGGAATGATCGCTTTGCGGAGTACGGACTACGACTCAATGCATTGAAGACCGAGTATCTTGAAGCTGGAACATCGAGTACAATCCAAGACCCAAGCTCCATAAAAGTACACAACACTGAGCTAAGGAAAGTCGAGCACTTCAAGTATTTGGGTTCTCAAATATCCACAGACGGGGACCCAACAGCCGCTTTCAGTGCCAGAATCAACGCAGCATGGCTCAAATGGAGGGAATCGACTGGTATCCTATGCGACAGACGCATGTCTGATCGACTGGAAAGTAAGATCTATAAATCAGTCGTACGACCAGTTGCTCTATATGGACTCGAATGCACTCCTTCAACAGCAAAGACCCAGCAGATGCTCCATGTAATGGAAATGAAGATGTTGAGATGGAGCCTCGGAGTCACCCGGAAAGACATGATTCGCAACGAAACGATAAGAGCTCGTTTAGGAGTTGCCCCATTACCCGAAAAACTCAGAGAGTCAAGGCTTAGGTGGTACGGACACATGCTGAGATCCAATCCTGACTCCGTTCCCAAGTCTGCTTGGAACATAGAAATCCAGGGTAGAAGACCAAGAGGTAGACCGAAGCTTAGACTGAGAGACACCATAGAACAAGACATGGCGGCTATCGGGCTGATAGCCGAAGACGCCTCGAATCGTATGTGGCGAAGTGCTATCTACACAGCGGACCCCGCTCTTCAGCGGGAATAACGCTAGGAAGAAGAAGAAGTTCAATATGTTTAGAGAATGTGATATCTTACTGAAATATAATGCCCAGATCTTTCCCTAATGTAGTAGTTGGTACAACATTGTCTTCGAGATGATATGTTACTTTTGGATTCCTAGGACCACAGTGCAAGATAAAGCATTTTGGAGTTGGTATCACAAGTAGTCAGGTCAGTGAGTAATCGGTAATGGAATCAAGACTTTTCTGAAGAGACTCTCTATTTTTGGAAAAAAATTTGAGGTCATCGGCATGTAGAAAACCATGGACATCTGGCGCTATGTGCTCCATGATATCGTTTATAAATATTGAAAAGAGGAGGGGTCCAAGGCAACTCCCCTGGGGAACGCCACTGTTGTATACTTTAGAGCCTGATAATGTTTCTCCGATTGAGACTTTTGAGGACCTGCTCGTGAGAAAAGAACGGATAAGATAGAGGAGGTTGCACGTTATTCCCACTTTTTCAAGTTTGTGAACCAAAAATTTTATGTTTACAGAGTCGAAAGCCCGTGAAAAGTCGACTAGACAGATGTCAAAGTCTATGTTTTTTATTCTGAAGCGTTAGGTAAATGGAATGAACGTCTCTGTCTATATACTCTACCAGGGATGTTACCGCGGACCGTTTCCGATGGAAACAATGTTGTTTAGGATGTAGTTTACCATTGGTTTCCAGATATTGATAAGTTATATTGAAGATCAGTTTCTCGAATACCTTTGACATAGAGCACACCATAGTGATTGGACGATAATTTTCGATTTGAGAGCGAGCCCCCCCCCCCCCCCTCCGCTTTCTGCCTCTACCTATGTCTCTGTCTATAATTCTGTCTCTTCTAGCTCAATGATAACTAGACTCTTGAATCGCTTCAGCAATCCGATTCTGCCTGCAGGGCCGTGCAATTCTCGTCGGAAACTTTGTCCCTCCTTTTCATCTTCAGATTCTCTTCTTAATTTGTTGGAGAGACTCTCAAAAAACGCGCAGCTAACTAATTCTGTTAAAGTCTTGAACCTTCTAGAGATATCTTTCGATTCATTTGCTTTTTCTCTACTCTTTTTTTCACCATCTTCACCTCTCTGTCTTCACACACAAACACACACATTCCCCTTTCAATGTCCCCCCTGAAGATGTCACGAGCAATGTCCCCCCTTTCAATGTCCCCCCTGAAGATGTCACGAGCAAGAGAGTATGAGAGATCGCCCAAGGCGGGAGAAATTGAGAGTCCTAGAAAAGCATTAGAATGAGTTTACTTGGACTAAAGTTTTCAATTCAAGACAGATCTGCTTTTTTTGTGACTTTTTTGTTCTGTTTAGAAAATGTTTTTTGAAAGAGAAGCTTAACAATGTTTTACATCCGGAATTCTTAATTACTAGTCAGTCCCTCCTATTCATCTAATTTCATCTGTAATCTTCTCCCTCTAATATCAGCTTTCATCTTGTTGTTTGCGCGAACTGATTGTATACCGTCAGTATTTTTTTCTATACCGTCAATTTAACCGCTTTTTCTACCTATTCGGTGTTTGTGGATTATTTACCGTTTACCGCTAGAATATTCTCGAGTCCCCAAGATGCGAATTCAGTCGAAAAAAGCCAGTTTTCTTTGCAATCCACATAAAAAACCAAAAAACTTCTCTCAAAGCTTTAAAACATTTATGTTTTATGTTCCTAGACACTATGTTCCTACTCATGATTTTGTCAATAAAACAGTTGGAAAATCGAAAAAAGCAGGCCCTAAAAACATTTCAAATGATTTTTGTTCGAGTTCTCCAGGATGGTTTCAATTCATTTTGACAGCAAAAATATACACATTTACCGCTACAGCATCTTTTAAACCTATTGAATGAATAAAGTATGAATTAATGAAAAAAGAATGAATGAATATTCTAGAGACGCATTCTCTGTTCTAATTTCTGAAGTAACGAAAATTACTGTTCAGAAAAGACTTGAAGGCATTCCAATGATGTGATTCACTAATACTAGAACTTTTCTTCAGGTAAGAAATTTGTATTCACTAATTTCTGAAAGTTTATTGAGCGTCAGAGCTCGAAAAATCACACCAACATTATCTAACAAAAAAATTTCATTTCATATGTTATTTTGGATATTTTCAAACAAACCGCTTATTCATTTATTCGTTCCGATTGACATTGTATAAAATCATTTACATGGAGAGGTGAGCTCGGATTATTGTCACGGAAGTGAGATCAGTTCACGGACCAGACAAGAAATAAAAATGGGGTGTCTTGAGAAGTAAAAAACATTCCCGAAAGGACATACACAATTGAGTAAATCCAAGTTCTTCTATCAAACTTTAAGTTCTGTCGAAATATATTTATTCGTAGGCCACCAGCACCGTTTAAATTTTTATATAATGTCCTTCCTATCATCTGGGATAGTTAAATAATAGGAGATTCCCTTCTCTATATTTCATCTCCAGCTCTCTCATGCAAATTCCAGACTTAACTACCGAGAAATGGTTTTTTTGTGTTGGTTTTTGCTAGGGACCTTTCTTAAACTATGCAATCATTCATTAATGAGTTGAAGATTATTGCATATAACTTAACTCAATCAAAACTCGCCAAGCTTTTTATTACACTTTCAAAGCTGAAATTTTTTCACATCAGGTGCTTTTTTTCACATCAGGTGCTTTTTTTTCAAATCAGGTGCTTTTTTCACATCAGGTGCTTTTTTCACATCAGGTGCTTTTTTTTCACATCAGGTGCTTTTTTTCACATCAGGTGCTTTTTTTTCAAATCAGGTGCTTTTTTCACATCAGGTGCTTTTTCTCAAATCAGGTGCTTTTTTCACATCAGGTGCTTTTTTCACATCAGGTGCTTTTTTTCACATCAGGTGCTTTTTTTTCACATCAGGTGCTTTTTTTTCAAATCAGGTGCTTTTTTTTTCACATCAGGTGCTTTTTTTTCACATCAGGTGCTTTTTTTTTTCAAATCAGGTGCTTTTTTCACATCAGGTGCTTTTTTTCACATCAGGTGCTTTTTTTCACATCAGGTGTTTTTTTTCACATCAGGTGCTTTTTTTCACATCAGGTGCTTTTTTCACATCAGGTGCTTTTTTTTCAAATCAGGTGCTTTTTTCACATCAGGTGCTTTTTTCACATCAGGTGCTTTTTCTCAAATCAGGTGCTTTTTTCACATCAGGTGCTTTTTTCACATCAGGTGCTTTTTTTCACATCAGGTGCTTTTTTTTCACATCAGGTTCCTTTTTTTTCAAATCAGGTGCTTTTTTCACATCAGGTGCTTTTTTTTCACATCAGGTGCTTTTTTTCACATTAGGTGCTTTTTTCACATCAGGTGCTTTTTTCACATCAGGTGCTTTTTTCACATCAGGTGCTTTTTTCACATCAGGTGCTTTTTTTTCAAATCAGGTGCTTTTTTCACATCAGGTGCTTTTTTTCAAATCAGGTGCTTTTTTCACATCAGGTGCTTTTTTCACATCAGGTGCTTTTTTTCAAATCAGGTGCTTTTTTCACATCAGGTGCTTTTTTTCAAATCAGGTGCTTTTTTCCACATCAGGTGCTTTTTTTCACATCAGGTGCTTTTTTCACATCAGGTGCTTTTTTTTCACATCAGGTGCTTTTTTTCACATCAGGTGCTTTTTTTTCCACATCAGGTGCTTTTTTTTCCAAATCAGGTGCTTTTTTCACATCAGGTGCTTTTTTTTCACATCAGGTGCTTTTTTTCACATCAGGTGCTTTTTTTTTCAAATCAGGTGCTTTTTTCACATCAGGTGCTTTTTTCACATCAGGTGCTTTTTTTCAAATCAGGTGCTTTTTTCACATCAGGTGCTTTTTTTCACATCAGGTGCTTTTTTTCACATTAGGTGCTTTTTTCACATCAGGTGCTTTTTTTTCAAATCAGGTGCTTTTTTCACATCAGGTGCTTTTTTCACATCAGGTGCTTTTTCTCAAATCAGGTGCTTTTTTCACATCAGGTGCTTTTTTTCAAATCAGGTGCTTTTTTCACATCAGGTGCTTTTTTCACATCAGGTGCTTTTTTTCACATCAGGTGCTTTTTTTTCACATCAGGTTCCTTTTTTTTCAAATCAGGTGCTTTTTTCACATCAGGTGCTTTTTTTTCACATCAGGTGCTTTTTTTCACATTAGGTGCTTTTTTCACATCAGGTGCTTTTTTCACATCAGGTGCTTTTTTCACATCAGGTGCTTTTTTCACATCAGGTGCTTTTTTTTCAAATCAGGTGCTTTTTTCACATCAGGTGCTTTTTTTCAAATCAGGTGCTTTTTTCACATCAGGTGCTTTTTTCACATCAGGTGCTTTTTTTCAAATCAGGTGCTTTTTTCACATCAGGTGCTTTTTTTCAAATCAGGTGCTTTTTTCCACATCAGGTGCTTTTTTTCACATCAGGTGCTTTTTTCACATCAGGTGCTTTTTTTTCACATCAGGTGCTTTTTTTCACATCAGGTGCTTTTTTTTCCACATCAGGTGCTTTTTTTTCCAAATCAGGTGCTTTTTTCACATCAGGTGCTTTTTTTTCACATCAGGTGCTTTTTTTCACATCAGGTGCTTTTTTTTTCAAATCAGGTGCTTTTTTCACATCAGGTGCTTTTTTCACATCAGGTGCTTTTTTTCAAATCAGGTGCTTTTTTCACATCAGGTGCTTTTTTTCACATCAGGTGCTTTTTTTCACATTAGGTGCTTTTTTCACATTAGGTGCTTTTTTTTCAACGGACACAGGCGAGCTATGAAAAAAACGCTTGTGGAGACAAACTAATACAAATTCTGCGAATTCCTAACTTGTTTCTCTCAAGGCAATTCACACTACTTCATTCTAAGCTACTGTACTCTTCTCGAAAATTTACAAGTTCTGCTGCATAGCTGAGTTGGCTCAGGCCGTCTTTTTTCGGTCAACAGTTTTCATATACTCCTGTGCTGAGAGTGCTCAGCATTCTTTAACTTTTTGAAGCCTTTTCGCTTCAATACATGGGAAATTTAAGAGTAGAAATTCAGCTGTAGCTGTTTCATATTTATTGTGAAAGTGTTGATAGAAGTCTTTTTTCCTTGACCTTTTAGGAATATACCATGGAATGAGCAAAATTTTTTTTGATGAAGTTATGTATGTCATTAGCGTAATTTTAGGTGCGAATGGTCGCGGTAAGAAATTCCGTGTTACCTTGTGAGACTAATAATAGAATAATCTCGGAGGACTTGACCAGCTAGGGCGAGAATACGTCTGTTGAAACTTTTTATGTGGACCAAAAGGGCTTGCTAACCTTGCGCAACCAAGCGGTGTGGTCTAGACAGGAGGATAATCTATAAAGACCGCATGCGTCAGGGGGAAGGAACTACAATCGTGACTGCGGTAACTGGAATGCCGGGAGAAGATTATTCGGTGGAGATTGCTGGAGAGATAACTCTTAGCGACCCCGCTTCTACCTTCCCCGGCTCCACAGTGGCTTTCCGTGTTAGTTCTAGACTTATGTGTTTGAAACTGGGATGAGACCTCCAGGCTTCCACGGCTGCCAGAAAAGCGTCCCTTGCAAGCTCTTCTACGATAACTTTCGGCGGAAGTACCGCAATTAGAGCAGCCAGGTCCCCGATGGCAGCTGTGAGAAGTTACCCCCTCGCCCTATCATGCAGTTACCCTAAATTGGACTTCACTTTTACAGCTGCGTTAAAAAAAAATTAATTTCTCGGACCGAAGCTGATTCAAAACGACCTTAACATGCTCAGCCAAAGATTCTCGCAGCTCAAAGTGTTTGAATTGGACAGTACATAACAGAAATATTAATCATAAAAATAATAATAATTTTATTGTCATCGTTACATGATTATACAATTGATTGCACAGTAAAAATCGAAAACAAATATAATTTACAATGGAAAAATAAGAAGTAGCAAGTGGGCTACTAATAATGAAACAACTGACGAGAAAAAAATCAAAAATTCAATTCATTTAAGAACTTCCTGGCCTTGGGAAGTGATAAGCTAAAAAAAACAAACAGGAAGATCATTCCACTCTCTAATTATCATATAAGGAAAGAATGATTGAAATCGAATTAAACGGCAAATAGTTTTTCCGAAGTTTCCATGTATGACCACGGGTGAATCTACTTTTAGGAGCAAGAGGAAGGATCTCGCCAACAGGAATGTCTATGTTGTGATGTACTATTTTATAAAGTAGCATCAAATCATTTGTCAGTCGACGTTTTCTAAGGCTCAAGCTTCTTAATAATTTCAATCGTTGACTGTAAGGGATATTCATACAGGCACGTATGAAAATTTCTCTAGTAAATTTCTGCTGAACCTTTTCTATTTGCTTAGAGTGGGTTATGCTTCTAGTGTTCCAGATCTCGCAAGCATATTTCAGTATTGGTCTCACGTAAATCTTGAAAAGATTCATGAGAATGTTGGCGTTCATAGTGCGAAAAGATCTTAGTATCAGGAATGTTATAGAAGAGGCTCTACTACACATACTCTTTACATGCGCTTTGAATGAAAGGTCACTCGAAATTAAAATCCCTAGATCTCTAAACTGTTTCACTTCCGGAAGAGAGTGACCATTCACAGAGAAATTTACATAAATCAGGATGTTTAATTCCCAATCGCATGTAGCACGTTTTATTTGGAGAAATAGTAAGACCCCATGAGGAAGACCAAGTAGAGAGAACATCTAATGCTCTCTGCAGCAGAGATGCGTCATTCATAGTGAACAGTTTGGCATCGTCGGCATAAATAGTGCAATGAACGCCTGCTGGAAGTGACTGAGGAAGATCATTTATATAAAGTAGAAACAAAAAGGGCCCTAGGACAGATCCTTGAGGAACCCCAGAGAGAACAGAATAGGAGGCTGAGAAAGATGAAGCTACCATCACAGCTCGCGTTCTTTGAGTCAGGAAAGCTTTGAAGAAATTAAGCAGGCATTCTGTTATACCAAAAGAAGATAGTTTTAAAAGCAAGGAGTTGATGGCACAGTGTCGAACGCTCTACTGTAGTCTACGAAGACAGTGGAAATATATGAAGAACTGGACTGATTAAGAGTCTTGTGCCACTTAGAAATTGACATAATCAAGAAATTGACATAATCAGAGGGTTCAGAGAATCAGAGAAAGGCTTCTCAAATCTTCCAAGTCATATGCAACCACCGCTCATAAACAAAGTCAGAGACTAGGAAATGTGATGACTTTACGCCGACATTATATGACGGTCTTAACGTTTTTTTATGTTTTTTTTTTTAATTTTCGCTACAACGATGTCCGCCTTGACAGGGTCCGCCTAATTGCTGCTTCTGGAAAAACATAAATTGATAACCGCAGTAAACAATATAATGAAGTTCTGAGTAGGCATAGTCAACGACTCAATGTTGAAAAACCCAAGTTCTAGGTAATCAGAAACCAAATCAATCGAACTGTTCGCAAACCCGGTTGACTGCTTATGAAGATGATTCTAAATGCATGGAACGGCAAAACCAGAAGCATTGGACAATATATTTTATCTACATCATTCAAAAGAAATTATGCATACAAAACATCTGCACACAAAGAAAAATCAATTTAAATCACACATTTGACGCAAAGAAGAAGTACATATAATGCATTGTCGATGCAAGTAAAGAGTCGTGAGTCAGCAGTTCAGCCGCGACATTAATCTCTGAACGATGAGATCATCGGTGCGATGACCTCATGTCATTCAAATTAGGCGAAAATTTTGAAAAATGTTGGAAGAAAAAAGTGGTAACAAGAAGAAAAAATGTTGGGAACAAAGTTTCGGGGTACGAAATGTCGCGGTACGAAGTGTCGAGAATACAACAAAAAAAACAAAAATTTTAATGAAATGTTCAACAAAAAAAGTGAAATGATTTTTGAGTACGGAAACAAATTAGATTGCGATTAGTTAGTATTTTAAGATTCATTTGGAGAGCAAGACGACATGTGAAATCTCATTTTCTCGTACTTTAAGATGTTATTTCGCGTGCTCTCGCAAGATCATCTCATACCTCACTGATCCAACATTTTTTTGCCAAAAAAGTGCGAGAGCTATGATCTCATCGTGAAAAATTTCAGTTGTACTAACACTGACTCGATGATCTCATCCATCGAGCAATGATGTCATCTTTACACATACATCGTCGATCACTCAACTTTTTTCGAGAGATTAATGTCGCGGCAGTTCGTTCATTTCGGGATCAACATGCAAATAGACTGCGGAAATAGGAGAGGCATGATAAGAATGAGTCATTTGCGTGGAATAGAATTTAAACGTGACGGAAAGATCAATCCTCGGATTTAAGCTCCAAAGTGCAGTCCCATTATTGATCGGTCAATTTCCGGCAGATAGCAACCGATCAACTGGAACAGAATATTATTATTCTTCTTCGTCTTCTTTGATTTCCTGATTTTAGTAAAACAATGAGTATGTGGGAATGAAAAAAAGGAAGCTTCAGCGGACCCTGCTCTGGGACGGGACGAACGCTATGAAAAAGAAGAAGAGAAGAAGAAGAGAAAAATAAGAGAAGAAGAAGAGGAAAAGAAGAGAAGAAGAGAAGAAGAAGAACAGAACTGTGCGATAGTTCAATCAATTTTCACCAATCTCTTATACAGGGTAGCCCATGTATTCGGCAACTCGTTTACAAACGTGTATCTCAGTGCATAATTGAGCAAGCGTGTTCAAATTTGTACATTTATTAGGCCACATTAATAAAAACATTGGTTCAAAAATCATTCGATTCGGTCTCCTTTGGCACGAGCGGTAGCTCGGAGTCGCTTTGGGAACGCTTCGATCACTAGACGAAGGTAGTACTTGTCGTCGATTTTCGACCACTCCTCTTGCAGGGATTTTTTTAGAGACTCCAGATTCAAGTGAGGATGAGCATTGAATTTGCTCTCAAGGTAGGACCACATGGAATAGTCCAGCGGATTGAGGTCGGGCGATGACGAAGGCCATTCTGCGTTGGAGATAAAGTCGGGGAAAATGAGCGTTGCACCTTGTCTGTGTTCCGATAGCCTTGTGAGCAGGCGCAGAATCTTGCTGGAAGACCCAAGGTGTATTAAGGTAGTGGGAAGCAGACCAAGGAAGCGATACTTTTTGAAGAATATGCTGGCGGTAGTATTCCAGGTTAATTTTGACTCCTGGTTCGACGAAAACAAGGGGAGTTTTGCCGGTGGCGGACACTCCGTCCCAAACCATGACTTGTGCAGATTGGGAAGCTCTATGAACGAATCCACTTGTATCATTATCTGCCTGTTAATCCCGAGCAAGCACTCGCACATTTTGAGCGGTTGTCTTCCACAATGAACAGCTTCTCATCCGAGAAGACTGTCCTAAGGTGAGCACCTTTTGAGTCTTTTCTCCTTGTTCTCCAGAGTTAGGATGGCAGCTTTTTAGTACGATATGGCGGGAGACTCAAGTCCTTTTCAACGATTCTTTGAAGAGTGTTGCGTGATAAGTTCATCTCAGAGGCCATTTTTTCATTCTACGCCTAGAATATCGACCGACTCGCTTCCTCGTGGCCTCAATCTTGTTAGGGGTGCGCACTAATCGAGGATCACCTCTTCGGGGCAAGTCAGCAAGTGTACCGATCTGTTCAAACCGTTTGAATGCTTTTCAGACAAGATTCCGAGGCGTTGAGATCTTTAGCGATGCGCGTACTTGATCGACCAAGTTTGTGCAAGTCCACAATGATAGAGCGTGCTCTATGAGAGAACACCATTCTTTTGAGAATTGATCAAATGATATGAAATTTGAACCATGTAATAAAAAAACATGTGAAAAGAACATGTGTAAAAATTGGAGCTCAGCATGCACTACAAATTGATTTATAAACGCCGAAGGATTGGTTGCCGACTACATGGGCTACTCTGTATACAAGAATCAATCTTCTACTTTCACTGGAGGTTCTCCTCATATCAGATGAGTCATTCATTCGGCTTTCTCATGAACATTGAGTGAACACTCATTTGAATAATTTGTTGTCACGAATGTTTTTAGAATCGTGATAAGGACGAAAGAAAGTGATAGGAGAAGAGTTGCTGAGAAAACAGAAGAATACGAAACAAGAGAGTAAGACATACCGAGAGAAAGGAATGATTTATAAGAGAGAAATTATGTGTTTTTTTTAGAGATGAGTGAAGTTAAACGTGCAAATACGCACATCAACGTCACAGCTCGATCTCTCAGAAAGCTTTTCCATTGTATCCATTCCTACTATGACTTTTTCTTGTGTGCCTTGCGCATAGATCCAAATTTCCCATATCAGGATTTCTTTTTTTGGTTCAATTTCTTTTGAATGAGGGATGATTACATTTGTTGCGCTTTTTTCGAACATCATGACAAACTTACAATTAAATTTTTTTAAAAAATGTCTGTTTTATGGCGAGAACCATTTTTGCATTTATAATTTGAAGTTCTAGGTAGAAACGCCTTTAGGAAAACAGCTAGAAGGCAGCTAAAAGAACTAGATGAGGAACCCAGGCGCCTTTAAAGAAGCACAGAGAGAGACGAAAGTGTAGTAGGTTGTGAATCATAACGAGAACGGACGGACAAGGCCTAAAATCGATGAGCCATTCCAAGGACCTCCTCATAATGCCCTCGCTCGCCTCCCAGTCAGCCTCTTACTCTTTCCCCCCCCCTCTCTCTATCTCTCTCTCTCTCGCGCGCGCTCTCTCTGTCTCTCTAGGGCAGCAACATAAAAGGGAATGCGAGTAAGAAGGAAAAGAGAAATATATTCTAGAAGGAAGAAACAGAAAAGGGATTGTGAGTAAGAAGAAAAAGAGATCGAAACCTTTGAAGATTATCAGAATGAAAAAGAAAGACAGGGGAAGAGAGAAAGAGAAGAAGAGAGAGTAAAGATGAGAGGGGGGTTAGGAAGAGAGAGAGAGAGAGATAGAGAGAGAGAGAGAGAGAGAGAGAGAAAGAAAGAAGTCGGAAGTGCAGCCTTCCCGTTTCCATTTCTGTAGTATTTATCCCGCGTTCTCTCTGCCCTGCGGCTATTTCTTAATCTGTTCTTCTCGTCATCACAGAATTTATTGCTTGCTCTCTCTAAACTTCGTCAGTTACACAAGAAGGACTACAGTCATTTCAACCATTTACCCTCACGTATCAATTTTTGTGAAATTCTTCTCATCAATCCTCACGCGCCCCTAAGACAAAGTCTGGAGGTATCAAAACTGAGGAGCTGAAAGAGCTACGATTTTGAGGCTTGCAGAACACCTCAAGAGTCTCTGACTCAGTCTATTCTCCTGCTAATTCAACGAATCATCAGTCGAACATCAAGTATTTACGAAATGACTCGGAAAAAAAGAAGTTCCCGCTCATCTAAAACTAAGTGGCGGGTGAGGAAAAGCTTGCCGCCGTCAACAATGGACGAGGATATGAGAGCCGCCGAAGAACCGGCGCCCATTATGCTCATTGAAAAAATCACTGTTATCACAGCGGAGCGCTCAGAACTCCCTAAATTAATTTTAAAAGAGCCCCGATCTACCTTGGAAGCTCCACCCGAAAAGCGGTGGCGGCCTCGTAATCTCCCATTGAAAAGTCAGTTCTGTCCACTACAAGGTTAATATTTCATTTATAGAAAAAATTCATGACGCTAATTATAAATATAATCATCGGTGAAGTGAATGTTTATTTGCTGGGCGTTTCTGCAGTTTATTCGGGCAAGCGTAACTTTTTCCAAAATTAACTGTTGCCGATAATTTTAGTCTCTTTCGATTCAGACTGCTTTCAGAGAAAGCTGCGAAACAACAAAAAAGTTCACAAACTTTTCACCGACAGAGGGAGGAAAAGGGGGGGTCTAAGAAGGAAGGAGGAAGGGAATAGGACCCTACCTAAGCAATGGGGAAAGGGAAGGGGAAGGAGGCTAAAGAGAAGGAGGGGGGCTCTGGGAGAGGAGAGGAGAGAGGAGTTCTTAAATGATAGTCTGTTTTATCTGCGTATGCGGAAGTCATGATAGAAAGATGATTTAAAAACTTCACACTCGATTATTGACACACTGCCAAATAATGCAATATTACGCGCGTGTTTTAAATTATTTATCTTCTGCTTTTATTTTCACATTTGTGCATGCTGATCTCAGTGTTTGTCGGGAATGTTGTTTCATCGTGTCAATATATGTACCAGACAGATCATTATCGAGACATTACCAGACATCAATAACGAAAAGTTTCCGTAAATGTTTAAATTTTTTTACTGAGCTGGAAAAAAGGTGTTCTCAGCGTCTCTAACCTCTGGAAAGATGCCAAAAACTAAAAACGCGCACCTATTTATTCTATCATTACTCAAACCGTCTCTTTTCTAAGCCGTGCGGTCTCGTTAGTGAGCCGTACGGCCTCGCTAGCGTAACCTTTGCCTAAGCCTAAGCAGAAAAAAAACATGATAAGTACCTTTTAAAACATTTATTCCTAAGTTTGTGATTTAATAATCAGGCTGACTTGTACAAAGCTCTGTGGATGATTTTATCAACGCAAGTGTGATAGCAGAAAAGCAGAGAAGAATTAGAGTTAAGATATCACGAAGAGACATCAGAAAACCAGAGAAAACTCTGCAGTCTGAAGCTGCACCACACCTAAGTTCCGAGCAAAGCCGAATATTTTTATTAAAATTTTTTTCTAGTTCAAATATTGTATGAAGCTCTTCATGACAGCCGTCTGAGTCGAAAAAGAAAAAATCTTGATATTGGTTCATTTTGACAAAAAGTTATGCTTGCCCGAATAAACTGCAGAATAGCAATCTGCTGTTACGGTCCAAGACACAAAACTTCATCAATAATGTAGAAAGTTGGTTGGCTCATTAAGTTCCTCATATTTGATTTGATTAATTTTAACTCAAAGCTCATATCAGCTGGAAACGAAGTAAAGCAGGGGAAGGCCAGCAGTTGAAGTTAAGCAAATGATGTCTTATGGAGCATCTAAATTCAATGGGTACTTTTCTGGTGAATGATAAGCGCAGCGCTAACTTCTGACCTTTTTTAGTCTGCCTATGTAACACCACGAGATGCCTATGAATGCTAACGAATTACAGTTTTTTTCTACTTGTTGGTAAGTAAACAAAGCAAATGAGAGAGTAGCAATAAAAACACCGTAATTTTCTGAGATTTGTAGGCAATTCGTGGTGAAACCTAAAGAAGATACAAAATTAGCGCTACGTTTATCTTTCACCACAAAAGTACTTTTTTTATTTTAACGCTCCATTAGTCTCTTAATAGGCACAATTTTACTTGGGGGCGCACTTCACATGGCGGTTTTTGTTTTTAGTGTGTTCAAACTACTGTATTCATTACACAATTTCTCTATTCTTTGACAAATTTAGTCATTGAATGGACAAAAATTGATAATATGAGAATTTTTATCATGCGGTCTCGTTATCCTTAGCCGTACGGTCTCGTTAGCGTAACCTTTCCCTAGACTCGTTATCCTTAGCCGTACGGTCTCGTTAGCGTAACCTTTACCTAGACTTAGCGAGAGAAAAAACAGCGAATAATAACTGAAAACAGCTAAGTCAATTTCCTGAATTAGAATGGAGAAAACTAAAATATTGTGGACACTTGTTCTATACGGCCTCGTTAGCATACATTTTACCTAAGCCTAAGCAGAAAAAAATCAGTGAAAAGTGACCTCCACCCCTAAGTAAAGTGCGCCTCCCCCCAAGTACATGAAGTGCGGCCCCCCAAGTAACAAAATGCCTTCTTAATATTGAGCTTTGTACGATAAGTTCATGTGTTGTCTAGCTGAAGTGAGAGTGTGCTAGAGTTGAGAATGTCTAATTTGCTAGAGGCTGAATATTATCTCACAGAAACTCAGATGTAAAAAAAAAAAACACTCATTCGCTTTTGAATTTGCATTAGTTGAAGAATTTTAATGTGTACGATCCATTCGGTATTTTTCCGTCTCTTTCTCATTTAATCTCTCTCTCTCTCTCTCTCTCTATCTTTCTCTCTCTCTCTCCCTCTCAAATCTTTTTCTCTTTACCTATCTCTCTTTTTCTCTCTCTAAGCATTGTTTAATCAATGATGTGCAAGATGTTTCGTTCCATAACATGTGACTCAGTGACTCATGAGAAAGCAGTCTCAATCGTGATCACTTCTCGTGACTCATTTTAGATCTTCTTGGAGCGTTGAATAATTTTCTTATTTTCTTAAAAAGTAAAATGGAATGAATAAATTGTTCCTTACTTTTACCACTGTGAAACGAACGTTTACTCAAGCCCTGAGCTTGTAACTGACAAGGTTTATTGGCCAATTAATCATCCAGGATCTTCTGTCTTTGTTCCTTTTACTTTTACCTTTGATCAGGAAGTGGCATTTTCTTGATTTTTCTAAACCGGTAGATCAGTCTTGAAGTTATTGGTACACTGCTTTGACTTCAGTTTTCACAGTTTCGGCATATGACGCATGGGATGGCATCATCTTAATCACCAAGAACTGTCGTAATCTGAAAGAATCTCACAGCAAAAAAATCAAACAAATTTTTTTCTCATTTTTATGTTGTAATATTTGATTTATAAGAGACTTGATTTTTCTACTTTTTTTTCAAGTTTCAGCACTTCGATTAATAAAAAAAGCCAGAAATATTCTCAAAAAAGCCTGGAAAGCTCAAAAATCTTTCCAAAGATTCATTTGTCTCACAGCTAACAAATTTGAACAAATTCTGAGAGTTTTGCGAAAGGCTTCGTTTCTGTGTTTTTAGTTCATAAGAGAGTGAGGTATCACCGAAACTTCGTACCCGCGACACTTTGTACTCGACACGTCTCGTTCCTAAGTGTACGGCCTCGTTAGCGTAATCTTTAACTGAGCCTGAGCAAGAAAAAAAGTGGAAACAATTTTTTTCAAAAATTATGTTTCGGGTACATACCGAAGGGAAGAATAAGAAATTAATATCGAAAACCAGACAACTCTCATCGAGTTTTTAAAATGTATACGCAGAAAGAAATTGAAAAGTGTGGGAACAAAGCTACGATGACGATTTCTCCTTCGATAAAAAAGAAAGATGACTGAATGAGAGAAACAGATGAATTAGAAAAATCAAGGAAATTTTAAAAAAAAAAACAGAAAGGAGTAGAGAGAAAATTGAAGATACAGAGAATTTATATAAAATCGAAAGAAAATAGCGAGTATGAGGGGAAGAAGACAAACAAGTTGGAGAAAAAGAGTGCAGGCTGAATGTATAAATCGATAAAGGAGGAAAGTAAGAAAGAAAGAAAAGAGAGCAGGAAGAAGAGAAAAAACTGGAGATACTTTTTCTAGTGAGTTAGCAGATAGTCAGAGACTTCTAAAGTAATCAGAAAAAATCATGAGCGAATTTAGAAGTTAACTATCGGAGGAAACAAAATTCATACAAGGCCAAGATTGAGTTAGAAATAGAAACTTACATAAAAGATAAGGCGAGAAAGACAGGAACTAAAAGAGTGACAGAGAAACATGGAGAGAGAGAGAGAGAGAGAGAGAGAGAGAGAGAGAGAGAGAGAGAGAGAGAGAGAGTGGGAGACAGCGGGAGATAGTAGGAAAAATAATAGATACGATGAAATAGTGTTCATGGAAGGGACTTTTAACGAGTGAGAAAAACCAGCAGTGACATAGAGTTAGTGTTTTGTAAAAGAAGAAAGAAAAATAAAGGAGAAAAAGAGAAAGCACATCTAATCTCTATGATGACTCATTTTGTTTCGCTCTGGCTCATAACACTTTTTGTCTCCCTCTACGTCTTGCTCCCTCTACGTCTTGCTCTTTGACTCTTTCACTTTCTCTCTCCTTCAACTTCTCTCCTTCTCTCATCACTCTCTTTTTGTCTCCCTCTACGTCTTGCTCTTTGACTCTTTCTCTCTTTCTCTCTCCTTCAACTTCTCTCCTTCTCTCATCACTCTCTTTCTCACCTTTCTGTCGTATGTATTATGAATTTCCTCGATGAGTTCTTTTCTCTGCCTCTTTCCACTTACATCTCCTTTCCTCTTTTCTAGAGCAATCAAATGTCGCGTGGATGTGCACTTTTTCTCGCTATTCTAATTATTTAAACTTTTTTCTTCTCATTTTCTGAAGAAAAAAAAAAAACAATTTTTGGATTTTATACATAATACGCAGATACCTCACCATTTTTTGTTTCTTTCTATTAGTCACTTCCTTTTTTCTTCTCAATCCATTTATTTCTATACCTCTTTTTCTCGCACTTTATTTGCTCGCTCACTTTCTCTCTTTGCTTTCTCTTTATTTTCATAGGTTTCTCTTTTTTCATTTAATTTCCATTTATCTTTTCTTTTCTCTTAGTTCCGATTCCACCGTTGTGAAAACATGAATGGTGTTTTTAGCAGTGAGAACTAGACAGCCGAACAATGATGCTAGGTTAGTTGAATTGATAGTAGTCAAGTGTTATGATATCTCTCAAAAAAATAAAGCTTTTCACCAAAAATATAATTTACTTAATTAGATAATCTTTCACTCTGATCAACTGAAGCAAAAAAGGGGGTACGAAAATTCCACGTGGCATAAGTACCAGTTGTCTTGCTACAATATATGTGAATCCATATATTACCCATGACTCATACTGTTAAATCAAGTTCTCATTTTGATTCATAATTTGGATTGGTCGGAGGGAGGTCCTTATTTATTTAAAACATTTTCAAAAGTTAGGATTTTTCTCACTACATATATAGAAATTGAATTTCAATGACGTCTCTTCTTAAATGTAGCAATTTGAAGTTCAATGAAGTCTCTTTTTACATACGTTTCTTTGGTTTTCTACTATCAATTCCGTTTCTTCGCATATACAGTACTCTGCTGATATACAGTACTGGCCAAACTTTTGTAGAAATTTAGTTTTTTTAAAGTTACTTTCTTCATACTCCATCTTTTTTTTCATACACAGAAACTTTTCGTGTTTTTTTTAGATGTTTCAGAATCTATCACACGAAATATAGCTGCTTTTAACACGGAAAAAAACATTATCCTGTTTCTTCCTGGATTTCTTTATTAAACAGCAGTTTTTTTCAAAAACCTATGGCTCGATAACCAAAACAAGCTTTCACACTTTTTAGCACAATATTTGGCCTTCATTACAGCCTCACAACGCCTAGGCTTCGACTCAATTAGAATGTCTAACAGGTGCATTGGAATGAAATTCAATGCGGCCTAAATCTGCTCGAACTTCAGGGATGTGTTCGACGCGATGATAGTCATAAGCATCTTTTCGACCTCGTATGATAAATGTTCGGTGATATCGAAGTCGGGGCTTTGGCTGGACTACTCCAATACCTTGACCCGACAGCGAGCGAACCACTCTGACAAAAGCCGAGATTTGTGTTTGGGGTCATTATATTGCTTTAGGATGAATTACCGACCCATCGAATGCAACGCGAATGGTCTTATAGTATTCTCGAAGACTTCTCGAAAAACTGCCGTGTCCATCCTACTCCGAATATCAATGCTTTCAACCCCCCCCGTATTTATTGCTAAGACCTGGTATTTGAAGTTGAATCTCTGACCTATAGGACGACGAATAAACTGAATACTAGATATACCTAACACATAATAGCGATATTCATCAGTCCAAAGAATTCTACGTCACTGCGGGTGGGGGTTCACTTGATGCTTGCCTTGGCCCACTCAAAACGCGTCTTTATAGTACTGATGAGAGGTTTACGTAATGTTCGTCTCCCATGCAATCTAGCATCTTGAAGTCGACGGCGATTGGTTGGATAAAAAGGTTTACCAACATCTGCTGACGAAGTAAGTCAATTCACTTCAGGGACGGTGCGTTGAGGATCTTTATTTGAAGCTCGGACAACGATGAGATGGACCAAGTTAGTTGTGCAGCGGTGGCAGCCCTTCCGACAAGTCTTTGAGATGTCCATAAGCACACCCGGAGTCATCTGCACTGCACTCCAAAATCAATGTATATTGCTCTAGATAGTAGCAGGCGCTAATGGTCGGTTTTGCAAAGGAGAATTGTCAAGACAACTGGAGCAAATGGAAGCCTTCTTGACGGTCCTTTCTCATTGCTTGCTCCTTCCAGGCTATGTGTCAGATTCAGACGGCCAGTACGTGAAGGCATCATAAAAGACTGTGAAACTCAAAAAAAAAAATAGAAGAAAAACATTGAAAAAGAACGAGAAATATGAAATCGAAGACGGTTCTTCTTTCTTCCGCGAAAGAATCTTCAAAACTCGTGGTCGATGACTGTTAATCGTCGCCAAAACATCGAATTTACGATATTCCCGGAAAAGATTGAAAGAGTATGAAAAAAGTTACCGAAAAAACCAGTAGTCTACAGATGTTTCGCCAGTACTTCATTTCCGCACTCGGTCTTCTAGTAGTGAGTGAGCTTACCCTGGCAAGTTCAATTTGACTCGGAACAACATGTTTTACTTCTTCCTGGAGCGAGTGATTTATTATACAAACAGGTACTAAACGGAGTCGGACGAACTTTAAAAGATCATTGAAATAAGTACTAAAGCTCGTTTTCGTGATCAGGCTTCGCCCGTTGTTTGTAAAACTTTTTTTTTAAATTGTTAAGAAAAATAGGGAGAAAATCAAAGAAGAGAAGGGTACAATAATCTGAGGTAGAAAATTTTCTTGCTTGTTTTACGCACAGTTCACATGCATAGATTGAAATCTTCAATTCAACTCCGGTATTTTCATGATTTGCAGAGAAGCAAAAAAATTTCGTTGATACAGTTCTAGCGATACTCAAATGCTTGCAGAGACATTGGCTTTTTGAGGCTCCCATCGCACTGCCGTCTCTTCACTACTCGCAGTTCTTCCGGAGGAAGCGGTGGTGTCTCCGGCATTTACGGCTGAAGCAACGTGCAGCCAGGCTGGTGGAGATCATGCTCTGACCAGCGTCTGCAGCCATTCGACGGTCGTAACGGCTGCTGTATTTCAACGGCCACCTCCTATCTTATTGCCCACTAGAGGCCAGCTTCAGAGCTCCATGTCACATCCATGTCTCAACACAGCAGAGAAGCCAGGACCAACTAAGGTTTGAAGCTTATGCTGTTTATTGGGCGAGATGAAGATAAGGAGAAACTACAATCACAGGAAAGCCTTAAAGATTCGAAGCTCTAAAAATCGTGAATAGTCCCGTGAATATACGACTCTTTAAGTTTTTCAATCGCTTACCCTTCATCATTGCTGGAACTTGTCAAATTTCTGGCGGTCACCAGCACGGTCTCCCACGATTTTTTTCTCTGACGAAAAGAGTAAAACAGTTGATCTTTCATATGAAAAAAAATCTTAATGTGTGTTCGTAAGCGAAACAAATTTTCGAATTTTAAACTCTGGCCCCGGCTACTCGGAGAAAAAGATCGACTGACTCTGAAAAAAGACCGAAATTTTCGTTGAGTTCCTTTCCCCGGTCGCCAAGGTCGCCCAGTCATACGCCCGAAAAAAGGGTAAGTGTAGCTGTGCTAGTCATGCATGAACCCATGATGGGCAAGCTTATTTGTTCAGATATTTCCCTTCATGTTCCTGGGTTCCCAACAAGACGCCCTCGACGAAATGATTCTCAAGGTAATTTTTTATGCAAGTTCTAGACATTTTTCCAGATCATGGCACCAATCGTATGAAATATAGGGCTCTTTGTTACTACGAGGGGATCGTGCTTTTTTTGGGGAGGGGGGAGGGGGGTCAGGTCACTTTTCAATGGTTTTTTTTTCGCTCAGGCTTAGGTAGACTCTTTGCTAACGAGGTCGTACGGCTTACGAACGAGATCTCTGCTAACGAGGTCGTACGGCTTAGAAACGAGATCATACCGCCTACAAAAACCTTGCATAGGAAGGGAACAGTTCATCTTCCATGGAACCACTCTCGCGAGGATATCCTTTGTCCAATCGAAAGTAGGCGCGTTATCTCGAACACCTCTTTTCGAAACAAGCTTTCTGAATCCTGCTAGGAATGATTTTGCTGAAAGGCTCTTTGTGACCTCGAGATGCACTGCCCGTGTTTTCATACACGTTACCAGCAGCACGTGCACCTTTTCTAAATCTTCGTTTGTTTTCACTCGAAACGGTCCTGCGTAGTCCAATCCAACGTTTGGAATGATCTGCTCTGAGCCACGAGTTTTTCCGAGAGGTCTGGTGCTTCAGGATATCGAAAGGGCAACGAAAATGCCTTTCTACACGGAACGCACCTTTTCAGAACATTTTGGGCCTTTCTTCGTTCCTTGAATATACAATACTTGCGTCTTACGGAGTCCAATGTGTAGTTTTCTCCTGAGTGTAAGACATCCAGATGTGTCGCTTCAATTATGAGCCGCACAAATGAACTGTCGTCACCTCCTGGCACAAAAATCGAGTACTTGCTATCGTATTGGCCATCTGGTGGGTCTTGATGACACAGATCTCGGCCTTTTCTATTTCTTCAGTTGTTAAGGGACCCTGCACTGTTCCCTCACTTACAAGACAATGGAGTCTTGCCTTACAATCACCCTCCAGCCTCGAGAATCGTCTTCTGAAATGTCACAGAACCTGCGCCATGACTCGACCCCATCAACGGTCAACCAACTCGGACCCGACCACCGAAGACTGTCCTTTAACTTTTTGGAGCAAACACCCCTTGTGGCCAATTCTGCCAGGTTGTCTCCGGTTCGGATGTGCTTCAGAATCACACATTTTCATGAGATTCTTGACAAATCGCCTTCCTATCTAAGGCAATTTTCTGAACCATGTTCATGATCGAACGATTCCCTCGAATCGAGTTGTGCTTGGCTCTTCCAACCAAACGGTGTAACGCGATCGTACTATCCGAGAACATGTGAGTTTCGAGCACCTTCTGTAGATGAGTCTTCGTAACACTTGTTATAACAGATCTCAACAACTTGGCTGCAAGGAGTATTGCTTTGAGCTTTGAACTGTCGTCACCTCCTGGCACAAAAATCGAGTACTTGCTATCGTATTGGCCATCTGGTGGGTCTTGATGACACAGATCTCGGCCTTTTCTATTTCTTCAGTTGTTAAGGGACCCTGCACTGTTCCCTCACTTACAAGACAATAGAGTCTTGCCTTACAATCACCCTCCAGCCTCGAGAATCGTCTTCTGAAATGTCACAGAACCTGCGCCATGACTCGACCCCATCAACGGTCAACCAACTCGGACCCGACCACCGAAGACTGTCCTTTAACTTTTTGGAGCAAACACCCCTTGTGGCCAATTCTGCCAGGTTGTCTCCGGTTCGGATGTGCTTCAGAATCACACATTTTCATGAGATTCTTGACAAATCGCCTTCCTATCTAAGGCAATTTTCTGAACCATGTTCATGATCGAACGATTCCCTCGAATCGAGTTGTGCTTGGCTCTTCCAACCAAACGGTGTAACGCGATCGTACTATCCGAGAACATGTGAGTTTCGAGCACCTTCTGTAGATGAGTCTTCGTAACACTTGTTATAACAGATCTCAACAACTTGGCTGCAAGAAGTATTGCTTTGAGCTCCAACATTGGGATAGTGAGCTTGTTCTACAACCGAGCGAGTTGAGCCATTGCCATGCTAGCGCCCGTTACACCGACCAAGTACACCATTGCTTCCTTGGACTATGCCGATGTGTCGGCAAATGCGACCAACATCAGTCCTTTCTGAGCTTGTCCAAAATGACGTGGAATGCAGTCTTGGAATGTCGAAGTATCGTTTTCGATTTTCGACCACTCTTGTTTGTCTTCTTCCGGTATCGGACTATCCCAGCTATAGTTCTTGTTCCACAACCTTTGAACGAACAATTTGGCTGGTAACAGTAGAGGTGCCATCAAACCAAGATGAATGTGGATGCCAGTTCGCTATATAATATGCTTATCTTGGTCAAACTACACGTATTGAACGGCATATTTGTTTTCAGAGCAAACTCTTTCGGAACACCAGTTCATCCCCAAGACTTTTTACATGCCTATCTTGCCCCGGTCCGTACATGGTAGTGATTCTATGAATGAGCTGTCTTCCGAAGAGAACTCAAGTTCATCCTAATCATCGCTAAGATTCCTTTCGACTCTCGATAAAGCTCTTCTTTATCAGTAGTTGCTTTACATTCCAGTACAGAATTGTCTACATACAAATTCTCTTGTAGTTGATTGAGTACGAATTTTATATCATCACTCGTGACATTCGATAAACTTCTTGAGAGTTCCACATGTTATCGAATGGAAGACTCAAACAGGTATGGACTCTGTGAAACCCCAAAGGAAGCAACTTTGAACCTCATGTGCAAGATATTCTCATCGTACATGGGTTTGTCAACGTTCTTCAACCACCAAATCTTAAAAAAATCTCTCTGATCTGGAGAGATCTCAGTTTGCAACAATGTGGCTTCTAAATCGTTCAGCAGTATACTTTTTGCACATCTTGTGCGGAGAAGAAGGGCTGGTATACGCTCGAGGCGTACTTGAGCATCTCTCAAACACTCATTCAGAGAAATCTTTTCTCTTTTTTTGGCGGATGCGTCAAAAACTATACGAATCGGTCCTTAGATACCCTGAAAACTGAATGGTGCGGGAGATAGCTGAAACTATTCACGATTTCTCTTTTTAGGTGCTCTTTTATTCTCTTATCGTAAGCGTTGATCATCCCCTTGGATCTCAAGCTTGATAGAACATTGCGCATTCTCGCGTGAGTGCACTGTCATTTTTCGATAGCTTATCGAGACACTCTCCTTGATACAGTACCGAGTATGGACTTTTACATTCTCTTTATGGAAATTATCGCAGAAATAGCTATCGACATCAAGAGCTTCTGTTTCAACCTCGTCCTTTTCTCCTTTCACGCATTCTTGCAAAGCCAAGAAATTCTGCAGAGGTTCCTTCAACTCCTTCATTGCACTGCTCTTGTTAATCACATGTGCCACTGTTCGCTTGCGTGCATCTTGCTCTTCTCCCCCTGTTGCGATCCAACCGAGGAGTGACGGCAATAGGACAGTACCACTGCTCTAGTAGATTATATGATTATATCAAATAAGGCAATCACGTAAGACAACTACCTTGGCCAGCCCGTTATCCAGATTTAAATCCAATTGAGAACCTTTGGGGACTCCTAGTACGACGTGTATACGAAAACAACCAGCAGTACAAAAACGTAGCAGAGCTCAAAGCTGCAATCGTGAAGGAATGGGACGGAATCGCCCCCATGTGAATTCAGCCCTCTATAAGAGTATGCCTGATCGCATATTCGACGTTATCGCGAATAATGGCCGTGTCATTTATTGTCATTATTGACCTTTATTTTTTGAACAAAAGTTCTCAAATTTTTTTTGCTTAAGCTTAGGTAAAATGTGTGCTAACTGGGCCCTACGGCTAAGGTACGAGGCCGTATAGAACAACTAGCCACAAAATTTTAGTTTTATCCAGTCTAATTGAGGAAATTGTCTAAGCTGTTTTCAGCTATTATTCACTGTTTTTTCTCGCTTAGGCTTAGTCAAAGAATTTGCTAACGAGGCCGTACGGCTCAAGCTAACGAGACCTCATGAGAAAATTTTTCATATTATTAATTTTTTGTCAAATGACTGACTAAGTTTGTCAAAAAAAAACCCTCAAGTAAAGTGCGCCCCCCCTAAGCAACATTGTGCCAAATTTTATTCTGTGTTACATAAGTGTTTTGAAACAAATTCATTTTCTTTTTTGGTCGACTTATTGTCAGGGATTCTTGAAGACTCGAAAAATGACAGTCACTCAATCAACCAAAAGTGAGCG
Source organism: Allodiplogaster pararmata (assembly GCA_964056735.1). Lineage (NCBI taxonomy): Eukaryota > Metazoa > Nematoda > Chromadorea > Rhabditida > Diplogasteridae > Allodiplogaster > Allodiplogaster pararmata. Next base: position 38,424,611 of record OZ057404.1, on the reverse strand, counting down.
GGAATGCTGTTCGTGGCGCGAATCATTCCAGAATTTTCTCTCTTTATGGTAGCGATTCCGTTATCATTAAGAGGAAGGGTTAACAACAAAAAATTTTTTTTTGCAGAGATGCAATATCAAATACGTTTTGAACGTGTCAAAGTCATGCGGCCAGTCACCGAGCATATCAGATGATCATTTCTTGCGAGTTCCTGTCAACGACTCCTACCTCGAAAAGATCGCTCCATTCTTCGAAGAGTGTTTCCACTTCATTGGTAATTAATAAATAGATTTGCCTGTTAAAAACTTGAGACGCACTCAGCTTTCCGTACTTTCTTCTTTTTATCTTCTCTCTTCCACTTTATCTCTATCAGAAAGCTTCGTCAGTAATGTCATAAGTTCTCCATTCAATAACTACATATTTGCATAATGATTCACGATGCACACAAAAGATACTTTCACCAGCGTTCCCCTATCTTCTTTTCCTGTGACACTCGCTTTTCAACAGTTATACTCAGTGGTTTATCTTCACAACTTGAATGCCCTCTTGTTTACTTTTCCTGCGAACAAACACTCGTTTCATTCTGAGAAAACCAGGAGGTCATTTCTCACAGTGTAGTGTTTGACGTCATTATTCGTAGAAAAAGAATCCTTGAAATTAGATAATGAAATAATACAAAATATTTAATAGAAGAGCCAGCTTGCTCTCCGGATGTTCCATACGTTAAGGCTTCTGTTAGCCAAAACAGCATAAAATTCTCACCCTTTCAGAACTGCTTTTCCTTCCCAATAATTTTTTTCTTTCCAGAAAAAGTGCGCCTTCAGAAGGAAGTTGTGCTCATCCACTGCTTGGCTGGCATTTCTCGATCAGCTACGCTAGCCGTCTCATATGTGATGCGCCATCTCAAACTTCCGTCTGACGATGCTTACAAGTCGTTTTATTCTTTTATTTGATACGCGGAACTGTCTACTTTGATATTCTGCACTCTTTTGATTGTTTTAGTCTAATGTTGAAAGATGAGAACTTCTTAGAAGGAGATCATCGGTGATAGAAAAAGCACAGCTTTGAGGGTACAGTTTTCATTTAAAAAAAACCCCGGAATATTAAGCAACAATTCTTTTTAGGGGATGAACTCCCTTCTCTTGGAATTTTTTTTAAATTTGGGCGTTTGTTTGGATAGCTGATACTATTACTCTAGTCTTAAACCGACGAAAGTAACCAAATTCCTTGAGCTCACCTCCGAAGCGAGCCATAGCTAACCGGAATCATTGAGCTTGATATTTGAGAGTGACAGTCGAATAAACATTGCTACTAGCTTCATGTAGATAAAGTAAGGTTCTGATTAGATTCGTGAAGAGCAAGCGACCGTCTATATCGCCCAATTTCAACTTCATGGGTCAGCTTCTCGATTACGAGAGTGAGCTGATCGCAGAAGGCGTCATGGAACCTCGAGCACAGCCCTTGCGTATTGGATATGATGAGTGTCGACTGGTTAGTAAAAGTATTCACTCAGTATTTCTTGTTGAGTATCACCTTTTTTTGTATTTGAGAGCAGCCTTTTTGAGGACCAATAAGGGCAACCACTTGGGAAAAGTGTAGTTAATATTTAAAAAAAAACTTAAGGAGAGAAAAAAGAGAAAGAAAGAAGTTAGCGAGGAAAAAACAGTGAGGGTCGAGAGCTTCGACCTTCTTCTTCTGTGTCACGCTCAACTTCGCACTGGTAATCTACATCAACTTCGAAAGGCCGTTTTTTTTGGCTATGATAAAAATTAAAAATTTCTTCTCCATTATGTCAACTTGAGTTTTGTCATTGATAAAATGAAATAATATCTTTGCTTTTAACAATCGAAAGCTCGCCTTTACATAAAGCAGTGACTATACTTACTCTAGCGCGTGGCTCAACTTCGAAAGGCCTTTTTTTGGCTATGACAAAACTTAAAAATTTCTTTTCCATTATGTCAACTTGAGTTTTGTTCATTGATACAATGAAATAATATCTTTGCTTTTAACAATCGAAAGTTCGCCTTTACATAAAGCAGTGACTATACTTACTCTAGCGCGTGGCTCAACTTCGAAAGGCATATTTTTTTGACTATGATAAAAATTAAAAACTTCTTTTCCATTATGTCAACTTGAGTTTTTTCATTGATAAAATGAAATAATATCTCTGCTTTTAGAAATCGGAAGTTCGTTTTTATATCAAAAAGAAGGAAAATAGTATTTGGTAACCTGAGCTCCGAGACTCCATAAAAAATCCCAAATCCCGTCTCAGAAAACCGATGAAAAGGCTCGAACTGAAATGAGACATTTTCGCGAGTTTTAAAACGAATTGAGGCATAATACAATGACTGAATCGCTCAGAACAACATAAAGAAAGAAAAAAATCCGTGGAAAGGTTCAAGTTATTCGATTTATCAAACAGTTCGGAATTACGGAATATTAGTGTGGCAGAAAAAATGGCGTACCAAAATATTTTCATTGCGGTCTCTAAAGTAGACAATCTAGCAGGATAGAGAACGGGGACTCTAATGTTCAATTGGTGACCATATCGTGTATTGTGTTGGTGTGGATTAAGTATATACAAATGAGAAGAGTCGATGGATAAGTTTGAATGAAGGCTCTTATGGAGAAAACATTAAAAAAAATTATCGTATGTGTACTCTCTGGGCACTCACTGATGAGCCCCACCCAGAGAACACAGAAGTCTGTCTGAGCGGGGGCGAAACAGACTTTTGTGATTAGCGTCATCACAGTGATCGATAGTGATAGTGCTTGTATATTCTATCCTTTCAATCTTAAACATTCATAATAGATCTCGTATAGTGCGACGGAGTTCAAGTTATTCAGTACCAAGAAAATTCAATCTTTTGGAGTAGGAAGCATTGTCGATTACTAAGAATCGTGTGAGTTTTTTGAACTGACTATTGGAGAGCCTTTGTTTTCTGTTCGTATTATAAAAATGAAAATTTCATGATCTCTCACGGCTCTCAAGTTTTTGAGGTCATTCAAGAAATAAAGTGGGAAAGTTGAAAAAGCCTGGAAATTCAAAACAGTTCAATTCTCTCTCCTCTATTTTAGAAGGAATACAATTCTGGCAAAGTCCCAAAGTCAGCTTCATCTTATGCAGTTCTATCCTCGGCCCCACAACAACGAACCAGTCTTCAGCAGACACTGACCGGAGAAGCTAAAGGTTCCTTTGCAATGAGCTAACTCGATTTAAAAATTGTAATGTTGACCAAACCCAAGTGGCACAAGAGGTTCGAAAGAGAAACCTATATGATAAAAAAAATTAAAGCTTTCTTAAAATTCTAATTCAAACGCTCTATCTCAATGTCAAAGACACGAAGTTCCAATCCAGGTTTTGAATGTTAGGAAGTGGAAAAAAAGAATTTTATTTGAATTGAATGGCTTCAAGTTGTCTATTTCCTGCTAAAATCTAGGTTCTACCTTGTCGATCAGACAAAATGAGGCGAAAAGAGAAAAATATAGTCTACCGCTCTAGAAATTGAGATTAAGAAAGTTGTATGAGAGGGTGGAAAGAAGAAGGTAATTATTTCAACAACAGCATGCACATCAATGTAGAACATGACTGAACCTACGACCGTGTGAAAGCTCTATTTAAAGTTCGAAGAAAAAGGTTTCATAAAAAAGAGAGAGGAGTTCGAGTACAATGGACGTTACACAGATGAAGGAGGCATTCCTAGTCTGAACGAAAACGGGAAACGAGGACGCTCCGCAGAAGAACTCATTGTGAGCGAGAATTTCCCGAAACGTCGAGACATCTGTGAAGAGGACCAAAGCAATAGATCGATACTTCATCCGGAGAATGAAGCTGTTTCGGAAGGATTCACGTTGCAAACAAAGCCATATGCGGGGTTCATCCAGAGGCCACAGGTGAGACCTCTCCAATACAAACATGTGGTTTATCAATTTTTTGAGTGGTCTTGTTCCTCAACGATTGAAACATGTATGTAATTGTTATTCTACCAGCGAGAAAGAATTGATTGTTTTGAGAATGATTTTGATGTATCCATATTACTACGGTTGAACGATGGCGAGTCCGTTCCTCCACGTGGTGCCATCGGAAACTGCTAACTCGTACGAGTGAGCTAAGCTGAACGCGGACACCGACGCCAGGCCCGAGCGACAGGCCGGTCGGCAAATTCTTGTCGCAACTACATGGATCAAACATCTCCATGCTACAGAGCGTCCCCCGGAAGCGACGCATGTTGGCCATGCCCCACCAACGTGAATAAAATGCGCGGGCAACTGGCCGACAGACGACCAAATCTCATATCGAGAAAAGTCCGATTCGCCACCCTAAACATCGGCACACTGACCGGGCGCTGCCGTGAGCTAGCGGACCTTCTCAAACGCCGCGGAATCGATATCGCATGCGTTCAGGAGACGAGATGGAAAGGGCAGAAGTCACGAAACATCGGTGAAGGATAAAAGCTAATCTATCATGGGATGACGAAGTTCAACGGGGTCGCCATCGTAGTGAGTGAAGATCTTCAAAGTCAAGTAGCCGAAGTTCAACGTCACTCTGACCGCCTGATGTCTATTTCCATTGATGCCGACAACCGCCGTATCCAGATTTTCTCCGCATGCGCCCCACAAACTGGATGTGATGAAGAGGATAAGGACAAGTTCTGGCAGGATCTACACGACCACGTTATGAACTGCCCCGCAGAAGATCTTCTGTTACTTGGAGGAGATCTCAACGGACATGTCGGAGGAGAAAGCAGCGGATACAGTTGTCACGGTGGAAAAGGATATGGGAATAGGAACAGCGATGGATGCCGAATCCTCGACTTCGCAGAAGCAGCTGGTCTTGTAATATCCAACACCTTCTTCAAGAAGAGAACGAGCCAGATGATCACGTATTCCAGCGGCCTCAACACAAGCCAAATAGACTTCATGCTGTTACGAAAACGAGACTTCCCGGCAGTGATCGACACGAAGGTGATTCCGTCCGAATGTCTCGCCCCTCAACACAAGCTGGTCATAACTGACCTGCGTGTCAACGTGAAGAAGAGAGTACAAGTAACTCGCCCGGCAACCATCAAATGGTGGAAGCTTCAGGAATATAAATCAGCCGTCGTCACTGGTTTAACCTTCCCTGAAATCGACCCGGAAGACATAAACAGAACATGGGCCTCGCTTCGAGATTCTGCAAACGCCAACGCGAGAAGAGTTCTAGGAACGACGAAACCTGGACGCCGAAGAATCGACAAGCAGACATGGCTTTGGACAGACGAAGTGCAGCACGCAGTTAAAGCAAAGAAAGCGGCTTACAAAAAATGGTTCATCGAGAAGACAGACGAGAACTGGGAGGAGTACAAGGCTGCGAAAAAAGAAGCAAAGCGAACCGTAGCCTCCGCACGCTCTGAACATCATCGTGAACTCTACGAACGCTTGGACACGAAGGAAGGAGAGAAGACCATATATCGGCTAGCGAAAGCGAGGAAAAAGGCGACTCTTGACATCGAGCACTACAAATGTGTCAAGACGAAAGACGGGCGAAGGCTGCAGAATACTACAGAGATCCTCCGACGCTGGCAACAGCACTTCGAAGAGATTTCAAATGTAGAATTCCCGCACCCGGATGTTCCAGAAGGCCCGAAATTAGCTGGCCCAGTCTCCCGCATCACTTTTGCTGAAGTCTCGAAAGCCGTTTGCGCTATGAAGAGTTCCAAAGCCACAGGTCCAGACGAGCAACTAGCCGACTTATGGAAGCTCTAGGAACTACGAGACTCCGCGATCCCCTGGCTTACAGACTTCTTCAACGCGATAGTGGAAACTGGTCGAGCACCCGCAGATTGGTTGACAAGTGTCACGGTCCCGATTTTCAAGAACAAAGGAGATCCAGCGAACTGTTCGAATTATCGACCGATACGCCTTCTTTGCCATACAATGAAAATTTTCGAACGTGTCCTCGAACAGCGCTTGCGAGAAATCGTCAAGCTCCAACGCAACCAATGTGGATTCGTTAAAGGAACAGGCACTTCAGACGCTGTTTTCACTGCTCGCCAGCTGATGGAAAAACACAGGGAGAAGCAGCAACCACTCCATCTCACTTTTCTCGAACTAGAGAAAGCATTTGACCGTGTACCACACGAGCTCATCATGTACGCCCTTCGGGACCACGAAGTGCCTGAACTTCTAATTGATTGGGTCCGGCTACTCTACGTGGATGCCACGAGCAACGTTAGGTATCCCGTCGGAATCTCGGATAGTTTTCCAGTGAGTGTGGGCGTACATCAAGGATCAGCGCTATCGCTATTCCTCTTCATTTTTGTCATGGACACTATTACTCGTGACCTACAGGGTGACCTTGCATGGACCATCCTGTACGCGGATGACGTGTTCCTGGCAGCTAAAACGAGAGATGAGCTTCAGCAAAAAAGTGCAGGCTTGGAGCAGCCGACTCAGTCAGTTTGGACTACGTCTGAATACCTCAAAGACGGAGTACTTGGAAAAAATACCATCCGAAGACACCATCAAGGTAAACGGCGAAGAATTGACGAATTCCACCTGCTTCCGCTACCTTGGATCGAACATCCAGACCAGCGGAGGCATCGACTCTGACGTGCTGTCACGTTTCAACGGAGAATGGATGAAATGGAGAGATCTCACAGGCGTACTATGCGACCGAAAGATGCCTCTGCGCCTCAAGTCAAAGATATATCGGACAGTAGTGCGCCCCGTAGCTTTGTATGGAACCGCGTGCTGGCCAACTACGAGAACAGTTGAGCGACGTCTACAAACTATGGAAATGCGCATGATCCGTTGGATCATGGGAATATCTCTCCGCGAACACCTACCAAATGAGACCATAAAGAGAAGATTTGGCGTCACCCCCATCGACGAGAAGATGCGCGAAAATCGGCTGAGATGGTTCGGCCATGTCACCAGAGCATCACCGGAAACTGTAGCCAGCACAGCCTACAATCTCGAAGTGAACGGCCGGCGACCGAGAGGGCGACCGAAGCAGCGATGGCAAGACACCATCAATGCGGACTTGAAAGCCAGTCATCTAAGCCCGAAAGATGCCCTCGATCGGGACAAGTGGAGAAAGAAGATCCACGAAGCGGACCCTCCCATCGCGGGACAACGCTAGGAAGAAGAAGAAGAAGAAGATATCACTACGGTTGAACGTGAAAATAAGCTGTGTTCAATTTTATAATTTCATGAATGAATTATCCATGTTTTATAGTGAATGTGTTATCGGAATTCTTAACAGGGATCTAACTCATGTTTGATTCTCTTTTTTGTGTGGCTCTGATTTCTAAATCGCTGCTAAGCGTCGGATCTATTCCGAATTAACTTCGGAGGAAACTGCTCTGTTTAAATCTTTTTGTACGTTTCATTGGAATATGATAATGCATATATGTAAATTCCATTTGTTCTTCGGTGAGAATAATGAGAAGGGGGAGGGTTGGTCTATGTAGAATAATGAGAAGGGAGAGGGTTGGTCTATGTAGAATAATGAGAAGGGGAGGGTTGGTCTATGTAGAATAATGAGAAGGGGAGGGTTGGTCTATGTAGAATAATGAGAAGGGAGGGGGTTGGTCTATGTAGAATAATGAGAAGGGGAGGGTTGGTCTATGTAGAATAATGAGAAGGGAGAGGGTTGGTCTATGTAGAATAATGAGAAGGGAGAGGGTTGGTCTATGTAGAATAATGAGAAGGGGAGGGTTGGTCTATGTAGAATAATGAGAAGGGAGAGGGTTGGTCTATGTAGAATAATGAGAAGGGGAGGGTTGGTCTATGTAGAATAATGAGAAGGGAGGGGGTTGGTCTATGTAGAATGATGAGAAGGGAGAGGGTTGGTCTATGTAGAATAATGAGAAGGGAGAGGGTTGGTCTATGTAGAATAATGAGAAGGGAGAGGGTTGGTCTATGTAGAATAATGAGAAGGGGAGGGTTGGTCTATGTAGAATAATGAGAAGGGAGGGGGTTGGTCTATGTAGAATAATGAGAAGGGAGAGGGTTGGTCTATGTAGAATAATGAGAAGGGGGATGGTTGGTCTATGTAGAATAATCAGAAGGGGGAGGGTTGGTCTATGTAGAATAATGAGAAGGGAGAGGGTTGGTCTATGTAGAATAATGAGAAGGGAGGGGGTTGGTCTATGTAGAATAATGAGAAGGGGAGGGTTGGTCTATGTAGAATAATGAGAAGGGGAGGGTTGGTCTATGTAGAATAATGAGAAGGGAGGGGGTTGGTCTATGTAGAATAATGAGAAGGGAGAGGGTTGGTCTATGTAGAATAATGAGAAGGGGGATGGTTGGTCTATGTAGAATAATCAGAAGGGGGAGGGTTGGTCTATGTAGAATAATGAGAAGGGAGAGGGTTGGTCTATGTAGAATAATGAGAAGGGAGGGGGTTGGTCTATGTAGAATAATGAGAAGGGAGAGGGTTGGTCTATGTAGAATAATGAGAAGGGAGAGGGTTGGTCTATGTAGAATAATGAGAAGGGAGAGGGTTGGTCTGTGTAGAATAATGAGAAGGGAGGGGGTTGGTCTATGTAGAATAATGAGAAGGGAGGGGGTTGGTCTATGTAGAATGATGAGAAGGGAGAGGGTTGGTCTATGTAGAATAATGAGAAGGGAGAGGGTTGGTCTATGTAGAATAATGAGAAGGGAGAGGGTTGATCTATGTAGAATAATGAGAAGGGGAGGGTTGGTCTATGTAGAATAATGAGAAGGGAGGGGGTTGGTCTATGTAGAATAATGAGAAGGGAGAGGGTTGGTCTATGTAGAATAATGAGAAGGGGGATGGTTGGTCTATGTAGAATAATCAGAAGGGGGAGGGTTGGTCTATGTAGAATAATGAGAAGGGAGAGGGTTGGTCTATGTAGAATAATGAGAAGGGAGGGGGTTGGTCTATGTAGAATAATGAGAAGGGGAGGGTTGGTCTATGTAGAATAATGAGAAGGGGAGGGTTGGTCTATGTAGAATAATGAGAAGGGAGGGGGTTGGTCTATGTAGAATAATGAGAAGGGAGAGGGTTGGTCTATGTAGAATAATGAGAAGGGGGATGGTTGGTCTATGTAGAATAATCAGAAGGGGGAGGGTTGGTCTATGTAGAATAATGAGAAGGGAGAGGGTTGGTCTATGTAGAATAATGAGAAGGGAGGGGGTTGGTCTATGTAGAATAATGAGAAGGGAGAGGGTTGGTCTATGTAGAATAATGAGAAGGGAGAGGGTTGGTCTATGTAGAATAATGAGAAGGGAGAGGGTTGGTCTATGTAGAATAATGAGAAGGGGAGGGTTGGTCTATGTAGAATAATGAGAAGGGAGGGGGTTGGTCTATGTAGAATAATGAGAAGGGAGAGGGTTGGTCTATGTAGAATAATGAGAAGGGAGAGGGTTGGTCTATGTAGAATAATGAGAAGGGGGAGGGTTGGTCTATGTAGAATAATGAGAAGGAGGAGGGTTGGTTTATGTAGAATAATCAGAAGGGGGAGGGTTGGTCTATGTAGAATAATCAGAAGGGGGAGGGTTGGTCTATGTAGAATAATGAGAAGGGGAGGGTTGGTCTATGTAGAATAATAAGAAACACTCCCATTTTTGCCCTTCTCTTCTCAAAGGCTTCTTGTTGTTGTTGTTGTTATAGACTGTCCCGCTCGAGAAGCTTTTTTTTTCAAATATTTGTGAGAGACCTTTTTTGAGCGATGGAAATGCATATTCATAAATGACTATCCGAAGTTTTTGCTGTTGCAGGGACTGTTCTCAAAGCCTCGCACAACTTCCGGCAACGAGCAGTTCTCTCCGGCGCCGTCTCCATCTTCTCCGACGGGCGATTTTCTCTCTCAGCTCCTTCCAAGATACAAGGCGCAGGAGAATGCTGAGCTGCCGTCGCCCTCGACAGAACTCCACAAGCTATCCTTCACTGAAGAAAAAACGTTGGCGCCGTTTGAGCACTTCATCTCGATATTCAAAACTTTGCGCCTCATTTGAGAAACATGTTCTGGGTTAACCTTACATAATCATTCTATCGCTTCTGAAACAATTTTTCGGTTTGATTGTGCACATTCAAGTGAAAACATACTGTCGAAAAAAATTGGGTAGGGAAGAGGAGAAATGTGATGAGAAATATTGAATTTCACCACTCATTTTAATAGAAAATAAGTGCCTGGAGTTCAAAACTGGCAATATTCTACTTGAGCCCTCTTCCCATAATCCCAATTACTCTATTTCTTAATCAAAATATAATAGAAAATAAATAAAGAATACTTAAATATTACTTTTAAAAAAATAAAATATACAAAAAATACATATTTTATATGCCAGGAGAGGAGGTGGGTTTATGTTGGATTTTTCTATTTATTTTGACGTTACATAAGCTAAGCTTGAGCGCTCATTCCCCATTAGCAAGTGAAAGAATACTTTGATAACTAACATTTTATTAATGAATTGAATAACAGGTAGGTTTCAAACTTCGAGAGAGGAGAAAATGAGAAAAAAGCGAGAAAGGGACAGTTTTGAAACTTTTTGAAAATTTTCAACCTAGCTGCGTGATATTATGAAAAGGAGCGAAGCGAGTTTACGGGCGGAATCGAACTCAATCGTCGCTCTTTCTTTGCCCAGTAGTGCGCGCGCGTTAATTTGCCTACAGTTTGGGTACTCATAGAAAGCAAATACCTTAATCAGTTTTGTTTACCAGTAAAGAGAGCAGTTTTTTCCCACGTTCTAGATTTTGTTGATTTTACAGCGGTGGAAGCGTTGATAGTCGCCCTAGTGACCTTCCGTTGAACGTGACGAATCCCATTTTCGCAGCGACTGCAGATTCAAAAGGTGGCTCTCTTCGCTTTCGGGAGAGACAAGCAAGAGGCACTGAGGTCTGTTTTCAACCGAAACGTGTAAACCTTCTCAAGATCCCTGCAATAATAGACCAAGGTTAACTGAAGGTATTGGTAATACCTTCATAGGTTTTGGTATCGAAGATACAATCTCTGAAGTTAGGGAACCCTGACTGAGGCCTGCATTCAATATAGAAAGGGTCACGCGTTTTGCTCATCGAGAACTTCTAGAATTTCGACCAAGATAACTTGCAGTGTATAATTGTATGCTTTGTGGCTCATTCAATGGCATCAAGTCTAAAGCGAATACATTGAAGAAGTAATTGAAAAGCTAAATGCGATCAAGTATTAAAAATAATGCATTTATTTAAATTTCTATCTGCTTTTAAAATGCCTAAAAACGAAAACTTTCGGGTTCAGAAAATGAAAATTGTTAGGAGCAAACGGCTGTATCCAACCCATGCTTCTTCTCGCCTACCGAAGTACAGCCTACTACAAGCATATCGAACTTAAAGTCGAAAACTCTCTGTAAAACGCCTTCGTACTTGACGAAAGTCAGTTTAGAGAACGTCGATTCTGCCTAAGTATGGTCTTTTGGAATAGCGATAGGTCCTCGGGAGAGTACTGATAAGGCACAAAACTCCCGATGAAGAGAATACAGCTGGGCTCGATTCAGAGGAAATAATATGTACACATAATTCAACGATGTTACTTTCTGGTATGGCTTTTATATGGCTCAACGTTATAAGGCTCTCGTACTTGGTTCGCAAATAAATGTGTGCGGTTAGAGCTCACTAGTAGAAGTGATAGCATAGCAAGTAAAGGTTAGGTGGTTTGAGTCTTCTCGAGCTATATTCTTGTGCAAGATTGGGCGAGCGTGGTCTCTTTATATGAAAATCTTTTTTTTCCATGGTTTTTCATGAAATATCATTTGAAAAAATCATTCTTCCATAATATGTGAAAAACTCAGCTTCGGCGCAATATTCGCACAAGCGGCATTAGCAGCGGCCCTGCCGAGGATTCAAAGACAAGTCCGGTGAGTGTAGTGTTTTTGTTATTTTCCCAGATTTCTCTTCTTCTCCGCTTATCAAAAAAATTTTTTTTGAAATCTTGTTTTCAGAACTTTTAAATTTCTATTTGAATTAAATTCTAATTTTTGACGATTATAAGTAGATAGACATCAAATATTTAAGTTGATGGCGTATTTTCTCAGATGTGAACAACATTTAACTGAGTCTTCGACAAATTTTCTGTCATATGGTAACAATTTGATGATATTCACTTGATATGGCTGCCTCTCTAGCGAATGATAGACTCCACACGACAAAAGCAGACAGAAACCATGGACTGCAAAATTTCCTCGAGAGTTAGGTTCCATGATCACTCCAGCGAAGTCTTGAAACCGGGAGATTCGATGCGAGTTACGACCCGATCTTACTTTGCAAAATGGACCAGATAAAGTAGATCATTGAATTGAAATCTGGAGTATTAGCCAGCCATCCTTTGAAGCGAGGAAGAAAAAGTAAGAATGCTTCTTCAACATTTTACTTTTAAAAGGAAAGCAGAGAGAATTCGAACCGTCTAGCAGATGCCAGAAAAGACACAAAATGTTCAATCAGCGAATTTCCTACCACTCTGTTTGTTGAAGGTCTTCTCTGCGTTTAGGGTCTTCTAATCGGTGGAGAATCAAGAGGTGCTCTCAAAGTGAGCGGAGCGGTCATTGCGACGTGCTCCCTGCTGCTTTGTAGTTAGACCAGGCACTCCTGGTATTGTATGAGTGCAAAAAGTCTTTTTGGAACAAGATATCTCTTTCCTTTTGACGATTGCAAAGCAATTTTGCTGATGCTACTGCGTTCGTTGCGGTTCAGGCGTGCTTGAAGATGTTTGCGAAGAGAGTAGGTCAATGAGTGTACCTCAGCGAAGAATACACCTTCTGATGATAGACGAGGCATCTTCAAAGAGATTAACAGGATTACCTCGAGACTCATCCACTATATTTTGCCCCCGTAAATTGAGAGCGCATCTTAACACGAGTAATAAATAGTGGAAATCGATTGAAGATAGAATAAAAGTTAACGAACGCAATCCTGTAATTAAAAAAAAACTACAGACAGGTTCAGCTCGCGTTCTTCGTGTGCTGAAAACTCATCCCAGTCATACACATCACTACCTGACTTGCTTCAGAAAAAAATTCAAAAAATCTTCTCGGCTTTTTTATCGAGCAAAAAGTCGAAAAACGAGCAAAAAAATCAAAAAAAGAAGGAAAAAAGTCGAGAAAAAAACAACAAAAAAAAGCAAAAGTCGAAAAAACGGAAAACAATTTTTGAGCAAAAAAGTCAAACAACCGAAAAAAAAACTTTTTTCTAATTTTTCGACTAAGTCGAAAAACTTTTTTTTTCGAAAATTGTCAAAAAAACCCTGAAAAACCAAAAAAACGAAAAAAGTGCAAGCCTGATCAATCATTTGTCATCTTAACCAGGCGTCACTGCCTCCAAAAAGTGTAACATAGCATTTGAAGAATTATCTTCTACTCAACGTGTTGGAACCAATCACTCTCCCTGGATTACAGTCTCCCTGGATTACAATCTGTTTAACCGCAGTGAGATGATTCAGATTCGTTGAAGGACTACCTCTCGGATAGTGTGCATCTGGCCGCATTATAAATTCTGCTTGTGACGTTACGCAAAAAAGTCCAACACACGACATTCATACCACAGCTAAACTATAAAGTTTCGTATATAATGTTCATGAAGAGCTGTCGGCTTTAAACTCTCTGGTAGTGAAAAAAAGGATTACTAAAAAAGAAGAGTAATAAAATGTTTTTTGCAGGTTCTAACTACTGAAGTTGCTTCATGCAGCCAACCGTACAAGACCTTGCGACCAGATTGCCTCGAAAGCGCGGGAGAGCCACATTTCTCGCCTCTGACTTCGTGTCTTTCCGCCTCCTCGGACTCCGGCGACGGCGGCTCCGTCTCCACATCTGAATCTGCCGTTTCCTCGACGGAGCTTTGCTTGCGGTCGTCCTCGCCCTTCCAGGTGCTACTTGACGCAAAACACTCGCCGTCTTCTTTCGCTGCATCCTCTGACGTCTCCGACAAAAGATACGGAGAAGCCGCGATCGATGCGGATCGAGTTTCTGTCGGCTCTTCATCAAGCCTTGAGATCACAGTGAATTGAGAATGACGATAAAAACTTTGATTCCATTTTACTCGAGCTTGAGTCTTGGAATAAAAATCTGCTTGCTCATCTTTATCATTATCATTATTTCATTATCATTCTTTCCTCATTAACATTCTTTCCTTATTCAAGCAAGAATGTCGGTCACGCCCACGAATTTTAATCTTGACTCGTCTTTTTTCGACTACTAACAAACTATTGGTATTCTACTTCAACTTCGATTCAGAGGACTCTTTAGAAATATGAGGTTGAGAAGGTGAACGGTCCTATTTGGACTCTTCAGCGCAACGCCACAGTTGCTTATTCCTCTTCCCAGGTTTACTCGAAACCCTCTCTGTCCACCATGTTAGTGATAACACTGAACAAGTTATCCTTTGGCGATAAAGATATAAATATCTTGAAATAAAATTGATATTGATTAAACTTCATCATTGTGACTTCTAATTTATTTTTACGGGTGTTCTGCTTACGTCAGCTCGAACATGACATTTAGGAATCGTATATAGATTGTGTTCAAATTGCCATAACATACTCAGCTCCACTAACTTTTGGATGTTTTTTTTAAAAATCCATCGTTTCTCTACTTTCCTATATTTGTACATTTCGATGAAACACTTATGCAAACGAATTTTTTCTGTGTTTGTGTGTGATAATGTAACAGTTATCGAGAGCAATAAGCGAACAAACCAACCTCAACAAGTTACTGATGAGAATAGACGTGTTACCAAAATCATTTAATAAACGGTTTCAAGCGAGAAGCTGAATTAGACTTTTACACATTACGATCAGGTATGAGCGAAAAAAATTCGAAAGTTTTTCGAGTGATTTTTTTGGGAGAAAAATCGGAAAAAAATAAATAAAAGAAATTTTTTCTCTTGAAACTTTCTAAACTGTTATTCTGTTGTAAAAGCTATTGGGTGATGTTACAGTTTTCGTCGGCAAGATTCTTTTTCTGGTATTTTCTATTCTTTTACAAGTATATCTTTTACAAGTATTCTGGTATATCTTTTACAAGTTTTTTAAAAATCTAAAATCATAAGAAGAGACTTATGTTTAAAAAAAGTTTTTTTTTTCTCGAAGTTTTTGTATTCTAGCATCGAGAGTCATCGCATGTTTTATTCAAAAAACAAATAGAGGTGAAAAACAGTTATTAAAGCATACATTCAATAATGGGATACTGCCCTTTTTGCTATGAGGGTGAATATTCGAGCAAGTCAGAAAAACAATCAACAAAACGTAATTTAAATTCGTTTTTAGAAGCTATTTTTTATCGGACGACAATTTCATGTCTATCTAATTTGAAAAACGTCTACCTATATTGAAAAACGTCAGCCTAATTTCGTCCAACATCAGCCTAATTTCGTGCTACGTCAGCCTAATTTCGTGCAGTCTACCTATTTTGACAAACACGTCTACCTATTTTAGTGAAACGTCTACCTATTTTGACTAAGACGTCTACCTATTTCAGTGAAACGTCCACCTACTATTTTGACAAACACGTCTACCTATTTTAGTGAAACGTCTACCTATTTTGACTAAGACGTCTACCTATTTCAGTGAAACGTCCACCTACTATTTTGACAAACACGTCTACCTATTTCAGTGAAACGTCCACCTACTATTTTGACAAACACGTCTACCTACTTTAGTGAAACGTCTAGGCCATTACTAAAGCACGTCACCCACGCCAGTTCATTACTAATGCACGCCACTGCGCGGGGAAGAAAGAGTGTTTGACGCACTATTATGTATATTTTTCTGATACGGTTTCGTTAGGCTAAGCCTCGTTAGCGTGAACTTTTGCCTAAGCCTTAGCAGAAAACACATGAAAAACTAAATAAAGCGCATGGGTCGAAGTTAAGAATTTCCCCGCGTAGTGGCGTGCATTAGTAATGGCCTAGTAGTTTCACTAAAATAGGTAGACGTGTTTGTCTGACGTGATTGGCGTGCTTTAGTAATGGCCTAGACGTTTCACTAAAAAAGGTAGACGTGTTTGTCAAAATAGGTAGAAGTTTCACTAAAATAGGTAGACGTGTTTCTCAAAATAGGTAGAAGTTTGACAAAAAAAGGTAGAAGTGTTTGTCAATTTAGGTAGACGTGTTTGTTTATTTAGGTAGACGTTTATTATTTCCCCTTTTTTAACCTAAATATTTTTTTAAATCTAAATATATTTTTTAAAAATTGTTCACTACGAATTTAGAATAAATCGAAGTCTTTGAATCATGAGTCTCATTTGATATAGGAATACCCCTAACACTCACACTCAATTATTCTTCACCAGTTGCGCTTCGAACAACTAATTGGTAAAAAAAACGAGTTAGATAAGCATTATAAAGGATTAAACAAAAGCAAAAACTGCATATTTTGTTAATAAATAGTATTCAAACCCTCCTACCTCTCAGTGAACATTCAACTTTATTAACAGAAACTGTTTAAAGCTTTTAAAAAACATTTTCAACTTAACGGAAAAAGTTTTCGACTTGTCGAAAAAAATTTCTCGAACTATGTCGCGAAACTCGAAAACTAAAAAACCATCCCTGATTACGATGTATTGCTTGAAAATTCGCTACGGATGAACTAAAGCATCTGTTAGTTTCGTAATGGAGATCGCTGCCCTATTCTTCTGAGTGACTACATGTTCACGGGTAACTCGCATCCTCTACGTTTAGGCCTAAATTTTCTTACGCATTTTCTTAAATAGAAAAGTCATTGTTCTATGACTTCCGAATGTCTTATAACGGATTATTACTGTTTGTGAAGCATCTACTCCTTTCATTTGTTCAACAGTTACTTGTTCAGCTTTGCATTTTTTGTAAATGAATTTCCATTTTTCTCGTAGTTGTCTCAATCCTCGCGTTACTAACCCCATTAGAGTATTTCAATTATATGATCAAATCAAAATAATCTGATAAGTAAAAGGTAAAAGGATGAACAGTTTGAAAACTACCTTCATTCACAAAGTACAATAGTATTTTTAAAAGTTTGAATTTAATCCATATATATCTTTCCCATCCCATTTCTCCTCTCGAAATTGTCGCTGACCTTTCACTTTCGATGGTTAAGAAACAGTAGGGAAACCTGAGTGAAAAAAGTTAAACGGGCTGCTTCGGCTGCAGAGGCATGGCGTGCGCACTCATAGTAAAGCAAAAGTCGAAGTTGAGGTCGAGTTAAATCTTCCATTACTGGATGCCTTTCGCACATTTTATTCAAAATAAAAAAATCTAGAAAACTTGCAAAACTTTTGGGACAGCCCCGCAGTATTGTATTTTAACACCACACAAATTTTATATTAGTCCTCCGCAGTATTGTATTTTAACCCCCCCAGTATTGTATTTTAACCCCCCCCCCCCCAGACATCTGTAAGAACACGACGAATTAATAAACCAAAGTAGGCACACTCTTACACTGCATTGACAAACAAAAATAGGCACAGTCTTAAGGTGCACTTTCATTGAAGACTTTACTATGAGAAATTTTAAAAAAATTATGATAAATTTTCTCATGCGTTCTCGTTAGCCAATAGTCGTACGGCCTCGTTAGCGTAAACTTTGTCTGAGCCTAAGGCTGCGCACTGTTTTGCTCACCGACCGTTTTTTACCGTAAAAAAGTAAAACTAATTTGCTCACCTACAGTCAGAAACATACGAGTTTTTTTGAATTTTTTTTGCGGGAGCTCCCTGATTAGCAATTTTTATGAACTGTCCAAATGCATCATCTTCTTTCAAAATGCAATAAGTTGCTCCATTTGGACAGTCACAGCGTTCTTAAAAATTGCTAATCAGGGAGCTCCCGCAAAAAAATTCAAAAAAACTCGTATGTTTCTGACTGTAGGTGAGCAAATTAGTTTTACTTTTTACGGTAAAAACGGTCTGTGAGCAAAACAGTGCGCAGCCTAAGAGAGAAAAAAACAGTGAATACTCGCAAACAATACTACGAAACCAACTCAGTCAAATAATTGCACAGTATCTAAAAAAAAAAACTAACACATTATAATGATTAATTAGGTAATAACAGAATAATAAAACACTCGCACATAGAGTAATAAAGTTATCACACAAACACTATGACGATGGGTGTATGCTTTATGCAACATCCTATAACGACCGGGTTTAAGAAAGGGTGGGGTTACCACAGAACTTTGACTGCACATTTTGTCCTGTGCGGGGGGCTTAAGTAAAATTCAACCTTTTTAATTCATCATTATTCCATTCTTTGCCCGTGCGATGGATTTCATTCATTATAGTCTCAGCCCATCGTTGCTTTAAACGATTAAAAAATATCAAAAAATCGTTTTCTTATGTGTTTCAATCAACTGGGTGATCTGAATATGGGGCCGTATGCACGTACCATTTTTGGTGGGAATTGATGAAGAAAATAGTGTTAAGAGTTCTAGGATAACACTGTTTACTTCATCATTTCCAAACAAAAATGGTACGTGCATACGGCCCATGGTTCTTTTTTTACTTGGGGTGGGGGCTCCGCTCCACTGGGGGGGGGGGACTTTTTGAATATAACTTTTTTAAAAGATTAATTTTACATTGAAAAAACGCTTAGGCTTAGGAAAAAGTTTACGCTAACGAGGCCGTACGGTTTAGGCGAACGAGACCGCCTTAGAAAATTAAAATTTTTTGTATTTTTAAAACATTTTTTGAACGCACCGAAAAGAGCCCTACAGGTGAAGCGGAGCCCCCCCCTAGTAAACTTGTGCCCTGAATATTATCATCTAAGTACTTCTCAATCGAAGGTTTTAATTTCTAACCATTTCGTGCATCACACCGCCTCAAGATATGTACATATCTTAATGTGTTGATCTATCTATCTTAAGACCAGTCTCTGCTCTCTGGTTCACTGCTGGTGTGTTTAGCATGAAGAGGGGAACTGTTCAAATGTGTGATCTCTCGGTGCTCTCAGTTAACGTGAAATTGGATACGGTTGTTGTTAGAAAGAATAAAACTGTGTCTTACTTGGTTCTGTCTGTTTCATGTAATCTTCATAGTTTTTTTGTCAACGAGACTTTCTTTTCGCTTCTGATTTCCTTCAAGCAATTGACAATAAAAAGGAAGACAACAAAGAAACGAGAAATAAATTGAGAGATATCATCGAACTTGTAATTGAAGAAATCCGGAATAGCGGAAGACAATGCCCCTATCGGATCAGAAGACAATGCCCCTATCGGATCAGAAGACAATGCCCCTATCGGATCAGGGCGAAGTTTGTACATCATTAATTAACGTGAATCACGTTATTAATTTGAAACCGATTTTGTCGTTTCAGAGCAATCCAAAAAATCTTTTTTGTAACAAAAACCTTCGTGCTTTTCTTCAAAATATTGAGAGAAGTAATGTAGCACTAAAATTTAAAAAAAAAATAACTGGAGGGAGCAATGATTTCGTACCTTCTTTATTTTTTATTCGTGAAGGGATTGAAATAGTTTATTATTATTATTATTTTTTTCAGTCTTACCACAAATTTCCGTGAAATGGCAATGCCATACAGTGTTTTTATGCTGCTACTTTTTTAACGGAGCAATCACAACGGCAATTGCCGAAGAGTGTGGACGCCAGTGATGAGATTACGGTTTCGTTCCTAAGCCTTACGGTCTCGTTAGCGTAAAATTGACACAAGCTTGAGCGAAATTTTTTTTTAAAAAAAAAGTACTTTTAAATGATCTCATCACTGACGTCCACACGCTTTTTGAAATCACGCTTTTCGGCAATTGCCCTTTTAAACCAGATTGAGCAATTGGAAAGCACCATAATCTATTGCCATGGGCAATCCGTGTTGAGACTAGACGGTACGAAATCGGCGCTCCACTCATCTTTCCCTTTTTTTTTTTAAAATTTTAACACACCATGAGAGGAAGAAAGAGAAATCGGAAAAAAGAAAGAGAAGATGGGAAGAAAAAGAGACCATAAAAAACCTCTCTCAATCAATCATTGGCACAAGTAACAAAATTTCCGAACTCCAAATGTACCGTATCTTTTTCTCATTTGAAAACGAAACATGTGTCTAACAAAATCTACATTTGCAAGGATTTTATGTGTGTTCGTTTGTGCATCTAATTTTGAAATATGTTCACCTAGGAAAGGCATATCTCACTACGAGATGAAACAGAGAATGGACAATTAGCACAAGAGAAGACCCACAAGGCGGAAAGCTGACGCTACTACATACTTAACAGTACAAAACAACATAACTTAACAGGCTTGCGAAAAACACAAAAAAATCGAATGAAACGCGGATAAAATATAAATCCCGCAGAAGGGGCTGAAAAGATGTTGCTGCCTTCCTTGTGCCTTTCACCGTCGCATTGCGGTGTCCGAGATCTGGTCGATCTCTCCCTGATTGGGACGGTTGGGGTTGGCCGTCGGACGGAAACCAAGGCATGCACCATCCACCACCAACAGATTGCCCTGCAGTATACATCAGTACACATCTCACAACGATTTAACATCATTTTGTTTTTGACTTTGGCTCTTTAATAATGAAAAACTTGGAACTTGAAGATATTCTTCAAAGTACCCTCTTCAAAAGCAGCCACTAGCTTTATCTGTAGGTGTTCGCTTTAATTTTTTTCAAAATTTATAAACAACTTTTTCATTTTGCTTTCATGAAAATTTCAAAAAAAATTTCGTTTAAAACCGATGATTTTTCATGAATGTGATATAAATCGACTTGAAAGACGATTTATGACTGAAAAATCTGCATTTTGGGTCGAATGAATTATGTAATTGTCTTGAGTTCAAATGACTTAGTGGTAAAAAACAAAATGCAAACCTTTCCTTTCTTCTTTTTCTTCATAGCAGTAGCAGAAGCAACGGCAGCCCCCGCTCGGGAAAGATCCTTAAAATTCACCTCTCAAATCTTTCTATAAATAAGCTATAAATAGGAAAATTTTGAATAACTCCGTTAGAATTCACTTCGTACATACATTTTGAACATTAGAATAAAAAAATTGAAAGCTTTTTCGGAGCAAGAAAGAACAACTCTACAACTGATGTGGAAAAGACTAGTACACAGACTGCTAATGAATTTTGTAACTCTAACATCCTTGTACTCCTTGTCCTTGCGATGCCGCAGTTCACTTCTCTTCTGGAGATATTCTCGGACGAGCTCCTTCACGGCTTTTCCCTCGCCCAAGTAGCCAACCAGGAAGTCTTCAACCTGCACTTTAGCAATTCATTCATTTGCTTTTTTTTTTTAAATAAAACTTGCTTTCAGCGGGCCTGTGTTTTTTTGTTGTATGCAGTTGGATACGTATTGAGAAGGATATCCTCGATGGAGTTTTACTTGCCTTCCACGAGTCCCTAATATGGTCGGGTCTTTGTACTATGACTTCCAGCCGAGTTCATTCTATCTCCAATATTTTCCATTGATGACATTAAAGATGGAGTTTATATATTTGTGTAACAAGAGCGTTCTGCTTTGTGTGAATGAAGTGAATGGAAATCACGCAAAAACTCTGCTCAGAATTAACAATATAAGAGATAAACTGGAAAAATTTATTTATTTCTTCAGTGATAAAGGGATATCATTAAAGACAAAAGCCCGGGAGAGATGAAACGAAAACATTGAAAAGAGAGGGAAGTAACGAAAAATTCGACTACTCAGCTCTTCCGACTGGAAATCCAATACAAGGTCCTGCAACGCTCATTACGACAAAGTGAAGGCACTGCTCAAATTGGAAACCTCGAAACTTGCTCGCATTAGCGAGAGAGTCACGAAGCAAGGATAGTATCTCCGTATTTTACGAGTGGTATTTTGAACCTGTCCTAGAGTTCGAAATGAAAGGTATTCTAAAGTTTGCAACTATTCTCGCCCGACCCGAAATATTGTCATAAATATAACATACATCCACAAACAAACAAAAAACATAAAATTGAGCTTTTCACATACTGTTATCGCATGGGTAAGGTCAAGGTATAGCTAATGAGGCACTCGCACTTCCGGACAGAGATATGAGCGATGACAGGATTTGATCGCGCCTGGCTGACTTCTTTTTTCCGCCGTTTTTCGAACAATTGATTTTTTTCGCCTTCGATCTCTAGTCGAAAAGTAAGCCAAGCAAAACTTTTTTTTCATTTGACCTACTTCGAGTTGGAATAAGCCTTCGACGGGATACTCCACGAGCGCTCATTTGTTCAAATTGAATATCTTTATTATCACCGAAGGGTAACTTGTTGAGTTACCCGCTTATACGGTGAGAGATCATTTTTTTTATTCATTGAGAGAATTTAATGTGAGAGATCATATTTATTGAGAGATAATTTTTCCCCGAGGAATTAAACAAATGGTTCACAGCAGAATATGAAGCTCTGTAGAGTTTGCTGTATGAAGCTGATGAGAGGCGTGATAACTCCCTTTGCCCCAACCCCTTGGTTTGAGTAGATCTGTTCGAAATAGGGATCGAACTTGTGATTCTCCGCACAATAGTCGCGCACACAACTATGATGCCTTGCACAAAAATTTACGTGCTCGTGCTTCTATATCCCACGAATATTCGGTGTAGTGCGCCCGACATCGAAAACATTCTTCATAATGGTTCAAGTGTGTTACACTCACTTGCTCATGATCCATCTCAACTAATACAGTGTTAGGCAAATTAATTGCAAGAAATATCCGACCAAATGTGCACCGAAGTCGGAGTAGAAAAACAAATGAGTTAGTAAATAACTTTGAAGAGCAGTATTTTATTAACATTCTGTCAAATTTTGGTGGAATTTTGCTCATTTTGAGAAGTATTGTAACAGCCAATAGACAGAGCACTTCAATTCTCGACATGCACAGTTGCGGGAACAAGCAGTGGGAAATCGCCAGAACACTCGAAGTATGCCCATCGACCGAGTCGTGCAATGAAACGAATGCAAAGTACTGTAGGGATTCATGAGTGAACAGGCAGAGTCTAGAAAACGGACCGCTACTGCAAGCGGAAACGTACGCAAGGTCTGAGTAAAAGTTGCCTACAATCCGAAGAGAGGCACGATGGAGATGACCAATTCAAAGAAAACTTTTTTCTTTGTCATCGAGTTAATCGATTAAAAACCAACTTGCTATAATTTTGTCTTACTTTGTACATATATGTTTGAGATGAACAAAGGATGAACAAAGCTATGGAAACGAGCTGCGAAAAGATACACCCACACCGCAAGGACGATCCTTGACATGGAAACGAGCAATCAAGCCGCGAGGCAACCCGAAAGCAACATAAATTGATACGCTCAACTAAGACCTGTCTCTTGTAAGATTACAGGGTGCGGGAAAAAATCACGTGGACGACTTTGTCACTTTGTATCTTTTTTGTTTGGTGTAGCGGTCGTATGTGTTTCTGCTTGTATCTCAATCATAACTTCAAGAACACACCATAAAATAAGCGGAATGATATCTATTTTCGTTCTTAGGTAATGGTCTCTGACATTGACCGAGGCTGTGTTCTGCGATTGAGCCAGTCCGGGCCCACTCAAAATCACATCGCCAGAAGCACTGGATTCTCGCGCATAACCATTGAAAACAAAATACGTCTTTTTCGTGAGACTGGTACGACAAATGACCCTCCTAGGAGCGGCAGACCAGTGACCGCGACCACTTCCGTCAACGTGAGAAGCATCCGATACAAGATTCGTTATAACCCTAAGCGGATTCTCAGAAAACTCGCGAAGGAGCTGAATATCTCGGCTAGTTCTGTTCAAATCCCGCATGAGACTTCGCCCCATCAAGCTGCAGAAGACTCACGTATTGACGGACCAGATAAAGGCGACCCGTCTTCGGAGATGTTGTGAACTGTCAAAGCGGTACAAGCCGGTGAACTGTTTGGACATTCTCTTCACCGATGAGAAGTTGTTCAATAATGAGCAGTCCTTCAACCACAAGAACAATGAAATTTGGTCGCAATCGGTCATTAGAGTGGTCGCTACGTCTCGATAAAGGGCAACCCCGCTTCTGCCCTGGTCTCGGCCGGGATTTGCGCGACTGGCAAGACTCCACTCCACGGGACTCTGCACCCGCCCACAAGGCTAAAGTGGTGCAAGACCAATTTCCCCTCCATGATCACCTCCGCCGAATGGCCTCCGTACTCGCCTGAACCCCCTGTACTTCTCTCTGTGGTCGGTCCTTGAGAGCAAGGCCAGTGCTTCTCCCCACAGAATTTGGAGAGTCTGAAGCGCGCCCTACAGAAGGCGTGGGATGATCTTGACGTCGCTTACCTGTCCACCACGGTGGGTGCCTTTCACAAGCGACTCCGCGCCTGTGTCAAGGAGGAGGGAGAGCTGTTCGAAATTTGAAAATGTAGTTATATCTCAAACTATTTGAATAAACTTTGATGAGAATTTTGTTTTATTTTCTCAATCCGTTAAGTTTTCATCGGAAAAATACTGTCCACGTGAACTTTTCCGAAACCCTGTACACGTGAAATGCGCAACGAACAGGAGCTTCTGGAGAGCTAAAAGCCGTGAAGACCTCCAACCTGGTCAAGCGCGAGAACGCTGAGAGAAAGAGAGAAGAAAAAAAGAGAAAGAAAGAGAGAGAATTAGAATGAGATTCACCTCGTCGGGACTCTCCACACTGCCGATGAAACTAGAGAGAACCTGCAATAAAAACTTGAATCTTTGGAATTATAGTAAGTGGAAAAATTATAAATGCTTTTTCCTGTCTTCTAAACTGTCTATTTGATGATTGTGTGTTTCACAGTATTAGTAATTGGCAAATTTTTTTCTTGTATTAGAAATTACCGGTATGACCTTAAAAAATTTTAAGCTGAAAGATTGATATATGTATGCATGTAGAAAGAGAACTGTTTTAGAAAACTAGTTATTCCATACCTATAACTAATCAGTATAATAAGAATAATCTTCCTCGCGCTTGTTCCCGCCTCGCGGCAGGGTACGCGCTCCCCTGAGATGCAGGTCAGACCTATCCTGGTAGGACCAGTGGCTGCCTGCTAGATCACTGCTAGTGTGAGTAGCAGCAGTGGGGAGAGTCATATTCGTGCTTGAGCACTACCAACATTTCTTAACCCCCTTGGTTTGGGTGGATCTGTCCGGGGTGGGAGTCGAACTCGGGACTCTTCGCACAATGGTCTAACACACTAACCATTATGCCTATAACTATAACTAATCAGTATAACGTATGTTTTTTCAAGATGTAGCGATAAAATCTATACTTGGGAATGAGAAAACTGAAGAAGAAAAAATCAAACCTCTGCATCTACACTATCATTGAGCTCCTTGACACGTTTTACCAGCCACTCGTTGAAGATTCTCTGGGGATCTGCTGCAGCCGACAATCCGGAATCTTTCGATACGATGGGAGTGGATTTCACCGACCCACTGTCGAAGGCGAAAGCCTTTTTCAGCATCTACAAACATATATAATCAAGACTGGCTCGAAATTATAAGAACTAAACAGACTTGCTTCACCGAGCATAAAAACCATCAAACAAGACAAATGGATCAGACTTGATAACTAGTAACTTGCGGTAAGGAGTGATGCTCTGGAAGTGATTATTCTCTCTTTTCGTTTGTATTCTTAGGTCACTAAGAGAAGTTAACTTTTTCCAATATTGCTTTTTTTAAACTCTTAATCTTCACTTGTGTGCTTTCATTTTCTTCCTCTCTCTATTCAGCTTCTCGTCTTACTTCATCTTAAATCTTTCAATTGTCTCTGCCTTTCACTTTCCCACACGCCTTTGTAGCTTTCTGATTACTAGCACCTAAGACTAGTTTCAAGTCCTTGGCGTGGTTTCGAATCACTCTAGGTTAATATTCCCCCTACA
The DNA here is from genome assembly GCA_964056735.1 of Allodiplogaster pararmata. Lineage (NCBI taxonomy): Eukaryota > Metazoa > Nematoda > Chromadorea > Rhabditida > Diplogasteridae > Allodiplogaster > Allodiplogaster pararmata. The sequence continues at coordinate 38,398,880 of OZ057404.1, read as the reverse complement.
TCCACGCTGTGAAGGGTGGTTTGCTTGCAATCGTTTGGTGAGTATCACGCTGTGTTGTTTGGTAAGTATAAAACTTTCGCTAGCAAAAGCCCGATGTTCGATTCCGGTGATACCAGTTTCCATGCGAATAGCCTTGTTCTGAATTGCTGTAGTCTTCTATATCAATTTTCGGCCATTCGTGGAGAATATATAAGTGCTGCATATTCGAATTGAGTCAGAGTTTCGTGAGTTGCGAACACGATACTTTTATCTTTTACGCCTTTTTTCCTTTGAAGGGCACATAGGATGTTTATTCTCTTTGACGTCATTTACTCCAGATCGTCTGCATGTTTTCGATAGGTTAAAAGCTGTTCTAGGACACCAGGGTTTTTTAAGTTGGTCCGAAAATTCTACAGACGCCCGCCGGATGCGAAAATTTGGGTATACAGACAATTGCCTTACATGTGGAAAAATTTTTCAAGTTTCAATTTTATGAGATAAAATTTTTTCACATAAGGGTCCCCCTTATGAGTTAGACATACGCCCGCCGATAGGCGACCGGGCATGACAAAATAACCCCTGTAGGACACTAATTAAGTATTCTGGGTGTTTTTGTAAACAACATATTCGCAATTATGTCGGCCTCGACAACAAATGAAGATGCAGCTCTCCTACGAAAATCTCTGAAAGACTTTCTTGACGCGGAAGAGAAGACACCTTCTCTTCCACTACACGTCGTACTTCTCCTGAGAACCTGCAACGCTCTTTTCGACAAGTTCTACACAAGCTCCGTCAGCCAAGAGACCATCCGAAAGGAGACAGATGAGGAGAAAAGGCTTCGCTCCGTCGTCATCGAGAGGGCTCCTGAAAACACCGATGCTCGTCCTTCCGCACAGACTCAGCACGATTCTCAACTCATTACCAGTCTTCTAGACGCATCTGGTATCGCCGTCGGTGGAATCTCTCACTTCAGAATGGGAAAGCCGCCGAATACGCCAGGAACGAGTTCGTCTAGACTTCTCAAAGTAATCTTCCCCACCAAAGGACATCAAAGACTGTTTCTTTCAAAGAGTGCCTTACTACGCAAGAATAATCAATTCCAAGGAATCAATGTCCGACCCAGTCTTACTAAAGAGCAAAGAGAGAGAGTACTTGCTAAGACAAGAGAAACGTAAGTTATTATCGGAAGGAAAAGACTACGTCATCTTCGATGGTGAATTGATGCCCCGGAATGAAGCAGACCAAAAGCGACGATCTCCAGCACAGCCGCGCTACTCCGCCTTTCCAAATGCTCGAAGCAGTCAGAACATAACAGTACGAGCTCCGAAGTCGGCACGAACAAGCAGCGCCCTCATTCGAAGCCAGACGAATCCTAAGCCGTAGACGTCAAACTGAGATCATGTACCGGTCTGAAAGCTTTCTATTTCAATATTCGTTCAATTAAAAATAAACTTTCATTGTTCCGTTCCTTTCTTGAAATAGAGCAACCAGATGTAGTAGCTCTTAGTGAAACTTGGCTTAACTCTAGAGTAGCTGATTCAGAAATTACCGGTCTTCTTCCTTACAAAGTTATTAGAAATGATAGAGACTCTAGAGGAGGAGGTGTGGCTCTCATAATGCGGGATCATTTAACTTTCGCTAGACAATCATTTTGTGATACATGTGAAGTTGTTGCGGTTGATTTGTTCTTAGCAAACTCATTCTGTCGTATAATAGTTTGCTACCGTCCTCCAAATTACAATGCTGAACTAACTACTACATTATGCGATTTGTTAGTAGACTTAACAGCATCTTGTAACTTCCCAGCTATCGTAGTAGGAGACTTCAACAGCGACTTTTTAACTAATCCGTCAATTGTTTCTGATACGATTTTACGGTCTTTCGTAGATACTGCTGGCTATAATCTTATGCTTAATGATCCGACTCGCCATACCAAATGTATAGACTGGCTTTTGACAACTGAGAAGAATATTGTATCTAGCCCTTGCATCATTCCACCGTTTCATTCGTGTGATCATTCTGGAATTCAGTTCACCTTGCAATTTTCCTTTGCACTTCCTGAAAGCGATGTTATTCTTGATTTCGCTAGAACTGATTTTGAAGCACTGAATGAATATTTTTCAAGTATAGAATGGGAGAATCGTTTTGACTATTTTCATGATATTGATGATTTGTATAATCGTTTCTGTAAAATAGTGCATGATGCGATAGAATTACATGTTCCGAGACGACTCCCTCGTTCTCCATTTGCCTCTTATCCTTCCTATATACATACATAGACTCATCAAATACAGAAATTCACTTTTTCTTGATATTACAATACCCTTCATTCGCACTATTTATATGAAAGCTAGTTCAGACCTTCTCAAACAAGTTAAGAAATGGAATAAGTATTGTGAGAGGAAAAAACTGAAGAGAGCAGCTGACCTCTATCGCCATATTGCTTCCCTCACCAAACCTAAATCAGCTCCCCCACGCTGTTTGAAAACTGCTACTGGTTGTACTGTTGTTGATTCTCTCTCGAAATGTGATTTATTAGCTTCCGAGTTTGCATCTTCTTTCACTAAAGACGATGGCTTTCCTCCTCCAATCTACGGTGATTCTATTCCTCCCCAACCAGATGATCATTTGTTCTTGCCATGTAATGTTTACCGAGTTCTCTCCAAGCTCAAACCTACTGGTAGCGTCGGTGCGGATGGAATTCCTCAAATAGTTTTCAAAAAGTGTGCGAAATCACTCGCTTTTCCGCTCACTCACATTTTCAATCTCTTTATGGCTTGGTAAGACACCTTCCGTATGGAAACATTCTCTGATTACTGCTATCCCTAAGTCAGCGAAAGACTCTTCCCTACCGTCCTCGTATAGACCAATATCCATTCTCTCCCCTGCTTCTAAAGTCATGGAACGTTTGATAAGAGCTATCATCGATGAACATTTAGCGAAATTCGAATTGTTACCTCAAAATCAACATGGTTTTCGCTCCCGTGCTTCTGTTGTTACTAATCTTTTAGTCTGTGAAGACGACTGGACACAAGATATCAGTAAAGGCTTATCTATCGATGTGATTTATCTAGACTTTACCAAAGCTTTCGATACGATAAGTATACCTAAGTTATTGACAAAACTTGCACGTTTCGGTGTGTCCCTATCTTTGATGTCTTGGCTAGAATCTTTTCTTGACGGTCGAATTTTTTCTGTACGAATGGGCAAGACAATATCTGCTCCTCAACCTGTGACATCTGGCGTGCCACAGGGTTCCGTATTAGGACCACTTCTGTTTTCTCTATACATTAGCGAATTGAATTATGTGCTTAGCCCTTATCCGAATATACGCTATCAAGCATACGCAGATGACATTAAGTTATATGTATCTCACAGTGCTCACAATATAACTGAACGAACTATCGAAATGCAGAATTGTCTAGATAATGTGTATAATTGGTGCGTAGCCAACCATCTTTCTTTATCTTCGAACAAGACCAATCATCTACGCTTAGGCAAAACTTCTCCTCCTTTCAATTATCACCTAAATAACTGTGTTTTAAAAGTATCTACTCAAGTGAGAGACCTTGGAATCCAACTAGTACCATCTCTTCGCAGACATGACGCGATTCTTGAACGAACTATGAAGGCTACTAAAGCGATGTATGCTATGCTCCGCTCTATAAGCATCAATGATTCCCAAGTACTTGTTAAGTGTTTCAATACATATGTTCTACCTCATCTAGAATTTGCCTCTTGTCTATGGAATCCAATATACCGGAAGGATTCTGATCTCCTAGAAAAGGTTTTGAGATCTTTCTCTAGAATACTCTTTTATCGATGTTTCCCACAGCCTGATTATCCTCTCAGCCTTCCATGTTACAGAGATCGTCTGAATCTAATCGGCCTAAGTACTTTAGCCGAAAGAAGGGTGATTGCCGACCTTAAAATGGGTTGGAAGATCTTCAATGACAAGTCTATTATTGAAAAATCACGCATTTTCAAGAGCACCTCCTCTACCCGCACTAATATGAATGGTATTGCTATTGAATGTACTTCTTCGACGTCTAGATTCAATTGTTTCGGTTTACGTGTTTCAAGAATGTTTTACGTAATCCCGAGTGAAATACTGAATTCAAGAACAGTAGAGCAGTTTATAAATCGTCTCCGTAACGAGAATGTGATATGTGACCTGGAGAATAACTAGTAGCATTTAGATATTTGCCTTACTTTTAGATACTTGCCTTACTTTTAGATATTTGCCTTACTTTTAGATATTTGCCGTACTTTAGATATTTGCCTTACTTTAGATATTTGCCTTACTTTTAGATATTTGCCTTACTTTAGATATTTGCCTTACTTGTCGCCACACTTGAATATTATTTACAATGTCTCTCACCATAACTTTGCATTGCAAAATGTCGATAAAATATATATATATATATATATATATATAACCTAGTTCCATGAATCCTCGCTCCGAAGGTAACCTACTGATTTTGAAACTGTGTAGAAGAAATGGAAGGCTTACGGGCACGATGGATCTCCAAATAAACCTTTCTCAATGAAAATCTCCCCTAACGGACAACTAAGAACGGTTGCTTTTGAGCGCTCTGAGCAATCTTAAACCCGGATTAGGGCTTCGGATTTAAAAATTGAATACCTCATGCTCTTTTGCTTCTTTGCTCGGTTTGACTACTAGCTTCTTCTCTGCTGACTTAGGCGTTGACTGTGGCTTCTGAAACGCAAACTTGCAGAAATTGGATCAGAATCTTTGAAACTCCTTCCTAGCTTCTCCATCGGAGAAGTCGTTCGTCGACTTGCCCATAGCGTTGGTCGCTTTGTCCACACCGTTCATCGAATTGCTCGCTTCTTCATACCGTGTATTCTACTTCAACATAGCACTAGTCAAAATACTCTTAATTTTTTTGCAAATCATTCAAACCTTTTTTTGACTTGCTCACACCCTTACTCGTCTAGCATCTTTTTTTCAGTCTTGCAAAAACCATTTGTCACTTACATCTTTTAACGGATCTTACCCTGTTTGCTGATTCCAAGGAAGGTCCGTCCCAAATGGCAGAGGCCTTAGCCATGCCAGTGATGACTTGATTGTTTGCGGCCCCCCATGCACTGCTTCCACCTTAAAAAGCACACTTTGCAATTCGTCTTTACTTCACTATAAAAAACAGAAAAGGAAAAAATTAAATTAATCTTTAAAAACTTAATATTAATCTTTATTTGCTCATGAGACTTCAGCTGGAACACCAATCTCGAATCTCATTTTGTACTATGCACATCCAACCCGAGAAAAAAAAACGTTGACGACTTCAGAAGTTTAATCTCAGCAGAGCGTGAAATTTTTTATTATTACGAAGTGGATAACAGCGGAACATATATGTATGTACACAAAACCCTTATTATTACGAAGTGGATAACAGCGGAACATATATGTATGTACACAAAACCCTTATTATTACGAAGTGGATAACAGCGGAACATATATGTATGTACACAAAACCTGTGCTTACTCGAAAGTAAATTCAGAAATTTAATGGTTCAAAAACCAGAATTGCTCGCCTGCCAAAGTTCTTTAACACTCGGCCAATTAACTTCTTTATAACTCAACAGTTAAAGAGCATTAATGGAACACACAAATCAAAAAACGAACCTTCCTTCTATCCGAAGTATTCTTCTACTTCAAATGTGAGTCGTATAGGACGGTAAAACAGCAGAAGGTCACAATAAGGGATGGAGATGAAGAGAGGTCCTCCAATTGACAAATTAGGACGAGAGTAGAGTAGTAAGCAAGATCCTCTTTCAATGTGAGGCGAGGATATAATGATAAAGGAGCGAGAGGAGAGAGAGGAGAGAGGTAGATCAAATTTATTGGATAAGTGGACAAAGATAAAAGGTAGTGAGAGACTTCACTACACTGGCCGGGGCCCAAAGAAAAATAAAACAACAGACAACATAGCCGAGGCCTGGAGAAAAGTTATAAGAATAATAACGATACTGGCCGGGGCCAAATAATTATGTGCTATAGTATTAGAATAGCAATGTTGGCCGAGGCCAAGAAAATATAATACTATTAATTACCAAGCAAAATAACAGTAATACCACAATTATAATAATTATCAGATCGAATTCATATTAAAACGACATAGAATTCCTCAGTGGAGACGTTATTTCTCCGTTATGCTTCATAACAATATACTTAGATCGGAGTTGGATGCCGAGACGATCGAGATGTCGCCGAGCTCTGCCATCAGTGATTGTAGAAGGCGGGGTTGTAGGGACACATGACGGCGTGGTGACGTTTTGTGCAGAAGATGCATGGTCCTATCCGGCAACCTCCAGGATGATTGAAGGCGGCGCAAGAAGCACATCTACCAATCCGAGTCAGATGATTTCGTCGGTCCAGTCGAGAGGGCATCATAGTGCAAGCCGCTGCCAAGTGATTGCTGCTATCGCAAACCACACATGTTTGCTTGAAACGCTTGTTGGCAGATTCTGCCCGAAATCCAGGATCTGCACCCCGACGGATAGGTTCTGCTCTGGGACGCTTACCAGCATGAACGTATTCGTTGGAAGTCTGTCTTCTCGAAAACTCTTGAGACCCGCTTAGAGTTTTCTGCTGCTTGGCCTCTGTCAGCGAATGCAGCTCGTTCCGAAGGTCGTCCAAACTACTTTCGAATTCCCTTCTAAGAGAGCGAACATCTCGTTTGATCTCACGAAGAACTTCCGCTTGTTCTTGGTTGTGAGCGATCATCTTCTCTTTCAGGTCAATAAGCGCAGCCTTCAGCGTATCCGTTCCCTTCTTGGAATGTTCTTCCAAAATCCGCGATAAATCAGATGGGAGTCCCTGGACCGATTCCCCATAGATTGCATCGATCTCCGGATCATTCATATTAGAGATCCTGAATTATTCACTTTGGTTTCAACAATCTTCGTGTGAAACAAACTAGACCAAGCTTCTAGGTCTAAACAATAGGGCTGACCCCTTAACCTTCGAATATAAGTTATATACATTTAATTGGTCACGCAGGTGAGGCTGCGGCGGCGCCTACGCGCGGACGCTGCGCCAAAACTCGGGAATTTTAGCCAAGGAATGACACGTTCTGCGGGGGCGTTCATTGCGCTCACCCTTTGTCATTTTATCAGCTGTCTCTTCATCCGGAACTTCATTGTCATCTTCCATGTCGGAAGAGAGAACTTCGAGCGGTATCAGTAGATTCGGAGGTCTCAAGATTAACTTTCCGTTGCTCGTTTTCAACTGGACGCTGCGCTCTCCGAGGCTAATGATTGTGCCCAATGGCCATGAGCCTCTCGGTACCTTTTCCTCTTGGATGAGTACTACCTCCCCAACTTGAGGCTGTCGAACCTTTGCCCGCCCATTCCTATAGCTGGATTCTTGTTTTGCCTTCATAGAGGTTATGTAGGTAGACTGGTACAGCTCCCAGTACATCTTCAGACGCTTGTCCACTTCTTTGCATTGTTTCTGCAGCGAAGATGCAGAACTAGAAGTGGGTTCATAGTTCTCATCTTCATAGTCTTGACTTGACGTCATGGAAGCCCCCATTGGTGCTCCCAACGGAGCTATGAAATCTATTGGGTGAAGGATTCGTCCAATATCTTTGATGTCATTCGACAGCCTGATGAGTGGCCGACTATTTATCACAGTCTCTATTTCTATGATCACTGTGACAAACTCATCTTCGTTCAACAACTTTCTGCCGAAGGTCCTTGTGAGGCAACTCTTCGTTATTCCAACAAGCCGCTCGTATACTCCACCTTGCCAAGGAGCATGAGGGACTGTGAATGACCAGTTGATGCCTTTATGGGCCAAGTAGGATGAGAACATTTCATCCTTTAAAGTTTCTCCGCCGAGGATCATACTTGCAAATCTGAACGTTGGCGCGTTGTCCGACAGTATTGTTTCGGGCACTCCTCGGCGCGCTACAAATCTGCGGAACGCGTATGTGAAGGCGATCGCTGAGAGGCTCTTCACAACCTCTAGATGAGCTGCTCTCGTTGACATGCATGTTATCAACAGTACATAGTTCTTAGCCTGTCCTGCGTCAACCTTCACCGTGAACGGCCCAGCGAAATCTAGTCCAATGTGTTGGAACGGACGACCAATGTTTACCCGGCAATGTGGCAATGCGGGTGCCTTTGGGTATGCAAAGGGTAACGCGTATGCCTTTCTGCAGGCAACGCATTTCTTCAGAATCAGTTGTATCACTCGACGAGCTCGTGGAATCCAGAACTTTGCCCTGACGTGATCAAGTGTATGATTCTCTCCAGAATGCATCACTCTATGATGCGCGTCACGTACGACCATTCTCACAAAGGAGTCTTTTGCATTTCCGGGAATGAACATGGGAAAGCGGGTGTCGTATGGCAAAGTCGAGTTGCTAATTCTCAAGTGTCCGCATCTGTAGACATCTCGTTCATCACGAAAAAGCTCCAAATGCCTGTTGCCGCTATTGCTGATGGTTTTTACGTGCGTCATCTGGGGAATCTTGATACATGTGACTTCTGCACTCACTAGTTCTCGCGCGGTGAGTGAACCCTTGAGCGGGCCATGTCCTGTCAGACAGACAGTCTTTGGGCTGGAAGCTCTTCGAAGTTTTATTCTCAAGAACCTTTTTACGTAGGCCATTGTCCCTTTCAAGCGGGTCAAACTTGAGAATCTTGAGAACTGAATGGCGGTTTCACAATTTTCCAGAACTGTCAACACAGTTAGGGGTGTGTTCTCCTCGTCTGCTCTTTTCACGACTGGTAGCGGAGCTTCTTCACAGTTCCAACTTGGCTGTGCACACAGGCCTTCTTCGGTGAGCCACTCTGGCCCTTTCCACCAGAGGTCATTTTTCATCAGTTTTCGACCACCGTCTTCTCTGGTTGCAACATCTGCAGGGTTGTCTTCCGTACGAACGTGTCGCAATGGAATGCAATCTCCCTTGAGATCACAATTTCTAAGATGATATGTCCTGCATATTGTGTGCCTCTCCTGGTTGATCGCTTTCACTGTGTTCGCGATTGATCGGTTGCCACGAAAATCGCTCTGCTTTTTGCTTCCAAGAGTCCAATACAGAGCTATCATACTGTCAGAGTACACGCCAAATTCGATCTTCCTCTGCATGCATGTTTTCGTGATACTGTTCACGACGAAGTTCAACAACTTCATAGCAAGAAGAATAGCTCTTAATTCCAAACGTGGTATCGTCAGCTTGTTCTTCAGTGGTGCCAGCTGAGATCTTGCCATCACAAGAAAGGCTTCATCTTCGTTCACTACGTAAACCGAGGCAGCTGTTGCTTTGCTGGAAGCGTCTGCGAAGGCGATGATCCTCAAGATATCTTGTGTCTGAGGAACTCTTCGAGGTATTCGGCGACTGAAAGACAGAGCTTCTGTTACGAGAACGCTCCATGTCACGGAGTCCTTCTCATTGAGTTGCTGATCCCAACCATACTGTTGCGTCCAAAGTGCTTGCACGAAGAGCTTCAGGGGTAGCAGAAGAGGAGCAAGCAATCCCAAAGGATCGAAACACGACGCAAGCATACTTAGGACCGTCCTCTTTGTCGGCGTTTTTTCTGCTTGAACGAGGTTCGCTGTGAGTAGGAGCGTGTCTTCCATTGAAGACCAAACTATGCCCAAAACCTTCTGTTCTCCGACCTTTCCTCGGTCTGCTTCAGGTATACCATCTACAAATGATGTGACATTCGACGTGAACTCTCTCAGGTTCATCGAAGCTTCTGCGAAAATGGACTTGGACTTTCTGTAGACAGACATCATGTCGGTGTGAGTCGCGCATTGGAAAACAACATTATCAACATAAATGTTGTTCTCGAGCTGATCCAGCACGAATCTGGACACTTCTTGTCCATTCGACTGTTCCAGAGCCAATTTGCTCTGCTGAATGTGATATCTGATTGACATATCGAGGATATAAGGACTCTGGGCTAGTCCGAAAGGCGCAACCGTGAATCGGTAATGGTCGATGTTGCTGTCGTGCATGGGTTTATTGACATCTTTAAGCCACAGGAACCTCATGAAGTCTCTTTGATCATCTTCGATCTTGATCTGGTGAAAGGCTGATTCGACATCGCATAGCATCACCGAGGGAGAGCATCTGAATCGCAGCAGCAGCGCTGGAATTCTCTCCACGTGTGTTTGGCAGTCTGTCATACATTCATTGACTGACAGCTTTCCTCTCTCCTTTGCAGACCCATCGAAAACGATTCTGATAGGCTTCGATGGCTTGTCAGGTCTATACACTGGATGATGTGGAAGGTAGGTAAACAACTGCTTGTCCGGAGGCAGAACTTTCTCGATGTGACCCTTCTTCAAGAGGTCTTTGATCACTACATCGTACTTGTTTACCATCTTCTTTGCTCGTAGACTTGCAACTACATTGCGAAGTCTTGCATGTGAACTGTGCCAATTTTCCGAAAGTTGGCTCAACCGTTGCTCTTTGAAGCAGTATCGCGTGGAAATTCTGCCGTTCTCCATTGCAACGTTATCCAGGAAGAACTTGTTCACTTCTGCGTGATCTGTTTTATCATCTGCTGGTTCAACAACCGTTTCTTCAAGAGCAAGAAACCTTTGCAGTGATTCATTGACCTTCTCCAAGGTCTCCTTTCTTCCGATAACAGCTGCTACGACGGAGGTCGAGTTTGGATGTTGGCGGCCTGCATTGCCTGATGCTATCCAACCGAAGACCGTTGGCAGCAGAGTCAGGCCACTCGGCAGTCGAATGCGCTTCTGCTTATGCAGTGTGGCGACCAGGTAATCATCATTTCCTAGCAGTACTCGGGGCTGAACGCTGCATGACCTGTCGCAGTCATCCGCCATACGGAGTCTTCGTTTTCGAATAACATCTCTGTCCTGCTTCGTCAACGGTGGGTACGTAAGCCTTCCCACCAAGGGGTCTGGATAACCTACAGCTTTCACGATCATCTGTTTTCCATTCATCGTTTGGAGGGGTACCTCGTACACTGGGTACAAATTTGAGCCTTCGCTTCTATCCCCCAGTCCACTGAAGGAAGACTTCACCTCGTGAAGTTTTGGCAAGGAAAGTTCTTCGGCAAGCTTTTTCGAAATCAAGCTCACGCTGGCACCTGTGTCTAGCATGAATGCCACCTTCCGTTCTGATCCGTGACCCTGTATTCGCACATTGCCCGTTTGAAGACGTGTTATGCCTGTTAGCATTTGCTCTTGTTGATTGCATGAGATGGCAGTCATCACTGGGCGTTGTTCATGCGTCGGTCTGTCTCTTATATGCTCTGACGTCTTTCTGCTTGGCCACCGGTTGGGGCGATTGCTCTTCGTTCGGGTCTCCCTTTTTCTCCTCTGATTCTGAATCATCGTCACAAATTTGAGGCAGATAGACTCATCGTGAGGCTTGTCGCATATCTTGCATTTGACGTCGCATCCATGAGAGGTTCCTCCCGGCTTCAAGCATGCCTGGCAAAGTCCCTGTCTTCCGATAAACTCGATCCGGTCTTTCACCATTTCCATCGAGAAGCAGTCGTATGAGAATTTGTGTTTGCCACAGTAAACACATTTGATTTCTTCAGAATGAGGAGCGCTGTGGACCTGGCGGTCTATTCTTGATCGTTTGTCGGCTGTATTCTCAACAGAATAGCCTTGGACAGCGTTTACCACTTGGCTTGAAGTCGCTGACTTCTTAATTGGGGTTTTGCCGCTCATCCCTGCTATGAAAATCTCTTCTTTGATCATGGACTCAACCTTGTCCAGTAGAGACTTGACGGTGACGCTTTCAGAGTTGTAGATGTACCGATGTAAATTTTCACGGATATGCAGAGGGAACTTTCTGACGAGAATGTCTTGGAGCAACACATCTTGCTGCATGTTTTCGCTCATTCTTCCCATCCTCGCTATCGTTGATCTCAGAGAAAGGACCAAACTCAGCTGGTCATGCCACGAAGGACCCGGTGCGACGATACCATCCAGTGTAGACGCGAGAGTTCTTTCTTCTGTCTTCCTAGACTGAAAACTCTCGATCAGTCTTGCGATCGCCAAGTCATATCCTTCAGATGTGACTGGGAACGGCTCAACAGCCGTCTTCGCGAGACCATACACGCAGGACTGCAGGTACGCCATTTTGTCTAACTTCGACATTTGCGATCGGGAATGGATGAGCTCGTCGTATCGCTCAAACCAGTTTTGGAACTCTCCCTCCTGGCCTCCGAACATGGGTAGCGCCAAGGTTGGCAGCCGTAGTAGACAACTGGGACGACCTTCTGACGCAGAGTATTCTTCTTGGTTCCTCACTTCCAATGGTCTTCGAGCAGCTTCTGCTCTTACTGCTTGTGATTCAATCGATGATAAAGTCGTTTCTGAGAGAAAGCTTATCTCTGTCTCGAGTAGATCAACTCTTCTGCGCACTGCCAAGACGTGCCTCTCGCGATCATCGATCAACCATCTCTTGAACGATGCTTCGGCTTGTTGTTTCTCTGTTGCTTTCATCTTCGAAAGGACCGTCTCCATTTCTTCTACTGCAATGCAGTAATGCTTCACTTCGACCTCGATCCGCCTCAACTGGAGTTGCAACTTGCGAGGCGCTGAACTATATTCCGGTTCAAGGAGACGTTCGGCCTCAACAAGCCTACTAGCCGATTCAAGGAGACTTTCGGCCTCAACAAGCCTACTAGTCAACCTTTTGTACTGTTCAACAACAAGTACAAATGTAGGCGACGTCGCCTCCTCACCTGCTGTGCTCACCTGTGGGACCGATTTGTGTTCTAATTCCATCACTAATTACCTACGGCCGATGCACCATGTGCTTACTCGAAAGTAAATTCAGAAATTTAATGGTTCAAAAACCAGAATTGCTCGCCTGCCAAAGTTCTTTAACACTCGGCCAATTAACTTCTTTATAACTCAACAGTTAAAGAGCATTAATGGAACACACAAATCAAAAAACGAACCTTCCTTCTATCCGAAGTATTCTTCTACTTCAAATGTGAGTCGTATAGGACAAAAACAGCAGAAGGTCACAATAATGGATGGAGATGAAGAGAGGTCCTCCAATTGACAATTTAGGGCGAGAGTAGAGTAGTAAGCAAGATCCTCTTTCAATGTGAGGCGAGGATATAATGATAAAGGAGCGAGAGGAGAGAGAGGAGAGAGGTAGATCAAATTTATTGGATAAGTGGACAAAGATAAAAGGTAGTGAGAGACTTCACTACAAAACCCTTATTATTACGAAGTGGATAACAGCGGAACATATATGTATGTACACAAAACCCTTATTATTACGAAGTGGATAACAGCGGAACATATATGTATGTACACAAAACCCTTATTATTACGAAGTGGATAACAGCGGAACATATATGTATGTACACAAAACCCTTATTATTACGAAGTGGATAACAGCGGAACATATATGTATGTACACAAAACCCTTATTATTACGAAGTGGATAACAGCGGAACATATATGTATGTACACAAAACCCTTATTATTACGAAGTGGATAACAGCGGAACATATATGTATGTACACAAAACCCTTATTATTACGAAGTGGATAACAGCGGAACATATATGTATGTACACAAAACCCTTATTATTACGAAGTGGATAACAGCGGAACATATATGTATGTACACAAAACCCTTATTATTACGAAGTGGATAACAGCGGAACATATATGTATGTACACAAAACCCTACATGTAGTTTTATCAAAACTTTTTCATCAGAGTCAACGTCGGCGTTTGAATTCAGACAAAAAACCAAATTGAACTCAGATCAATCTAAATCGCGGGTTTTCATCAGTGGAGCAGCCTACGCCGGTCACATTGCTCCTGTTGCTTCTACTTATGGCTGGCATTGAGCCAAATCCGGGCCCACCACGATCGATAAGCTGGCTTAGGGTATGCGGAGTGTCCGCTTACTACAACTCAATTCATTGCAATGCATGTCTCACATAAGTCTACCTTGTCGCATGAACGCAGTCGTGCCGTCACCCATCGCCGACGTCACACAGCGTTTCGCCCACTCAGCGATGCATCACAACAGGTCCCCTCCCGCTCGACAAACACCGTTCTAGCCAGGGTGTTTCTTAGCACCGGCACAACTTTTTTCGAGCGCATAGATTTTTAAAACTTCTGAGTTCAACTTTCAAATTTTTCCAACGTTTTGGATTTTCCTTACGAAAAATCCGGAAAAAAACTTCAAGCGCATAGATTTCAATGTTTTTCAGGGTTTTTGGAAAGCGCATAGATTTTTTTACCCGCGGTGCGGGTCAGAGAAACACCCTGGTTCTAGAAAACAGCCTCTCTAATACAGTCGCAGAGTTCAGCAATAAATACCCGCAGCCCCGCAACAAAAGCACGGCAGCGCATCAATGTGATACGAGCTCTTGGAGAAACTAGCTGGGGACAAGATAAGGAGACTATGGTTATGACATACAAAGCGATCGGCAGAAGTGTTATGGACTACGCCTCTCCTGTTTATACTCCGAACGCGTTCAAGACTAGTATCCAGCTGCTTGTTGTTGTTGTTGTTGCCACTATGCAGCTTGCCTCGAAGATATATTTTTCTCAAGAAGATGCTTCCGGAGAAGGTTGTTGATGTCCTTTGCAGTCCTGAGACTGTCATACTGACCCTTGTGAATGAGGACATCGTTGCAGCAACGTTTCATGCGATGGGCTTGTATGGATGGTCGATCCAGCCTTGCATCATTTTGTTTGGGAGTCGAGGGCTCTAGCATTTTCCGACCGAAGAAAGGCAAGAGGTCATTTTTTGACACCTCGACTCGCCGTCAGAAAGTATAGCGTAGTAATGATAATTTTTATCCTGTGGATTGCCAAGGCCAATCAGGGATCACCATCCTTTAACGAGCTATACTACAAATTTTTGGTCCGCGACGGGCAAGTTCGCTACGTCCAACATCCAGCTGCTTCAAACGAAGCAGAGCACCGCATTACGAGCCACCACATGATTCCTGAAGATTTCGCCCATTGATCACCTCCACGAAGAGATACAAGTGCTCCCGGTACAACACCACTGCAGACTTCTTTGTGACCAATATATCGCAGCTTGCTCCTGTCCACTACACCCATGTTTCGAGCTTAGTAATCTTCCTCCAACGCCCCGTAACATGAAGGCAACGCTGACTAAATACAGCGGCACGTCAGTACAACAGACCAGAGCTATATTTTCAAAGGAGTTCACGCACAAATACGTTCTGAAGTTACTTCATACAAAAGCTAGACTAGATGCGCCATTCAGCTACAACCCATTCAGCTACAACAGTCCGGATGAAGTACTTGGAAGAGCTTCGTCGTCTATCGATGAAACAGAGAAATCTCTCCCGGTCTGAATGTACATGCCTTGCACAGCTCTGCTCAGGCTACAGCAGTTTTCTAATAGCTATCACCACCGAATCTCACCTGCGATCGCCGACGCATGCCCCAGCTGTCAAGCTACGCTACACAACAGATTTTCTGCAACAAAAAATCAAGACACGACTATCCGAGTCTGAGGGATCGCACAACAACAGCCAACGTCGAAGTCTTTGATCTCCCCTTTCAGATCACCCGACCTTGCCTGTTAGCATGATGTGACCCGGAAAGTACGCGAACCTGCCGTGGGAGACTGCCCAGTGCCACTCCAGGCAACCTTGGTCGCAGCATTGGACCAAGTCGTGGGAGCCAACGCCGCCAGAATTTCCTGCCATTCATAACTCATATCATTCTCGCACCATGAACACTTCTTTCGAAATGGAGAGTTGAGTGAAATCACAGAGAAATTTGAGGGAATTGAAAAAGATAGAGAGATCGTGGCATAGTGGTAGTGTGGTCCGGGCGTGGCATAGTGGTAGTGTGATAGACTATTGTGCGAAGAGTCCCGAGTTTGACTCCCACCCCGGACAGATCCACCCAAACCAACGGGGTTAAGAAATGTTGGTAGTGCTCATGCACGAATCTGACTCTCCCCACTGCTGCTAATCACACTAGCAGTGATCTAGCAGGCAGCCACTGGTTCTACCAGGATAGGTCTGTCCTGCATCTCAGGGGAGCGCGTACCCTGCCGCGAGGCGGGAACAAGCGCGAGGAAGAAGAAGAAGAAGAGATAGAGAGAGTAAGCGATAAAAAGTGAGAGAAAGCGAAAAAAAGAGCGTCAAACAGAAAAGCGAAGGATAGTTAGATACCTGCTGGGCCCTCCTCTGCTCCTCTTGTCTCTTGTGCTCGGCTTTTTCTTGTCTCTCTTGTTCCAACTGAATCTCTCGCAAGCTCTTCTGTGACTCCATCTTTGGAGACGTCGTCACGAGAGCGGTAGCGATGGGTGGTGGGAGGGCTCCGCCCCAGACCGGCGACATTTTACCTTCATCAACACCCATCTTCCAATCTGATGATCGCATTTGACTATTCCAGGAACAATTATCATATAGTCGGAGCGAAGATGAGTGGATATTTTCAAGAACTAATTAAGGCGATGTGTTCACTAATAATCTTTCTTTGAAAAGACAAGTCGAGTTTGTTTGTGAAATAGCAAAGAAACTTGCAACTTTATCCCTTTAAAACATTCAAAACAAAATCACTAGGTGTATGACGAGAGCATTTTTTACTCATATGTGCCCACGAATTCTCGAATATGCGACATGAATAACTATCTCGATATGGAACTGTCAACATCATGAAATGATATACGATCCATCTGAACAAGCTTTCTGTCGAAACTTTTAAAAAAGCTTCGAATAATTATATTCTAACAAGCCCTATCGTTCCTGTCCAGAGGTTAAATAGTTACCGGTCCAGATATCTTGACGCAGACATGTTCGCGCCGAAAATAATCTACGTTCTCTTCTTCTTCCGTTCTATTTAAATTCTCCTCTACTTCTCTTCTCACTCTTTTTGCCTCTCCCCATCACTTTTCCATTTCGCTCGGCGCGCACAAACATGCAAAATTCATGCTAAATTGTTATTATATGTAAATTTCATCTGAAGTAATATTGATGAAAAAGAAGAATGAATGAGTGTACTGAACTCCGTGATAGCAACAAGCTCAAGTTTTTGACTGGTTCAAATTAATGCGTAGTCCTGTCGTTGTCGTGAAGACTTACTTTTAGGTTCCTTCGCGCTTGGCGGAGAACGGTAAGATATTTCATTGAAACGATTGACTGCAGCTGCTTCTTGCTGCTTTGCAGCTGCTTCTTGCTTTTTCTTCAGATTCAAAGCAGCCGTGGCCACTGCTGAAATGCTCTAATTTCTGTTAGTGGCAAGCTTTTTTACACGAGCATTTTTAGCCCCTAAAATAGTAAAATGAGGCTCATATTAATGGAGAAGCGATAAAAACTATGAAGGCTAAAACGGGTGAGAGTTCGGGGAATAATGAAAAATGAATGCAATGACTAAAAAAGGGCTCTCCATGTCCTATAAAAATTTTATATTTTTCAAATTGATCAACAACAAAAAAGAAGCAGTTGATCTTCAAATCCATTATTTTCACACATAATCCACAGGGTCAAGCAAATTATTGGAGATGCAATTTGGTTATGAACCGAATTCTCAGACGAAAGGGAAGCTTTTTTGTCTCACTTTTCCACTTTAGCAAGCACATCCAGCTGAAATTTCTTTCAAAACGAACTTCAAGTTGACGAATTACAACCTTTAGACGTTTTGAATGATTGGCTAACACAGCAGAAAGGTACTCTGGGAAAAGATTCTCCCCAGCTCCCTTCAGAAACAATTTCAAGGCATCGAAACTGTGATTTACTTCAGTAGACACTTTTGCCTGCATGTATTTTTAGATTGCGAAGTCGTGGAGGTTTGGGACGGGAGCGTATGCCTTTATATTGAGAATTGTGCACTGTGCATATTGAGAATTGAAGGGCGCTGCTTATTGGGTGCTACCATAATTCTCAAAATGAACGAATTTCCACTAAAGCTTCTCTCAGTGCAAATTTAGGGAGGGCCCAATGAGTCTAACTTTTATTACAATAATTCTGCTTAACCCTGTATACCAAATCATCTACTCGGTAAAGAAGGAAGTATATAGAGCAGGTTCATTTCTCGTACCAGCCGCTTCTTCCCTTTGAACACGTTCTCGCTCTGACTTCTCCTTTTCATCAGCCGCTCTCCGAGCGATTTGTTCTTGCGCCTACAATGTGATTAAATGACTCTCTTCCCATGAGCTCTTTGCCTCTCCCTACAAGAATGAATAGGAAATTCGTGTGCAACCCCAATAACATTCACCAACACAATATTGCTTTACGTTACGTCCACCTGTACCTAAGTAAGGTCTTCCACTTTTTATTTATAAAAAACCCTTTTTATCATTTTTTTTCTGTGAAAAGTTTTCTAGGTTTTCTAGGAAGTACAAAGCATATTTAAAAGCTGCCTTTCCTGGTTGAATCTCTCGCTTCACTTCTCATCCCTGAGGTTTCTGTTTTCTTATTCCGCTATTTTCCTAAATTTCATAGTTTCCATCAACTCGAGACCTTTGATCAACTCGAAAAGCAGTTTTTAAACGTTATTTTACTGATCAACAAAGAAGTCTGACAATTATTGTCAAATTGTGTCCCTTCTTTCGTATTATCCATGTACTCCTCTACCCTTCTACACCCCCCCTCTCCCCGCAGTCACCTTTATTCTCCGAGCTTCAATGATCTGCTGCCTCAGGCGCTCGGCTGCTTCTGCCCTGTATAATAGTGAAATATCCTTTTTAATTCTATAACACCCTAGCTCAACAAAACTCACTTACAATTTTTGAAAAATTTAGAAAAAAACTAGCGCTCTTTGGGCAGGGAGTGCAGAATAACACGATCAAGTGTAAATGTCTTTCTCAGCAGTTATTCTTAACTCCATTCTTAGTTATGATTCAATCAGGACGCAATCTTCCTCCTTCTTTGTATCTTTTTGTTCAATTTATTGAAACATGAGACTAAGCTTTGTTCTAGTCACAAATTAAAACTTCCACATCGATTTCTCTTTGAACAACTCCAACGATGGATGGATAAATTACCGATGTATGCTATAGCTCAACAAAGCTTACTCAGAAAAGAGCGCTCATCAAGCAGTCTAGCAGATTGAGAAGCGAACTATGTAGAGGCTGAGAGAAGAGAAGGGAGAGCTTGAGATCATGCTAGGGAGAGGTTGAGATCATGCTAGACTGCACCCGTCAAAGAACCATCATTTCTTAAACTTCTCTTGAAAGCTGGTGACCTATGATGCATCATTATTACCTCTGTCGCTCGAGAGTCTCTTCAAGTTGTCTTCTCTCTTGCTCTTCTCTTTCCTCCTTCTCTCGCCGCCGATTCAATTCCTCTTCTTCCGCTTTTTTTCGTTCCCTTGAACACGGAAAAAAGTTCATTTGAAGAGATCACTTATGGAGAAAAAAATTTGATGATTCGAATTGATGACTCTCTGGCTAAAAAATGGGTTTCGCGGAAAAGATCGCCGACTGCGGTGTAAGTGTAGAGGCAAAAACTTCCTCCGGACTCAAAAAGATCCTCACCAAAATGTCCTTGAAGAATTTCCTCGAACGGACCTATGGGCCAACAAAAACAATAGTTGATGTAAGTCATAGCCGATCTCATTAGATTCTTTCAATTAGATTAAAATCAATTCTTACTTGTGGCTTTAGAATTGAAACATAGAATTTTGGATAAGACCTCCTGTTGTACATATATTCTTCAAATTCCTATTCAGAGTTTCTCTCAAGCAAAAAGAAAACCAATTGAAATCTAACAATTGTATTCTTTGCCTCTCTAATTCGAGCTGCTTTTTTTCCTTCTCAATACGGGCTTCTTCTTCTCGCAAAAGAGCCGCTTTCTGCTCCTGCAACGACAATCAATCATTTCCAATATCTTCATTCTTCTATATCAAAATACCGTATCTTTCACCTGTGCGGCGATTGAAGTTCATCCTCTCTTTTGACGAAAGCTATCTGGGGAAATTTTCGGTTTATATCGTTTCATTATGGAAGTAACGTTCATATTGTTTTTGTTTATTGAAAGCGTGCATTCAACTTACATACTTAATTTCCGGAGAACGGGGTATCGCCTAGCAAGATAGAACGGGGTATCGCCTAGCAAGATAGAACGGGGTATCGCCTAGCAAGATGTTGTTGTTGTCTTGCCCATAGGTCCTGTCGAGGGGAGTCCTTTTAGGATAGGTTGGTGGTGAGGATCCTTTTGAGTCCGGAGAGAGTTTCTCCGTCTACACTCGCACCGCAGTCGGCGATCCTCTTGGCGAGACCCATTCGTTAACCGGAGAAGGGCTAGAGGTTATTTTACTGGCGCCTCGACTCGCCATTGAAAAGTATAGCGGAGTATTGGCTGATGTTTTGTCCGGTGGCATGCCCAGGCCGGTCCGGCATCGCCCTCCTTTGACGAGCTATACTACCCAGTTTTGGTCCGCGGCGGGATTTCTCCCGCTACCTCCCAGCACGAATTCTTCGTAGGGAGGCGTCCCTCTATCCGCCACCTGAGGTCGCGCTCGATTCTGGACTGGATGATCCGGCTCCATCCGTGACAGGCTCTTAAGGCTGTAGAGTCACGAATGACCACTGTTGCCAGTGTGTTTCGAGCCTAGCAAGATAGAACGGGGTATCGCCTAGCAAGACTTTGATATTTTATCTCAATCCTTTTTGTTGATGTTCCTTGGCTCTTTTGGTTACTTTCGGCAGTAAAAAAGGCATTCACGATCTCTTTATGACGGAGCTCGTCTCTACAGTTTTTCTACATTTTTTTGCTCTCTATTTTTTCATAAAGTTCGAATTCGACGTAGGATCACTTGTGGTCTGATTATGTGTGTTTTTAGTGAGTACGTTAGAAATTGAGAGTGAACTGCCTGGTAGATAATTACAAATTGAAAAAAACTCTAGCTATTCGAAATGGGTTCATTATGAAGCATTTACCTTTCAAAGAATCGTCCAGCATTGCTTTCTTGCTCTTTTTCTTCCCCTTTCTTCCTCTCTCTCTCTCTCTCTCTCTCTCTCTTTCTCTATCTCTCTCTCTCTTTATTTCTCTTTACTCAAAAAGCTTCTTTAAAAGCCTAAAAATAACAATCTGATTAGCTTCAAACGGACTGAGTCCTCTGCCACTGTGGGAGGACGGGATAGGCGGAGATACAAACCTGTGCACGGAGTATCTCCTCTCGCTGCTTCTCGAGGGCTTTCTGCACATCTAGCGCTTGTCTCTCTGCTTCTTTTCGTAAAGCTTCTTGGATTCGCTGCTGTTCCTCAACACGGACTAGTTGATCGAATTATTTTTTTGCTTGTAAGTAAAAAAAACCCCATAACACTCCAATGAAGAATGCCCATATTCGCATTGATGAACCAGTTACCCGCTAATATTGGTATATTCCAAAGCTAACTGGGATATGATTCAATCTTATAACATATATTGTCATGACTGGTAGTCTTTTCCCATATGAATTGGGACACAGCCAACACCTATCTTGTTGATTTTTTATTGGATTTATTTGAGATGTTCGTTCCTCGCCTTCGATAGTGCTACAGTCCACGACTTCCCACCATCACAAGGGACCGGATAATTCTCACCGGTATCGAGCGCGCCATCAGGTGGCGGATAGAGGAATTTCTCTTTGCACAAGTGCAGCGGAAATAGCGGGATGGCATAACGAACATAATTCTCACCGGTATCCAGCGCGCCATCAGGTGGCGGATAGAGGCATTTCTCTTTGCACAAGTGCAGCGGAAATACTACGCCGGATGGCATACCGAACATAACACTCCAAAAATTCCAATTCGCATTGTTGAAACTGTCAAGAAATATCTTTAAAAACAGTTTAAACACTGGTATAGTTCCTAGTTACTGAAAAAATTGTATTGTAAAACCTGTCCAAAAAGCGAAATCTAGTTCAAACGTGGAAAATTACAGACCTATTTCTCTATCTAGTTCGATATCCAAAGCAATAGAAAAAATAATTTACTCATCTATCAATGATTGTTTAGAAAAGGATAGTCTTCTGTCCCTTCCTAAGCTTGCTTCCGAACTAAGCAATCTGTCATAGTCTTGTCTGTGCTCATATCGACTGGTGACCTTAAAATCTCTCTCAGACATGCATTATAAGCCTTTGAAAAGTCTTAAATGCAATCATATTCCACCGCTGATGAAAATTGACATTCTAACGGTTCTCTGATGAGGAGTCTTCTGAAGGAAGCTTTGGTCCCTCTTCATCAGGTCCTCTCCACACAGTCAGCCGAAACTAAAGCTCTTCGTGAAACTCTCTCCCAAGTTAAAACTTCCGTATCCCCAGCAACCTTGCGACCGCATATCTACTCAACCGTGGTGGAAGCTTCTATCAGAGACAGGGACATGCTCATTTCTAAGTCTAAAAGAGCGGTTATCCTCAAACTTTCTGAGAAGAAGACCGAGGAAGCTACTGAGTCTTTTGAGAGAGCAACTATCCAAGATATCCTCTTCAAGCTTTCTTTTCCGGAACTTCTCCTATCTCTACGAAACGGTGAAATATCCTTTAATCGCCATACAAAAGGTGTCCTCGATCCCCTACAGAAACTGGACGCCCTATCAAGATACAATTCACTGAAACTTCGGCTCGTAATGCTTTTCTGAAGTCTGTGAGGACCACAAATACAAGCGATCCTAAAGGCTGCTATATCAGGGCGGAGCTCTCTCATGCTGAGCTTCTTGCTGAAAGAGCTTGCAAGGCAATTGTTTACGATTTTTCTCAGCCACCATTCAAAGTGATTGACTCACACCTCGAACCAGTGAGATCTCACAGCTACTCGTCGTCTTACCCGAGTCGCCATCTTGCACCTTCTTCAGCTAAAACTTGCACTCGGCCTCTTAAAGCCATATAGTATCTTCTTCTCGGACTTATGCAGCAGTTGCGTCCTCTTCCTCCTCTCATTGTATCGCCTCCTCTTCTCGAACGAGGAGAATTATTTCTTCGATCAATACGCCTATTTTTCTCTCCCTCATACCCCGTCTTTGCGTCCCCCATGCCTCGTCCAAACCCGCAGTAAGTCCACCCATCGAGCAGTCACGGATCTCTTCCACTGATCCCACGATTCAGCTGAGACAAACCGGTTTCCGTTGTAAACGCTCTCTGTTTCTTCCCTAGTCCACTCTCTCACCTTTCACTTCTCGCCAAGAAGTTGCTTTTTGATATTTGCCTAGTCGATTTTTCTAAGGCTTCCGATGTTGTGGACCACCGTTTTCCGCCTTATAAACTTGAATGTTGTGGAGTGAAATCCTCGCTCTTATCCCTAGTTCCATCCTACTCAACCGAACGCACTTACAGATTCAGTATCAATAATAACCTCTCTCAAGAAAAACTAACTGCCATGGGTGTCCCTCAAGGAAGCTGCTTAGGACCATTGTTCTTCAGAGTATTTATTGTTGAACTATTACCTAAATGAGTGCACTGCTTCTTGTACGCAGACGATGTTAAGTTGTTTTCCTAAGACCCCATTCGTCTTAAACTGGCACCAAATTCAATTGCTGATTATGCTTTCAAGTTATCTCTCTCCATCTCAACATCTAAATGTCTTGTAGTAGAACTCTTGTGGTAGAACTGGTAGAACTAACCCCAAGAAGTCGTATTTCATTGACCACACCCTATTGCCAGATAAGCTTGAAAAATTGACTTAGGTATTCACTTCCATTTCTCTCTTTCTTTCTCCAACCACATCGATATCATGGTAGCTAAAGCGTACAAATGCATGATTATAATTTTTCGGTCTCAAAACTTCATCCGTCCATGTACTGCTTAAAGAATTTAAAATCTATATTCTGCCTCTTCTTGAGTATTGTTCGGGAGTTTGGTCCCCTGAGGCAATCAGTTATGTTAATGATATTCGATTGCATTTCAAATTGAATAGGTAATTTAATTTCTAATCGTACTCAACAGTTGTGCATAGAAGGTTAAAAATCTGCCCCATTTGGCATCCCCAGCGGTATTCATCAAGGTTTTTCTATTGGACCAATTCTATTCTTGATATACATATATGACATCAGACACGCCATTCATCGAGACATTAACTTCGGTCTCTGTGCAGACGATCTTAAAAGATACGCCAGTGTTCCTGAATACTCCGGAGAGCTTCAAATAGTCCTCGATAAAGTAAGTGATTGGTGTTGAACTTGAAAGTGATTGGTGTTGAAAGTGGAACTTTAGTCTCTCTACGAGTAAATATTCGGTGATTCATTTCGGTAAACAATCGTCCCGGTCCGAAAATTACATCATTGAAGAAATCTTGATTTCTTCTGACATAAAAGACTTAGGCGTTTTGACAAATGAACATTTGTCGTGTAGAAATCACATTTACAAAAAGTGTAAACTTGCGGAATCAATTGTAAACTGTTTTCTAAAGTCCTTTCGAACCAATTCTCTAACAGTTCTTGTACGTGCGTTAACAACTCTATATGAAATTCTCTACCACATGATTTGGTATCAACTCATAATAACGCTCTGTTTATTTCTAAGCTTGGACGAATTAGAAGAGAATCCATTTATCCTAATGCCATTATTATTGCAATAAATCTATGAAGTAAAGTATGACGTGTCATTTAAATTTTAACTTGGAATTTCGGTTTGATTGGTTAAGATATGAGAGTAGATTTTATAGTTTTTATATAACAGAAAACATAATTACACCATTTTTTTTAAAAATGTCTTTCGCCACTTCATTAGCGACACTTCTAGCTGTCAAAATTCCCTGAATGTCCATATTATTTATTTATTTATTTTATCTACATCATACGATGCAAAATCAACTAAAATTCGAGCACAAACATTGAATAAAAATACATATGAGACCATATTCTTGTTTTTCTCCATTTCTGTATCAATTGTAATGCTATTTGTCTTTATGGAAATGAAAATTATTTTATTATAAAATATTACCAAACAAGCATTGGAAAAGCGTCTACAGTATACGGCGTTTTCCTGATAGAATTTCTGTCAATAGCAAATTGCGATTTCATTCTTCTCATTGAAAATAAACAAAACTGTCTCCTATCCATCAAAAATACCGACTTTCCTCATTCTACACTGCTGTTCTCTTATTCTTTCTGCGAAGAACTTACCTCTTGGGCTAGTTCATTGACGCTCCTTATCTGCGACGTTGCTGCTTGACCGGATTGGAGCGGTGCGTATGTCGGTGGCCCACGGGTAGGTGCGTATGGCAAAGAAGCCGACGGAGTCGCATAAGTCGCATCTTTCCAAATCGAACTGAAAAACGGTTATAGGATTAGAAATCTTCTTCTCCTCTATCCCATATCGAAAAGATGAACGTGTACACTTCATTTATCAATGCATTCAAGAATAATTCAGTGAATGAACAGCAGTGAACGTGAGAGTCGTAAAACAGTGAAGAAAAAAAAGAAATGAAGAATATCCATTGAATTCTCATATTTTGAATTCTTGTCTTATGAATTCATTCTCTTATTTTAAGCTTTTTACAGGACATTATTAAATATTATGCTTTCGATTCAGTATCTCTATGGTGAATGTGAAGGACATAAATTGTCTCATATAATAATTTCCTGCAATCTCGCTCATAGATCGACTTTCTAGTTCCTCTCTTTCATTCCGTCCAACTTGACAGGACTCATGGCAATAAATATATACTATAGATCATTTTGTACTAGACTCTAAAGAGATGCTTCTGCATCATGATGGACAAGTCATCCTGGCACAACAGCAATCAGCTTCCCCAAGAAAATGATGTATACGAGTCATCCTGCTACAAACAGTACCTGTTTGTGCAACACGAATCTTCTTACATGTGCTCCCAAACAAATTTGGTTCTCGAATCTCTTGATTTTCGCATTTTTGTTTTACTCAAATGGAGAAAGGAGCAAAAGAGTCGAGAGCCCCGTCGTTAACCTTCTGTGTCACAAGGAGAAGAGCAACTCACCCAACTAACAACGAATCTAGTGAATTTTTTCTCGGTGATTTGTTGGTTGCGTACACCAGAGGCCTGATTACTTCATGTCTTCTCCAATAGTTTGTAGTCTCCTTCCCAAGCGACTACGGTTAAAATACGTATGCGTTGTGATTTTAAAGTGGCGTCATTGTTCTCTCTCCACGAACTTAGGTCGACAGGTTCATCGTCTCGAAACTTACCATGTTGTTGTTGTTGCCCCGCTGCGTCGGAGTTGGTAGTAAAATTAGTATGTGTTAATGGCTTCCAATTATTGAAGATTAAGCAGATCCAGCTGGGATGCAACTTTGGAAGGGTCCGCCCAGAGCTCCTCCGGCTTCAGTGGTGGTGTGATACGATTCGGGCAAGAGAGAAAGTGACGAACGTCTTGTGGACTGGAGCCGCATTCCGGGCATCGATCAGGAGTCGAGGGTCGATGCTACTTTTGTAGCTAGCTAGTAGACTACAAAATCCGGAAATTAGTTGAGCCAAACGAGTTCGTATTTTCCTCGGTAGGTTCTCTTCGGTCTTGCTGATAGGAGGCGGTCTTCCTCCAAGCACCACGTTGTCCTTGTAGCCAGTGATGCATCGTTCAACCGTGGTTTTGTGCAGCTCTTGTTGAATCATCTTCGGAGTAGGCACTGGTGGCAGCTGTGCGATTGCTTCTGCGACCCTTCTGGAGCTGAAGGAGTGTAGAGTTGCCTTCATTGCACGAGGCCGGACAGGTAGGTCGGCGAGAGAGTGACAGGGTGCGATGGGGCGTGGCATGCAGCAAGATATTGATCTGCCAGGAGCTCCGAATGAGGACGCACTTTTAAGAATTCTGTCTCCTGATGCAGGTGTTCGACCGGAGACATACGATGGCAACCGGTGGCTGTTCTGAGCGCCTCGTTCTGTACAACTTGGAGCTTCTTGAAGCCCGTCTCTGATAGTTGCGGGGCCCATATCGGTGCTGCGTAGTTGACCACCGATCTGCCTATGGCCTTGTATGTGGTCGTCAGTGTCTCTTTCTGTTGGCCACAGTTTGTGCCTAATAGAGCCCGCAGGATGTTGTTGCGTTTGCGTACTTTGCCTGCTGCCTTATTCGCATGTTAGGCATATGTGAACATGGTGTCAAACTTAACACCTAGAATCTTTGGCCACCTATCTAGCGGTAAGAGGGCGTTGTTGATGTACACAACCGGGTGCAGCCCTGATGCGTATCTGGCGTGAAAAGCGTGACCGTCGATTTGGCGATAGAGATGACGAGTGACCGCTCTTCCAAAAAAAGAGGCCAGTTGAGGCAGGTAGGCGTTCAAGAGAGTAACAAGCTCGTCCACGTTAGGGCCAGTTGCGGTGACAGTGATATCGTCGGCGCAACTGATCAACTTGATGTCAGCAGGTGGAATAGGTTTATCGCTCATGTAAGCGTTGAAGAGCGCAGGCGATATGACCGAGCCTTGAGGTACGCCTGCCCTGATAACATGAGATTTGGAAAGGAAGCCTAGAAACAGAGTTTTCTTGGCGACCTCGCAAGTAGCAATAGAGTCATCTGGTCAGGGAGGGAGGCGCTGAAGATGAGTTTTTTAAGACTGATACGCTTGTTGTGGTTGACGGTATCGTAGGCCCTTGTCAGATCAAGGGCAACAGCGACCGTTCTGCTGGGTGGTTTACGCTGGTTGAAGCCGGTGGCAATCTCGGTCGATAAGTTGAAAAGCGCCGATACGGTTGATCTCATAGGGCGGAAACCATGCTGGTGATCTGCAGGTGTAAGGTGCTTGCAGATGGCGGGTAGCAGTAAAGCCTCCAGAATTTTGACCGAAGGGCATAGTAAGGAAATGGGTCTGTTTGAAGCTGCCGAATTCGGATCCTTTCCAGGTTTGAGCAGAGGAATTATCACCGAAGATTTCCAAATGTCCGGTATGCAGCAGTTTGAAACTTACCACTGTTTTCTTAGCTGAATGAATCGTAGGAACTGCTGCGCTGTTTAACAAGATGTCCAGATTATTGAATCGTATATTATTCAGCATGGACAGGAATGCGGCACCTTTCTTGGCTGTTAATCGAACTCCATTAAAGGTTTTTCCGCAGCTTGAATAGAGTTCTTGTTTCAAGTTTTGTTCTTCAGAAAAGATCTAAATTCGCTTTTTCGGAGCAAAAAAAAAGACTTTTGCTGCTGAGTGTAACTGAGTTTCATAAACAACCGGCCACAGTCGACGCTAAACTTCAATATACCGTGCCCTTCTGATTCAGTGAGACCCTTTCGTACCTTAGACCGAGATGATCGAACTGAGAAGAGGAAGCTGGCTCCTGAAATCAATACCTTTTTCTTTAAATAAAAATATTACCTCCCTCCCCATCCCTTTCTCCACTGGCTTCATTCTAAAGGTTACACAAGTATGTATCGCATCTAGGAAAGCACGTATTTCTCAGGAGGCAGTAAAAAGCGCATTCAAGAATTCATCACCTTTTTAACTGAATTATTGCTAAGCCATCATCTTTCAAAAAGTAGAATCCTGTAGATTTCATTTTTTTGAACGGTATGTTTATAGCATTGTAAACATATAGTAAACTAGTGTTTGCAAAAGATTGTGAATTATAGGAACTACTATCATCTGGTGAGTCATCTACTTTTTCGGTTCTTATCTACATGTTAAACCGACAAAAACGTGTATCTTCCCTTTTTTGAAAAAAATTCGATTATTTCGGGAGGAATTGTGAAAAACTTTTGTGATTTAGCTTTGATAAGATTGAATCGAATTAACCGGTGGATAGTCGAAAGGCGTTTTTTTGCCATTGCGAGAGATAAGCTCAGCTGAGAAAAATATTATCATTAAACATTTGCTTTTTTTATTTAAATAACTTACCTGTTGTAATCCATTAAAAACTTCGTTTTAAATTTTCAAAACTCGAATATTGTTCTGCAAATTATACTTGAATATCTTTTAAAGTCATTCTTCCTTTCGTGAACTCAAGTTTACTTGCATAAATTGTGGGTGAATACGGATGATTCTAAGGCAATAGAACGAATAAATAATTATTCAAAATCACTCATAAATACCTAAAAGAGAAGTCTTTTCAAAAACTTCAAACCCTCAAAAAGTTCGTATAATCTTTAAGAGTTTTTAATTTCTTTCGAAACCTAGAAGAAATTTCTCATGTTCTACTTTCTTTTTTCGACACCGCAAACTCCAATCAAGTTATTTTTTAAAGCCAGAAAATATAAATTCCTAACTTTTATTAATCAAAGAAAACCAAATAGATTGAGAAAACGATCCAAAAAGTGAGATAGATGAAGACTGACAAAGAGGAACGAAGTCTTTGTCACAATCTCGCCGTAAATGCAACGAGTCCGCAAAGTATCCAATCTTGTACCAAGCTTCCATCTGGTTCTTCAAGAATGGCCCTCGCACCGTCTCAAGCACAAATTCACAATTCATTCGCCCTTCTTTTATGTACAGTACCCGCCATAATCATGTTTGTATTGTCAAATGACAAAAGGTGAGAGTATTACAAAATTCCCGCAATATTGTGTGAATTGCCTATTGCACCACACACTTAACACAAATTGATCTCGTTCCTAAGCCGTACGACTCTTTATCTAAGCCTAAGCGAAAAACAGATAAAACTACCTGAAAGCCTTAGCCAGAGTGGTAAAACAGTTCAAAAAACTGGAATGTAAATTGCACTGCAAAAAAGTTGCCTTGATTTTGTAATAACCTCACTTTCTTTTCTCAATTGTCATCCGAATTGGTTTTTAGATCATAACTCACCAAAAAGTACATGAACTTGCAAGAAAATTTTATGTTTTGTTTCAACGGTGATTACCTTAAGAAAAACAAATACTCATGAACAGCAGACCATTTTAAAACTTTTTAAGAGGAAGCTGTCTTGCCTTAAAAAGCCTTAAACTCATTTTTTTTTCTTCTTTTTCTTTTGATTTAAAAACCTTGTATTAGTTTTTTCATGTCTTTTTTCTCTGTACAATTGTGAAATTTGCGCTCAGCATCATCTATTCTGTTAATATCATAAAAAATTTAACACTAAAAGCATTGATATAAAATTGTGCACTTGACTTTTTCTCTTTGATCCAATTTAATACGTCATCAGCAGTCTGCTAATTTTTTTCGCTGAGCGAGAAAGTCTAGAATTATAAAATTTTCTTTCTCTGCTCTCCACTTCTCACTCTTCCACACTTTCCCTTTAAAAACTTTACTTCTTTTTCAAATTTTGAAACAATAGCAAAAGATTTTCGTTGAGCTATGATAACTCTACCTTTTTCTTTGAATTTGAAAGAGAACTGTTAAAACAACCGACCACATATTCCATTCCCTATCATTTGATGCGAAACTTACAATTATCAGCTTAAAAACTTTTTTCAGATCGCTATTCAAGAAACTTTTCTTTAAAAAATTCCTACAAAAAGTTGCTGGAAAAGTAATTTTTCGATGTGTGTGTCATTCCTGTAGTAGTGTTTCTTAGAGTCATCAACAGGATTCACTTTTCTCAGTAAAAAACTGGATAATTGAAATCTCTCTGTACAGTTTATGCGAGCGAATTGCACTCTTTGCTGTTGGTGGATAGAAAAAACCACTTAGCCGCCGCCATCATTCCTGGAAGTGAACTTTCTTTGTGTGTGCTAATTGCTCACCTTCGTCGGATCGAGATAGAAGTAAGTCGCTTCTATGGGCGGGAGGACGCTGGCTGCCGCACACTGCTGCGGGAGGACGCTGGCTGCCGCACACTGCTGCGGGAGGACGCTGGCTGCCGCACACTGCTGCGGGAGGACGCTGGCTGCCGCACACTGCTGCAGGCTTATGTTCTTATCTACATGTTTTCTTTAATGATGAGTGATGAAGAAAATGAAAGAGAGCGATAGAAGCATCGAGAGAGGAGGGGAGAGAGAACGAGAGATAATAAGAAAGGGAGAGAAACAGAGAAACTTACCTGATGATTGGTGAGATAGGACTGAAGTTTCTGAGCTTTGAATGCGGCTGCCAAAGCTTGGTCGTAAGCCGGTTCAGCCGCTTTTATCGATATCTGACAAAGATTGATGACATACGCTTTTTTAAGTATTGAGCACGCACATCTAATAATTATGTGTACAATACATATTGACAACATAAAGAGAGATAGAGTGAGAGACAGACAGAGAGAGGTAGAGAGTAAGATAAAAAAAAATAAAGAGAGAGAGAAAGATAACCTGAGCTTGCGCCGAGTGTTGATTTACGGACGAGTATTCTCTGTTTGCGACAGTCTCCGCAGCTGTAGTATACAATACATGCTGCTGCTCGCGAGAAACAGACTCTCCCAACTTTGTCGGCTGCGAATGTAAAAACTTTCAATCTTCCGAGCCTAAAAGCGACCGAATTTGATGCGCAACTCTACATACACTCCTCAATAAAATACAACAAAACAAGAAATAAAATATTAATATTTTATCGTATGCTTCTTCCCACAGACTCGTTGTTTCCTTGCAGTAGTTGTTTCGTTTCCGAATTTGGAAGAGTCTTTGAATCTCAATATTGTGGTTAAAAACGAACGACTCTAGATTTAATTCTTGGAAATTTTCTGTTTTGCACACTCGCTCGGCATTCGGCTATCTTTTCGGCAAGAGCTATTCGCAGATGATTTAGAACAAAAAGCTAGCAGAAGCTGTGACCTCCACTAGGACAGTGGCTTGTACAGACCCTGCTGGCATCGTTCGCAATAGAGCTGCAGTACCGGACAGAAATAATGCATATTTCGTTTTTTCACTATAATTTTTTTCGGAGTAGAAGAATCAGGCTGAATTTCTCAGAAGATTTTTAGTGCGGAATCTTACCAAACGACATGTTTTTTATGCAATTCACAAATCGCAATCAAGAGATACAAACAATTTTCGAAATTTGAACTTTCCCAGTTTTTTGGTAATTAGTAGTTCACTTTTTTTTATACGCGTTATAGATCTTTGGTTAAAACGATGTGTCAACATCGTAGGAGTAGCAGTGGTAAAGAAAAATTTCGTGAAGCAATCGTAGCTGGCTATAAAGAAGGCAGGAAGCAGGTCGAACTCGCCAAGCAGTTCGGAATCGCTCAAAGCTCCATATCTCGGATCATCAAAAGTTTTAACGAACGGGTTAGTAATATTTGTATCTGTGAAACATCGAAAAATACTTAAAAACTAAAGGGAAGAAAGATTGTGAAAAAAAATTCCGTAGACCCTGCGGAACCTCAAAGAAAATGGACTGCAACATCTTGCGCGCGTCACGCGAGAATCCAAAACGCAATTCTACTACTGACACAAAATTGATAATTTCTTCTCCATATGAGCCTGACCCTTCAACGCGGACCATCAAACATCGCTTACAAGATGCTGGACTGCATGTCCGGCGACCAACAAAGAAGCCCCTAATAAGTATGAAGAACTGCGAAATCCGAGTGGAGTGGGCAAAGCTTCACCTCTACTGGAGAAGTGAGGAGTGGGCTAAAATCGTCTGGGGTGATGAATATATTTGGAAGTGATGGTTTGAGATGGCTGGCAGCCGCTTTCAGCCCCAGTACCAACTGCCCCTAATGGAACATGGCGGTAGGTGAAACAATGTTTTAACTGCAAAAAAGGAACCCGCTATGATTTTTCGGAGAGAACTGACATTGTTCACGTCGACAGCTGATTGAGTGTTCGATTTCATTAAGGATGACCAAGCTGTCAAGCCCGTGCTGCTTAAAGACAAAGCCCTTCTTCTTCACCATACATATATATTTAAATTTTTTTTACACAGAGTTAGGCAGATTTATTGCTATTTGTTTATTAACGGATTTTTCTTATAACAGAGAAGCTTCGCGTTTCAAATCAACACGTTTTTTCCCACGTTTTCCCTCAAAAATAGATCCAGTTAAAATTAAATTTGAAACGGGCTCTTCGTTTTGGCAACACGGAATCGTAATATATTTAAAGATCGTCCCAAGCTCTTTTCAGAGACTATTTCTGCGCATCTACACTGTGGTGTACTTTAGCACAGAAATTTGCCTGGATTTATCCCCAGTTGGAGTAGTCGAGGGGTTTAGGTCCAGAGAGCTTTTAGGTCGCCCTTATACCCGCGGCTGAACACAAAACAAGTCCATCAAAACTTGAGAGAATTTTGATGAAATGCTGTTTTTCAGAGAGATCCACCAAATTTTCTGGGTGATCGGGCGAGCGACCGAGAGAAATTTTACAAGTTTGGTGAGTTATGGGTGCCTCGGGCGAGCGACCGAGAGAAATTTTACAAGTTTGGTGAGTTATGGGTGCCTCGGGCGAGCGACCGAGAGAAATTTTACAAGTTTGGTGAGTTATGGGTGCCTCGGGCGAGCGACCGAGAGAAATTTTACAAGTTTGGTGAGTTATGGGTGCCTCGGGCGAGCGACCGAGAGAAATTTTACAAGTTTGGTGAGTTATGTTTAAAGGCCTTTTTGTCAAACTGTAGCGCACATTAGGTGGAACATTAAATTTAATAAATCTGCCAAACCCTATACACATTTTACACCCCTTATTTTTTTCTTAATTGAATCATGTAAGGTATTTTTGCATGGTTCAGAAGGAAGCAATTGAACGCCCAAACGAACAGAAAAGAGTTGAGTGAGCTAGAAACTTCTGCTTTCTCATTGAGACTGAGGCTTCTCAGACAAGGAAAATGTGTCTTTTCCCATGATTGTTAAAAAACTGATTAAAAACCTATTCTCGTCATTCAATAAATTCGTATTGCTTATGAATCACTGCTTTGTTTATAAACTATGTACATATACGAACACAATCGCCGTTTAGAGGGAAAACACAATCGCATATAGAAAGCCAAACATGACGTTTGAATGCATCCACGCACAGCTTCTTTTTCAATCAAAACCGAAAAACGAAAATTTAGCACGGCTTTCAAGTAAAACTTTGGAACAAAAGGTAAAAGTGAGGATGAGGACCACCTCAGTTTCGGCGCTTCACAAGCGTCTTCTACTGCTTAATTTGTCATTACAACTCTATCGAATTTTTGTCGCGAAATCCTCTTCAAAAACTTATATATTTACGATTGAGAGAGATTATCAAGAGAAAAGGAGAAATATTTAATTAGATGAATGTTTTCAGCAAGAGTCACGGTTTTCTGAGTCTTTTCTGACAGGAACAGCTCGTCTCCTCGCCCGGAAATTTCCTAGAGGCTAACTACAATAAGGGGTCATTACTAAATCACGCCCCCCCACGCCATTCACGCCCGTTTATTACTAATCCACGCCACTGCGCGGGAAAGAGAGAAAGAGTGTTTGACGCACTATTATGTATATTTTTTTGATACGGTATTGTTAGCATAAGCCGTACGGCCTCGTTAGCGTCAACTTTTGTCTAAGCCTAAGCAGAAAACATAAGAAACTAAATAAAGCGCAAGGGGCGAAGTTAAGAATTTTACAGCGCAGTGGCGTGGATTAGTAATGAACGGGTGTGAAGGGCGTGTTTTATTAATAGCCCAATATGGAAATCCACAAAACTTCTCTACCCCGGCTCTTCACTCTCCCAACTATCAGCATGCATCAACTCAGTCTCAAGAATTTAGCAGAACTTGAGTATTGAGGCATTACCGTCTTTATTATATAACATATTCGCGTATATATAACATATTCGCGTATATATAACTTATTCGCGTATATATAACATATTCGCGTATATGTCTATAACCTAAATATGAAGCAAATCATTTACATAGTATATACAAACATGAATTTCGCGATCTAAGATCCCAAACCTACATTGGATTGTTTTTCTTCAATACTTCCGATTTTAAAAGCTCGTAAAAAAGCCAAAATCTATGTGTGAATGTGGTAACTTTACCGTCCCTTCCCCTCTCGGCCTTTTTAACGTTCAATAACCTGCAACTGACCTTTCTTCTTTTTCTATAGCTTGTGCTTGAGGAATCAAAGTTGATGCAGGTCTCTCCTGCAACTCAGCGGATCATTTACGGAGAGATATGAGGTCTCAACATATTATTCATACAATGTATAAATTGAGTCTCACCATATCATACAGTAAGAAAATTAAGTCTCGTGATAGAAGTAGAACGAAAAATCGTGTTTTAACAATTAAGTGGAACGATAAAATGAATCTCATCAGTGAAAAAAGTAAATTGGGCCTCATCATTAATCACTGAAGTCTGTTTTTGTTGTTGTTGACAATTTCAGATTACCTATGATGGATGAAATGACAAATTAGTTTTATATGAGTGAGACAGATATTGAATACAAATCGAAATGAAATTCACCCTTTCATCATATTAAAAGCGTCGTGATTTTCATTAAGATAAAAAAAACCAACAAACCGTTCTAAATTGTCCTTTTTCATCGAATGAACCCGCCGTAGGACCCTCGTATGATTCTCTCAATAGACATTTATTTAGATATCCGAGTTTTTATTTGAAAATCAATGCGCGTTCAACCATTTGAATGGGTAGAAACATGAAGATAAGCATAAACCGTCCTTCAGAATTTCTGAAACTGACTTCAGCTCCGCTATACAACCAGAGAACATTGATTGATCCTAAAACCCTCTTTTACCTTGTCTCGACTTGCTCGGAAGCTCCTCTCTCTTCTTCTCCCATCCATTCTGGGAGCAACCTGCCTCCAGCCGTAGCACCAGCCTCCCCCCTCCCTCCCCACGCGACCGTCTTGCCGCTCCCTGATGTCTGCGTCAAACAAAAACTCTCTCTCTATTACCATTCCAGGGTTTTTTAAAGCCGTATACTTTTATCCGAAACACGTAAAGAAAAAAACTTCCCATATTTATAAGACACTCACGTATTCGTGAAATTTGAAATTACATTATACTTGTCCATGTTTCTGAATACCTAACTTGAAATTCTAGAAAAAAACACAATAAAAATTGCCAATACGAGCAAGGGTTAGAATATTGGAAATTTCAACGGAAGAAGGGAAACACAGATACGAGCAAATGGGACAGTGAATAATAGAGCAAGCGAGCGAAATTAGAAAGGTATGCGAGGCAGGGGGGTGGGGATGGCGAAGGGGCTCACTAAATGTATGACCCTCTGATATTCGTGCCCATTTTCCTCACTCTTCGCTCGCCCGCATCATTGCCTCAACTACACAACTAAAACACTTTCAAAAATTGAGGACCTTATTATGTGCGTAAATATCGATTTCGAAGCGCACAAATTGCATTCATTTCGTCTAGCAGGGTGCTCAAGGGGGAGTTAACCTGCCATCCGTTCACGGCACCTCCCCCTGTCCCGAGGCCACCATTCGATGAGATGTCCGCGTCGTCACTTGTGCTGCGGAGTCTTTGCCGTGGTCGGTCTGCATTCATTCAATTCAACCCAAATGTAAACCTGAGTCGAATCTTATATAATAACCTAATAACCGGCTACGGCGGTGATCAGCGAGTAGAGTGAAAACATTATAATCTGATAATTCGGTTGGAAAGAGTTACCATCGAAAACGTGAGTTGAAAGCACAACGCCACCGTTTTTGCGACTTCCAACGCCTCATCAGAACTGATTTTGAAGAACGAAAAATTCTCGGATTCACATGCGTTCTAGTTTGCTTCGATGTTTTCGGGTAAAATAGACAATGTTTAACCTTTGGGATCTTTTGGATCGTAAAGACCTTGTGCTCGAGAGTTGAATGTTCCCCCTGCTGTAGACGCGCCGCGACCGATTGCTGGCGCTCCACGACGCGCCACTCAAACACACAAAATGAACTTTTACAGCAACTTAAAGTACTTATTCATGCGTTAACGATGATTTCTGACGGCAAATCGACAAAAAATGGAAGACGGCCGCCCAAAGGGCCTAGTTTGTGATAACGATAAGTTGAGCAAATGGGGAAACATTAGAAAGAACGGTATAAATAAGAAGATATTGAGAGAAAACACGGCTGATTACATTCAAGTGGTGCGAGTGCGGTAAACTGAGACCTTAGCTAGATCTTCAACTAACATTCTTAAGAAATCACCAACACGAAGACCCAGAAAACCACTCTATGCACCTGTTCTCTCGGTATTTTTCTTCCGTGAAGTACCAGCAAATGCCAGTTCCTCTTTGGTTCAGTTTTTTCTTCAATTTTAAAGCTGGAATCGAATTCAACCCAGGCTTGAAACCCTTCGATGGTGCTACAGCCCACGAGTTCACAACATCGCAAAGGACAGGTTCATCCTCATCGGTATCGATGCATTCTCAGGTAGCCGATATAGGGATTTCTCGATGCACAAGTGCATTAGAGATAGCGGGCTTGCTCGTTGTGGACCGAATTTGGATAGTATGGTTCGTCAAAGGAGATTGACGCCGGACTGTCCTTGGCATTCTACCGGATAAAACATAAGCCGATACGCCCCCTAAACTTTGTAATAGTGAGTCTAGGCGCCAGTTAAAAAAAACCTCTTGCCTTTCTCCGGTTGACGAATGGATCTCGCGAAGAGGATTTCCGACTGCGGTGCGAGTTGGAAAAGATAAAAATTTCCTCCGGATCCTACAGGATCTTCATCAAGCTTTGCTAAAGGACTCCTCTCGACAGGAACCGTGGGTAAACAACAACCACAGCAAACGACTCCAAAACTTTACTCCAAAGCATCGCAAGGGACCGCTTAACCTTATCCGGTTGTTGTTGTTATTGTCACGCTATACATCGTCCGTTGTCGGGAGACCCAGGAACTCCGCGGCCTCGATGGGTTTGTGCCAAAGGACGGAAACATCGAGGAATGTTGGAGACACTGAACAATGGAACAGATGACATGTGTCGTGGCCAGGAGTTCCGTAGTCTAGGCACATGTCTAGGGTATTGGGGTCCAGGCGACTCCGATAGGACATCAGAAGGTGACAGTGGCCTGATCTGAGCTGACATAGGGTGCGGCGAGTGGATTGGGGTAGAGAAACTTCGTCCTTCGACATTCTTGGTGGGCGGTCGTTAATGTTCTTGTTGAGGGGGGCACTGCTGATGGTTCGTGCGACGTGAGCTGTACGTATCGATGTCAGCAGGGACCTCTTCTGGCAGAGCGAATGGGATCTTCATGAGGTGCGGATGAAGTAAGCGAGGAGAGGGAGACCTGCACGGATCTTGCGTCTTCCCTTGCGTTGAGAAAAGATGGTGTGGTTGGGGTGAAATGAATCGCATAGAACTGAGGCGAGGAATTGGCATGATAGCAGCCTCTGGTGGTCTTCCACACGGAGTAGTTCCGTCTAGGTATGCAGGTGGTGGATGAAGGAGGAGCGGGTCACGCACGTGACAATACAGATGGCCGTGTTCTGGACTGTCTGAAGCTTTCCCAGGCTGCAATTCGAAGCCGTGGGAGTCCAAACTGGAGCGGCGTAAGAGGTGATAGAGCGGACCGTGGTCTTGTAGTTAAGAATGAGGGTCTCTTTGCTCTGGCCAAAAGTGGTTCCCGCAAAAGCCTCGAGGGCATTGACACGGGATGCGACCTTCTTCTTGGTTGCGGCGGCGTGGAGGTGGAAGCGCAGTGTTTGGTCTTCGGTGACACCGAGGATCTTAACCGATTGGACCGTCATGATGAGGTCGGATCCCCACTTGATGTCCGGAATGGCCTTGAATTCAGCGGGATCATTAGTCAAGATTATGGAATTGGATTTGGCTGAGTACACGGGAATTCGCTTCTCGTCTAGTGCCGTCTTCAATTGTACAAGGTACTCGTTCACTAATAGAGCCGCTGCATGCATCAACCTATCCGGTATTGAGCGAGTCCTCGGCTGGAGAATAGAAGGAAGTCTCCATGCACGTGTGAAACGAAGGTAACGGGCTTGCCTGTCGTAAATCGAAAATTGGTAGTATAGCTCGTCAAAAGATGGTGATTTTCGCCAACAGAGTTGCCTAAGTCGAAAGGACGAAAATCCTGGACGCAAAGGACTCGAAACTACACCTATCCCAAGTGGTTCATCTCCCGCCAAGGGACACTCGAAACAGCTCTCCCCTCCAACTGTCCTTTCAGGGCTTTCCAGCAACCCTGATCCTCATTCTTCTCTAAATTGCTGGAATAGAAAGCAACCCGGGTCCTGAATCCGGGAAAAAGAAAGCAACCCCCGGCGTGCAATGTTTGTGCTAAAAGTGCCTCTAACAATATGTAGTGTTCCCCGTCAGAAGTGTCAAAAATGGACACTCTGGTCTCCCCTCATTCAACGCTTAGAACCCATCCTGGAGATGTCATAGCTGCGTCCCTAAAAGCCGACAAATCAATATCGAAACGCTCAGAATAATCCATAGAATGATCTTCCCCACATAACAGAAGAAGTGGAATTGGAGAACTGGCAGCATGGTTTCAGAAAAGGACGTTCAACAATGACAGCTTTGATGAACGGGTCACCTAACTGATGGATTCAACCAAAAGCTCCTTCCAGAATGTACAGTGATGGTAGCGCTCGACCTTACTTCGCCCTAAGATCTTGTCAACATATCTCGCTGAAACCTCCATTCCTAGAGGCCTCGTCAGGTGGCTCTCAAGTTATCTTCGTGGGAGAACCAATCGTGTAGACTTCAGAAACAACCTTAGCCACCTGTAAACCTGTCACGCGGGAGTTCCTCAGAGATGAGTACTCAGCACTTCCCTATTCAAAATATACTTGAATGGACTGCCAAACCACCCAATACGATTAAGCTGGTCGGGTATGCGGATGAGCTAACAATACTGGTCTCTCACCAGGACTGGAGAGTTGGAGCTTCACGACTGAACGTTTACCTCCAAGCCCTTGTCAGCCACCTTGGAGAACTAACGATGGGCATTTAAGCAACTAAATCAAGTGTAACGCTGTTTACCACCAACAGGGAGGAATAGCGAGAAGTACCTGAAGTTGTGGTCAACGGTAATCCACTTCCCTCAGCCAGAACCCCAAAATCCTTGGTGTCACATTGGACCAGATGGGAACTTATAGTCAACATGCAGAGGACTGAAGGCAAGAGCGAACAAATTATTGAAAGTCCTCCGAGAAATCGCAGGAAGTAGGTGGGGACAGAAGACCAAAACAATGCTTAACACTTACGAAGAAACTAAGAGAGCAGTCTTAACTCACGCGGCACCAATCTACTAGCCCCAACTTGCTGAATCACATTGGAGTTCCCTGCAAGCAGCGCAGAACAAAGCCCTTAGAGTCTCGACTGGAAACCTTGCTATCGCGGATAAACAACACCTTGCATATGAAAGCAAACTTCTTCCAATCAAAGAACAGAACCTCATGCTCAGCAAACAATGCACCGCCAAGGCCAGGCTTCAGCCCAACCATCCATCTCACCGCATCTGCACTGAAGTTAAACTTCCCAGGGAGATCAGGAAGCACGCCAAAGATATGGACATATCATTAAGTGACTCGGATTACAAAGTGCCCCTCAGAAAAATACACACGGACACTGTTAGAAATATTCTGATAATCCACCTTTACAAAGCGCAGCATGACAGTCCCAGGACTGCAAAAGACATCAACAACATTCTCCGGAAGCATCTCGCTCAGAAGAATCTACCTTGGATGCAAGCTGCATAGTGGCCACAACAACTCAAACCCAGGCACCAATACATATGTACATGATCGTGCACAGTCTGTTCCCTTAGCGCTTTGTTGGATTATATCCAGTGCAACAAATGCAAGAGGGGGGTCTACCTTTTTGTACTAAGCTTATGAAGATCTACAGGGTGCGAAGAAAGTTCATGTGGAAAAATTTGCCACTCTGTTTTTTTTTTTACTTTGTAGTAGCTGTCGTGTAATTTTTTGCTCGTATCTTATTCAAAACGTTGCAAACACATCCTGAAAATGATAACATTGCCGCATTCCAGTAATCATCTGTGATATGGACTGAAACTACATTCTGCGCTTGTGCCAGTCCGTGCACGCTCAAAAGCACATCACCAGAATCACTGAAATTTTCCGCAGAACCATTGCAAATTCGATACGTCGATTTCGTGAGACTGGTACAACAGATGACCGTCCCCGTCCCAGGCACGAAAGAACAGTAACCGCAACCATTTACGTCAACGTCAAAAGCATTGAAGATCCTTTATGAACCTAAGCGCAGTCTCAAAAAAGTTGCTAAGACCAGATGAAGGTGACCCGTCTTCGGAGATGTCGTGAACTGATTGAGCTGCTCAAGCCGGCGGAAACGTTGAATATTTTCTTCACCATTGAGAAGTTGTTCAATATTGATCAGTCTTACCTTCAACCACCAGAACGAAAGGATTTGGTCCGAATCAGGTTGAAGAGGCTAACTAAAGTGGCAGCCAAGTCTCGAGAAAGGACCATCCCACTTTTCATGGTCTGAACCGTGGTGACCACGACCGGCAAGACGAGCAGGGAGTAAAAGTGGAAGCCCATAACTGCATGAACGACATTCTCGTGAAGGAAGTGTTTCCTTGGAACCAGTCTCACTTCGCATGACGCAATTGGACGTTTCAGCAGGACTCTGCGCCCGCTTACAAAGCTGAAGTGGTGCAAGACCAATTTCCCCTCCATGATAACCTCCGCCGAATGGCCTCCTTACTCGCTCAATTTGAAACCCCTGGACTTCTCTGTATGGTCGGTCCTTGAGAGCAAGGCCTGTGCTTTCCCCACAAGAATTTGGAAAGTCTGAAACGCGCCCTCTATAAGGCGTGGGATGATCCACACGTCGCTTACCTGTCCATCACGTTGGGTGAATTCCACAAGGGACTCCGCGCCTGAGTAGACGAAAAGGAAGAATCTTCGAGATTTGACAGTGTAGTTGTATTATAAACTTAGATGAACATTTTGTTTGATTTGCTCCATCCGTCAAGTTTTTATCAAAAAAATACTTTCCACCCGGAATTTCTTCGCACATGTGTAAGTGAATGAAGACGCCGATGAAGATTCGAGAACTGTGAGAAGAATTAGAAAACAAAGTCCTCTAAACGATAGCGAACTTGCAAATACCACAATGAAACGCTAACTGTTCAAGCGCTAGTAAAACTGAAATACCTACTTTATAAACGTACATATTTCCTTCATCTAGGAAACTCAGATTTGCTGTTACCCTAGCTTTATTCTTCTTCTGGTCAAGTCTACTTGAACATTTCTTGTGGCATTACTGTCATAGTGAAATTTAAAAAGCACCAAGAAGCATCGCGCGCTCTGTAAAGCAGTGCTAACTGGTGTCAGTGAGAGTGCATTATGTATCTCCTTTCGCAAGGATAAGCTTTTCAAATCACGGCGTAAAAATAAACAAATCAAAGATGTTACATGGAACTAATCGCAAATAAAACTTCCTCAAGATGGTCTTCTTCATCGTTTTAAACCATTTTTGAGTACGGCGATGAGAGATGTCTTAAGGTGAATGAAAAAAAAACAACATAATATTATAATTATATGAGCACTTAATTTTTTCAACACACCTACCGCATCTTCTTCAAGCTTCTACATGTAGCCAGCTCAAGGCAGAGTAAATGCTCTACTTTAGTGAGATATAAACCTAAGCTGTTAGAACCAGTGGCTTCTCTCTGAGTAAATACCAGTGTGTAGAAAACAGATAGTGAGATGCGCGCAAGCGCTTTCAAAATCTTTCAATCCTCATTGTTTGCGTGCTGTTGTTATTGCTTGCGCATGCGACCTGCTTTTGCACTGATGGCAAAGGAGGAGCTACTTTTACGTGTGGCCTTCATGGGATTCTCATTGATACTTAAAATTAATTGTTTGTATTGTTTGTACAATCAAAATATCCTGCCGTATACAGATAAAATAGCCTACTTTCAATCAATTGTTACACCAGTTAGCCAAGGACCTCTTCCGGATTATAAATCCGCTCGCTCTCTCCATTTTAACACCATCATAACTGCTTACGATGTTAACAAGTTAATTCTTCGCATGAAACCCAAGGTGAATACTTCACCTGATAACATTCCCAATGTTTTCATTAAAACTGCAATTGTTCCCTTTCTTCGCCTCTTTCCATTATTTTCTCCAACTGTGCTACCCTAGGATACTACCCGCTCCAGTGGAAGAAGGGCATAATTAGGCCAATTCTTAAGAAGGGCAGTTCTTCCGATGTGAATAACTATAGACCAATTACTCTTGTATGCTCGTTTGCCAAGTTACTTGATAAGCTAATGCATGACGTTATCTATACTCATTTAGAATCTGAGAATCTCCTTCACTCCTGTCAGTCAGGATTCAGAAAGAAGAGATCCACAGTCACGTCCTTGGTTCAATCTCACTCTCTTTATCTCTCATATATAGCAAAGAAGACTAAATTTGATGTTTGTCTAATTGACCTATCCAAAGCCTTTGACAGTGTCAATCATAGATTCCTACTCCAAAAGATTAAATGCATTGGAATAAATTCTTCTATGCTCGCACTCATCAAATCATTTCTTTCCGATCGCACCTCTAAAGTGCTTGTAGACGATTCATTTTCTGAGAGTATGTTATACTCAACTGGTGTGCCTCAAGGAAGTAGTCTTGGTCCTCTGTTGTTCGATGTATTCATAAATGACATCATAGAGATTATTCCCCAAGGTGTAGACTGCTTTCTTTATGCCGATGACATCAAG
The DNA here is from genome assembly GCA_964056735.1 of Allodiplogaster pararmata. Lineage (NCBI taxonomy): Eukaryota > Metazoa > Nematoda > Chromadorea > Rhabditida > Diplogasteridae > Allodiplogaster > Allodiplogaster pararmata. The sequence goes on along the minus strand of OZ057404.1, from coordinate 38,355,549 downwards.
TTGTTCTCAGAGAATCCTTCACTCATGCAAACAACCCTAAATGACATATCTATGTATGCCTTCACTTGGTCACTTACGATTTCTACTCCCAAGTGTTTCGTGGTTCATTGCGGTCCTTCCAATTGCAATTTCCCCTATGTTATCAATGGAATAGCGTTGCCCTCACAAGAAACAGTCAGAGATCTAGGTATTACATTTGACAGATCGTTATCCTTCTCGAAACACATTGATTATACGATCAAGAAATCTGTTAATCTCATTAATCTGATTATGCGTGCTTTCAAGACTTCCTCGCTCACTGTACTACTTAGAGCCTACAAGTCTTATATACTGCCACTACTTGAATACGGTACTGAGCTTTGGTCTTCATGTGACATCGGTCGAATCAATAAGCTCGAACGAGTTCAGAGAACATTTACCCGTCGCATATTATATAGATCTTGTCAACCAAAATCAGATTACCCAACTAGCCTTAGATTACTCTCTCTTGACACTCTTGAATACAGAAGAGCCATAGCAGATCTTTGTTTTATACACAAATGTATCCATGGACACTTTGATATGGACCATTCCTCGCTTTTCTCCGTTCATCCAAGTCCCTATAGCAACAGAGTTTCTCATTCCCTCAGAATAGTTCTTCCTTTCAAGCTATCTAAACACAACAATACCTGCGCATCACGAGTTATTGATGGATGGAATAGCCTGAACGAAGACATTGTTAGAATCAGATCAGCTCATGCCTTTAAAAACTCTTTGCTTCAACTTCCTTGTGATATCATTGTCCCTAGAACACGAATTGAGCTTTGATTATGACAATATCACGTTACCCATCGTATGTACATTTTAGTTAACTACCTCCATATGATCAGATCGCTTTGAATTCGCTGTAATCTTCTGTGAACTCCTCAAATATTTGTTTTAAACACTGAAATTACTTTGTATCAGTCATCCGTTGTCACACTCTTAAATATACAATGTGTTCAACCTGAATAAAGAATTGAATTACTCGTGAGACTTCCTATACGATCAAGTTTTGATCTTTGTAAATCGTTTAAGCAACCATGGGCTGAGACTATGAACAAAAGAAATTTATGGTCTCAACCCATTGTTGTTAAACAATTTACAAAGATCTTCTCTCTGCCATCCAGAAGTGGGAAAAAAACGTAAACTTTTCTTTCGATTTTAAAAACCAAACAAAAAGTTTTTTCGAACCTTTTTTTCGATTTTAAAACCCCAAAAAAAAGAAAAAGTTTGTTTTATCTAAATGAAAATTTCTTCTCATTTTCCAAGATTACCGGATTTCGGTTCGATCGGGTCAATTAATTATCAGCACGCAAGCGCTGAAACTCTGTTTGTAAAAAGCACTGAAACATGTGCCAGGCAGGCAACACCAAAACCACCGCAAAAACTATTTTTGGCCTTTTTTCTTGTTTTTTTGGTCTGTTCTCGAAAAAAAAGAAGAAAAAACTTTTGTTGGACCTTTTTTTCGAAATTCCGAAAATAAAGTTTTTTCGACATTTTTGTTTTTTTTTTCGAATTTTCGAAAAAAAAACAAGGCCTATAGTGTGTGATGTGTGAGGCTTTGCATCCTCTGCGAATTATATGCTTTATCGCATTCCTAATTCGTTTTGATCAATTCCTGAGGTGCAGGTTTCCCTTTCTACATTATTGTCCTTACTGGTTCGCTCGGCTATATTAGCCATAACTTTGTGCTACCTCTGAGGTTCTTACTGGTCACTTGCTTCTAATTGAACGTTGAAGAAAACAAGTTCAAGGAACATTGAACATGAGAAAAGGGCGCACTGAAAAGATATGAGACAAATGTGTATTTTTCGTACCAATTAATGCGGCCAAAAGGAATGCATTGTATAGATAACACATTGAGTGCATCTCAAGAAAAGCTACATATTTCCTTCATTTATGCAGTTCAGGCGTTAAATGAAGCGGGTATAAGGCATTTTTGTACGCACCGACCGAGTTGGAAAAGGGTGGGAAAAGAAAAAAGTGTAAAAAGGAGGAAAAGTTAAGTAGAACCGAAACAGAAGATAATGTAGATCACTCTCGGTGCGAACATGTATGCGCCAACGAAGCTGGTCCGGTAACTATTCAACCCCTGGTGCAGTTGAAGGACGTGATACATAAAAAAAAACGCGAAAGAACAAAAAGGTTCTTTTGAAAGTTCTGACAATAAGGAAAGGACTGCGCAGACGAAACTGGAAAGAAACTCTCAATGCAAGATGGTGTTGGATTGACACGTGAGATGATGTTACATGGAATACGGGGCCAATTACGAAGTCGTATCTTATCGATTTGTAGTGAACTTTGATTTCAGGGGAAAATTCTTTGATGTCATAAAGTTCATTTGAATTCTTCTCTAGAGAACAGAAAGGTGAGTGTGTATAAAAAGAGTACCTCTCTCACTTCCTCTCATGAAAGGACTTCCTCCACCCGCGGTTCCTCCTCGACCTGGAAATATCTTCTTTTTTTTCTCCAATGCTGCATCATTCGTCGAAATTTTCTCATCTTATACTATTATTGCTCTTAGTTTCAAGCTTTGACACGTCTTTAGTAATGGACAACTGAATCATTCCGACACCGATAAACATGATATTATAAAATTATCTAATTTTTGTGATCATATTTCCAAAATACACCCATTTGGAACGACACATAATATCCCTGACTCCATCTCGCAAATTTTTATTAGTAATTCTCACCACCCCCCTTCCCATTGTTTCCAACCTCCAACCGTCAAAAATTGTACCATCTTTTTCCAAAGCCTAAGCAATATCTCAATAACAGAATATACTTGCGGAGAAAGTTCAAATCGACTAAGAATTTGAAAAATAGAACAATTTATTCCACGGAAGTATAAAACAACCCAGTATAACGTGATTCAGCATCCTAAAACAACCGGTTCGAACTGATGGAGCTTTAAATTATAGATAAAGTTCTCAGTTCATTTACTCCCTTTCGGGGGGGGGGGAGTGAATCACAATTTAAACCGATGAATTTTTACTGTGCATGGAATATATATATATATATATATATATATATATATATATATATATATATATATATATATATATATATATATATATATATATAATCTTCCTCGCGCTTGTTGCCGCCACACGGCAGGGTACGCGCTCCCCTGAGATGCAGGACAGACCTATCCTGGTAGAACCAGTGGCTGCCTGCTAGATCACTGCTAGTGTGATTAGCAGCAGTGGGAAGAGTCCGATTCGTGCATGAGCACTACCAACATTTCTTGACCCCCTGGTTTGGGTGGATCTGTCCGGGGTGGGAGTCGAACTCGGGAATCTTCGCACAATAGTCGACCACACTACCATTATGTGCATGAAATAAAGAAATGAAATGAATCAATAATACAAACACGGAGCCTCCTGACTATGTCAAAAAATACATGATTGCATTCGAGGTGAGAGAAAGTGGTGGAGTGTTTTGAATAATAAGAAGCAAACGATCGATGACGAGCAGAAAATGGAGAAATATTGTACAATATAAAAGCTGAAGCCTTTTGATACTGACTCGCTTCTCTAGTTATCAGGCTCCTCCCCTTTTGATACTGACTCGCTTCTCTAGTTATCAGGCTCCTCCCCTTTTGATACTGACTTGCTTCTCTAGTTATCAGGCTCCTCCCCTTTTGATACTGACTCGCTTCTCTAGTTATCAGGCTCCTCCCCTTTTCGGTCATTTCACTTTTTTCACAGCGTGGTTTGTATTTTACATACAAATTTTATCATCTTTGTGCTAATCATTTTTGACACGAGCATCTGCCACTCATGTACGCCCAATCCTCGAATACGCCACCGTAGTACCCTAAAAGCGATAGGCCTTGTGAAAGAAATTGAAAAAGTTCAAAGGAGTTTAACCATAAGAATCCTAGCTAGGAACGGACTTCCTTGGTTGGATTACTCTGAAAGACTAGAAATGCTTATTCTAGAGTCACGTGAAGATCGTCGTGTTGTTGCTGACCTAGTATTTATTCATAAAAGAGTACCTTAGTATTCTAAATTTGATTTTTCCAGACTATTAATTGATAAACCACTTCTTAAGAATTTTAGAAATGCTCACAAGTTGAGAATCGCATTGCCTTTCGCTATAAACAGCTCTCGATTCTCTACATGTGCATCAAGAATTATCTCTATGTGGAACTCCCTATCTTATGAAATAGAATGCATTCATTCTGTTGAGATGTTTCTCACGAAACTGAAAGAACTTCCTAAAAATACTATTTTACCTAACCCTATTGTTTCTGACTAAACGCTTCAATACACTGCCACTGTATTACCTCACCCTCGTTTTTCATTTCTTAATTTTTATTTTATCATATATAAAAATCCATATTAGATTGTTTTTATATTTCGATTCCACGTTAAACATATGTACATGGAAATAAAGAATGAAATCCTTTCCCGAGTTTAACCTCATTTGAGAAGAATAACTGAATTGATAGAGACTTTTATCGCCACTGATCACTGCTAGAGTGCGGCCCGAGAAGTTACTAAGAAGAGTAAAAGAAAGGTGAGAAGAAGAGCTCTCACCCGCATACCCACACTGCGGGTGAAAAAATCTATGCGCTCTCCAAAAACACCGGAAAACCTTCATATCTATGCGCTCGGGAGTTTTTTTTTTCGATTCTCAACCCAGGGAAATTTATAACTCATTGCGAAAAACACTTCGAACCTTTGGAAATTGTGAAAATCTATGCGCTCGAAAAAATATTGTGCGGGTGGTAAGAAACGCCCTGGTGTGGGTGCATCTGGGCTAGGTGGATACCATTGCACAATATTCACGTTGACAAAACCGCGAATACAACAGCTTGTACAAAGAAGGATGATAAATCTCTGACTCCATGGTTTGGGTGTTTGCCAAGGATTGGGATTAGGAGCTGGGGCGGAAATGGGCGGATTGCTGCCTGCACCTGCACCTCCTGCTGATAGCATCTCAACATGGGATAATACTTTGCTTGTTCGCTGTCCTGCCTTTCAACCTTTGGCTCGCCCTTCTCTTTACTCTAACTCAGGGGTTGTAAGACCTTCTGTCAGCGGGCCTCTGTTTTTACGAATCATCAGGGGGACCCTTATGTGGAAATAGTTTTCCGCCTTTGGCGGACGTCTGTATCTTTTTTGCACAATAAAAAAATCCTGCTCTCACACTTCTTCAGCACATATTCTCAAGTTTCAGTTCTCAGCAACCGATAACTACTTTCCCTGCAAATTCTCCCAGCGGGCAGTGTGATGGATGACTAAGAAAGACTGCCACAAAAGAAACATATTCAAAGCGCAACCTTGGCCCTCTCAGCTGGCGGGAGCTGAGCGATTGCCTTTGAGGAGTTGATGTTCGTTTGCAGGATGTGCTACAAATAGAAAAATATCAGGGAATTCACATCGAAGAAAGAATCCTCTCGAAACACACTGGCAAGAGTGGCCATTCGTGACTCTACAGCCTTGAGAGCCTGTCACGGATGGAGCGGGATCATCCAGTCCAGAATCGAGCGCGACCTCAGGTGGCGGATAAAGGGACGCCTCCCTACGAAGAATTCGTGCTGGGAGGTAGCGGGAGAAATCCCGCCGCGGACCAAAACTGGGTAGTATAGCTCGTCAAAGGAGGGCGATGCCGGACCGGCCTGGGCATGCCACCGGACAAAACATCAGCCGATACTCCGCTATACTTTTCAATGGCGAGTCGAGGTGCCAGTAAAATAACCTCTTGTCCTTCTCCGGTTAACGAATGGGTCTCGCCAAGAGGATCGCCGACTGCGGTACGAGTGTAGACGGAGAAAATCTCTCCGGCTCGAAACACACTGGCAACAGTGGCCATTCGTGACTCTACAGCCTTAAGAGCCTGTCACGGTTGGAGCCGGATCATCCAGTCCAGAATCGAGCACGACCTCAGGTGGCGGATAGAGGGACGCCTCCCTACGAAGAATTCGTGCTGGGAGGTAGCGGGAGAAATCCCGCCGCGGACCAAAACTGGGTAGTATAGCTCGTCAATGGAGGGCGATGCCGGACCGGCCTGGGCATGCCACCGGACAAAACATCAGCCAATACTCCGCTATACTTTCAATGGCGAGTCGAGGCGCCAGTGAAATAACCTCTTGCCCTTCTCCGGTTAACGAATGGGTCTCGCCAAGAGGATCGCCGACTGCGGTGCGAGTGTAGACGGAGAAAATCTCTCCGGACTCAAAAGGATCCTCACCAACCTATCCCAAAAGGACTCCTCTCGACAGGATCTATGGGCAAAACCACAACAACAACAAAATCTCTCCGGACTCAAAAGGATCCTCACCACCAACCTATCCCAAAAGGACTCCCCTCGACAGGACCTATGGGCAAGACAACAACAACAAAAAATAATCCTTGAACGAGCACATCAAGAATATTCTCAATAGTTTATTTCTTGATTCAGTGTATCAAAAGAATTATCCACCTTCTCTGCAACAGAAAAAAACGCTGCCCCGGTAAGATACTTCGAGCACAAGACAGTAGTCTTATTTTTTAAGGTCGCAGGTATGGATGGCATTCATACCCTATCCTATTTTCAAACCTTTTCAAGAAAAAATCATGAAACGATGTTTACTAAATGCACTCGGAGTCGCCAAAAAAGGGTAAATGAAAGAAAACACAACCCTTAGCGAAAAACTTTTTGCACGAGCGAAAAAGGTTGTCCTTAAGTGAGTTGCTTCGACCGCATGCCTTAGAAGAAGGCACCTCGGGAGAAAAGAACCCTCTAATCTTTGTTGTGGGTAAGTAAGGGGGGAAAAAGAAGAAGCGGAGGAACTTGTTCGGCATCGGTGAGCGGAGTGAGAACGATGGGAGGCTGCGGCGACCCCGTGAAGAGAGGGCAACTAGATAGGTTCGCAGGCGGCGGGCGACACTTCACATTGCTCATCTACAACATTCTACTCACCTCACTCTTGCCTGTGTATGCACAGCGCTTCAATCACTACCCTTTTACTGGGGTCATGAAAGCTTCTTCTCAGTTGGAAGCAATTACTTCATTACGCCACTTTAATCTCTTCATCAGTTAGTGATATTGACGGTTTGCTTAGATGAAATGGAGTGTACATAAGATGAAAATCAATAAAGATTATAACCAGCTCATTTAGATAGATTTGTGCAGAAGTTTGAACCTGAATACTGCACCGAGATGATGCTTGGAAACGCTGCTTATTTTGTTTTTCTTCAAAAACATGGTTGAACACTGGTTATCTGCTCTTATGAAACTGCGATTCATTCTAATGAATAGCTCCTAGGATCAGATAAAGGTGTCAATAACGGGGAATGGAGGGGGGGGGAGAAGAGACTAACAATGGCCAGGGCGTCTTCTCGGCCGTAACGATGTTGCATGAAGATCGGAGCTGCATACTGTAATCACATCAGTTTTCAACCACTTATTTTGGATAATAAATATCTTAAAGCTTATTACAAGTTTTTACTCATTAGCTTCATCAGAAGCGTGTGGCGAACTCCACGGAATTTTCGCATCGGAATAATCACTGACTACGTCTGTTTTGTTGGTGAACCTGGCAAATTTCTGCTTTCATGAGTTATTTTTTTCAATAAAAAAGCAGTCTCCACACCGCCTTTACAACATAAAACCTGCGATTCTTCCTATCCATACGGTTCAATGCAACTTCAACATTATTATTATAGTGGATTCGAGATGTGAAAAGAGGATAAACACAAGTTATTAACTTGGAAGGCTTTTTGATTTGTTTGAGAAGCTACTGAATGTTTGAATCTCATACTTGATTTGTTTGAGAAGCTACTGAATGTATGAATCTCATACTTGATTTGTTTGAGAAGCTACTGAATGTATGAATCTCATACTTGATTTGTTTGAGAAGCTACTGAATGTATGAATCTCACACTTGATTTGTTTGAGAAGCTACTGAATGTATGAATCTCATACTTTATGTGTTTGAGAAGCTACTGAATGTATGAATCTCACACTTGATTTGTTTGAGAAGCTACTGAATGTATGAATCTCATACTTGATTTGTTTAAGAAGCTACTGAATGTATGAATCTCATACTTGATTTGTTTGAGAAGCTACTGAATGTATGAATCTCATACTTGATTTGTTTGAGAAGCTACTGAATGTATGAATCTCACACTTGATTTGTTTGAGAAGCTACTGAATGTATGAATCTCATACTTTATGTGTTTGAGAAGCTACTGAATGTATGAATCTCACACTTGATTTGTTTGAGAAGCTACTGAATGTATGAATCTCATACTTGATTTGTTTGAGAAGCTAATGAATGTATGAATCTCATACTTGATTTATTTGAGAAGCTACTGAATGTATGAATCTCATACTTCGGACCTTGGAAACCAAAAAAAACAGTTACTCCAATATCGAAGAAAAATTGCCGATATATGTTTCCTTATTTATTTATTTAGTGAAATACATTTTGAAACACGAGGAAGTTTCTGCTGACAAAACTAAAAACAAAAAAAAACTGAAAAAAGAAGAAAAATAAAACGAGAACGAGAATGAATGACTATCATGAACTGATATTGATGTTTAAGACATCTGGAACATCCAGCAATGACAAATTTATCCGAAAACCTAGAATGGTTTGATTCCTGAAAAGACTGACCGTTAATGTCAAAAAGATCGATATGTCCGACAACCGAAAGAGTGAACAATTGAGTTTCTGCTTGAGTGCCTTACAAGAAAAACATTAAAACTTTGAAAAAAGTAGATCAAAAAGGTTTTGACAAAGAAACATTTTTGTAAAGAAAATAAATCAAGGCAACAAAAAAGTACAGAAATTTTTTCCTTGAAGAGGAAAAAGTGAAACATTTTTTTCTTTAGAAAAAAGTTTAACTTCGACAAAAAATTCGGAATTTTAGGTCATGAAATGGACTGAAAAATCTGATACAATGCTTCCGAACCAGGGGTTTCTTGGTGTGCAATAAAAAGGTACAGACGCCCGCCGAAGACGGAGTTTTTTTCTTCAAATAACGTTCCCCCTTTATGATAAAAACAAAACAGAGGCACGCGAAAATTTTTTTTTGTTTTACATAAGAGTCCCTCTTATGATTTGGAAAAAACAGAAGCCCGCCGACAGAAGGTCTGACTTGACTATTTAACCCCTGTTCCGAACAAAGCATGCGAAGCGCTTTCTGCTGACCCTTTCTCTCTTAATTCTTAAACAGTTTTCTTTTCCATTCAACAACAAAATCAGCCACCAAATTCTCTACAACAGAACATCTATAACATAGGTAAACTGGAGACTGGCAAAAAATATTTCTGTGGCGACCGAACTACCGACCACTCAAAATGAATGTATCAGAGTTTTCGCAGCTTGAATTTAAAGAGAACAATTTCAATTCCTCTACATAAATATAACGTTTCATTAGCCATAACTCAGCCTAAACCGGTTTCGTCCAGTCAAAAATGAAACTTTTAACATACGCGAGCGACAGACCTATTGAAAAATCTAGACAGATTTTACCTATGATCTATAAACTCCGCTTAGATGTTTTATGCTACTTCGAACCCTACTAGGAGTTTACTTCAGTAAAAATCTTGCCCATATACTTCAACAAACCCATCACTGCTTCCTTTCCTTTCATTCATAAAATATTGTATTTATTTGTTTTGAAAATTTTCTGCCAACATTAAATATTTTACGCCGAAAAATTTAGCTTTTGAGAAAGTACATTGAAAAACTTTTTTTAAAGTACAGAGAAAAAGCATTGATTAAATCAAAATGAGACCCTGTCCTCTAAGCAGACCAATACATTCCCTGTTAAAAGGCCCTCTAAGCAGACCGATACTGTTGCAAGGCTCACATATTATCTATGGGTCAGGCCCTCTAAGCAGACCGATACTGTTGCAAGGCTCACATATTATCTATGGGTCAGGCCCTCTAAGCAGACCGATACTGTTGCAAGGCTCACATATTATCTATGGGTCAGGCCCTCTAAGCAGACCGATACTGTTGCAAGGCTCACATATTATCTATGGGTCAGGCCCTCTAAGCAGACCGATACTGTTGCACGGCTCACATATTATCTATGGGTCAGGCCCTCTAAGCAGACCGATATTGTTGCAAGGCTCACATATTATCTATGGGTCAGGCCCTCTAAGCAGACCGATACTGTTGCAAGGCTCACATATTATCTATGGGTCAGCATTAAATTCGTTCCGCATTCGATTTTTAGAAAAAAATTTATACTAAAAAACAGCGTCTAGAAATCTTTCGTTCTTTTTGTTAAAACTTAACAACGCGCTCAATTGATGGAACCAGGGGCCGTATCCACCAATTAGGCGGGAAGCTCCCGCGCCTTCCCGCGGGCAGCTCTTTTCTTCCCGCACCTTTCCAATTTTTTAGGTGTGGTCGAAACCTTCCCGTGACTAACTTTTTTCCATAAAAAAACATTATTCTACTACTTTCCAACTTTTAATGTCAACATATTTTTGAATTGAAAAAAATGTAAATAAATCATTATTAACATTCAGTCTAAATTTGTATTTTACTCTTGCGACTGATTATATCTCGTTAAATTTAGTAGGATAATTTTTTTTTTCAATGAGCACTTACATTGGTTGGTGTTCTTTTTTTCGAGAAATGTAAAAAAAATTGTAAAAAAAATTTATTTGTAACATTTTTTGTACGAATTTTTTCAAGGATTGGAATGCTCAAAATAATCACCTGTGAACAAAAAAATTTCAGCTCTTATTCTTTGATGGGCATGCCCTGCGTCTTGTCTTGCAGACATTGGCACGATTTTTGCTTTTTTACATTAATTTTTTTCGATACGGCTCTAAAGCCTAAGCCATGCGGCCTCGTTAGCGTAAGCTTCTACTGAGCCTAAGGATTTTTAATGTATAATAAATAAGTGTTTGATGTATAAAAAAAATTTTTTTCAAGAACCGGAGTTCCTGATGATGCTCAAATCACCCTATGAAGAAAATTATGGAAACCGTAGCGTTTGAAGCGAATTAATTTTTCTTCTAGTGTTTCAATGTCTGCAAGACAAGACGCAGGGTATGCCTATCAGAGAATAAGAGCCAAATTTTTGAAACCATAGCGTTTAAAGCCAGTTTTCGTTTAGTATACCCAAGCCAGTTTTCGTCTAGTATACCCAAGCCAATTTTCGTCTAGTACACATAGGTAAACTGGCAAAAAAATTTCTGGGGCGACCGACCTATCGACACTCACCCTCCCTCGAAATGATTGTATGAGTTTTCACAGCTAAAATTAAAAGAAAACAATCTTCATTACTCTACATTAATAGAAAGTTTCATTAGCCATAACTCAGCTTCAACCGGTTTCGCAAAGTTAAAAGTGAAGCTTTTAACCTAACTTAGCCACCGACCTATTGAAAAATCAAGACATATTTTACCTATGGTCTAGTATGATAGGAGCAAAGCAATTGATGTGACAATACACAAAAAAGAAATGAGTACTAACAATTGAAACGTTTGTTCTAAGGACTCAAAAAGCAAAAACTTTGATGAAAAAACCAGTGATTTTCAATGAAAAAATTTATAAACTCACAAAAAAATGCAAGGTGAAGCATCATGAAAATTAAAATTTGAACTTTCCTCCAAAAAAAATTCAAGTGCGCAAGTCTTTGGCCTTCCCGGTGGAAGGCTCGGAAAGCTTTCTCCCCGCGGTTTCGTGGATAGCGTTTCAGAAGGCGCGGGCAAAAGCTTCCCGCGGGAAGCTAATTGGAGCTTCCCGCGCAGGTCCTTCTCGCGATATTGGTGGATACGGGCCCAGAATTTATTAAATCGAAGGTTCAGAAGAATGGACTGAGTTTCCGCTTTTCAAATTACTCATTTCTAAGCACTTTCCATCTCGCTCGTAAGCTCAATTCTCTTACCATAAGAACGGGATGATCATAGCACGTGACTTCCCAAGCTATCCACGAAAGTTACAAACAGACGCCATTGGAACAGCTGTGGGAATTAGCCAAATAGAAACTGAAGGAAGTGCGAAAACATATCAAATTATAACGCGATGAATATCTTTGCAGCGATTCCTCCTGATCACTAATATGTCTGCGTATTAGTTCAGTGACAATCTTATTCGATCAATCAGTGACAATAAGACAATCAATCTTATTCGCCAGCCGTATTCATACCCCTCACCAGGAGTGCGGGAATGCTAGCTCCGAACCATAGCTCCCCTGCACTCAATTAACAAAAACTTATCGGGGGAATGACGACCACTCACCAAGCAAAATAATAATGAGAGGCGGCCTTAAGATGGAGGTATTGACAGGACTGGCGGCTGGACATTCTATCAGCCTATACTGTTTAAACTGACAGGCTTCACATTATTCTAGACCTGAGCACCCGCTCAAAAAGCGGGTGCTCTCACTATGGCCTACACTACCTTGAAACTTTGGTAACCCACGTAATGGTGTACCATGATAAGCCTTTTTTATTTAGTCTTTCCGTCTAATGAAGCGAATGCTTTGTAAACGAAACAAAACTCAATATTTCTCCGTATACACTGAAACACTATGGAAGATGAGAATTCAGACGAATTCTCGATTACTTAGTGGAAAGGCTTGGAAGTCAGGTCAGGCCCATTTGATCTTGGACTTGATCAGGCTTCAGTACATTATATGCTCACATGTTCCTCTGTCTCCTCCTGCCCTCCTCCTCCACTGCCCCCGTTTCCACTCGTAGCGCGTGCCGAAGGAGGTGGTGGTCCTGACTCAACGGATCTGAACGTTGATCGCATCCTGAAATTGGAGAGAGAACTTACTCCTAGCCAATTTTTTCCGACTCATTTGACGCACTGACCGTTTTACATTTTTTTTTTAAAATTCGTCTCGGCTAGGAACCTAGGTGTGGTTTGCGTCTCTAACCTTTGACCAGAGGTTAAATAGTCATGTCAGACCTTCTGTCGGCGGGCCTCTGTTTTTTATCATAAGGGGTAACCCTTATGTGAAAAAATTTTCCGCCTTTAACGGGCGAAATTTTCTCGTTCGCTGAAAAAAAACCCTGCCTTTGACCATACGCCAAAAACTGAAAACGCGCACACATCATCTTTTAAATGGTCTCTTTCCTAAACCGTGCGGTCTCGTTACTGAGCCGTACGGCCTCACTATCGTAACCTTTACGGCCATTACTAAAGCACGCCGTGCACGCTGTGTTCGCTGATCGCTGTAAATCATTACTAATGCACGCCAAAGCGCGAGAAAATTCCCAACTCCGCCCCATGCACGGCGTGCATTAGTAATGATTTACAGCGAACAGCGAACACAGCGTGCACGGCGTGCTTTAGTAACGACCACCTTTACCTAAGCCTGCAGAGAAGAATGAGAGTTAGGATATCACGAAGAGACAAGAGACAGCAGAAAATCAGAGAAAACTCAGCAGTCTGACACTACACCACAACTAAGTTCCAAGCATAGCCATAATTTCGATTGGAACACTATGCCCAATAATTATATAATAGCTCTGAGAAATTATCAGCTCTCACAAGCTTCAACAAGCGAAGGCATCTGATAACAAGCTGGGTTCTCAAAACACTATTCAACATTACAGTTTCAGAATTCGTCAAACTCATCGGATCTTTTGTTCAGGGTGTTTCTTAGCGACCGCACAACTTTTTTCGAGCGCATAGATTTTTTCAAAAAAAATTCAGAGTTCAACATTCAGTTTTTTCAATGATATGGAATTTTACTACGAAAAACCCGAGAAAAAATTTTTCCAAGCGCATAGATTTCAATGTTTTTCGGTGTTTTTGGAGAGCGCATAGATTTTTTTCACCCGCAGTGCGGGTCAGAGAAACACCCTGCTTCTGTTTCAGCATTTTAGGAATTAGGGTAGGACCGGAGAGCTACAATAAAAAATTTCATGCACTCTTTAAAAAAACAATCCAAAATTTTGTTTGAAAACTTTCCAAGAACTGAAAAAAAAATCACGAGCCTAAGTCAGTTGAAAACCACAGTTAATATCAGTTTACAGTTGACAAGGTTCTTGATTCTCGATTGATCTAGCGGCACTGTTTGCGTTTATCCCCCCCCTTCCTACCAGAGGTTCAAATGGGTCAGATGAGAGTGGCATTTTTTGATACGACCTCGTTAGCCTTAGCCGTACGGCCTGTTAGCGTAAACTTTTTCCTAAGCCTAAGCGTTTTTCAATTTGAAAATAAATTCTTTAATGTAGAAATAGTTTTTAATGTAAAAATATTTTTTTGTAAATGTAAATAAGTCAGACGTATGACCCATGAAACCTCTGGTAGGGGGGGGGGGCATAAACGCAAACAGTGCCGTTTGAGCTTAGACGGTGGTCGAATGACAAACCACGAAGGATTGAAGTTGTTTTGCTGAGCGGGATCATTAGATGCAACGGCGGCGGAAGTGGACATGGCGAATTTACGCGTACTGAACAGATGAATCAGCCTACAAACAAAGTGACTTTTTCTTTGACTCTGTGGAACAATTGACCAAACCATACTACGTTTGTTTACTTTGTAGGGCAAGGTGAACTTTTCATTTTAAAACTGAGAAAGTTTTAATATATACTTATAAAAGTCGACTTTTTTATGTAAGTGAAGCGGAGAAAGGTAAGAAATGTTTTAGGAAAACCTTTAAAAAACTAAATTTCACACATTAGAGTAGTTTCCATTTTTCCATGTGACAACTGACGACTTATTTGCCTTTTTGACGGAAGTAAAACGAAATTTGCTATCACCCGTACTTGAAAAATCACAATTTAGATGGTTTTTTTTTGCGGTTCCAAGACTTTTCGCATTACGACACTTTGCACCACAACTCGTACCCAGATTTCGCAATATTCTTTCTCCGAAGCTCTAATTATGTGGCTGGTCATTGTATACGGTTTCGTACTAAGCTGTACCGCCTCATTAGCGTAATCTTCACCTGAGCCTAAGCACAAATTTTAGTTTCCAATTATTTATCGTATGAAGAACAACAAAATTATGTTCAACTATAACAATGTGAAACAAGAAAAATATTAAAATAATACAGAGGTAATGACCAAAACTCATGAAAAAACTCATTACAGTGGCAGAGTTCTAATCAATCGAAATGATAGAATCTGGCAAGATCATTTCTTTTGGGAGCTCTCTCAGTTTATCGAGAAACAATTAAGTCGAAGGAATTTTAGTTAAAGTGATTGGAAGCAAATTCCACATAGAGATAGACCTAGAAGCACATGTTGATAAACAAGAGGACTTGATAGTAAATATCAGAGCAATCCTTAGAGGATTTGAGTTGCGAAGATTCATTTGAAGAGGAGCAATGGAGAAAAGCCGAGAGGAGTCAAAGTCAGTAAGATAAAGCCGAGAAGAGTCAAAGTCAGTAAGATAAAGCCGAGAAGAGTCAAAGTCAGTAAGATAATGGACGTTATATTGAGATTGAGGTCCTTTCCTCACTCAGTGGTGGAATTAATGAGAAGAGGACCTTTCCTCACTCGCACAAACCTTCTATCTAGATACTGATCGCTTGCCACGCCTTTTAATTTCAAATTTCAATCTCTTGAGTGAATAAAATATATTTATCAGCTTCTTAGGCAAATACCAACCAAAAAAAAGCAACAAACAATGGTCACAAAGATAACTCACTTTCAATTTAATATTATGACGATACAGAATCTGATGAGCGTGTACACAATCTCGATACAGTAACTCATGAGACATACAGAATCTGATGAGCGTGTACACAATCTCGACACAGTAACTCATGAGACATACAGAATCTGATGAGTGTGTACACAATCTCGATAAAGTAACTCATGAGACATACAGAATCTGATGAGTGTGTACACAATCTCGATACAGTAACTCATGAGACATACAGAATCTGATGAGTGTGTACACAATCTCGATACAGTAACTCATGAGACATACAGAATCTGATGAGTGTGTACACAATCTCGATACAGTAACTCGTGCGACATACAGAATATGATGAGTGTGTACACAATCTCGATACAGTAACTCATGAAATATACAGAATCTAATGAGTGTGTACACAATCTCGATACAGTAACTCATGAAACATACAGAATCTGATGAGTGTGTACACAATCTCGATAAAGCAACTCATTAGACATACAGAATCTGATGAGCGTGTACACAATCTCGATACAGTAACTCATGAGACATACAGAATCTGATGAGTGTGTACACAATCTCCATAAAGTAACTCATGCGACATACAGAATCTGATGAGTGTGTACACGATCTCGATACAGTAACTCATGAGACATACAGAATCTGATGAGTGTACACAATCTCGATACAGTAACTCATGAGACATACAGAATCTGATGAGCGTGTACACAATCTCGATACAGTAACTCATGAGACATACAGAATCTGATGAGTGTGTACACAATCTCGATAAAGTAACTCATGCGACATACAGAATCTGATGAGTGTGACCACGATCTCAATACAGTAACTCATGAGACATACAGAATCTGATGAGTGTGTACACAATGTCGATAAAGTAACTCATGCGACATACAGAATCTGATGAGTGTGTACACGATCTCGCTACAGTAACTCATGAGACATACAGAATCTGATGAGCGTGTACACAATCTCGATACAGTAACTCATGAGACATACAGAATCTGATGAGTGTGTACACAATCTCGATAAAGTAACTCATGAGACATACAGAATCTGATGAGTGTGTACACAATCTCGATACAGTAACTCATGAGACATACAGAATCTGATGAGTGTGTACACAATCTCGATACAGTAACTCATGAGACATACAGAATCTGATGATTGTGTACACAATCTCGATAAAGTAACTCATGAGACATACAGAATCTGATGAGTGTGTACACAATCTCGATACATTAACTCATGAGACATACAGAATCTGATGAGTGTGTACACAATCTCGATACAGTAACTCATGAAATATACAGAATCTGAAGAGTGTGTACACAATCTCGATACAGTAACTCATGAAACATACAGAATCTGATGAGTGTGTACACAATCTCGATAAAGCAACTCATGAGACATACAGAATCTGATGAGTGTGTACACAATCTCGATAAAGCAACTCATGAGACATACAGAATCTGATGAGTGTGTACACAATCTCGATACAGTAACTCATGCGACATACAGAATCTGATGAGTGTGTACACAATCTCGATAAAGTAACTCATGCGACATACAGAATCTGATGAGTGTGTACACGATCTCGATACGGTAACTCATGAGACATACAGAATCTGATGAGTGTGTACACAATCTCGATAAAGCAACTCATGAGACATACAGAATCTGATGAGTGTGTACACAATCTCGATAAAGCAACTCATGAGACATACAGAATCTGATGAGTGTGTACACAATCTCGATACAGTAACTCATGAAATATACAGAATCTGATGAGTGTGTACACAATCTCGATACAGTAACTCATGAAACATACAGAATCTGATGAGTGTGTACACAATCTCGATAAAGCAACTCATGAGACATACAGAATCTGATGAGTGTGTACACAATCTCGATAAAGCAACTCATGAGACATACAGAATCTGATGAGTGTGTACACAATCTCGATACAGTAACTCATGCGACATACAGAATCTGATGAGTGTGTACACAATCTCGATAAATTAACTCATGCGACATACAGTTTTTACCACACTTGCGACATACCACACTTGTTCCAATTCGTCACGCCCAGCCCTTCCATGCCCAGTCCCACCAAAACGAGCATACATCCGCAACGAATTCTTCGCCTTCGCCATCGAATCCTCGGAACTCCTCTCAGCCGCAAAGATTCTCAGAGGTCAGCAGCAGAAACATCACCTCAAGACGCTAGCTATATGATGGTCCGCCCGTTTCTTCACCGTCACAGCCCGACATTCAGCTAAGCTTTGCATATTTTAACATACGTTCTCTCTATAATAAATTAGTTCCATTTCGTCTTTATCTAGAAAAAGAACAACCTGATATAGTTGCTGTCCCTGAGACTTGGCTGAGTTCGCTTATAGCTGATTCAGAGATAATTGGTCCTCTTCCTTACGTAATAATCCGAGCTGATCGTAATTCTCGTGGCGGAGGAGTTGCCCTTGTATTGAGAGATCACTTAACGTTCTTGAAGCCTAGTTCTTTATGCTCTCCTTCGGAAATTGTTTATATAGACTTACTTTCTACCACTGGTTACATACGTCTGGTTGTTTGCTATCGTCCCCCGTCCTACACCAATGAAGAGACCAGACTTTTTTGTGATTCTTTATCCGATATTCTTTCTTCCACTTCCTATCCTGTAGTTGTGACTGGTGATTTCAATTGTGACACTCTCTCTCCTCCTTGTTCTTCATCCGATCGATTGTTAGTAAACATGATTACTCTCTTTGATTTGACCCAATTCTGCCGTGAACCAACACGTCTTAATCGTTGCATTGATTGGCTACTAACTTCTCTGCCCTCGCTATTGTCTAATTGTAGAATTGTTCCCTCCTTCCCCTCCTCTGATCATTTAGGGATCGCTTGTTACCTTTCAATTGTGACCGACTCGCTTTTAGCCGAACCAGTTCTCGACTATTCAAGAACTGACTACGATGAACTTAATAAATACTTCAATTCAGTTAACTGGGAAGCCGAATTTGATAACTTCCTCTCGATTGACGATCTGTACGGCCGTTTCCTCGCCGTTATTGAATACGCTATTTCTGAATTCGTTCCAATTCGTAGACCTCGAACCCTCACGGCCACTTATCCTCGCCATATTCAGAGATTAATTAAATATCGTAACTCTCTGTTTCACAATATTGACGATCCTAATACCCGTTCTCTCTACGAGAAAGCTAGTAAAGATCTACTGAAGCAGATAATGAAATGGACTAGGCATTGTGAGAAGAAGAAATTGTCTCGCTCTCGGGACTTGTTCCGACATATCTCATCCCTCACTCGGCCTAAACCTGTGCCTCCTCGATATCTATTGAATACTACAGGGGACATAGTATTGAAAAATAAACTTAAATGTTCTCTGCTCTCTACCGAATTCGCTTCTCATTATACTAAGGATGATAACCAACGTATCGCATTGCAAACTGAAGCGGCCCCTACTATGAGCCCCTTTCCTATTTTTCTCCCCTCTTCTGTTCTTAAAAGCCTCTCGAAGCTTAAACCAACGGGTAGCAAAGGTTCAGATGGTATCCCTCAGATTGTCCTCAAGAAATGTGCTAAGTCTCTTGCACTTCCTCTTTCCCATATTTTCAACTATTGTATTATATGTGGTCAAATACCGTCTTACTGGAAACATTCTCTGGTGACCCCTATTCTGAAACCAGGCAAGGAACCTCACTTGTTGTCCTCCTATCGTCCGATTTCCATCCTTTCTCCCTGTTCTAAAACGATGGAGCGACTTGTTAGAGCTTTCATAATCAATCATCTATCCGAGCACTCTATTATACCTATCAATCAACATGGGTTTAGGCGTGGAGCGTCCACAGTAACCAATTTATTAATATGTGAAGATGATTGGACCTCTTCGTTAGCCAAAGGTCTTTCAACGGATGTCATCTACCTTGACTTCTCTCATGCATTTGACACCATTAGTATAAGTAAGCTTTTGTCTAAATGCACACATTATGGAATTACTGACCCACTCCTTTCTTGGCTTGAGTCTTTTTTAACTAATAGATCTTTCTCTGTGCGTATGGGTGATGTCACTTCTGATCCAATGAATGCCACATCGGGTGTGCCCCAAGGGTCTGTCCTGGGGCCACTTCTTTTTACTCTGTATATATCCGATATAAATGAGGTACTAGAGAACTTTCCTAATATTCGTTATCAAGCATACGCAGACGATCTCAAGATTTATGTTTCTTATGATAAGAACTCATACGGCGAACGAACTCGAGAGCTGCAATCAGCATTAGATTCCGTATTCGATTGGTGTTTAGTTAACCAACTATCTCTTTCTCCATCCAAGTCTCTCCATATTCACATTGGAGGTCGATCTTTATATTCCTCATACAGTATAAATAATGTTTCCATTTCATGTGTATCTCAGATACGTGACCTGGGCATACAAATAGTTTCTTCTTTGCGTAGGAAAGAGGCTGTAGCAGACCGAGTTAAAAAGGCATCCAAAGCAATGTATGCTATGCTCCGTGCGGTAACTGTTAATGATCCTGGTATACTGGTCAAGTGCTTTAAAACTTACGTAATGCCGCACTTGGACTATGCTTCGAATATATGGAATCCATACTATGGAAGAGATTGTGATGATATAGAGAAAGTTTTAAGGAAATTCACTCGCATAGTTTATCATCGATGTTTCGCAAATGAAGTTAATACGAGGTCTCTTCCTTCTTACCCCAATCGACTTGCCCGCCTTGGATTCGTTTCTTTCTCCAAGAGGAGGATATTTTCTGACTTAGTTATGGGTTTCAAGATCTTCCATGGACTGTCGATAATAGATAAAAAAACGATTCTTCAAAGAGACTATTCCAACGCGAACTAATATAAATGGCTTATTAGTTCAGGGTAGCAAGAATACAGCTAGAAACAACTCTTATGGAATGCGAATATCCCGCCTTTTCATCAAACTACCTCGAAACTTGATTAATAGTATGAACCAGAAATATTTTAAATCCCAATTAAAAAGTGGTGTTCTATCTACTCTTCTCTCGTCATGAATTCAGAACTAATTTTTTTTTGTCGTTCAAATTGTTCTACTTACATAGTTTTGTTTGTTTGTTTGTTTTTTTTCCCCGTTCAATTCGCTATATTAAAGTCAAATTGATGTATTGCTTTTGTTGTGGTATTTGACAATTGTTTAGCTGATCTATTCATTCCTCATTTTCAATTGTAATCAAATTTGTGCGTTATTGCATCGAAAGATGTAGATAAAATATATATAATATATATACAGAATCTGATGAGTGTGTACACGATCTCGATACAGTAACTCATGAGACATACAGAATCTGATGAGCGTGTACACAATCTCGATACAGTAACTCATGAGACATACAGAATATGATGAGTGTGTACACAATCTCGATAAAGTAACTCATGAGACATACAGAATCTGATGAGTGTGTACACAATCTCGATACAGTAACTCA
Organism: Allodiplogaster pararmata; assembly: GCA_964056735.1. Classification (NCBI taxonomy): domain Eukaryota; kingdom Metazoa; phylum Nematoda; class Chromadorea; order Rhabditida; family Diplogasteridae; genus Allodiplogaster; species Allodiplogaster pararmata. The sequence continues at coordinate 38,334,450 of OZ057404.1, read as the reverse complement.
TGAGACATACAGAATCTGATGAGTGTGTACACAATCTCGATACAGTAACTCATGAGACATACAGAATCTGATGAGTGTGTACACAATTTCGATACAGTAACTCATGAGACATACAGAATCTGATGAGTGTTGTACACAATCTCGATACAGTAACTCATGAGACATACAGAATCTGATGAGTGTGTACACAATTTCGATACAGTAACTCATGAGACATACAGAATCTGATGAGTGTGTACACAATCTCGATAAAGTAACTCATGAGACATACAGAATCTGATGAGTGTGTACACAATCTCGATACAGTAACTCATGAGACATACAGAATCTGATGAGTGTGTACACAATCTCGATACAGTAACTCATGAGACATACAGAATCTGATGAGTGTGTACACAATTTCGATACAGTAACTCATGAGACATACAGAATCTGATGAGTGTGTACACAATCTCGATAAAGCAACTCATGAGACATACATAATCTGATGAGCGTGTACACAATCTCGATTTAACTGATACTTCAGTCAAAGCCGAGATGTTCTCCTCTTACATTTCTTCCGTTTATTCCATTCCTTCACAAAATGTATTACCGGCTCCCTATGTCCGAAGTAATTTGTCAAACCTCGATTTCGTTGATGACTCTATGATACTGAAAGCTATTTCAAAACTCGAGAACAAGGCTAAAACCTCTCCTGATCTTATTCCGAATATTTTTATCAAGAAATGTAAATTTGCTCTTTTAGCTCCTCTCAGAATTATTTTCAATAACTGTATTACAACCGGCCAAATAACTGTTTCGTGGAAGTTTGCGATTGTCGAACCCATACCTAAAGTAAGAGGGTCATCAAGTCTTTTCAACTATAGACCCATATATCTAACGTGTTCATTGTCCAAAGTTTTCGAAAAAGTTCTAGTGAATTTCTTATACTCGTGTATTGAGAAGAATGGTTTACTGTCTCAACTTCAATGCGGGTTTCGATATAAACGTTCAACTATAACCATTCTTGCTGAATCACATTCTTTTATGATAAACCATCTCATTAAACAATTTCCCGTCGACGTAATATTTCTTGATATTTCCAAAGCTTTCGATTGCGTTGATGATAGATTTCTGACATATAAGCTTGAATGTTTAGGCATCAGCGAGTCCATTCTTAAATTAACAGCTGTCTTTTTAGACAATCGTAAACAATCTGTATCTCTGTGTGAGGTGGATGCTCCTGTAACCAATTTTTAATAGTGTGTTAAATCGAGAGACTTTTTCTCTGACCGCAAAGAATCACTCCAGCTGATCTTTATCTCTCTCTTTTATTTTTCTCTCTCTCTCTTCCTCTCTCTTTCTTTCTCTCTCTCTTCTATCTCTCTCTTTCTCTCTTTTTCTTCCTCTCTCTCTCTCTCTCTCTCTCTCTATCTCTCTCTCTCCCTCTCTCTCTCCTCTCTCTCTCTCTCTCTCTCTCTCTCTCTCTCTCTCTCTCTCTCTCTCTCTCTCTCTCTCTCTCTCTATCTTTATACTCTGTTAGATATTTTTTCTCTGAATCTCTTTAAAAAATAATCATCCAAGATGCTTTTATCTGCATCTCTCAATATTACATGCTATTTTCTTTTACGCTCTCTAGCGTTTTTCTCTTACAGTGCAGTCTTTCTCAGAAAGACATACTTTTTTATACACTCTCTCCGATGTGTATTTTTGAATCTTTTATTCGACAATTTTTTATCACGTGTTTCCAATAATCACTGTTTTCATACACGCATAATATATGGATACGATCTTGGAAGGAAGCCATCTCCTACTCTCGCAACTTGCACTCTTTGCGGTAAAGAATACGTCATGTATTCTTTCGCCTTTGTAGAATATAGAACACAAAGATTAGCAACAACATTTTATCATCTCAAAGACAAAACGAAACAAAACATAAAATGAACTGAATAGCTTAGTATTTTAGTAACTTAGAGGAAAAAAACAAATCGAGTAAAAACAAATCTAGTTTCAACAGTTAACCATGTCAAAGACGAAACGAATCTAGAACCAAATGAATCTGAATTATAACACATTCTAGAGATATTCAACTTGCAATACTTCGACCGGATAGACTGCTCCATTTCTCCCTCGGAAACAGGGGCCATCCTGTCTAGTTATTCTCACGTCGTGTTGTGCCAGAAAATAATCCTGCAATACAAACATTTTAAAAATTGGCTAAAAAAGGACTTGAAACACAAAAGAGAAATTTTAAAAAACTAACAACGAGCGGGACTCGAACTGGTCTCAGACCCAGACTCTTCTTCCTTCCCTCCACCTTCAGCCTTACGGTGATGGGATGATAAACGCGAGTCCTTATGTCCAGTTGCAGATGATCCAAAAAAGTATTTTTCTCCATATGTGTTGTTTTTATCCTCAGATTAACGAGGGAATCATTAATTTCATCCATCTGGCTCAATGTGAGTTTGTCATAAATATCTACATTCATTTTGATTCTCAGATAGGTAGCGAGAGCAATGTGAGGCATCTGAAACTTTTTTTAGTCACACAAGTAGGAGGAAAAGGAACACAACCTCTATTCAAAATTGAAAACAAAAGAAATGAAAATTATTACAGAGTGCTACCTGTACTCCCATCTAGAGATCACCCTGAATGATTAGTAATCACTAAAAACTTAAAATTTCATTTTTATAGGGTAAAAAACTTACCAGAAGCTACGAGTAATTGTCGATGAGTCCTTTCCATTTGAAAATGTCCTTCTATCCCTCAAGTTCTTGACAATGATGTTGTGGTAAATTGCAGACTGCATCCGTGAATTAGTGAGAATGCAGGATTTACACAATTTGAAAGTGACAGTACAATCAATATGGGATATGACGGTAGGTTTGGAGCAAGTGTTACAAACAGCCATAGTAATGAATCTTTGCGGTCTGAATACTGAGAAATCCCTTCCAAGTTGTTGAGGCTCTTCATGAAGGTTGACGTGCTCATGTGACGGAAACTCAACAGTTAACGGTTAATGTAGTGAACATATAATATAAAATTCTAATAAACCTCAGTGTTTTCCTCCATTCGTTTTCTTTTGCGTTTGAAATGAACTTCCTGGTGAGTAGAAGTATCGCTTGACTCGGACATCTTAATCTTCAGATAACTAGTTAACAGGTAGAAACTGCACAAATACATTATCAGATTCATCCGCGAGTAAGTGAAATGAACCAATATTACGAATGTATCTAACACCTGTATCTCCTTCAATACGTTTTCTCGCTCGGCGTAGAGTTATGCCGGTCTCCATAACAGTTACCACATCTTCGCAATTACTTGAGAGTTCCTTTTCTTTTTTGATGGAAGACTCAGAGTTAGTTGATGAGTCAGAAATTTTCACAGGGGCCTTCTCAGAAAGGAGGGAAAGTTTGTCACTAGACATGGTGAAGTAAACGATGCACTATGATTTCTCTTCATCTATTTATACATGACTTGAGGTGATTTAAATACCATTTATATACTAAAGAGTCATTTTTGCTCAAATTGTGACGATGGAGTGATTTGAGCAAAAAGCTTAAGCTTTTACCTTTACATCTGTTATAGAGAAAATATAAACAAAAGTGTCCACATACATTGCTGAAAAGACTTTTTTTTTCAATTCAATTCACTTTATTCGCCAAAGGTATGCTTGTTGTCGCATACACTTATAAAGTAGACATTAAACAACAAAAAAAACGAGAAGAAAAAAAAAATTTAAGATTAAAATTTTAAAAAAAGGGGACACAACAGGCTCTGACTAGGAATAGAAAGAAGAAGAAAAACACAATCTAGTGGGTATCAAAGAAGATCAAAGTATCCTAGAGTAGATATCCAGGTAAAGTCATGAACGGGACTAAAGAACAATTCTCAACAATATTAATGAATTCTTCGATCGTAACGACGTCGAGAAACCGATCGCAGAGTTTGTTCCAGAGGGTAATGGCTCGAGTAAAAAAGAAGTTGCCGTTGTGATAATTTCTTTCTTGCAGCAATCGAAGAGGATTTGTTCTAGATGAAGTTCTCAGATCACTGTTCGCCCTGTATTTCACATGAGATCTGCAGACCTGGCACTCTAAAGTTCCATAAAGTAGCCTGAACAGAAATAATAGATCGTATTTAGCGCGCCTTATTATTAAAGGCTCGATAGCAAACTTATTCAATCTGTCAGGGTAATTGCTAGAAGGTATTAAGCATCGCCTCAGTACCTTTTTCGAAAAAATTCTTTGAGGGTATTCTAGTCTTCTAGCTAGCTCGCTACACGATTTAGGTGAGAATACTACAGTGGCGTATTCTAAAAGGGGTCGGATGTAAGACAGATAGACGCGTTTGTAGCCTTCAAAATCGAGGAATCTAAAGACTTTAAAAATCTGAGAAATCTTGCTCAAAGCTCTAGCTCTTATCATCTCTATATGCCGGTCAAATTTCAGGGTTGAATCGATTAACACACCAAGATCTCTTATTACACTTTTGGAACTAAGAACCTCATCACCGATAAAGTAAAGAGAGTTCACATTGTTTCGGCCAAGGTGTAATACGTTAATTTTATGCTTGGCAAGTGGAAGAGACCATTCTATAGACCAGTTATGTATATTGACTACACATTGCTGGAGAGATTGAGCGTTCGAACTATATACTTTGAGGTCATCTGCATAAAGAGAGAATTTGACATCAGGAGGGATGCAAATTTCGATGTCATTAATAAAAAACAAAAATAGAAGAGGTCCGATGACTGTACCTTGCGGAACGCCGCTTAGCACAGGGAATGAATCGGAGTATTCCCCGTCTACGCGCACTTTATAGGTCCGATTCGTCAGGAAGTTTGCTATCCATCTCACAATGTCTATCGGAAAATTGAGTCTTTCCAGTTTGGTTATTAGTTTACCATGAGGGACCTTATCAAAAGCACGCGAAAAATCGAAGTAAACTACGTCGACATCCTTTTTGTTTCTCAAGTCGACTTCCCACTCACAAATGGTTTTAAGTAGTTGGAGCTCGCAGCTACGTCTAGAGATAAATCCATACTGAGACTTACAGAGAATGTTGCGAAAACTATTCTTTAGATGGTTACATAAGATTCCTTCGAAGATGCGGCAGAACACAGAGGTTATAGTTATGGGTCGATAATTCGCGGCTTGAGATTTGTCACCCGATCTTTTGTAAACAGGAACCACTTCACCGCGTTTCCATTCAATAGGAATTTCGCTAGTAAGCAGGGAATAGGAGAAGAGCATAGAAAGAGGTAGCGCAAGAGATAAGGCGCAATTTTTGACTAAGAAATGGTTGATATTTTCAGAATAGACGGAAAATTTATTAGGAAGCTTCTGTAGAACATTGAACAGAAGATGAGGAGAGAAATCGACATCAGAGACTAACGAAGTGCTAGGCATAGAGCATACAATGGGATCCCTACTAGAGTAATTCATAGCAAACTCTTCGGCAAAAACTGTAGCTTTCTCTTTAGAATCGAAAATGAACTGACAGTCTTTTTTGATCACGGGAATGTCGGAATGAGGCTTCAGAATAGTCCTAATCCAATGGTGTATCCCATTAGGTACTTGCAATGCTTCAAGTTCTCGGCTTCTCAAATAGTCTGATTTCTCCTTCAATATGGACTTCTTCACTTCTTTATACTCTGAACGAAAATTAGAATTCGATTGTCTTGAGCGCCAAAGAAGTTTCTTTTGTTTTAGAAGTTTCGCCATGGCCTTGGAAGGACGGTAATTGGTCCTAGAGCGACAAGGTTTGGTGGGACAGAAGAGATATATGGCATCATGAATCGTTGACAGAAGAAAACTGTACTTGTTCTGTATATCAGAAAAAGAATCAAAACAATTCCGCCAGGGAATGTTTGCTAGGAAGATGTTCATGGACTCGTAGTCACCATTACGAAAATCTATGTAGACATCTGAATCACGATTACCACAAGACCCTCTATCAACAGGTACACTTAGTAATGAGTTTATTCTGAATGATATAGTAACGTGATCAGAATTCAACAATGGTGGATGCTCTGATACATCAGTGATGGAAGAGGTTCTGTCAGTCAGTATTACATCGAGAAGAGAAGCATCGTGATTACCGTCATGTCTTGTAGGAAAAAAGACCATCTGGTTGAGTAGATACGTTGAAACAAAATTAGACAGCAGTTTTCCGAGTGGGGCCCTAGACAAATAAATATGATCCCAGTCAATGTCGGGCGCATTTAAGTCACCAAGAACAATATTGTGACTGGGCATTAAATGACAACTGATGATTGAGATCAGCGACTCGAAAGTGGAAAGAGATAGAGAAGGAGGCCGATACACAAGAAAGCATCTAACCATTCTAGACTTCCCATTGCATATATCAAGAGCTAATAGTTCTATGCCGTCATCTATAGAAATATCGAGTTCTACACGGGAGATTCTCAATGAGTTTCGATAGATGACTAATAACCCGCCACCACGCTGATTACTTCTTCTGTCGAGACGAATAATCGAATACTTGGAGTTTTGAAAAAAAGAATCAGGCGTGTTGTCATTTAGCCAGCTTTCTGTTAAAAAGCAAACATCTACATTTTCCAGTTCAATCAAATCAAAAACTTCCGCGATTTTCGCTAAGCTGTTAATGCTTCGAATATTACTTAAGAAGCATTTCAAAGATCGTTGAGGTATTGAATTAGAAGAATATTTTGTTTCACGAAAGGGAACTACCTATGGAGAAGTCTGAGATGAAACTCGCTGTCCTCCCGTCAAGAGAGGAAATTCTTCAATACCTCTGTCGACTTGTGCTACGTCTCCTACGCTCACGATTGATTCCTGAGTGCTTGTTTGATTGCGAGTTTTTCTCGTAGAGGCTCTGCCGACTCCGCGAGCTCTGCCAACTGCAACGCTCCTTCCACGACCACGACCACGCTTCGGAATGGGAAGAGGAGAGGGTAATGGGATCTGAGCATTTGTTTCAGGAAGAGATTCATAATTAGAGCTAGTAGGAGCAGTCTCAGCCATCGTAATTTGCGCGTTACTGAGTCTCCTATTCAGCTCACGAGGGTTACGAAGTTGAAACACTTCCGGCCCGTTTCCGATATCTCTCACGATGTGTAATAGCTTACCTTCTAATTCATTTCTCCGTCCGCATTCTCTGCGAAGTTCAGCGTCGAACCGAAGCTGATGCTTCATGTAATCTGGACGCGCGTATGCGTGAACGTTATTGCTACACCTAGGAACGCATCTAGAGCTACGCGTATGAAGTAAAAACGAGTCACGGGTCTTTTTGTCTACAAACTGAACTTTAGCCGGTCTAGGTCGAGAGTTCACTCTATCGGCAACGTAGCTACGACCCGAATGTCTATGTATAGTGACTAGATTTTTGTTGAGTTTCCCATCGGAATTCACAAGAAGCCGAAGGTGAGGATCAGTAGCTAACTTGATTATGGATGCGAGAAGAGTGTCGTCTTCGGCTGCGGTTATCTGTTCGGAGTCACCTTCGCTGATGTTGATGAGAACTGCTCGAGTAGCTTTCTCTTGTGCTTCGCTGTCACTCGCAAGAGAACGAGTGACTGCGGAAGCGACTGCAGCGTATGACATAGGGCCTAAAGACGAACTGGAGACGGGAATGGGATGGTTTGAGTGAGCAGACATCAGTTTGTTCACCGAAGAAACAAGGCTCGAGACTGTAGCTATCAGATTGTTCGAGATCGTTGCTTGCTGATTGACAACTTCTCTTAATGAACTGATAGCATTGAGATTTGCCTCCTGCATTTTTTCAATCATAGAAGTAAGTCTATTCATAATGATGAGACTTTCTCCGGAAAGATCTACAGAGGTAGACATGCTACAAAGAATAGACAGTGCGTATTGAAGAGAGAGTAGTTGATAGAATGTTGTAAATCGAGCAAGCGAGCGAGAGCTTGCGTAGAGCGCAGCAAAAGGCCTCGCGAGAGAGTTGAGTTTCTGATCAAACTCGATGTATTAGAATGAGACGCAGAGTATGAATTAGAGAGTGTCTCGGAATGAGAGACAGAAAAGATAAAAGAGACAGAAAAGATAAAACACTGACTCTGCTTTGATTGTACAATACTCTCCTTACTGCAAATTTAGTTGTTTAAAGCGTTCGTTTCAATAGTTGCTATTGTCACTCCCGTCCTTTAGTAAACGACAGAAGCCTCACACTGGACAAGGATCGTCCTCTGAAATGAGGCAAGAATCCCCCTTATCCAAAATGAGAGTATTAAGACAGCAACCAAAGAAGAAAACACGAAATGAGTAAATTGCAAGAGAGACAGAGTACCGAGTCACCGCACTCTGGCAAGTAAGGGAGAGCAATGAACACGAAAAGGAAACTTTTCTACTCTAGGAAAGTTAGACAACCACGTTTCAAGGGTATTCAAACAATCATCTCCGTTTGAATCATAGTATTCAGCAATATTAAACTTATTCACAAATACAGCAACCCAGTGTTCTCCTGGGTCTTTCTCAGAAAGACACACTTTTTATACACTCTCTCCGATGTGTATTTTTGAATCTTTTATTTGAGAATTTTTATCACGTGTTTCCAATAATCACCGTTTTCATACACGCATAATCTATGGATACGATCTTGGAAGGAAGCCATCTCCTACTCTCGCAACTTGCACTCTTTGCGGTAAAGAATACGTCATGTATTCTTCCTCTTTTGTAGAATAAAGAACACAAAGATTAGCAACAACATTTTATCATCCCAAAGACAAAACGAAACAAACATAAAATGAACTGAATAGCTTAGTATTTTATTACTTAGAGAAAAACAAATCGAGTAAAAACAAATCTAGTTTCAACAGTTAACCATGTCAAAGACGAAACGAATCTAGAACCAAATGAATCTGAATTATAAAACAAGCAAATCGAAGACAAAAAGAAACAAGCAAAATAATAAACATATAGCTTAGTGTTTTATTACTGAAAAAGTTATTTTAATAATCATTTTTAAAACTAATTAATTGTTGCTTTTTTTTCCTTATAAAGGCCCTATGTTAATAAACATTTTGATTTAAAGTTTACTTTGTAGTAATTTTTAATAATCTCACAGAAATACCACTATTTTTAAAAAGGTTTTCTTCCATATTTTCTATGACTTTATGATTTCTATTTTGACTTTAACCCTGTATATGTATCTTCCCTAATGTGTTTTTTCACCCCCTCTCAGCATTTCCATTGTACTAGGGCATGACTCATCATGTTTCCAATCCCCCGAGTCCACAATCTCTGGAGAAGATCAAGGAGAAAGGAAGGAAGCAATCTACCCATATTTCTCAAGCTCTTTGCGGTAAAAATACATCAATATGAGGTGTATTATTTCGCATTTGTAAGATGATGAGCACAAATATTAACAACAACAATTCATTGGAAACAACACAGCGAGTATAGAAATCAACCTGAAGTATGAAGGAAAAGATGCACTATTCAGCAGCTCCTTGACAGGGATTCTCAACTTCAATAAGAGATTATGGCTATTCTCTAAGCCCGTATTGAAAAAGTATCACAACAGTTCTCTTTCGGTTTGTGAATATCTATTAGGAGATAGAAGTAGATCGATACAAAGTTTAAAAAAAAACTATTATACCAATGTTTTTAATCTCCACTTCATGTATTAGTTAGTTAAAAAGTTTTTATAACTACGTATTTAAACACCACTTCTTAGAGTAGTAAATTTTTTTAAAAATATTAAAACATTGTATTTAATCACCACTTCATAAACTAGTTAGTTGAAAATTTTATCATAACAATGTATCCAAATGCCACTTCATAAATAAGTAAGTTTAAAAAATTCTTATAACAATGTATTCAACCCCCGCTTCTTGAATTAATACAATCAACTTAATATAAGAAGGTAAGTTTTTTTTAATTCTTACAACAATGTATTCAATCAACACTTCACAAACTAGTAAGTTAAAAAATTTTATAACAATGTATTCAATCTCAACTTCATAACTTTGGTAGTTGAAAAAAAAAATCTAATAATGTATTCAATCACAACTTCATAAACTAGCACGTTAAAAAATTCTTACAACAATGTATTAAATTATCACTTCATAAATTAATAAGTTAAAAAAATTATTATAACAATGTATTCAATCTCTACTTCATAACTTAGGTAGTTGAAAAAAATTTCTAATAATTTAAAATTCACAACTTCATAAACTAGCAAGTTAAAAATTCCTCACAGCAATGTATTCAATCATCACTTCATAAATTAGTAAGTTAAAATAAATAAATATTATAACAATGTATTTAAGCACCACTTCATTATTGGTTAGTTAAAAAGTTATTATAACAATGATTTCAATCCCAACTTCATAAAATAGTTAGTTAAAAATTAATATAACAATGTATTTATTCCCCACTTCACAAACTAGCAAGCAAAAAAAAAAATATTCTAACAATGTATTCAATCACCACTTCATAAATAAGTAAGTAAAATTCTCACAATAATGCATTCAGTCACAACTTCATAACTTAGTTAGTTGAAAAATTATTCTAACAATAGATTCAATCAACACTTCATAAACAAGTAAGTTAGAAATTATTATAACAATGTAATCAATCACAACTTCATAAACTAGCAATTTGAAAAAATTCTTACAACAATGTATTTAATCCCCACTTCATAAACTAGTTAGTTAAAAATTAGTATATCAATGTATTCATCCCCTACTTCATAAATTAGGGAGTTGAAAGTTTTTACAATAATGTATTCAATCACAACTTCATAACTTAGTTAGTTGAAAAATTATTCTAACATTGTATTAAATCAACACTTCATAAATAAGTACATTTAAAAAAATATATTCTAACAATGTATTCAATCAAAACTTCATAAACTAGCAATTTAAAAAATTCTTACAACAATCTATTCAATCACAACTCCATAAACCAGCATTTTAAAAAATTCTTACAACAATGTATTTAATCCCCACTTCATAAACTAGTTATTTAAAAAATAGTATATCAATGTGTTCATTCCCTACTTCATAAACTAGTGAGTTAAAAGTTCTTACAATAATGTACTCAATCACAACTTCATAACTTAGTTAGCTGAATTCTTACAATACTGTATTCAGTCACAACTTCATAACTTGATTAGTTGAAAAATTATTCTAACAATGTATTCATTCGCCGCTTAATAAATAAGTAAGTTTAAAAAAAAATTCTTCCAATAATGTATTCAACCCCCACTTCATAAATTAGAAAGTTAAACAATAATGTATTCAATCTTGGATGAAAAATTGTTCTAACAATGTATTCAATCAGCACTTCATCAATTAGCCAGTTAAAAATCATAACAATTGAATCAATCCCGACTTCATAAAATTAGTTAGTTAGAAATTATCATATATGTAGGTATTGATATACTGGAGAGAGTAAGACAATAAGGAGGATGCGAGGCTTCTATAGACATAAAGACTGTTTTTAAATGAGATATAAATGAGATATAGATATACTCAAACCCCAAACACAGGACCATTCATGCAAAGAGTCTATTGCCTTCTGAAGTGGACCAAAGTCATTTTCAATGTAGATTTCCGCGTCATCTGCAAAAAGTATACAGTGAGCTCCTTTTGAGAGGCATGCAGGCAAGCCATTTATATATAAAATTAAGAGAAGAGACCCCATAATACACTACCTTGGGGTTCGCCGAGTTTAACACTGAGAAAATGATTGGTTGATCATAACTGATCGGGTCCGGTTCGTTTAAAAATTACGTTATCCACTCGAAGGCACACCCACCAATTCCAAAACTACCTAGTTTGGTTAGTCAGAGGTCATGGGGAATGATGTCGGAAGCTTTTGTGAAATCCAGGAATACAGAAGAGATATTGTAGGAACCTTTTTTGAAAGCTCTGTGAAAGTCAGACAAGGATGATCATAATGCAAAAGAGCAAGACCGTTTAGGTGTGAAACCGTGCTGGGAAGAATAGAGAAGATTAAATTCTGTTAAGTAAATTGTGAGAGATGCGTATAGTATTCTTTCAAACACTTTGTAGATGCCAGATGCAAGAGAAATAGGTCGGTAGTTCAGAGGTTCATGTATGCTTCCTTTATTTTCATAGACAAGTTTAATGTAGGACGCTCACCATAAGGCGAGCATCCATGCAGTAGAAAACTATTGAAAATCATTGAAAATGGTACTGAAATAGCTAAAGCTGTCCCTTGAGGAAATTATTTGGGATACCGTCCAGAAAAGTAGAATTCTTGTTTCTTAATCTGGTAAGACACATCGGGAATAAACACACAAAAAATAATAAACTATTTATTAATGTAATGTAATAAATAAAGAAATGAATGACAGAGTAAGCGAAAGGATTAATGATCAAATTAACTAACAACTAGCGTATTGTGAATGAAGTACTTTTTGATCTAGCGAATCTTAGAAAATCCATGAAGAATCAAATGAACTAACAATCGAGATTCAATATAAGCTATCCGGTTCTGTGGAGAGAAAAGTACTCGAGAGGAAGGGCATCGCGACCAAAGGCAACCAAATCAAACCTTGTTGGACTTTAGAAGTAGAACTGTCTGAATAAACGAATGGATTAATGATGAAATGAACTAACAACTTCATAGGAGATAACCATTTCCTGCTGTTTCCTTCCCGAGCGTTCTCCGAGTTTTCCCCACTGAAAATTCAGAATAATTTGTTTGTAATTATCTAATACACAAAAAGAATCTTACCAAGGAGTTGAGCATCAGCTTTGCGACTTGTCTTGCTGCGCTGTTTGGCACCATCTTTGTAGGGTCGAGCGTCACTCCTTCTCTCTGCTTGAAGGCCTCAATGTACTCGGCCTGCTTCATGACGTCATCGCCAACGTCTCTGGGCCATCCGCTTGCCTCCTTCAAACAGCTTCATTTTTGAAAAGATCATATGAGAATCAACAACACACTACTAAACAATAATTAAAATCACTAACCGTTTTGAGCTTCACAAATGTGTTCATGTACTCGGAGAGAATGCCGTGACGTACACGCCCGCTTTCAGGATTCATCTCGTACTGGCTCCAGTTCTCATAATGTCTTCCCTGAATTTTAGTAATGAATGACAGTGATATATGTATTTATATATGAAAAGTGACTACCTCGTATGCGTTCAGAACTGTATAGCCAGTTCTCAAGGCGAGCTTGATCTCCTCCGTTGCCCATGTTCCTTCGAAAGCTCTCTCCTCATCCGTATGCGAGCATGAAGTTCTCTCTGGGGACTTTTTCAATGCACATTCTTGACACAGGGCGTAGATGCACTTTCCTCCCACTCTCATACATAGAACCGGTAGATGTAGATTTGATGGCGCCAATACCTGAACAATAGGATTGTAAATAAGTAACAGGAAAGCGTTACAAGTTCATCAAGAAAACATACTCTGCACTTGAGGAATCCATTTACGCCCAAATCTTGTGCATCGTTGATTGGGCATGGGATATCCTCTCCAGAAACGTAGACTCCAACGCCGATAGGATAGGGCTTGTACTTGTTGGTGAACGGGTACAGGCTGAAAGTAGATTGTTGAACATAAAAAAGACCATGACAAAGAGATAATCAGTAACCTGCAAACATCTTGATAGCGGATGCTCCATCCTTCTTGACATTTTGCGTGTAGTTTGAACGTCTCGGTTCTTCCGCCAAAGAATGCATCATTGATATCAAGAGGCTCCTCAATTATAAATTTATAGGTGTGTGAGGTGGAGGACTCTGTAACCAATTTTTAATAGTGTGTTAAATCGAGAGACTTTTTCTCTGACCGCAAAGAATCACTCCAGCTGATCTTTATCTCTCTCTTTTTCTCTCTTTCTTCCTCTCTCTCTATATATCTTCTCTCTCTTTCCCTCTCTCTTCTCTCTCTTCCTCTCTCTTTCTTTCTCTCCCTTTCTTCCTCTCTCTCTCTCTCTCTCTCTCTCTCTCTCTCTCTCTCTCTCTCTCTCTCTCTATTTCTCTCTCTCTATTTTATCTCTCTCTTTCTCTCTCTCTTCTCTCTCTTCTCTCTCTTCTCTCTCTCTCTCTCTCTCTCTCTCTCTCTCTCTCTCTCTCTCTCTCTTTAGACTCTGTCAGATATTTTTTCTCTGAATCTCTTAAAAACATAATCATCCATGATACTTTTATCTGCGTCTCTCAATATTACACGCTATTTTCTTTAACGCTCTCTAGCGTTTTTCTCTTACAGTGCAGTCTTTCTCAGAAAGACATACTTTTTATACACTCTCTCCGATGTGTATTTTTGAATCTTTTATTTGAGAATTTTTATCACGTGTTTCCAATAATCACCGTTTTCATACACGCATAATCTATGGATACGATCTTGGAAGGAAGCCATCTCCTACTCTCGCAACTTGCACTCTTTGCGGTAAAGAATACGTCATGTATTCTTCCTCTTTTGTAGAATAAAGAACACAAAGATTAGCAACAACATTTTATCATCTCAAAGACAAAACGAAACAAACAGAAAATGAACTAAATAGCTTAGTATTTTATTACTTTGAGGAAAAAACAAATCGAGTAAAAACAAATCTAGTTTCAACAGTTCATTTGGAAAAAAAATCTATATTCAGTCAAGGGTTATGTATATTTTTCAAGACGATATTGAAAAAGGTGTCACAACCACTCTTACGGTTGGTGTAGACGCAGGTGGAACACAAAGGTACCACCAGACAAGGCAAGCCCTCATGAACGACCTCCTTGTTCACAAGTGGAAGGCGCTCACCACAGGCTCGGCAAAGCTGTAGCAACAGCATATGTGAACGTGTCTGGCCTAGATATTGCTGCGAAAAAGCAGCCAGCTTCTCGTCTCCTCTTATGGGGCGATATGGCACCTTCAATAATGTCAGAATTTGATCACAACGAAAAACATTTAATATCATATCTGTCAACTGTAAAATTAACCTCATCAAGCCATCTCTCTTTCGTCTTGGGCTCTTCTACAACCTGGAAAAAAGAGGTTATTTGTTCTCAATACCTTGTGAATCAGTTGAAAACCTACTTCATCCTTAAATACGTTATGAATCAATTTAAACCTTCATCTTCCTTTTGTCGCTTTTCTTCTTGTCCATGTTTTTGCCCATTTCATTCTCGACTTTTGGGGTGTCCATCCTGATTAACTGGAAAAAAAAAAGACTTGTGAAAAAAGATGATAAAAACCGAAAAATCTTTAAATAAGACAAAAGTAGAAAACTAACATATTCTGTAAGCGTTTTGGTTAGGGTCCGGAAGGGGTAAATTTCTGAAATAATCAAAATTTCCAAAGTAAGAGAAGTAATCAAATGTCAGAGATAGATAAAGGACAAAAAAAAAAAAGAAAAAAAAAAAGAGCACAACAGCTTGACCTTACATACGGTCATGAATGAAGCTAAAATATGTAAATGTCATGTTTCCGGTTAATGAAGCTAAAAGAGCTAAATATCAAGTTTCTGACCGATGATTATTGTTATCAGCTTATGCAATCTCCAGACATTCCATTAGCGAAGCTTGAGATCATGGAACAAAGAGAGGGTAAGAGAAAGAAATACTGTGTGAAAGAGAGAGAGAGAAAGAGAGAGAGAGAGAAACCGGAAGATGCGGGAGGAGGGGGAGAGTGATTGTTTTGATAACTATAAGATGACTGATTGACGTCAACTTACACTTGAAGGTGTGAAAATTGAAGACGACTTTGCTTCCTTTCTCAATGTTGAAGACGTATTGAATCGGCTTCGCCTTCTCGATACTTTCTTTAGATTCGTTAACCTTGCAACAAAAAAAGTCATTAGTATTTGTTCTTTAGACCTAGGTTCAATATTACCAACCTTCTCGTATCCTTGTCCGTCAGCACGAATCTTCTTTTCGGCTACGGGTCTTCTTGTATTTTCCCCGGATAAGAACCAATCTGTCAACTGAATTATTGTGTTATTAATTTGTCTAAAAATTCCAGATATGTAACTTACGTCAGATCGAGCGTCGGCCATGGAGGCTTATCAGAATCCTGAAATGGTTATACTTTATTATTTTGATAATAAACAATCATTTTAAACACAACGTTTATTTTAGCATGGTTATACTTTATTATTTTGATAAGAAAACAATCATTTTACACACAACGTTTATTTTAGCAGATGCCGTGTACTTATGAGGAGTACCTCGAAATGCGGGAACAGGATAGAATACAGTATGGAGGCGGACTGATTTATTGAGTTATTATTGTATCCTTGCATACTCGATATCAACATAGAAAATGCTTCTTTTACAGGTAGTCCACGACCTTGTAGAAACATCGAAACCGGCAGGGGGCAATTTGTACGTGTCCGTGGGAGTCACACAGGACGGAAGCACAAAGAACTTTGTGATGAGGGCCATCCCTTATCCGAGGTTCAGTGCCTCTACGCTTCGGCGCGAGATGACAATCGCCGAGACGAGTACCGGCATCATCGCCCCATTGGTTCTCGGAAACGTTAGTAAACATTCGAATCCTTGTTTCACTTTTCTCATCCCTCAAATGTATAATTTCAGCTTGAAATGCGTGTTTCTTGGGTGGATATGCCATCAGGATCGGGTAGACCGGCCAACAACGCGTCCCGTCGAGACGATAACATCACAAAAGTCATAGGTAGGTGTTGGTGAAATTACAATTTTGAACTATTGGGTATACATACAGTCTATATATTTTAAAACAGATGTACGAGAACGTCTTAAAATGTTTCTTCTAACTTCTCTCACAAATCATTCCTTCTCAATTGCCAGATTATTAGTCACGCACGTGTCTGGTTGGATTCAATTCAATTCAATTCAATTCATTTATTCCATGCAAGAACAACAACTTGTAATACAATTATGAATGGTAGTTCCAATTAGCATGGACGCGTAGGATAGGGAGACAAAGAAAAAAAAACAATCATTCATTCAAAAGTGCTGAATGGACTTCAACTAATCCAAATATCATCTAAGAAAAAAAAATGATATGAAATAGCGTCTATAGTTATTTATAATCAGAAGATACGTATGTAAATACAAATAATCGTCAATCTGTTACACTCGGACAAGGAAGCACAACTTCAAATGGAATTTTTTTTAGTCTTGTCGCAAAACTTGAAGAACTTTCGATTACAACGATATCTTCCGGAAGGGAGTTCCATATTGCTATTGATCTAGAGACAAACGTAGACAACCTAGCCGGGTAAACGATAGGCAGACGAATTCTGAGAGAGTGCGCTTGTCTTGTATTATACTTGGGGGGAGATAAAATGTATAGAAAGGAAAAATCGAGAGAGCATTTGTTATGTAAACATTTGTGCAAAAAACATAGATCTCTGAATGCTCGACGATATTCTAATGACTCAGTTTTGAGCAGTTTCAATCTCTGAGAATAAGGCAGGCTTACATTACCACATCTATATAACAGCCTTCTAGTAAAATTACGTTGTACATATTCTAAATCATTGATGAGGTATTTCGTGGTAGGGGACCAAATTTCAGTCCCGTATTCGAGAATCGGTCTAACGTATACATTAAAAGCAAGCATGAGCATTTCGCATGATTTGGTCTTGAAAGCCTTCAGAATAAGGTTTGCAGTAGAAGAGGCTTTTTTACAAATCTTCTCAATATGAGAATTGAAACGGAAATCATGAGTTAACAAAATCCCTAAATCTTTAACCTGGTTGGTAACAATCAATGGAATATGGTTGATAGAGTAGGGGTGAAACACCGATTGCTTGCCTATATGAAGAACAGTACATTTAGAAGTTGATAGAGTAAGGTTCCACTGAGTGCACCACTCAAATATATTGTTGACTGCTGTTTGTAAGTCATCTGAATATAAGGGTACTTGAGCTAGCAGCTTAACATCATCGGCAAAAATACTGAAGCGAATAGTAGCAGGGATAACTTTCTTGATGTCGTCAATGAACAGTAAAAACAACAACGGGCCTATTGAAGAACCTTGAGGAACACCACTTAAAACTGAAGCTGGTACTGAGTTGATACCATCGATGATCACTGATTGTTTACGGGAGTTGAGGAAAGAAGAGATAAATTTAAGTGCTGGCCCTACAATACCAAGTGAATTCAATTTAAACAATAGAAATCGAATATCTACAGAATCAAAAGCTTTTGAGATGTCTAGGAAAATTACATCAATATCAATACTTGAACTCAGAGAGTGGGTTATGAAGGAATATGATTCGGCTAAAGAAGTGATTGTCGATCGATTAGGTCGAAAACCGGCTTGAAAAGGGGAGAGCAATGAACGCTCTTCAAGATACTTTGAAATAGAATTAACAATAACTTTTTCCATTACTTTAGAAATCGAGCAGGTTAAAGAAATGGGTCTGTAATTTGATAAGATAGGAGGTCCTTTGTTTTTGAGCAGAGGCTTTACAATAGCAAACTTCCACATATCGGGTACGATTCCAGTCATTAAACAGTTGTTGAATAAAATACGCAGAGGTTTCAACAACGCAAATTTACATTTTTTGATAAAAATGTTCGGAATGGAATCGGGTGAGGTATTACATTTATTCTCTAACTTAGAAACAGCCTCGATTATCATTTGATCATCAATTATTTCAAGAGAAAAGTGTTGATCGAAGGGAGCTAAAATAGGGACAGGAAGAACATTCTGAGACGGTTCAGAGAAAGTTGATGAGAACTGAGAAGAAAACATTTCAGCTTTTATGGAAGGGTCCGTCACTACCGTTCCACTACTGTCATACAAAACATAGGAATCGTTTTGAGATTCAATACGATTTGTACAATACGAGAAAAACTGTTTACGGTTGCCTTTAACAATCAGAGAAGATTCCTTAGATGTTTCAAAATCATAAAGCTCAGAAGAAAAATTTCTTGATAGATTTTTACAATATTCGGAGTAAGGAGCAGTAATTGAAACTTTCTGAAGCTTATTGAATAAGCGTTGAATACGCGCTGGATATCTATAGGAGGACGAATTAGGAACAACAGTTGGCACAAAGCGATCGATAAGGTCACATAGTAGATCAACGATATAGTTGTAAGCTTGATTAGGGTCAAGAGATGATAATGCCAAGGTCCAATCATGACAGTAAATAAAGTACTCAATCATATGCCAGTTTGCCTCAGAATAAAGTTTTATAGGCTTGATTATGTCATCGAATACTTTGGAGGTAATACAATCGAAACAAATAGAATTATGATCGCACTGGGATGTGAAGGGAGCAATAACACTAGAAGAAGAGATAATCGGATGATTGCATAAAAGAAGATCAAGAATGTTCTGACTTCGAGTCGGCATCAGAATGTACTGAGTGAAATGGTTATCACAACAGTAATTAAGAAATTGAGTAGAAGAATAGCTCTTAGAACACGTCAACTTGTCCCAATCAATACAAGGCAAATTCAAATCACCAACGATTATGAGAGGGACATTGGGAATGGTATTTAAAGAGAAGTATGCTAATAACTCATTCATGATATCGTCTGGGGCACTGGGAGATCGATAAACACACATTAATCTAACCCGAGAAAAATATGAATTTTTGTCACAACATTGTAACTCAACTGTAATAGCTTCACATTCTGAAACTGACATCGACGAAGTTGCTACTGGACTGAGTCTAGATTGCACTAAAATTGCTACTCCGCCACCTCTGTTACTGATATTAGAGTTTCTATCAGAACGAAAAACAGAATATGGTTTATTTGAATGTAAAATGACATCAGGTTCACTATCGTGTAACCAAGTTTCTGAAAAGCAAATAGCATTGTATTGCGTTAAAGATAATAAATGATTAAGATCGTACAATTTATTCCGTATAGAGCGACAATTACTATAGTAAAAACTAAAATTTCCTCTTATACTATGTTGGCTATTCCAAATATCAGAAGAAGTAAACAGGCTATCGCCATCAGCACTACTGACCTATTTCTGTACATCGTTTGCGTCCATCCTTTTTCCTCTTGTCACCGTCACGTTTTGAAGAGAACCATTAGCCTCAGCGTCTGTCTTCGGAGTGTATAGAGGACGCGGATGAGAGAATCGAATGAGCCTTGTTCCTTGTACCCCCCACTCCATCGTAAGGTCTTCTCTCGCGTACGCGTGAGGAAATATGCGAAGTACTTCAGGACGACGGACTCGTAGTTTTCGAAGTACTTCTGTTCGGAGAGATGGCGATGGAAAATGAATCTTAAGAATTCTTCTCTTGTTCTCTTCATTTCCGAAGCGTCGATGAGTGATAGAACCTTGGTTGAATGCATTAGTGAGAGAAGGTATATTGAGTTCACTAACGAGAGAATCAAGAAGTTTTCCATCATGTTGATCCGTGGCGTCTTTTCTTATTTCCTCCGGAATGCCGACCAAAACGATGTTGTGAGCCTTCTCTTCCAGAATGACTTTGTCTTCCTGAAGGACTCTCCTGACCGCGTCATAGGCGAGAAGTTCAGGCTGCGATATGAGAGAGGAAGTCATCAAAGAGTTGGATGGAGGGGCCGGGGTTTGGGTTGTGAGCTTAGAGAGAAGAGGAATGAGAGAAGATAATGTCGTCATCATTGAGGTTACTGCATTCAGAAGTTGGGAGATTTGGTCGCTTTGAC
This sequence comes from Allodiplogaster pararmata, assembly GCA_964056735.1. Taxonomy (NCBI): domain Eukaryota; kingdom Metazoa; phylum Nematoda; class Chromadorea; order Rhabditida; family Diplogasteridae; genus Allodiplogaster; species Allodiplogaster pararmata. Next base: position 38,313,915 of record OZ057404.1, on the reverse strand, counting down.
GGTTGACAGCTTGGATCAGAATTTGTACATCAGATGAGGGTTGAGAAACTGACGAGGGAACAGACATATCTGTTTGTTTGGAATTGGTTTGAGAAAAGGACTGGCTCAACAATTGATATAGAAAGAATCAATATGAGAGCAATAGGAAGGGTCACCGCTCAGTGTGATAGCAGAGCGAAAATGATTACAACTATCTTTTTTTTTAAAAGTTCAATTCCGCGCAAATTTCGCTCACGAAACTAACGCTGGTTCATGAAAGCTCAGTTCTGTGTGTTTCTTAAGAAGAATACATAACTTTACTGTTCTCTTGTTGACTGTTTTTTTAAACATTCAAATTTCGAAACTTCAACTACTACATTTTCGAGTACATGGATGTATCCGATAACAACAGCAGTGAAGCGTCTAAAGAACTTTAATATATCTGACTCGGTGGAACAAAACTGATTCATTGTAGTATTATCACTCTAATGATTTAACTGCAAATTTTTTTCATTAGAAATCTATACTGAGCTCGACTTTTTTTATTCAGTTTCATTCGCTTTCTGCTGTTTCAACACGGCTCCTAGCAGTATTCCAGTTTTAAAGAAATACATATCGTTCACAACAATAACTAGCGTTCTCCGCCAACACATACAACATGAAACAACCATTTCAGAGGGTATCCCTGAAATGGTTGAAAAACCCGCGACACTTTGACCTGCGACGCTCTGTACCCGCGACACTTTGTATCTGACATTTTTTTTAAACGAGACACTTTGTACTAATCTGTTTTTTGTTCCACTTTATTGTTTTTTAATATTAATTTTAATCGTTGTTTTTTGTTTTTATTGTTTGGTGTGTTTATTAATTTTTCATTGTTACGTTTGTTTATAGAGATATTAACTTCTGCCGCACGTTCAATCTCTGTTTTAAATAGGTGACCGGTCTTGGACCGGCCAGTTCTATCAGCGCGGTAACTTGTTTCTAATGGAACGAGCATTACTCAATACACATTTTAGGCTAGATATAAAAGAAAAAAATCAAAGAACTTGAAAAGCGACCTGGGTTTACTAGTTTGATGGGCTTGGATTCCTCTTTCTCGCTCCGATATCCTTTTTTCCATAGCTGATCTCTGTATATCACCCAGCCTTCTTCCGGTTGACTTTTCTTCAGGTTGGCCAGCTCGGCGCGCATCTTCCGCCATTCATCTCGCTCAGAAGTAGTCATGCTCTTCCTGATGAAAATGCCGTTCCAGGCAGGAGTTGATCTCAGAGTTGAAGCGGCTTGCAGAGCCTTCAGCAAGTGACCACGAGTAGGAAGAAGGACTTTGAGAAGACGAGGACGATCACTAGGTTTTCCCATGCGAAAGATAGTTTGCGCGCGTACTTCGAGATTTAGTGCGGTCAGGACTGAAGCGACTTTTTTTTCTCGTCATGTTCCGTTCTCATAGATGGGTTTCGGTCCGAAGATTCAGGTAAGCCAACGATTACGATTGATCTGAGCCGATTGTGCTTTTCAATCTCTGATTCAGAAGAATGAAGAGCTTGAGAGTGGTCCGGGATGGGATTGAGAGGGGAGCATTTGCAAGTTGAGTTAGCCGAAGACAATTGTTCAATAGTAGTTGATAAGTTGATTAAGAGCCGAGAAATCGAGTCCCAAAACCCTTTGAGAACGCCTGGCGGTGGGTCACTGTTGGCGAAGGAGAGCGTCTCAGTGACAATAGTAGAGATGCCTCGCGTGTTTGGACTCGACGGGGAAGTATTAGGAGTTGGGTTTGCAGGAAGCAAACGTTTATGTGCTCTTGTGACTGACATGGAAGAGAGGAAATCGCTAGTTGACTGTTCAAGACGTGAAAAATACGCAGAGTGAAAAACACGCAGAGAATTGCGATACATTCAACAAAAAAGTTTGCCATGTGAACTGTTCGCAATGATGCGTTAGATGCTTGTCGTAGTCTCCCGAGATTGTTTTTGTTCCGCCTGTTCAGCTTGGGTATAAGCTCCGTGCTTCAGAGTCTTGTAAATGACCCAATATGATACTACTATGAACTTGAAAGCCTTTAGGCCCAGAAAAGGATGACCTCCTGATCGGCTCCTGATATTTATTTACTACCAGTTAGACGTCTGTTTCTGAAAAAAAAAACACTTGAAACAACTACATAGGAAAAAATTTAAAAACTGAGAATTGCTATTTTCTTTGTGAACAACTTACCTCTCATTCTTCTCGCTCGTTTCTGATCAGAATGGCTGCTCCGGAGGATGCTAAGAAGTCCAAGTCGAAGACTCCGACTGCATCGGTTACATTCGCCAAGGGAGCCAACGTTGACGCTGTCGTTGGCATGCAATCTGCTCACAGTTCACTGTCATAGTCTAGGGTCGAAATACGATGAGTACTCCGTGCTCCTATAGAGAAAGACCCAACTCAAACGAGAGCAGCTTTCGTATATCCTGAAAGGTCTCCTCGCTCTCTACCTCGTGCTGGGTGGCCTTGCCAGTTTCGTCTGCGATCTCATCGGTTTTGCCTATCCTTCATACATTTCTGTCAAGGCGATTCGCACGACGACAAAAGACGACGACACACATTGGTTGATCTACTGAACAGTCTTCGGATTCTTCTCGCTTATTGACTGCTTCGCTGAGCCAATCATGGCATTTCTCCCTCTATACTTCTTACTCAAGTGCATTTTCCTGCTGTACTTTTAGTAACCTGCAAACATCTTGATAGCGGATGCTCCATCCTTCCTGACATTTTGCATGCAGTTTGAACGTCTCGGTTCTTCCGCCAAAGAATGCATCGTTGATATCAAGAGGTTCCTCAATTATAAATTTATAGGCAAGTAAATGAAGGATAAAACAAAAATAAAACTTACTAGAATTCGATGCTTCATGAAGATTGTCCTCATTTCCTCGTCCCGACGCAGCATCTTGTTGATTTCGCACTCTCGGTAGACCTTCACCTTGTAGTTTGGCTCGAGTACGCTGAGCCTCAACTTGTTGTCACGCCTTATTTCGGCAGCGGTGCGGCCTAGTATGACGGCGTCATCCTGGTACGAGCAGATGCATGCGTGGTAGTAGCATCCATGTACCTACAAAATATTGTTTTAAAAACCCAAATGTTTCAACATTATCAGCTAACCTCGATAGCTACCGGCTTCTTGCCCTCTCTAGGAATGTAGCCGTCCACGTGGTATCTTGTTCCGGGGACTCTGTGTTCCCCTCCGTGCGTCGCGTCCTGAATCCTTTGTCCCTTCGTCTCACGAAGGTATCTGCAATAGTTTAAAATTGAACAAAGCATAAAGAGATTGAAATTTATTTGAGTAACTTACGCCAGAAACTTGAGGGCCAGGATGCTCTGCCTCTTGCATGGAAGCATCGGTGCTTCAATCGCCAGATTTTCCTTTTTCAGGAAATTTCTCCGGAAGATGAGCATCGCTGCACTTGCAGCTGTGACACTCTCATGGAATACGTGAGTGCCCGATATACGGAAGCACTCCGTGTCAAAGGCCGTTGCTCCTCTGCTGAGCAATGCCACATCAGAGTAGCAGTAGGCCAAAATTTCCTGCCGAAAGTTGAATTCTACTCCACTTTGAGCCGCATGCCACTCCAAAAACTGCTTTTTCCCTTCCTCCTTCATTTGAGTGGGATTGTAGAAGGTGGAGTCCGGAATGGCTCCAATGTAGTTGTAGTTTTGCGGGCTGTTGAAGAGATGGGGGAAGTAGCCTGAATTGAAAAATATTTTACAAGAGATGAGGAAAATAATTTAAATTGAAAATATCTTACATCAAGTGTTCTTGAAAGAGAATACAACAAACCTTTCTTTAGTTCCGGTATTCCAAAGGCCTTGGGGAACGATGCGAGTGGCATCTGCAGGAAGTTTAGCGTGTCCACAAACCGCACGCTCCTGTTGACCATGTTCATGAGCTTTAGTCCCGAGAGTATCATCTTACTCGGGACATCGTCGCTCGACATCATGGTTCTCAGTAGAAATTGGCCGTCATACCTCAAGCAATACATGATTGAAGAGGGAGAGAAAACGAAAGAAATATATGAGTGTCAAGAGTTTAAGAAAGTTGACTTACCCCTTTAGGTTATGCGCAAGAACCGTTGCGTTACGGTTTTCCTTCAGGTTCAGCCACTGGACGAACTCGCTGACAAGGTCCCTGTTGCCTCCATCCATATCGTGCCATACATGGACACGACGCCCTCCGCATTGGTTGCACGATTCTTGAGACTCGTGAGACTCTGGCGTGGTGTGCTGGCAGGCACTGCACGAGCGGATGGCAATGATGACGTTCGGCTTGTGAACGTTTTTGCCATTCTCGCTCACGACTGTCGACTGAACAAATGAATCGTTGAGGGCTAGTTTTGAGAGAGCTAGTGAGAGAGAGCTAGTTTGAAAAAAAAAATATAGTACCTCAATATCGAATGCGATAGTCTTGAGTCGAAATCTGGAGGAGATGGGGCTCGCTGGTGCAATGAAGCACGTTGGGTGGTCTTTAGGCATATCCGTTTTGCATCGAGGGCAAAATGACATGCCGCATACGTGAGCTCGCCCTGTCCGTCCTTCGTTGATCAACTACAAAAAAAACATGTAGTAACACTTTTTTCCAAGGTGAACAAATCAAGTAAATTGAATAACCTGATTGCACATCTCACAGATTTGGACGCGCTCACATCGTGATGCACCTCCTTGCACTCCTTCCTCCAAATGACGTTTGAAGCAGTCCTCATTGTTGAAGACGAATCGACACTGAGCGCATTCTTTATGCAGCTGGCCACTACACTCTTCGATGCGCGGATGGGTGCAGAGAGAGCACCTCATGGGGCAGTTGTAATGGGCATCTCTGCTCTTGTAGAGCGAGTTGCAATTCCCGCAATAGTACTTGCTATCTGTAAAGAATTTTCTTCTGTATCTTTGTAATTAAAAAAATTAAACTGTCAAATAATCAAAGAAATTTTTTCTTTTTTGGACTTTTGTTATTAAAACAATAAACTGTCAACTAACCAAAGAATGCCGGGATTTTCTTGATGTGGTCGTAGTGGTTGGCCTTGAGTCGCAGTCCAATGACTTTTCCATCTCCAGCGAATGGACCTCGGAATAATGGATGCTTGGCTCCATCAAATACTATGAGCTGGTAGTCGGTAAGCCTCTCTTGCATCTCCTTGACATCGGCAAGGTCATACGACTTCTTTTCAGGAAGGCCCAGTCGGTTGAGTAGCTCCAGAGCAGCCTTCTGCTGAGGCTTCATGCATCGAGAAAGAGCTCTCCATTTGGGGGAAGTCACCTTCCCTATTCAAGTAGGCAATGCCTACGGCGATGGCTTTCGGGAGGCAGTTGTTCCCTTAATCAACACAATTGTTCAGCATATCGTTCTCGTACATCTGTTTTAAAATATATAGACTGTATGTATACCCAATAGTTCAAAATTGTAATTTCACCAACACCTACCTATGACTTTTGTGATGTTATCGTCTCGACGGGACGCGTTGTTGGCCGGTCTACCCGATCCTGATGGCATATCCACCCAAGAAACACGCATTTCAAGCTGAAATTATACATTTGAGGGATGAGAAAAGTGAAACAAGGATTCGAATGTTTACTAACGTTTCCGAGAACCAATGGGGCGATGATGCCGGTACTCGTCTCGGCGATTGTCATCTCGCGCCGAAGCGTAGAGGCACTGAACCTCGGATAAGGGATGGCCCTCATCCCAAAGTTCTTTGTGCTTCCGTCCTGTGTGACTCCCACGGACACGTACAAATTGCCCCCTGCCGGTTTCGATGTTTCTACAAGGTCGTGGACTACCTGTAAAAGAAGCATTTTCTATGTTGATATCGAGTATGCAAGGATACAATAATAACTCAATAAATCATGTTATTAACCTTGTCGAAGAGATCCTCAATGGAGGACGTGTCATTGGCCAACTCATTCAGCCTGAAGGTCAAGTTCTTTTGAACCACTCCAAATTTTTTAGAGTGGCTGTTGTCTTCTGCGGTGAGGTTGTAAAAGTCCCTCACATCATGCTGGACGCCGTTCACGACAAGACAGTCCTTTAAAACGCATTCTTTAGTACAATTAATAATAACAATCTTTAATAAATATAATAATAATACTAATAAATAATAATAATAATAATAATAATAATAATAATAATAATAATAATAATAATAATAATAATAATAATAAATAAATAATTGATATTTAATTAATAATAATAATCGCATTCTTTAGTACAATTATCAATTGATATTTTCTCAAGATTTACCTTTTCAATCTGATCCTCGTCTGAGTCATCTTCGTCGGAGGATGAGGGCTCTGAACTCTGCATTTCAACATCCAACGATGTAGATGGTCTGCCTCCATAATGTATTCTGTCCTGCTCCATCATCTCGATGTCCTCATAAGGGCAAGGCATCTGCTCCTGGAAACTTTCGGGTAAAATGTTTATTTTTTCAGAATGATAAAATGTAAAATTCCTCACATTGCTCAAGACACATCGAGAAAATTCTTTAATATACATTCTTTTGAACAATTATTTACTGTTTTTTGTGTTATATGAAGATATACCTTTTCAGTCTGCTCTTTGTCAGAGTCATCTTCGTCGGAGGTAGAGGACTCCAAACTCTGCATCTCAACATCCGAGGATGTTGAGGGTCCGCCTCCATACTGTATTCTATCCTGTTCCCGCATTTCGAGGTACTCCTCATAAGTACACGGCATCTGCTAAAATAAACGTTGTGTGTAAAATGATTGTTTTCTTATCAAAATAATAAAGTATAACCATGCTAAAATAAACGTTGTGTTTAAAATGATTGTTTATTATCAAAATAATAAAGTATAACCATTTCAGGATTCTGATAAGCCTCCATGGCCGACGCTCGATCTGACGTAAGTTACATATCTGGAATTTTTAGACAAATTAATAACACAATAATTCAGTTGACAGATTGGTTCTTATCCGGAGAAAATACAAGAAGACCCGTAGCCGAAAAGAAGATTCGTGCTGACGGACAAGGATACGAGAAGGTTGGTAATATTGAACCTAGGTCTAAAGAACAAATACTAATGACTTTTTTTGTTGCAAGGTTAACGAATCTAAAGAAAGTATCGAGAAGGCGAAGCCGATTCAATACGTCTTCAACATTGAGAAAGGAAGCAAAGTCGTCTTCAATTTTCACACCTTCAAGTGTAAGTTGACGTCAATCAGTCATCTTATAGTTATCAAAACAATCACTCTCCCCCTCCTCCCGCATCTTCCGGTTTCTCTCTCTCTCTCTTTCTCTCTCTCTCTTTCACACAGTATTTCTTTCTCTTACCCTCTCTTTGTTCCATGATCTCAAGCTTCGCTAATGGAATGTCTGGAGATTGCATAAGCTGATAACAATAATCATCGGTCAGAAACTTGATATTTAGCTCTTTTAGCTTCATTAACCGGAAACATGACATTTACATATTTTAGCTTCATTCATGACCGTATGTAAGGTCAAGCTGTTGTGCTCTTTTTTTTTTTTTTTTTTTTTTTTTGTCCTTTATCTATCTCTGACATTTGATTACTTCTCTTACTTTGGAAATTTTGATTATTTCAGAAATTTACCCCTTCCGGACCCTAACCAAAACGCTTACAGAATATGTTAGTTTTCTACTTTTGTCTTATTTAAAGATTTTTCGGTTTTTATCATCTTTTTTCACAAGTCTTTTTTTTTTTCCAGTTAATCAGGATGGACACCCCAAAAGTCGAGAATGAAATGGGCAAAAACATGGACAAGAAGAAAAGCGACAAAAGGAAGATGAAGGTTTAAATTGATTCATAACGTATTTAAGGATGAAGTAGGTTTTCAACTGATTCACAAGGTATTGAGAACAAATAACCTCTTTTTTCCAGGTTGTAGAAGAGCCCAAGACGAAAGAGAGATGGCTTGATGAGGTTAATTTTACAGTTGACAGATATGATATTAAATGTTTTTCGTTGTGATCAAATTCTGACATTATTGAAGGTGCCATATCGCCCCATAAGAGGAGACGAGAAGCTGGCTGCTTTTTCGCAGCAATATCTAGGCCAGACACGTTCACATATGCTGTTGCTACAGCTTTGCCGAGCCTGTGGTGAGCGCCTTCCACTTGTGAACAAGGAGGTCGTTCATGAGGGCTTGCCTTGTCTGGTGGTACCTTTGTGTTCCACCTGCGTCTACACCAACCGTAAGAGTGGTTGTGACACCTTTTTCAATATCGTCTTGAAAAATATACATAACCCTTGACTGAATATAGATTTTTTTTCCAAATGAACTGTTGAAACTAGATTTGTTTTTACTCGATTTGTTTTTTCCTCAAAGTAATAAAATACTAAGCTATTTAGTTCATTTTCTGTTTGTTTCGTTTTGTCTTTGAGATGATAAAATGTTGTTGCTAATCTTTGTGTTCTTTATTCTACAAAAGAGGAAGAATACATGACGTATTCTTTACCGCAAAGAGTGCAAGTTGCGAGAGTAGGAGATGGCTTCCTTCCAAGATCGTATCCATAGATTATGCGTGTATGAAAACGGTGATTATTGGAAACACGTGATAAAAATTCTCAAATAAAAGATTCAAAAATACACATCGGAGAGAGTGTATAAAAAGTATGTCTTTCTGAGAAAGACTGCACTGTAAGAGAAAAACGCTAGAGAGCGTTAAAGAAAATAGCGTGTAATATTGAGAGACGCAGATAAAAGTATCATGGATGATTATGTTTTTAAGAGATTCAGAGAAAAAATATCTGACAGAGTATAAAGAGAGAGAGAGAGAGAGAGAGAGAGAGAGAGAGAGAGAGAGAGAGAGAGAGAGAGAGAGAAGAGAGAGAAGAGAGAGAAGAGAGAGAGAAAGAGAGAGATAAAATAGAGAGAGAGAAATAGAGAGAGAGAGAGAGAGAGAGAGAGAGAGAGAGAGAGAGGAAGAAAGGGAGAGAAAGAAAGAGAGAGGAAGAGAGAGAAGAGAGAGGGAAAGAGAGAGAAGATATATAGAGAGAGAGGAAGAAAGAGAGAAAAAGAGAGAGATAAAGATCAGCTGGAGTGATTCTTTGCGGTCAGAGAAAAAGTCTCTCGATTTAACACACTATTAAAAATTGGTTACAGAGTCCTCCACCTCACACATATAGGCAAGTCATTTAAGAATAAAACAAAAAGAAAACTTACTAGAAGTCGATGCTTCATGAAGATTGTCCTCATTTCCTCGTCCCGACGCAGCATCTTGTTGATTTCACACTCTCGGTAGACCTTCACCTTGTAGTTTGGCCCGAGTACGCTGAGCCTCAACTTGTTGTCACGTCTTATTTCGGCAGCGGTGCGGCCTAGTATGACGGCGTCATCCTGGTACGAGCAGGTGCATGCGTGGTAGTAGCATCCATGTACCTACAAAATATTGTTTTAAAAACCCAAATGTTTCAACATTATCAGCTAACCTCGATAACGACCGGCTTCTTGCCCTCTCTAGGAATGTAGCCGTCCACGTGGTATCTTGTTCCGGGGACTCTGTGTTCCCCTCCGTGCGTTGCATCCTGAATCCTTTGTCCCTTCGTCTCACGAAGGTATCTGCAATAGTTTAAAATTGAACAAAGCACAAAGAGATTGAAATTTGCTTGAGTAACTTACGCCAGAAACTTGAGGGCCAGGATGCTCTGCCTCTTGCATGGAAGCATCGGTGCTTCAATCGCCAGATTTTCTTTTTTCAGAAAATTCCTCCGGAAGATGAGCATAGCTGCACTTGCAGCTGTGACACTCTCATGGAATACGTGAGTGCCCGATATACGGAAGCACTCCGTGTCGAAGGCCGTTGCTCCTCTGCTGAGCAAAGCTACATCAGAGTAGCAGTAGGCCAAAATTTCCTGCCGAAAGTTGAATTGTACTCCGCTTTGAGCCGCATGCCACTCCAAAAACTGCTTTTTCCCTTCCTCCTTCATTTGAGTGGGATTGTAGAAAGTGGAGTCAGGAACGGCTCCAATGTAGCTGTAGTTTTGCGGGCTGTTGAAGAGATGGGGGAAGTAGCCTGAATTGAAAATATTTTACAAGAGATGAGGAAAATAATTTAAATTGAAAATATTTTACATCAACTGTTCTTGAAAGAGAATACAACAAACCTTTCTTCAGTTCCGGTATTCCAAATGCCTTAGGGAACGATGCGAGTGGCATCTGCAGGAAGTTTAGCGTGTCCACAAACCGCACGCTCCTGTTGACCATGTGCATGAGCTTTAGTCCCGAGAGTATCATCTTACTCGGGACATCGTCGCTCGACATCATGGTTCTCAGCAGAAATTGGCCATCATACCTCAAGCAATACATGATTGAAGAGGGAGAGAAAACGAAAGAAATATATGAGTGTCAAGAGAGTAAGAAATTTGACTTACCCCTTTAGGTTATGCGCGAGAACCGTTGCGTTACGGTTTTCCTTCAGATTCAGCCACTTTACGAACTCGCTGACAAGGTCCCTGTTGCATCCATCCAAACCATGCCATACATGGACACGACGCCCTCCGCATTGGTTGCACGATTCTTGAGACTCGTGAGACTCTGGCGTGGTGTGCTGGCAGGCACTGCACGAGCGGATGGCGATGATGACGTTCGGCTTGTGAACGTTTTTGCCATTCTCGCTCACGACTGTCGACTGAACAAATGAATTGTTGAGGGCTAGTTTTGAGAGAGCTAGTGAGAGAGAGCTAGTTTAAAAAAAAAATGTACTACCTCAATATCCTCGTTAACTGCATAGAAAAAGTGCAAAGATCATTTACACGAAGGTTACTACAAAGGGCCGGATTACCCAAAATGAGTTATGTTGCTAGACTGAATTTTCTTTCCATCTCCTCGCTTGAATATAGAAGAAATGTGGCCGATCTTGTGTTCATCCATAAATGTCTGCACGGAAATATTCAAGTAGATTACTCAAATATGTTTAAACTTTGCCCATCGCCTTATTCGCTGAGAGAGTCGAATAACTACAGAATATGCTTTTCGTGTAAATATCAAAGCAGAACAAGCACTTGTGCCTCAAGAATGATTAATGTCTGGAATAAGTTACCTTGTTCTTTGGTTTCTACAAGCTCTTCTAGCATTTTTAGAAATGAACTTATCAAGCTTGATTGTGAGACCATTGTCACCAACTCTAGAATACATTTTTAATTCAAGTGCTTTGTTTCTTCAAATGTTTTGTTTCTGTTTCTCCTCTTTTTTTTCAATTTTATTTGTGTTCTCAGTTAGCTCTCGAATGATAAAGAGTGAGTTGAATTTTTGGAATTTCAAGTTATTATTGCGGATGAATAGTTCTTAATTGCTGATGAATAGTTCATAACTGAAGATACAAGCTTTGCTTTCTTTGCTTTTTTTGTGTGCTTTCCTATTTTCCTAAAATGAAATGTTCCTCATTGTTCTTGTCATATTTAGATCTCACTTTTCATAACCTTCACTGAATTCACTTTTCTTGTGACAGTGTCATCTGTTTCGTCACTTAACATTATGTTTTGTTTCAAGCGGAATAAAGAATTGAATTGAATATCGAAGGCGATGGTCTTGAGTCGAAATCTGGAGGAGATGGGACTCGCTGGTGCAACGAAGCATGTTGGATGGTTTTTAGGCATATCCGTTTTGCATCGAGGGCAAAACGACATGCCGCATACGTGAGCTCGCCCTGTCCGTCCTTCGTTGATCAACTACAAAAAATATGTAGTAACGCTTTTTTCCAGGGTGAACAAATCAAGTAAATTGAATAACCTGATTACACATCTCACAGATTTGGACGCGCTCGCATCTTGATGCACCTCCTCGGACACCCTGCTCCAAGTGACGTTTGAAGCAGTCCTCGTTGTTGAAGACAAATCGACACCGAGCGCATTCTTTATGCAGCTGGCCACTACACTCTTCAATGCGCGGATGGGTGCATAGAGAGCACCTCATGTTGCAGTTGTAATGGGCGTCTCTGTTCATGTAGATCGAGTTGCAATTCCCGCAATAGTAATGGCGGTCTGCAAAGAATTTTCTTGTGAATCTTTGTAATTAAAAAAATTAAACTGTCAAATAATCAAAGAAATTTTTTCTCTTTTGGGTCTTGATTATTAAAACAGTAAACTGTCAGCTAATCAAAGATTTTTTTTCTCTGAATATTTGTAATTAAAAACATTAAACTGTCAACTAACAAAAGATTTTGTTCTCTTTTGGATCTTTGTTATTAAAACAATAAACTGTCAACTAACCAAAGAATGCCGGGATTTTCTTGATGTGGTCGTAGTGACTGGTCTTGAGTCGCAGTCCAATTACCTTTCCATCTCCAGCGAAGGGCCCTCGGAATAATGGATGCTTGGCTCCATCAAATACTATGAGCTGGTAGTCGGTGAGTCTCTCCTGCATCTCCTTGACATCCTTGAGATCGTACGATTCCTTTTCAGGAAGACCCAGTCGGTTGAGTAGCTCCAGAGCAGCCTTCTGCTGAGGCTTCATGCATCGAGAAAGAGCTCTCCATTTGGGGAAGTCACCTTCCCTATTCAAGTAGGCAATGCCTACGGCGATGGCTTTCGGGAGGCAGTTGTTCCCTTAATCAGCATAATTGTTTAGCATATCGTTCTCGTACATCTTTTCTGAAATGTATAGACGGTATGTATACCCAATAGTTCAAAATTGTAATTTCACCAACACCTACCTATGACTTTTGTGATGTTATCGTCTCGACGGGACGCGTTGTTGGCCGGTCTACCCGATCCTGATGGCATATCCACCCAAGAAACACGCATTTCAAGCTGAAATTATACATTTGAGGGATGAGAAAAGTGAAACAAGGATTCGAATGTTTACTAACGTTTCCGAGAACCAATGGGGCGATGATGCCGGTACTCGTCTCGGCGATTGTCATCTCACGCCGAAGCGTAGAGGCACTGAACCTCGGATAAGGGATGGCCCTCATCCCAAAGTTCTTTGTGCTTCCGTCCTGTGTGACGCCCACGGACACGTACAAATTGCCCCCTGCCGGTTTCGATGTTTCTACAAGGTCGTGGACTACCTGTAAAAGAAGCATTTTCTATGTTGATATCGAGTATGCAAGGATACAATAATAACTCAATAAATCATGTTATTAACCTTGTCGAAGAGATCCTCAATGGAGGACGTGCCATTGGCCAACTCATTCAGCCTGAAGGTCAAGTTCTTTTGAACCACTCCAAATTTTTTAGAGTGGCTGTTGTCTTCTGCGGTGAGGTTGTAAAAGTCCCTCACATCATGCTGAACGCCGTTCACGACAAGACAGTCCTTTAAAACGCATTCTTTAGTACAATTAATAATAACAATCTTTAATAAATATAATAATAATACTAATAAATAATAATAATAATAATAATAATAATAATAATAATAATAATAATAATAATAATAATAATAATAATAATAATAATAATAATAATAATAATAATAATAATAATAATAATAATAATAATAATAATAATAATAATAATAATAATAATAATAAATAAATAAATAATTGATATTTAATTAATAATAATAATCGCATTCTTTAGTACAATTATCAATTGATATTTTCTCAAGATTTACCTTTTCAATCTGATCCTCGTCTGAGTCATCTTCGTCGGAGGATGAGGGCTCCGAACTCTGCATTTCAACATCCAACGATGTAGATTGTCCGCCTCCATAATGTATTCTGTCCTGCTCCATCATCTCGACGTCCTCATAAGGGCAAGGCATCTGCTCCTGGAAACTTTCGGGTAAAATGTTTATTTTTTCAGAATGATAAAGTGTAAAATTCCTCACATTGCTCAAGACACATCGAGAAAATTCTTTAATATACATTCTTTTGAACAATTATTTACTGTTTTTGGTGTTATATGAAGATATACCTTTTCAGTCTGCTCTTTGTCAGAGTCATCTTCGTCGGAGGTAGAGGACTCCAAACTCTGCATCTCAACATCCGAGGATGTTGAGGGTCCGCCTCCATACTGTATTCTATCCTGTTCCAGCATTTCGAGGTACTCCTCATAAGTGCACGGCATCTGCTAAAATAAACGTTGTGTGTAAAATGATTGTTTTCTTATCAAAATAATAAAGTATAACCATGCTAAAATAAACGTTGTGTTTAAAATGATTGTTTATTATCAAAATAATAAAGTATAACCATTTCAGGATTCTGATAAGCCTCCATGGCCGAGGCTCGATCTGACGTAAGTTACATATCTGGAATTTTTAGACAAATTAATAACACAATAATTCAGTTGACAGATTGGTTCTTATCCGGAGAAAATACAAGAAGACCCGTAGCCGAAAAGAAGATTCGTGCTGACGGACAAGGATACGAGAAGGTTGGTAATATTGAACCTAGGTCTAAAGAACAAATACTAATGACTTTTTTGTTGCAAGGTTAACGAATCTAAAGAAAGTATCGAGAAGGTGAAGCCGATTCAATACGTCTTCAACATTGAGAAAGGAAGCAAAGTCGTCTTCAATTTTCACACCTTCAAGTGTAAGTTGACGTCAATCAGTCATCTTATAGTTATCAAAACAATCACTCTCCCCCTCCTCCCGCATCTTCCGGTTTCTCTCTCTCTCTCTTTCTCTCTCTCTCTTTCACACAGTATTTCTTTCTCTTACCCTCTCTTTGTTCCGTGATCTCAAGCTTCGCTAATGGAATGTCTGGAGATTGCATAAGCTGATAACAATAATCATCGGCCAGAAACTTGATATTTAGCTCTTTTAGCTTCATTAACCGGAAACATGACATTTACATATTTTAGCTTCATTCATGATCGTATGTAAGGTCAAGCTGTTGTGCTCTTTTTTTTGTCCTTTATCTATCTCTGACATTTGATTACTTCTCTTACTTTGGAAATTTTGATTATTTCAGAAATTTACCCCTTCCGGACCCCAACCAAAACGCTTACAGAATATGTTAGTTTTCTACTTTTGTCTTATTTAAAGATTTTTCGGTTTTTATCGTCTTTTTTTCACAAGTCTTTTTTTCCAGTTAATCAGGATGGACACCCCAAAAGTCGAGAATGAGATGGGCAAAAACATGGACAAGAAGAAAAGCGACAAAAGGAAGATGAAGGTTTAAATTGATTCATAACGTATTTAAGGATGAAGTAGGTTTTCAACTGATTCAAAAGGTATTGAGAACAAATAACCTCTTTTTTCCAGGTTGTAGAAGAGCCCAAGACGAAAGAGAGATGGCTTGATGAGGTTAATTTTACAGTTGACAGATATGATATTAAATGTTTTTCGTTGTGATCAAATTCTGACATTATTTAAGGTGCCATATCGCCCCATAAGAGGAGAAGAGAAGCTGGCTGCTTTTTCGCAGCAATATCTAGGCCAGACACGTTCACATATGCTGTTGCTACAGCTTTGCCGAGCCTGTGGTGAGCGCCTTCCACTTGTGAACAAGGAGGTCGTTCATGAGGGCTTGCCTTGTCTGGTGGTACCTTTGTGTTCCACCTGCGTCTACACCAACCGTAAGAGTGGTTGTGACACCTTTTTCAATATCGTCTTGAAAAATATACATAACCCTTGACTGAATATATATTTTTTCAAATGAACTGTTGAAACTAGATTTATTTTTACTCGATTTGTTTTTTCTCTAAGTAATAAAATACTAAGCTATTTAGTTCATTTTCTGTTTGTTTCGTTTTGTCTTTGAGATGAAAAATGTTGTTGCTAATCTTTGTGTTCTTTGTTCTACAAAGGCGAAAGAATACATGACGTATTCTTTACCGCAAAGAGTGCAAGTTGCGAGAGTAGGAGATGGCTTCCTTCCAAGATCGTATCCATATATTATGCGTGTATGAAAACAGTGATTATTGGAAACACGTGATAAAAAATTGTCGAATAAAAGATTCAAAAATACACATCGGAGAGAGTGTATAAAAAAGTATGTCTTTCTGAGAAAGACTGCACTGTAAGAGAAAAACACTAGAGAGCGTAAAAGAAA
This sequence comes from Allodiplogaster pararmata, assembly GCA_964056735.1. Lineage (NCBI taxonomy): Eukaryota > Metazoa > Nematoda > Chromadorea > Rhabditida > Diplogasteridae > Allodiplogaster > Allodiplogaster pararmata. Next base: position 38,297,994 of record OZ057404.1, on the reverse strand, counting down.
ATAGCATGTAATATTGAGAGATGCAGATAAAAGCATCTTGGATGATTATTTTTTAAAGAGATTCAGAGAAAAAAATATCTAACAGAGTATAAAGATAGAGAGAGAGAGAGAGAGAGAGAGAGAGAGAGAGAGAGAGAGGGAGAGAGAGAGGGAGAGAGAGAGATAGAGAGAGAGAGAGAGAGAGGAAGAAAAAGAGAGAAAGAGAGAGATAGAAGAGAGAGAGAAAGAAAGAGAGAGGAAGAGAGAGAGAGAAAAATAAAAGAGAGAGATAAAGATCAGCTGGAGTGATTCTTTGCGGTCAGAGAAAAAGTCTCTCGATTTAACACACTATTAAAAATTGGTTACAGGAGCATCCACCTCACACAAATTTCTTATACTCGTGTATTGAGAAGAATGGTTTACTGTCTCAACTTCAATGCGGGTTTCGATATAAACGTTCAACTATAACCATTCTTGCTGAATCACATTCTTTTATGATAAACCATCTCATTAAACAATTTCCCGTCGACGTAATATTTCTTGATATTTCCAAAGCTTTCGATTGCGTTGATGATAGATTTCTGACATATAAGCTTGAATGTTTAGGCATCAGCGAGTCCATTCTTAAATTAACAGCTGTCTTTTTAGACAATCGTAAACAATCTGTATCTCTTCAAATGCTCATTCAGATGGTTTAAAGGCAGTGACGCCTGGTTATGATGACAAATGACTGAACCATCGCACAGAAAAGAGAACAAGGCACATGAGCCTTTCATATAACTTAATTGCACGGAATAGCGGTGCGTCCCCGTGGTGTAGTGGTGACACGCGCTCCTATTTTGAGTCGAGGTGGTTTGGGTTCGGTCTCGCCCGTTGGGCTAGCTTTTCTGTGCGATGGTTCAGTCTTTAATCTGTATCTCGTGATGGCGTTTATTCTCATCCCGCAGTAGTATCCAGTGGAGTTCCTCAAGGCTCCTCTATTGGCCCTTTATTGTTCCTGCTGTTCATTGACGTTATTACTAAAGACTAAAGTTATTCCTACGACGATTAGATATAGCATTATATAGCATTTTCGCAGACGATCTTGAGTTGTTTGCAGAAGTCCCATTACGTCACAGTGACTTGCAGTCAGCCATACACAACATTTCTGACTGTTGTATAGAATGGAACTTAACTCTGTCCTCTACTTATGGAGCGTTAGAATTCAACTTTTCACTTTGCAAAGTGATTTTCTGCTAAGTGATTTCGTTGAACGCTCCAATGTATCACCACGACAACATGGACTACGGTAAAAAGAAGAATACATGCATTCTAATGGAGCGTTAGAATTCGCGAAAACATAATGAAACATAACGATATAAGACGATGCTGGGAATAATTTTCGCCAAAATGCTCAAAATGTTGTTCCTCAGCCAAAAACTTTATTTTGCCAAGATTTCGAGTATGCGAACTTGGGAGAAGGAAATTCCGATAAAAGGTATAGGTTTAAGCCTTGTAATGGTCGTACTTTTAAGTATTCATTTCACATTTACCGTACGCGTAGACTACGATTATTCCATTCGTTCGCCTTTCGCTCCGCTGGGTTTTGTTTTAAGCTTCCCTATCGTTTCTTCTTACGAAAAAAGGATCTGAAAAATGAATAAACAAATAACGTTGTTGTGCTTGGTTAAGTGAATCCGGAAACAATACACGTATGTTCTGTGTCTTGCCTAGTTATGCGTTGGAGGAGACTGGAAGTTTCGCCTTATCAAAGCATCATCAGCGCTCCAACGCATAACTAGGCAAGACACCGAACATACGTGTTAACAAATAACTTAAAAGCACACAGTAATGATTTAGTGTTTTCACGTAGGTGTCTTGCCGAGCCAAAGAGGGTAGTTTTAGATGTGGGTTAGTAGTAGGGCAAGTGATTTGGCACACTTTTTGAATAAAATTTAAGGAACGTCCGCGCATACGCAACCAGTTGGTTCAAGTTTGAATGCAACTCGGTGAACATCAGAAGGCAAAAATAAATGATCATCGGATTGAGAAGGAATTGAGTCACAGAAGTGAGGAGAAAACAATTCATCGTCACGAGTGAAAGATGATGCGAATACACTAGCAAGTAAATCACATTTTGAGAGAGAATCAACAACCTACTCAACTGTATCATACTTCAAACAAAACGGAGGGGCTGAGGGCTTAGTTAGTGAAGCAATGTGACAAAACAATTCAGCTGTTTTCTTCAGCATACATTTATCCAAATACAAAAAATAGATTTTTTTCATTTCTATAACAAAATAGATTTACCATAACTCTCTCATACTAGAAAAAACCAAACAACAAATAAATGAAGCCGAATTATTTGACCTAGACATAGAAATTTAGGAAAATGGAACTACTTTATAACAAAACCTATTTCTACAATTTAAAGATTTTAAACCCCTTCATTTTAGTTCTAACATACCAATTAACATTACTCTCAACACCATATAAAATTAAACATTACGTTTCAGTAATAACTGCACATATATAGAAGACTTCCTTTACATAATTAAAATGCTAATAAATACATACAGGTCAAATCAATATCAAGATCATATAATACTGATTGAATTACCTTTCAGCAGAAACCCAAATACTCCTCTAAAATACGATATATTACATATCACTATTGATCATAAAGTAATAGAACAGTTCACGACACATCGAATAGATCAACATTAATCACTACATTCACTAAACTCCCTCTCTTAACCCATCTGGTTTTTTATCCTTTAATTTTTGTGTTCTGTGTTCCTTCTGCAATCAATTTATCGTATACTCTATGCTTTTTTATTTTTTTACTTTTATTCTATGTTATTTTCGTTTTTAGTGTTAGAACTGTGTTTATTTTTGGGATTCAATTCATTACATAGAACCAGATACATATTTATATCATGTTTTTATTAGATTTCTACTACTATTTTTCGACTCAACATTTATTGATATTTTTTATTTGTTTTACAAATACAACCACTTAATTCGTTAACTGTTTCTCTGGAAACTCACTGAGGAGCCCCACTAAGAGAGAGAGCGAAAGTCAGTCTGAGTTTGAGGGTGAAACAGACTTCGCATATTCATATTTAGCAGAAATTTGTTTTCCATTCAACACTTTTAAACACTTTTCCTTTCTGCTTCAAATAGCTTCGTTCATGCTAGCTTAAGCTCGATAACTTTGTTTTTTCTCCAAGTGCTTATTTCTTCGATGAAGTATGTGGGACCTCTCCCGCAGGCGGATGGGAGACTTGGTGGCTTTTCCATGGCTGACCAAAGAGGGGCTTAGGCTAGTGAGCGTCGCGGGTGGCTGTGGGCTGAACGGGTAAAATGGCATGGTGCAATCTATGTATAAAGCGGACCCTGCCCGGCGGCGCGATAAACGCTAGGAAGAAAAGAAGAACTTTGTTCTTTCTGTGTATAATTCAAATTTTTAACCATCAAATTTTTGCTTCAGGTGGTCCTATCTATTGAATCATGCTAATTTTGAATTATCAACTTCAGGTTGGAGAAAAGTTCAGTTAAATTCATGATTTCATATTGTTTTCATTTCACCACAATCAGTCCGATGACTCCGATCAAAATCACAAATGTAAATACGTTCCGAATCTTAATGCCCCAAGCTTGTATTGTAGGGTGAACACTGTAGCTGCACTGCGGACGTAAGCACCGATAACTGCACGACTTTCCTTTGATAGAAATGTTATTCCAACATCGGACTGGCAGCAAAACCTGAGAAAAATGCTTTTCTTCTGTGAAAGTCTAGTTTTTTAAAATCAAATTCATGTACTACTACAGCAAAGAGAGTGTTAAGTGTCTCTGATAGCGCCTGCCAGTTCCAAACTCTCAGTGTGTATCAATCTAATCATAAAACTCTCCAAATTTAATTGAAATGTTTCAGAATTAGTTTCGAAGATTTAAACCGAAGCGCGTTATCGTCTTTGATCGCATTCAAAATGTTGGCTATAGAGCCAGAAAATTGCCTTTAGCGAAAAGGTTCGTTAACTGGGTTATTGGTCAAGTTTGCATTTGGCGAACCTGTATCCAGTGTTCTCGAATGAACCCAATTTAATTTCAACATTGTTGTATGCACAAGAAGAAATGCATGCACTGTCGATGAACACGAGACGAAGCAGAATCCGTGATCCAACCGGTGCCTCAAAACTTGTTTATTTACAGCGAGTTCTTTGAATTTATCTTGGAGCAAGATTATTTAATAGCGTTCATAGCCGTTTTGCTAAAACTTTTTTCAGAAGACTGCCTGTCCTAAAAGTTCGAACAATTTTTTTCTAAACGTGAAAGAAGTCTACTTCAAAGCCCAGTAGCGGAGTTAGAAAATCAAACGTTTAAAGTTTTTTTATTCACTATAATAAATCCTAGATCACATAAAAAAAAGAACAGACAATGAATTGAATTTCTCTTTAGTCAGAAGTTGATGCTTGATTAGTTTCGTTGATACTACTTATACAATTCAGAGATGTTAATTTTCATAGTTTTTAATCTCTAAGTTACTCCAAAATTAAATTGTACACATCGTATTTCTCTGAAGCTTTCACTTGTATGTGCCACCAGCAGCTCTCTGGATAGAAGAGGAAGTCGCTCGGTTCGATCACATGAGATTCGACCAATCCGCGCAGTTCCTGCCACACTTTCCTTGCCTGACAGTGTCTTCATGATTTATAAAGGTTTTTAGCTACGTATATACATACATATAATCAGTCTTGCACTCTGTTCTCAGTCTTGCACTCCATTCCTTTAAAAGAAGGTGACCCATCTCTTCTCTTTGACCACGTGCACAATGCATCCAAGCGCAAATAAACTGCCTTCATTATTCACCTGGACATATCAAATGTCTCTCTGCCTTCCGTTGAAATTCTTCGTCAAAAGATTGTCTACCGCTTCAGAATGCTATCACCGTACAAGCTGCCGAAATATCGTCTCTACGCTGTGCTCTCAATGGAGCAGACAAACCATCAGAGGAAAGATGCCATCAAGATCCAAGGCTTTTCGGCTTCTGATTTTCCTCATAGACGCCTTCATTTCCTTTGCTGAGATGACTGGAACATCCACGCCTCCGAAACTTGAAGTCCAACGATGCGTTTTCCTGTTGGAGCGATCAGAGGTCTTGATTGCTTGCTTGTCGAGGTATTTAGCAAACAGATGGGCGGTTTGGGGACAGAGGTGATCCTTTATGGATAATGACGGTTTAAGAGGGCTTGTGTGCTTTACCATCAAGCGATTGTATAGTGTTCCACATTTGATTACTGGGTTGGTTGGGTCTAAGGTTTTTGACGCATTCCTCACATGCGGTGCGCTTATCCTTACTTATCCTCTCGGATATCTCTGTCATAAGTCACGGAAGAGATGAATCAGCCGGGTTGACTCTACGCAACTGATATCTCTTTCTAATGAGTATCTTGACTTCTTCGCTGAGACGGGGTATATAAACTGGGCTTCTGCCTTGTGGTATATGCTTCCTTGCTGCCACTCTGAGGGTTCCGACTAGGTTGAGTGCATTTTGTGGGGGCTTGTTATGAGGGTTTCGATCATTTTAGGTTTTCTTTTCTAGGAGGGTATATCAATGGTTTTATATCTCAATGAAGGACTCCAATTGTTGAAGGATGGGAGGTCAGAGCATTTAAGATGCGTTCATTTTTGGGATTTTACAGCAAACACTATTAGTCGACATTATCTTATTACAAACATTACACCGTCATCTTAACGGACCCGGATTGCTTTCTAATCCAGCAATTAAGAGATGAATGATGATCAGGGGTGCTAGAAGGCCCTCATTCTTAAAAAAAACAGCTGGAGGGGAGATCAGCTGTATAATGTGTCCCTTGACGGGAGAAGTCCATTCGGGATAGGTATGATTCGAAGTCTTTTGCGTTCGGGGACTGCTTCCCGACATTCGCACTGCTTGTAGGCGACTCCATCGGCAAACCGTTTCTGGTCACTTTCTATGCTCACACGCATGTGAAACCAGTCGTGGTGAAAATATTACAAAGCACAAGCCTCATCGTCCCTTACCCATCCATCCGCCTTATTTCATGTTATCGTTCCCAAAAAACCTCGGTTGATATTACTCAACAACTCCTAAAGTAAAATCAACTGCTTCAAATACCCTTTTAAGAAAAGAAAACTGTAAAGTTTTTTTCTGAGAAGCGCGAAATGCTCTCATTCCTCTATTTCTACTAACCGTGCATGCAGAAAACTTCATTGGGAGATTCGTAAAATTGAATGCAAACGAGAAAGTTATAAAAAAAAAAGGAATTACAAGGAATTTTTTTTTCGTGCAATCTAGAAAGACTAAACCTACCAATAAAATTTCTTCATTTATCGTTTATGATTTGTCTTTATCTTCTTCAATTGATATAGCAAATGCGTTCCCTAACTCCATCTCTACTGCTATAACCTTTCCACCGTCATGTCCTCTTTCACCCCCGTCGTTTACTTATTTGCTTGAATATATGTATACCAATAGTTATTCCTTCTGACGTCCACAGTGTCACTGTTCGAATCAGACCAAAGTGCATTAGATCTCCTTACTCAATTCCTTATATATTCATCTAGAATAGCAAGGATTATCTATCGGTTTCCTTGTCAATTATCTTTTCCAATCGCTCACCACTAATTTAGTATTCCTCCGCTTGGGAATCATACATTGTAATACCTATTCATAAGAAAAAAAGTGACATTTACAATTTCCGACCAATAACCTTAGAGTGTTCTCTCTCTAAAATCTTTGTAAAACACTCATATAACCTTTTATATGTCAAATGATTGAAGTATCGCACAGAAAAAAGAGCTAGTCCACCGGGCGGGATCGAACCCAACCATCTCTGACTCAAACCGGGAGCGCGTGTTACCATTACACCACGGGGACACATTACTATTCCGTGCGATAGTGTTATATGAAAGGCTCACATGCCTTGTTCTCTTAGTCATGCATGCTTATCAAGCGATTGCGTCATGAATGGAGCGTAACTCCAGAATTCATGATTAAGACAGAAGAGAGATGGAAGATGAATGATAAAAATATTTAAATGCTAAGTTACACAGTTTAAAGGCAGCGACGCCTAATTAAGATGACAAATTATTGAAATATTAACTTTTTATACAGTCACCTGGAAATGAGCCACATTCTTCATCTAATAAATCGAGGTGTAAACGATCAACTATTTCATCTCTCGTTCATGCTCACTCTGTGTATCCCTCTCTACTGTTAAAAAATGTGCTTGTGTGCTAAAAAATTTGCTAAAACATGTGTCTAAATATATATATATATATATATATATACTATATATTTGTTTTCAATTCAATTTCATTTTTATTATGTGAAAATATCACATGCAGCAACGCATAAATTAATCACGTGGAACGAAAGATTAAACAATTGAATTGTTTAAGTTACATAAATAGGTAAAACAATGCAGATTACATCCAGGCGAAAATATATCATTCATCAACTATATTACTCCGGTGAATATACGAGCTGATCGTATAGAGAAAGCATTTCTTCTGCAAATAGTTCTCGGAGCAGGGTGGATTATTTTGAAAAGTGTTGGATGCTCTTATTTCAAAGTTGTGGTGCGTCCTGTCAGAGAGTACTTTTTTCCCAAATAAAAGTTTCAGAAGTAGTTTGAGGTCGTTAGATTCTCTAACAGAGAGAAGAGATACTAGGCCTACAGGGTGGCCCATATAGTCGTAAACCAATCTTTCGGCGTTTATAATTCAATTTGTAGTGCACGCTGAGCTCCAATTTTTACACATGTTCTTCTCATATGTTTTTTATTACATGGTTCAAATTTCATATCATTTGATCAATTCTCAAAAGAATGGTGGTCTCTCATAGAGCGCGCTCTATCATTGTGGACTTGCACAAACTTGGTCGATCAAATACGCGCATCGCTAAAGATCTCAACGCCTCGCAATCTTGTCTGAAAAGCATTCAAACGGTTTGAACAGATCGGTACACTTGCTGACTTGCCCCGAAGAGGTGATCCTCGATTAGTGCGCACCCCTAACAAGATTGAGGCCATGAGGAAGCGAGTCGGTCGAAATGCTAGGCGTAGCTTGAAAAAATTGCCTCCGAGATGAAAGATTATCACGCAACACTCTTCAAAGAATCGTTGAAGAGGACTTGAATCTTCCCCATATCGTACTAAAAAGGCTGGTTCAAATTTGGTTCAAATTTCATATCATTTGATCAATTCTCAAAAGAATGGTGGTCTCTCATAGAGCACGCTCTATCATTGTGGACTTGCACAAACTTGGTCGATCAAATACGCGCATCGCTAAAGATCTCAACGCCTCGCAATCTTGTCTGAAAAGCATTCAAACGGTTTGAACAGATCGGTACACTTGCTGACTTGCCCCGAAGAGGTGATCCTCGATTAGTGCGCACCCCTAACAAGATTGAGGCCATGAGGAAGCGAGTCGGTCGAAATGCTAGGCGTAGCTTGAAAAAAATTGCCTCCGAGATGAAAGATTATCACGCAACACTCTTCAAAGAATCGTTGAAGAGGACTTGAATCTCCCCCATATCGTACTAAAAAGGCTGCCATCCTAACTCTAAAGAACAAGGAGAAAAGACTCAAAAGGCGCCACGCCCTAATCCTCTGGACGCGCCACAGTGCTCACCTCAGGACAGTCTTCTCGGATGAGAAGCTGTTCACTGTGGAAGAGGCCTACAACCCTCAAAATGTGCGAGTGCTTGCTCGGGACTCACAGGCAGCTAATCATACCGGTGAATTCCTGCATAGAGCTTCCCATCCTGCAAAAGTCATGGTTTGGGACGGAGTGTCCGCCACCGGCAAAACTCCCCTTGTTTTGTTCGAACCAGGAGCCAAAATTAATCAGGAATACTACCGCCAGCAGATTCTTCGAAAAGTATTGCTTCCTTGGTCTGCTTCCCACTACCGTAATACACCTTGGGTCTTACAGCAAGATTCTGCGCCTGGTCACAAGGCTATCGGAACACAGGCATGTTGCAACGCTCATTTTCCCGACTTCATCTCCAGCGCAGAATGGCCCTCCTCATCGCCCGACCTCAATCCGCTGGACTATTCCGTGTGGTCCTACCTTAAGAGCAAAGTCAATGCTCATCCTCACTTGAATCTACAGTCTCTAAAAAAATCCCTGCAGGAGGAGTGGTCGAAGATCGACGAAAAGTACCTTCGTCCAGTGATCGAAGCGTTCCCAAAGCGACTCCGGGCTGTCGTTCGTGTCAAAGGGGACCGAATTGAATGATTTTTTGACCCAATGTTTTTATTAATGTGTGCTGACAAATGTACAAATTTGAACACTCTTGCTCACTTATGCACTGAGATAAACGTTTGTAAACGCGTTTGCGAATATATGGGTCACCCTGTAGTTGGTTGTTTCTCGTCTGACTACTTGGCATATTATTAAACGAACAACCAAAAACGCGACGTGTAAAATAATTTTGAACCTTCGCTAGTACAGCTATGTCCTTAGCGAAATGTGGGGAGTAAACAGTTGTACAGTGTTCTACAATAGATTTAATGTATCTCTTGTAAGCGTTAACAAGTACATCCGGTTTACGACTCTTGAGAACTTTAAAAATAAGATGACATTTACACTTTGCTTTCTGAGCTATTGTTAAGAAATGAGCAGAAAAAGGTCAACTTGTTGTCTACAATAAATCCTAATTGACGAATCTCATTGAGAGGGTAAGGCCTGACTATTTATAGAATACATATAAAGAATGAGGGAACTCTCGGTACCAATTCTTAACACAGCGCATTTTGGTAGAGATAAAGGCAATCGCCAAGCGTCGCACCACTCCACTATGGTGTCAATCGAGTGTTGCAATGTTGTATGAAAGTCTGTTTTAGAAAAAGACTTATAAACTTTCATGTCGTCTGCAAAAACTTTAATTTTACAAGTAGAAGAAGTTATCATATTCACTATGTCAGATGTATAAATGATGAATAATAATGGGCCTAAGACACTTCCTTGGGGAACACCACTGGTAACCATGAAACTATTAGAAAGTGATTGATTAACTCGAACTTGGTAGGTTCTATTACCTAAATAAGCTTCGATCCACGAAATAATTCTGGGTGGGAGTTGAATGAACTTTAGTTTATAAATAAGTTTAGAATGAAAAACTTTATCGAAGGCTTTCTCAAAATATAAATAAATGATATCTGCGAACTTTTTCTGGTCTACGGCTACAGAACAGTCTTCAAGAAACAGTAACATCAACTGTTCGATTGATCTCTTAAGGCGAAACCCGAATTGATCATCTGGCAAAATCTGGTTTATCTCACAATGTTTCTCTATTTCTTTACTCAACACTTTCTCGAATATACGGGAAAATAGTGATGTTATACTGATGGGACGGTAATTGGAAGGACTATTGTAAGGAGGCTTCTTCTTAACTGGTGTGACTATGGAATGTTTCCATCTGTTCGGGATTTCAGATGAAAGGAAAGATTGGTTATAAATTATTTCAAGCGGAATAGACAGAGGGACAGCGATTTTCTTGATAAAAAGCATATTCAGATGATCTGGGGTAGTACAAGAAGACATTGGGTATTTCTCTATTATTCTACAAATATCATGACGCGTGAACAAGGGTTCTTCTAGAGAGTATGCTCTCAAGACTGAATTATGAGAGAGTGGAGGAAGCTTATCATTGTCTATGGTGAATGACTTCTGGAAGAATTCTCCAAGAAGATTTGCTTTTTCTAAGTCTTTAGATACTGAGATGCCAAATTCATTCACCAAAGTGTCGAAAACCCTTGTTTCTGGGATGTATTAGACCTTATACACTTGAATAACAAGTTTTTGTTCTTACTATTAACAATGTTCTTTTCTACATTTAGGTTGAACTTATCTACAAACTTTTTGCATTTCTTGCTGGCTTTAACATAAATGTCATAGTCCTCACTTAGTTCACTAGAAACATAGTTGTTCCAGAAGAGAAAACGCTTTTCTTGAGCTCTCTGTATATGGTTTGAAAGAGATGCATGGGTTGCTAAAGAGACCTTCTGGGTAAGAGCGAATTGCTCGGAAAAGTCCTGTAGTATGGATAGCAACAATTCGTACATTGAATCTGTACCTTTGATAGGGTTGAATAAGCAATGCTAATCTAAATTACATAATAAAGGGATTAATAAGGAATAGTTTAATAATTATTTTACTGTATATGCGTCGATATGAGTAAAGAGGAATTTCGTGAAACAGGGAAAGTTCGAAACTGATTGACTCGTGGTCTGAATTACTGAATGAAGGAGTGACACATGGGTTCTTCAATAAATCTTCGCTATTGGAGAGGAGGAGGTCTAGAATGTGTGATCCTCTCGTAGGGCATCTAATATATTGATTCATCTGAGTGGCTGAGCAAAATTCAAGAAATCATTTGGAAGCGGGTTTCGATGAGGCTAAAGGGGATTTATTCCAGTCTATGTCGGGTAAATTGAAATCTCCCATTATAATACGTGGGTGGTTGCAGGTGACTAGATCAATCAACATGTTTAATTACCTCTCGGTCTTTGGTGTGTTTATATGAGGGACTCGATAGAGACTAATGAAACGTATTACGTGAGATTGAATTTCAATATCAATAGCTAGGATTTCATCAGAATTCTTGATTGATTGAGAATAGATAATTTTGTATGATAATAGTGAGTGTATGAGAAATAGCACTCCTCCGCCATTAGTTATTTCGCCCCTATCACATCGAACAATGTTATATTGAGAGATGAAGGAGGAGAGAACAAATGAGTCCGGGTATCTATCCGATAGCCATGTCTCACAAAAAGAAATCATAGAGTATCTCTTTGAGAGCAAAAGTTGTAGATCATTAATCTTATTCACTAGAAATCTAACATTGGCGAAATAACAATTTACGTGACTTGTGGAAGACCGACGATTTTGTTCTAGTTTAAAGAACGATTAGGACGAGGTGACATGAATCTTCGAAGAGGTTCAATACGCTCGGCCATCAGTGGGTGAGGTTTGCTATAACTCAGAGGGGGACCGAAAACAGGAATATGAGGTTGTGGCTTACTCCTATCAGCCAGCCAAGCACGGACTGCACGGTCATAAGTTCTCTCAGCTCTAATCTGTGAATGTCTCAAATACAAATCGGAGGAAAAACGGGAAGGTACATCGCGTCAAGAAAGAGTTTCTTGTTGATGTCCTATTGTTGGGAGTACTATTTTAAGTGGGCGGGGAGGAGCATTTGGTGATTTCGGACGATGAGAAGGCATGCGATAGACTTTAACAGGACATGCTTCAATTTGCATCGCGTCTAGAATGCAACGAACTCTTTCCCAGTAGTCATCGACACGTTGCGAAGGGTTGGGGAACGGGACTCAGGAAGGCGGAAAAGTACTACACTCCCGTGTCTCTCAATCCGATCAGCTATTTCGGATGGGGACTCGTAATACTTGAATGATGGAGAAGTAAGCGGCGGTGGCTGCGGCGTAGGGGTAAAATTGATGATCGTGGGAGGTACAGAAGTAGATGAGAGAGGCTTAGTAGAAGTGGTAACAATCGAAGAGCGAGTAGTATTGCCATGAACACACTGGGGGCTAGCATTCACTTTCAACAATTGTTCGGCGAGTCCCTCTACTTTCTTCCCTCTAGTAAGATTCCTAATGAGTTGACCTTGGGCGTCAATAACGGAGGCCAACTTGATGTTCTTCTGCTCCAGTAGAAGGTTCTTCTCATCACTTTTCTTCAAATAGTTATATAGCTCAGTTAGAGGGTCCGCCTACTCGGTCGCTCGTCTTCCTCTCGTTGTTGTGATGTTTCTCATCCTGTTAAAAAGAGAAACGAGCGGGGAGGAAGGTTGAGGAGAAATTGAAGACTCCATTTATAATAATGATAAAATAATTCACCGCTACTAGTGTCAAACTGGATAGATTAGTCTTGGCCCTAGATTCTCACTAAGACGAAACTGTGAAGTTTTATTCATTTCTCCAAGGCATTCGACACTGTGGATCATAGGTTTTTACTTCATAAACTCAAATGTGCAGGTGTTTTCTCTTCTCTTCTTTTTCTCATCCAATCGTTTCTTACTAACAGTTCCGTTTGTGTTTTGTTTGATTAAAACTTATCTAACTCTGAACCAACAACGGTTGGAGTTTCAAAGGAAGTTGCCTAGGTCCTCGTTTTCTCTCTCTTTGTTTATTAACGATTCAATATACTGGTTGCCAACTTCTGCTAAATTTTTTTGTATGCCGATGATATTAAGTTGTTTTTCGAATTGTATGTATTACTTTAGGCCGCTATTGACATCGTATATAACTATGGAATAACCTGGTCGTTAATCGTTTCCATTTCGAAATGTTCAGTGGTGCACTGTGGGTCTAACTATCTATTCACTACTTACCCTAATGGCGCAGTGCAGATACCTTCTGTCACACCGTTTAAAGACCTAGGATTTTTTTTGATAATGCTTTCTCATTTTCTCACCACATTCCCGAAACGGTTTCTAAAGCCACTAAAGCGATGGATGTGATTCTTCGCTCTTTCAAGACATCTTCTATTTTAGTACTTATCCGTGCCTATGAGGCTCACATTCCTCTCCTTCTCGAAAATGGCTGAGATTTGTGGTCTCCATTAGCCATTGGTCACATTAATGCACTCGAACTAGTTCAGCGATAATTTAGTTGACGCGAGAACAGGCCTTTCGATAACTAAATATCTGTACCGGTTGCGGACTCTATCGCTTTCTACCAACACCGTAGTCGCATTCTAGCTCATTGTTTCGTGAGATTGTTCACGGTAACACCACGATTGATTCTGATGATTTATTCTAGATACTGCTCAGTCCTCGTCAACATCGCTCTTCTTTTTTCCCTCCGTATTTCGCTTCCATTTTCTTGAACAATTCACGATGTCATAACTTTCTGCACGGTACTGTACATCGAGTGTAACCTAAAAATTCATGTGATTAAATATGTATACGTCTTTTCCTCTCAAATCGCATCTGCGTAGTCATCCATTGTAGCATACTTGTTGTGCTCAATGAAGTATACTTGTTGTGATCAAAACCGGGTTCCCTCTCAAACTTGGATGATTAAACCCTTGTTAAGTTAATTAACATACATAACAATACGCGGTCAAATGAGAGAGAGATAGAGAAATAAGATCGAAGATAAGAGATAAGAGAAGATAAGAGACAAGAAAAATAATTGAAGCACCACATTAACCTATAAGAACAAAAATGATGTGGCCTAAAATTGCAATTGACTATTAATAATTCCAGTGTCTAATTACGAACTTTAGAATAACTAGAGAAATTTGAGCGGGAATTGCAAATTCCTAATTAAAGAGTATGGTGGTGACCTCAAGAATAACCACACTTGTGTACATATAAACAGGAATAAAAATGAAGGAATAATTAAGTCTAAGTCTAGCAGGAGTTGGACAGCTTGAGGCCTGTTCTTCCAAAGAAACTGTTAGAGACGAAAAATCTACTCTACTAAAGACAAAAATGTTCTTCTTTTTCATCGTTTCTCTCATTTTGTTCACAAAGGGAAACGTTTGTGCAGATGTGCAGATATGGTTCTTCGTTCATGAGATAAAGTACTTATGTTTGAAATTCTCGTCAAAATACTCTATTTATAAACTTGAAATGCGAAGTCGAGAGCCTATTATCATCTAATCATGTACCAAATTGAATTAAGGGAGTTTTCTCTGTTGAAATAATTATAATGAACTCTTACCCTAACCCAATGATTTCCAATAGTAAAAACACTTGGTAGAATAACTCTAACCTTGATGTTTACGATGAAAAAAGTAGCAATGCCCTCATTTCTAACTGAAAAAAAAACACCCAAATGCATTCATTCCGTATTTCTTTTTAGCGAAACTATGAAGCTTTCTGATTGAATAAAGACAGTAACCTGAAGAAGTCCACCACATCCGTAGTTTCCCGGAGATGGCAGCGCCCTCCACACGCAGTTCGCACCCGTGAATCCATCAGCGCATAAACAATGTCCGCATAGTCGAGGATGAGAGATTCCGCCGTTTTGACAAACTGTCTTATGCCTTTCGGGGCACGGGGCTACACAGAATCTTTTTTAACTTGTGAGGTTTTAATAATTATTCATTAACATGCATGCGAAGGAGTTTGATTTCGGAATTATTTGTTACCATAGAATAGGTTGTAAGGGCAGCACTTCTACGGAATTATGAAAAAGGAAGGGAAAGAATGGGGATTAGGACAATCAATTTTCGTTGGTGTCCACTTCTGCTGTTGAAAACAGAAAGTTCGGTAGGGCTATGATATTCGAGAGGTCGATCTCTTCTAGAGCCTTACCGAATGCTTCGATATCTTGAATCTTTTTGAAATTGACTGTAACTTTATTCCATAAAGCAATTACTCTAGAAAAGAAAGAATGTGGATCATTGTATCGTTTAAAGTTCATCAGAGTTAATTTAGAGGTTAGGTCTGAAGAGCGGAGATTGGTTTCAGTTCTTAACTTCAGCTCTTTTTTGCATGTCGGACAGGTCGATCTCTTCTCCGCTCCATCAGAAAGTAAACGAAAAACTACCAATAATTCAAAACGGATCCGTCGATTGATTAGTGAATCCAAATTAGATTCAGCGAGACGTTGGGGGGGTAGCTCAACCTTATACTTCCACAACGAGAATAAGCTCTTTTGTGAAATGTCTTTGAGGGTATTCCAACCTTTTCGAATTATAACTGCGGTCTTTCGGAGAAAAGATAATTGTATATCCAAGGACCACTGTTACAATATACACTCGGGGTTGCCAAGCCCAGGCATCGTCTATATTCTGAGGCGGATAGCAGTGGAGGAGTAACACGGCAGGTACGCCGTGAATAGGGCCCAATGGTCTGCCGATTAAAGTGAAGGTGAAGCTGCCTTGCAATCTCTTCCCGAGTGTTCCAAATATCAGTTATGGTGGTATGGGAGGAGAATAAGATAAGGAAGCAACAAAAAAGAGAAATCAAATAGTCGATCGTGAGAATGTAGGAAAAAGAAACCTAGGAAAAAAACCCACTACTAAATTACTTCGTTTTTTCTTCCTCATTTGAATCTTCTTCTTTCATTCGAGATCTGAATGTTCTGATTGATTCAGATCTCAGTTTCCGTGATCATTATTCTTCAGTTGTTCGAAGATCCTTGAATATTGTATGTTGTATTTTTTTCGCATTTAGAAGTCTAGAATACCTCCGATTTATATTATATGTTTTAAGACATATGTTCTACCAATTTGTGAGTTTTGTTCTTCTGTGTGGTCTCCTTTTCTTAAAAAAAAAGACATTGTCCAGATTGAAAGATTGAGTCATGTATTCACAAAGTTGCTACACTATCGTTGTGTTGATTCCCATTCTTCGTTTCTCTTTCCATCTTATGAAGCTCGTCTCATTGAATTTTTCGTTGCACAGTCTCTACCATAGAAGAGTTTGCAATGATCTTGTTCTTACTTTCAAATTCAATCGCTGTGAAATGACTGTGACCATAAGTAAACTTTTTTCACGTTCAAGTCTTGTAATGGTAGAGTAGCTCCATTCAAATTTCACATCCCTAAAGCGAACGGCTCTCAATATTTCCACCCTTCTTTGTTCGAACTGCCCGTTGGATGTGTAAGCTACCTCCTGAGTTAATGATCAGCCCTAACTCTTAAATATTTAAGAAGCTGTATTCTTTCCCAGTTTTAGAGTTTCTAGCATTGAGTGTATCCAATATCCAAAATTCTCATCATTTTTTTCTCTTTTTTGTTGCTTCCTTTAGATTATTCCCCTCCCATACCACCATAACTGATATTTGAAACACTCGGGAAGAAATCGCGTGTCAGCTTCACCTTCACTTTCATCGGCAGCACAAACCCTTGGGCCCTGTTAACGGCGTACCTGCCGTGTTCCTTCTCCTCTGTCATCCTTCTCAGAATATAGACGATCCCGGGGCTTGGCAACCCCCGAGTGTACATTCTAACAGTGGTCCTTGGGTATTCGTCCGCTTCTATTCTCCTTCAACTGCTTATGAAGGAAGACAACGAAGTCCCATCTTCAGCCCTCCTTTCTCGCATCCCCTTGCTTTCTCACTAAGTTATTGTTCTTTTTTTGTTGCTTCTTCACTGAAATTTCAAATTAAAGTCCACAACTATAACAGGTGGTTGGGGAAAAGCAACTAATTCTGCGAGCGAATAAAAAAAAAATCATTTTGTTAAGAAGATACTGCTGGAGGCCTTTAACCTATAATTATCCGGATTTTAGAGACAGAGAAAGGTCAAAATTAATAAAATGTGATAGAAATCCAGCTAACTTCTATATTAAAAAAACAAACCTAGATATACATAAATATACCATGAAAAAAGCTGACGTTTGCAGTGATAATGGCGATTGATCTTGACGATGTCAGAAAACGACGGCTTCATTCTCTGTCCCATTGTACTTAATTATTACAATCGATCATTGCAATCGTTCAAAGTAAAGAACGACATGTTTCTTATCGAAAATGAATTATTCTACTTACACAGTAATTTGCGTATCTTTTTGACAGTGAAACATTGTAGATATGAAATTCTCTGATAAATTGTGAAGGTTGAAGATATGAAACCGCCATTTGCCTGAAGTGTTGGTATAAGTAAACGGGTCTCTGTCCGCTGCGCTATTAACCATATGCGCCACTAGTCTAGTTCGATACCGTTAGAGGCATTCTCCACTGCGCCACACCCACATTCTAAGTCCTCCTCTTATTCACTTTCGGTCTATACAGTAATCGTTGCATTCTAGGTCCTCCTCTCATTCACTTTTGGTCTATTGAGTACTCGTTGCATTCTAGGCCCTCCTGTCATTCACTTTTGGTCTATAAAGTACTCGTTGCATTCTAGGTCCTCCTCACATTCTTTTCCGGTCTATTAAGAACTCGTTGCATTCTAGGTCCTCCTCTCATTCACTTTCGGTCTATAAAGTACTCAATACTTTATAGGTCCTCCTCTCATTCACTTTCGGTCTATAAAGTACTACTCGTTGCATTCTAAATCCTCCTCACATTCTCTTCTGGTCTATAAAGTACTCGTTGCATTCTAGGTCCTCCTGTCATTCACTATTGGTCTATAAAGTACTCGTTGCATTCTAGGTCCTCCTCACATTCTTTTTCTGTCTATAAAGAACTCGTTGCATTCTAGGTCCCCCTCTCATTCACTTTCGGTCTATAAAGTACTCAATACTTTATAGGTCCTCCTCTCATTCACTTTCGGTCTATAAAGTACTCGTTGAATTCTAGGTCCTCTTCTCATTCACTTTCGTTCTACAAAGTACTCATTGCATTCTAGGTCCTCCTCACATTTTTTTTTGGTCTAAAAAGTACTCGTTGCATTCTAATTCCTCCTCTCATTGACTTTCGGTCTATAAAGTACTCGTTGCATTCTGATTCCTCCTCTCATTGACTTTCGGTCTATAAAGTACTCGTTGCATTCTAATTCTTCCTCTCATTGACTTTCGGTCTATAAAGTACTCGTTGCATTCTAAATCCTCCTCACATTCTCTTCCGGTCTATAAAGTACTCGTTGCATTCTAGGTCCTCCTCACATTCACTTTCGGTCTATAAAGTACTCAATTTCAATTTTTTTTTCTTCAATTCTTTATTCCGCTTGAAACAAAACATCATTTTTAGTGACGAAACAGATGACACTGTCTCAAAAAAGTGAATTCAGTGAAGGCGATGGAAAGTGAGATGGTCTAAATATAACCAGAACAATCATGAACATTTCATTTTAGCGATATCAGAAAACACACAAAAAAGCAAAGAAAGCAAAGCTTGTATCTTCAGTTAAGAACTATTCATCCGCAATAATAACTTGAAATCCCAAATATTCAACTCACTCTTTATCATTCGAGAGCTAACCGAGAACACAAATATAATGGAAAAAAGAGAAGAAACAAAACATTTGAAGAAACAAAGCATTTGAATTAAAAATTTATTCTAGAGTTCATAACAATGGTCTCACAATCAAGCTTGATAAGTTCATTTCTAAAAATGCTAGAAGAGCTTATAGAAACCAAAGAGCAAGGTAACTTATTCAAGATATTAATCATTATTGAGGCACAAGTGCTTGATCTGCTTTTATATTTACACGGCAAGCATATTCTGTAGTTATTCGATTCTCTCAGCGAATAAGGCGATGGGGGAAGTTTGAACATACTCGTTGCATTCTAGGTCTTCCTCTCATTCACTTTCGGTCTATAAAGTACACGTTGCATTCTAGGTCTTCCTCTCATTCACTTTCGGTCTATAAAGTACACGTTGCATTCTAGGTCCTCCTCTCATTCACTTTCGGTATATTTATTTATTTATTCATACATTATTCAAAATGTGACAACACATGGAATATATGTAGTGAGCTTGAATTTATCACAGAACACATTCCAAATAAACGGAGTGAGGGAAAACGAGCTATCATAGAATACAATTTAAACATCACAAGAAATTTATGAAAGTAAAGTAAAGAGAGAGAAATAAATTGAAAGTCAAAGATCAGCTACATTTATATCGAGCAAACTAAGAACATCAACAGAGCTCAGCCTATCTTTAACAGTCAGAACATTAGGGGCGGATACTATACTAGGTGGTAGCTTGCAATAATATCTCGAGGACCAAACGAGTTGAATAGTGGTAGCCTACGTGACCGAGGAATGTGGAACGCGTATCTGGAAGTACGACCATGACATGGCTTAAAAGTATACATTCTACTAATTGGAATATCCAAGAAACCGTTAAGAATCTTATAAGCGAAAAAAAATGTCGGTTTTAGTTCTCCGAGACATCAAAGTTTCTAGCTGGAACATTCTAAGTCTCATGTTATACGCAGGAGGTGGTAGGACTGATGTTTGTGTACGGCATCGAATGAACAGTAACCTAGTGAACGTATGTTGAACTCTTTCAATTTTCCTAGTCAGTGTAACCTTGTAAGGAGACCAAACAGGCGAAGCAAACTCTAACAGAGGGAGAATGAAAGTTTCGTAACAACGGATGTATGACACTGGATCTCTAATACAAAGAGCACGAAACAAAGCATAAACAGATCGCAGAGCACGCCTTGTCATCTGTTCAATATGAAAGTCATAGGACAAGTCCATACCAATGAAAACTCCTAAGTCTCGTATAGGTGAATCAGCGATCTTGAACGGAATCACTTTTTGGACATTATTTCTCACGAAATATGGTAGACGAGGATTTAACTTACCAAGGTGTAGCACATTACATTTGCTGCTTGCAACTGACAGTTGCCATTCGTCACAAAAAGATTCAATAGCAAGTGCAGCCGATGGAAGTTGAGAGTGAGCGAGGCTAGGATGAGTCGGAGAGAAAGTTACGAACAGTTTGATATCGTCTGAGAATAGACTAGTTGTTACAAGATGCAAATGAGCAAACCTCGATGTCAAACCCGCAATGTAGAGAGAGAATAGAATAGGGCCAAGTACCGATCCTTGTGGAACACCAGAAGAAATCGAGAAAATATCAGAGAAACTGTTATTAACACGAACACGGGAGAAGCGATCTTTGAGAAAGGATTCAAACCACTTTAACAAGCTAGACCTAAACCCTACATTATAAAGAACACACAACAAATTATCGTGAGAAACGGTATCAAATGCTTTAGCGAAGTCATAGTACAGAACATCTACAGCATTCCTAGCATCAAGAGCTCTATGCCAAGCTTGAGTACATTCGACAATATTCGTCTCTAAAGACTTACGAGAACGAAAGCCATGTTGACAGTTGGGTATCAGACTGAAAACATTGCACCAATGCAATATGTATGGTTTAAGACATCGTTCTAATACCTTAGATGCAACGGGAGAAATCGTAATTGGACGAAAATGTTTTGGAGAACTTGGCGATGGAATTTTTTTAATCGGAAAAACAATACTATCTTTCCAGATTTCAGGAATCATGCCTAGCTTTAATGAGAAATTGAAAATGAACGAGAGAGGCTCTGATAGTACTCGAGCACAGTTCTTGAAAATTACAGAGGGCACAGAGTCAGATGGTAGGTAACAGGAAGCTTTCAAACGCTTAAGTTGCCTGAATACTTCTTGTGGCATGATTAGACAATCTGAGATGTAATGAGTATTTGGCAAATCCATATTAGGAGTGGAACCATTGTCCTGAACAAATACTGACGAGAAATGTGAAGCTAAAGCATTTGCTTTTGCCTTATCAGAAACCACAGGAGCCCCGTTAACAGTTCTACAACCAATGCGATTAGACTGTTTCAGCTTATTACTCACAAAACGATACAAATTCTTTGTCGACTTCAAAAGCTTCAGCTCTCTAGTTCTATTCAGCTTGTTAACTTCTACTTCAATCCTTTTGCATATCCTTCTATACTCGGCAACGACCGGCTCACAGTTGAGTTTGCGGAATGAAAGAGACTTATGGAGCTTTAGAATATCACTTTTCACTTTGCTAACTGATTTTCTGCTATCTGGTTTTTTTTTTGAACTCTCTCGCTGCAAGAAAAAAGACATCGCTGCTCATGTCTCGAACGTTATATTTCTCTCACTAATTGTACACATTATAGGTTCTTTCTTTTTTACCGTAGTAATGTTTTCGTGGTGAGACATTGGAGCGTTAAAAAAACCAGATATTAGAAAAACAAAAAAAAGCTGTGAAAGGAAGGTCATAGATTCTCCTAGAGGTATTCATCGCTGGGTGAAAATGAAGTTGAAACCTAAAAGTAGTCTTCCTTTAATCAAAAATGGGGATGCTTATGTTTCTGATACTACAATGAAAACTTTCCTTTTCGCCAATGAGTTCTCAAAAAACTACACAATTGAGGAGAACACTAATAAAAATCCGGTGAGCTACCCTATTTCTTCATCAACAGACTCTCTAGACTTTTCTCCGCATATCATATATAATGTTCTTAAGAAATTACCTAATAAGTTTACCCAGTTCTCCGAAGGCATCAACCAATATCTTTTGAAAAAAATGTGCTCTCGCTTTAGCATTACCTTTGTCGATTCTATTTGAAGAATCATTTATAAGCTGCTCCATTCCAACTCAATGGAAATTAGGAGAAGTCATTCCAATTTTCAAAAGCTCTGGGGACAGGTCTAATTGTAGTAACTATCGGCCTGTTACCATAACTTCTCCAATTTGCCGCGTTTTTGAAAGTATAGTAGCTAATCATATAAGACTACAATACAGAAGCATATTTTCTAAATTTCAATATGGTTTTATTTCTAGAAGAAGTTGTGAGATTCAGCTTTTAAAATCAATCAGTGAGTGGGAGATATCTCTGAAGAAGAATCAAGAACTAGATGTGATTTATTTCAATTTCTCAAGAGCTTTTGATAAGGTTTCTCATTCTAAGCTAATTGCAAAGCTTCACCAAATAGGAATTCCTTCAAGTTTTATAAAATGGATCGCTTGTTTTCTTGAGAATAGATTGTTCAGGGTACGTATAAATAACACTTTCTCGGATTGTTTCCCTGTACTAAGCGGTGTACCACAAGGTACAGTCTTAGGGCCCCTACTCTTTCTTTGCTTTATTAACGATATCGAAAGCTGTATAACTGACCCAGTAAAATTGTCCTTATTCGCGGACGATTTGAAAATTTATAGTCACGATCCAGGTCGTTTACAATTAGCTATCAATGAAATTCACAATTGGTCATGTAAATTCAGTTTACCACTTGCAGTTAATAAAATAAGCTGCCTTCATTTAGAGCAATCTCAACAGAACTACTACATAGATAATACAAAAATTAAGGATGTAGAGTTAGTAAGAGACTTAGGCATTTTTATAGATCGTAAGCTCACTTTTAAACAGCACATTGAAGTCATACGTGCCAGAAGTTTGAGTCGAATCGCTCAAGTTTTTAAAGTTTTTCGATGCCTAGATTTAAACGGTTACAAAACTGTGTATACCACATATATCAGGCCTCTCCTAGAATACGGAACCACAATTTTTTCAACAATTTCTCGCAGTAATTGTTCAAGAAGACTGGAATTTCCACGAAGAATCTTTACAAAGAGGGCGCTATCTCGCTGCAATAACCCTAATCTAAATTATCCCCAACGTCTCAAGCTATTCAATTTAGATTCGCTTGTAGAACGTAGAGCCCGCTTCGATTTATTTAGTGTTTTTCGGTTACTATTTGGAAAAATAGACTGTCATATATGCAAAAACCAAATGATTCTTAGAACGGAAACAAATCTTCGTACCTCCGATAGGACTTCCCGGTTAACTTTAGTGCAGATAAATCATTATAAGCACTCTAATTTCTATTTTAGAAGAGCTATCGGATTATGGAACAGAATCGCAGATACTCAGAACCACATCACTGAGCTTCGAGAGTTCGCAAAGATTCTAGAAGAACTGAACCTTCTCACAGTCGTCGACCTACCGGATTACCTTAAAACGGATTGATGAGTGGATCCCCAAATGCCAAGATTTTACCCCGTTCTTCCTGACCAATTTTATACACCGTATAAGCGGTAACTCAACAAGTTACCCTTCGGTGATAATAAAGATTAAAGATTAAAGTTAGCAGGAAAAAAATCAGTTAGCAAATTGAAAAGTGATATTCTAACGCTCCATTATACTTCAACATTTTCAAAATATGCGAGGGATAGGATTCGAATGGTTGTTTAAGTCTACGTATGTGCAGATATGAGAGAAAAAGACTGTTAAGAAAACGAGCATAGAGGTCATTGATATCGAGGAAATCGTCAAATACAATATTCCATGAAATAAAAGATAGATCGGCAATCAATGATTCAAAATGCAGCGGTTATAGTCTAGGCTAGGCTCGTATGATGTGGAACGTGTATCAAAATAGATTTTGAAAAACACAGAGTAATGATCACACAACGGAGAAAAAGGAGATGAGACATTACATTGAGAGACTGTATCCGTGGGGCCAATAACAACATCGAGAATGTTACTGCCATGGGTAGCTGTCTTAACAAATTGCTCGAAGGACAAATCATTCACGAGGTCAATAAGCAACTTATGTTGGCCTGAAGCGGAAGAGGGGTTTGACCAATCGATAGCCAAGTTTAAGTCACCGCAAAGTATGGATGCATAAGGGACACACAGCAAATCAGTAACACTTTTAAACAGCAAAGTATTTTGTTCTTTACTAGTATTTGGTGGTCTATAGACGAGAACAATGCGAAGTGAGTTACTTGAACTAGGAGAATGAACATCTAATGCAATCAGGTCAGAAGAAACCGTCTTAGTAAGTGTAGCACATGATATCGCGAGGTGATCACGAAAAATAGCAACAACTCCACCACCTTTTTTACTAGAACGGTCAGAACGGAAAACAGCATAGGGCAAATGCGCTACCAATTCGGAATCTATCGTTGCATTATAGGTCCTCCTCTCATTCACTTCCGGTCTATGAAAGTACTCGTTGCATTCTAGGTCCTCCTCTCATTCACTTTCGGTATATAAAGTACTCGTTGAATTATAGGTCCTCCTCTCATTAACTTTCGGTCTATAAAAGTACTCGTTGCATTCTAGGTCCTCCTCACATTCACTTTCGGTCTATAAAGTACTCATTCATTCATTCTTTATTTCCATGTACATGTGTATGTTTAACGTGGAATCGAAATATAAAAACAATATAACATGGATTTTTATATATGATAAAATTAAGAAATGAAAAAGAAGAAGGTGAGGTAATACAGTGGCAGTGTATTAAAGCCATTAGTCAGAAACAATAGGGCTAGGTAAAATAGTATGTTTAGGAAGTTCTTTCAGTTTCGTCAGAAACATCATATCAAAATGAATGCATACTATTTCAGAAGGTAGGCAGTTCCATATAAGATAATTATTGATGCACATGTAGAGAACCGGGAGCTGTTTATAGTGAAAGGCAATGCGATTCTCAACTTGTGAGCATTTCTAATATTCTTAAGAAGCGGTTTAACAATGAATAGTCTGGAAGAATCAAATTCAGAACACGAATGTATTCTTTTATGGATAAATACTAGGTCAGCAACAACGCGGCGGTATTCAAGTGACTCTAGATTAAGCATTTCTAGTCTTTCAGAGTAATCTAATCGAGGAAGTCCGTTCCTAGCTAGGAATCTTCTGGTGAAACTCCTTTGAACTTCTTCAATGTCTTTCACAAGGCCTATGGTTGTTGGGGACCAAATTACAGTCGCGTATTCGAGGATTGGGCGTACATAAGTGACAAAAGCTAGTGTCAGAACATCAAGAGACTTAGTCTTGAATGTACGTAAGAATAAGTTCGCAAGGTTTGTTGCTTTCTTACAGACAATCTCGACTTGTTTATTGGAGGAAAGATTATCAGAGAACACAACGCCTAAATCATTTACTTCAGAAGATTTATTCATGACCACTCCGTTAAGATAGTAATTCATCATGGCATTGGAACCGAAGTGTGAAACAACGCATTTTTTAGCAGATAGCTCAAGATTGGAATGTTGACACCAGTTAGAGATGTTATCAATGACTATTTGGAGATCGGAAGAGAAAAGTGGTACTTCAGTACCACTTTTCTCTTCCGATTTAGTTTTTATACATAAGAGAGTCCACGACTACTCAGAGTTCGACTTCTCTCGTTTATTTACTATAGCTCCTCTTACTAGAGCTATTAGAAATACCCATCCATTAAGAATCGCCTTACCATATGCTCTAAACTCCTTTAGGTTTTCTACGTGTGCTTCTAGGTCGATCACTATTTGGAATTGCTTACCTAGCGAAGTAGTATGTAATCATTCCAGCGAAGTATTTATGAATAAACTCAGAAAACTACCGATAAATTGTATTTTACCCGAGCCAATTGTCTGCGACTAAGTTAAACTAGGAAGAACACTTTTTGTAGACACACTGCCACTGTAATACAATTCTTTCCTAGTAGAATCATAATCCATGTTTAATTTGTGATCATTAAATGTTGAAGTGAAACTATTTTTGTGTACATGGAAATAAAGAATTGAAAATTGAATTCAGTAAACAGTTTCACGTCGTCGGCATATATCGAATATTGCACAGTCGAAGGAATAATTTATTTATTATTATTTATTATTTATTACATGTTGTTCATATAATATACAATGATAGTACACAAACATCATGTGGGTTATAGTTATAGTGATTCCAACAAGTTGGAAGATAATAAGCATTAAAGGAACAAACCAAACATTAGATCATAAACATTACAACTGAACACATGAACACATTGAGCGGAACAATATTATAAATACTAAACACTTGAATTTAATTCAGTAAACAGACGAGCAGATCTTATTGCGAATGAATTTATACGACAAATTGTTTTCGGGGCACGAAAATGTAATTTGAAGTTAGATCCACGTGTCGCGGATTGTCTTAAATTATAGAAATGGGGTTTTCTGTCTGAAAGAGTTGTTTTTCCTTCTATTAGTTTTAAAAGTAAACTCAAATCGTTCGATTCTCTTATGCTTTCCAATGAAAGAAGGCCTATTTTTTTGTTTCTAATTTGACTGTTTGGCATGTTTATGTAATCAGTACCGAAGCAGCGATAGAAAACTCGGCGAGTGAAAAAGTTTTGGACGTTTTCCAATTTTCTAATATCTTTAACGAAATGGGGGGAATAGACAGTGGTACAATGTTGAAGAATAGATTTAATATAAATGTTATAGGCATCAATGAGCACTTTCGTGCTCTTACTTTTGAGAACTTTCAGAATGAGATAGCATTTACGTTTGGCTTTCGATGCGATTATAGAGCAATGAGAAGAAAAGGTTAATCTATTATCTACAATGAAACCTAAATCACGGATCTCATGACAATATTCAAGGTTGGATCCGTTCAATGAGTAAGGAAAACGAGGGGGTTGTTGTGGACCTATTCTTAAAACTTTACATTTGGGAAGAGATAACGGTAATTGCCAAGCTTTCGACCAATCAAGAACAGAATCTATAGCGTTTTGCAGAGGAGTATGAGAGTCATTAGAAGACAAGTGCTTATATACTTTCATATCGTCGGCGAAGACCTTTATTTTACAAGAAGAAGAGGAAATTTTAGAAACAATATCTGAAGTGAAAATGATGAAAAGTAATGGGCCGAGAACACTGCCCTGGGGGACTCCACTGCTCACAGTAAAGCTATCGGAAAGTGCGTCTCTAACCCTAACTTATATATATATATATTTTATCGACATTTTGCAATGCAAAGTTATGGTGAGAGACATTGTACAATAATATTCAAGTATGGCGACATGTAAGGCAAATATCTAAAGTAAGGCAAATATCTAAAAGTAAGGCAAATATCTAAAGTAAGGCAAATATCTGAAGTAAGGCAAATATCTAAAAGTAAGGCAAATATCTAAAGTAAGGCAAATATCTAAAAGTAAGGCAAGTATCTAAAAGTAAGGCAAATATCTAAATGCTACTAGTTATTCTCCAGGTCACATATCACATTCTCGTTACGGAGACGATTTATAAACTGCTCTACTATTCTTGAATTCAGTATTTCACAAAAGTCGTTAACTTGATAGGTTCTGTTACTTAAGTATTCTTCTATCCAAGAAACTATCTTAATTGGAAATTGATATTCTTTGAGTTTATGGATAAGTTTAATATGAGAAACTTTATCAAAAGCCTTTTCAAAATCGAAGTAAATTATATCTGTAAATTTCTTCTTATCATCTCTGATGTACATTCGTCTAGAAATAAGAGCATGAGTTGTTCTATGGATCTCTTGCGACGGAAGCCATACTGGTCATCATGAAGAATATCATTTCTTTTACAGTGATTATCAATTTCCTTAGATAAAATTTTTTCGAATATACGACAGAAGAGAGAAGTTATACTAATTGGGGCGATAATTAGATGGGCTTGTTGAAAGGGGGCTTCTTTTTGACTGTGAGTCACTATAGAGTGTTTCCATCTTTGGGGATCTGAGCCTTCTGATAGGAGTCGTTATATATGATTTCAAGAGGGATGGATAAAGGTACGGCAATCTTTTTATAAAGAGCATGTTTAAATTATCTGGAGTACTACAAGAGGAGATTGGATACTTTTCAATTAGATCACAGATTTCATGACGTTTAAATAATGGTGTTTCTGGATCCAATATTGTTTTGATAGGAGAGGGGTTCAAAAGGAGGAAGTATTCCATTATCTTTAGTAAAACATTTCTGAAATGTGCTAGCAAGAATATTAGCTTTTTCTAAATCTTTAGTCATAGTAATACCAATCTCATCTAGTAATATATCAACACCATTCTGCTTCTCTGTGGTGTTTGTTCTAATGAATTTGAAAAACAAGTTTTTGTTCTTGCTATTCACAATAAATTGTTCAAGGCTACCGATTAAATTTATCTACATACTTCTTGCACTTTTTACTAGCTCTAACATATAACTCATAATCGGCAACAAGTCACTAGAGAGGTATTTGTACACAAGTGAAAGCGTTTACGCTTAGCTCTTTCTATATGAGAGGGAGAGGAGCGTGAGTTGATAGACTCAACTGTATAATACCAATAATAGCAATTCATACTTGCTATTGGTATCATCGCTTAGACTTAAATGGAAGTCCAATCTCAGTTAGATAAGAAACAGAGTAAAAACTTCGTAGTTTATTTTATTGAAATTGAGTCTATAAGAATTTAAGGGAAACTCATAGAATTAAGGACACTCAAATGTTATTGACTCGTGGTCAGAAGAACTAAAAGATGGGGTTACAAGTGAGTTTTTTACCACTTTGGGACTATTAGACAGGAGAAGATCAAGAATATTTATAACCTCTTGTAGGTCTTTTTATGTACTGGGTCATTTTAGTAGTCGCACAGAAATCAAGGAAATTTTTGGAGTAGTTTGTTAGAGAAGTAATTGGAGTAGAAGTCCAGTTAATATCTGAAGATTGAAATCACCTATAATAACACACGGATGACTACAAGTCACAAGGTCACTTAGGAGTTTGATCAAGTTATTGCTGCCTTGTGCATCAATATGAGGAACACAATAAACAACGACGAATCTGATTATGTGGGGCTTGATATCGATGTCAATCGCTTAATACTTCATAGGAGTTTTTAATAGTCTGGGATAGAATGACTTCATGGGAAAGGGTTGAGCTATGAAGAACAAAACTCCCCACCACTAGTTTGTCCCTCTCTATCACATCTACAAATGGAGTATTGAGAGGAGAACGATGAGAGGAGGAAAGAGTCGGGAAATGAGTTGGAAAGCCACGTTTCACACATCGCAATAACAGAGAATTTCTCAGAGAGTAGAAGTTGCAAGTCTCCTATCTTGTTAACTAAAGAACGAACTTTGGCAAATAACATTTAAAATTATGAGCAAGCGACCGGAGATCATTACTTAGTTTGATTGAAATGGAGATCGGTTAACATGAGAATGACGAAAGTTAGATTGAGAATTGAGTGTTGGACATAGCGTCTAGGTGGGTGGCGGATAGTTTGGGCCATAAGTGGTTGAGGAGAAGATGGGAGACGAGGGAAAATGAAGTTAGGGATGAAGGGTTTGGGTTTGGAATTTCTTTTCGCCAGGTCAGGATGGCTCTTTCATATGCGCGCTCGCATCTGGTCTGGAATGTCTTACAAAAAGGTTGTGGTTTCTGAGTAGAAAACTCTTTGAGAGTACTGCCTGTTGAAAATCCACAGTTGGCATAACGATTTTCAGGGGTCTGGGATTGGAGTTACGGGGTTGAAGGGGATATGAGATGCATGCGATAAACTTTCTCGGGAATGGCCTGGACATCCAGGTCATTGAGGATTCTGCGAACATTCAGGAGGTCTTGGTCGGCACGTGCAGCAAGCAGAAGGCGAAGGAGATTCCGGAGGCGGAAGAGGACAAGAGAGCGATAGCGTTCTCGGCGATCAGCTATTTCAGATGGGGATTCGAAGTATCGGAACGATGGGTCAGAGATTGGAGGGGCTTAGAAGCAGGAGTAAAATGAATCATAGAGAAGAATTCTGGACATTCGAAGATATGACATTATTTTGAGAAGTAATCTTCTCGACGGTAAGAGTAAGAGTGTTAAGAGTATCTTTGAGTGAAGAAATGGATTTGGTCTGTTCTTCAATTATAGACTGGTACTCAATACACCTCTGCTCCAATGCTTCGTTGCGATGTAGAACTGCTTTCATCATCTGGTGGAGTTCTTCGAATGAGTCGGATGTTCCCACATCGGCCCTTCTTCTCGTCGATCGTAATCTGTTAAAGAGAGAACCAAGCGGGGGATGATTGAATATTTTCTGCAGAAGAAGACATACTGAAGATCCCAAATACAACGAGTCTTACTAACTTTATGAGGTGCCAAGTTTACAGAATAGCCTTGGCACCAGGCGTTCCGTTAGTCCAGCTTCGAAGATTCAGTCGATGAGGAGCTCGCAGTTGTTAATCATTCATCACTTATGCCGCGTTGAGAAGAAGACGAAAGGGGGAAATGACTTTATTCGCTTGGGGAACTTTGTTCACAGAGAGAGAAAACGAAACTCGACCGCTCAGTGTGAAGAAGAAAAATAACTTCCTTTATGTCATCGATAAATAATAAGAATAATTTAGGGCCGATTGTTGATCCTTGGGGCACACCACTAATTACAGAGGAAGTGCTTGAAAACTCGTTGTCAACACAAGTAGTCTGCATTCTTTCAGTCAAATAATCACGAATCCATCCAAGGACAGGATTACAAATTCCTATATTTTCAAGTTTGCGTACTAAAAGATTATGGTCTACTGTGTCAAAGGCCTTAGATATATCAAGGAGAACAACATCGACAGCCTTTCCATGAGACAGTAAATCCGCAAGGTAACAATGTGATTGTAACTAGTGAAGTTACTGTGGACCCTTTGCTTCTAAAACCGAATTGATGAGGAGATAGAATAGAATTGTTCTCCAAGTAACATCAATTTGACTAATCAAAACGTTTTCCATAACTTTAGAGATTGAACAAGTTAACGAAATAGGACGATAACTTGAAAGTTGATCTGCCGCAGATTTGGGTTTAGGGATGGGTTTAACTATCGTCATTTTCCAGAGTGAGGGTGCCTTTCCAGAAAGTAAAGAATTGTTAAAAATAATAGATAACGGTTTCAGAAGCACAAAACGCAGTTTCTTGAAAACATTATTTGATATGGTGTCAGGAGAAGTATTACACTTATTGCTCAACTTTCTAATACCATTCAATATCATATCATGAGTTATGAAATCAAAGTACAATTCGAGGCAGTCGTCGGATAGATCTCAGGAACATAGAACGAGGGGTCGAGTACACCGAAGAGAAAAATCTGAGAAAGCTTTGGCTTTAGATTTCATTCTTTTTTTTTTCAAACCTTTTTTTTTTTTCATTCATTCATTCATTTCATTCTTTTCTTTTTCAAACCCCGGAGATGGTCGGGTCTATCATTTACTCTTCACACTGACTTCTACTCGTCTCTACTTCATTGAATTACGAGATTTCTCTCTGTTTTCTTGGGACTCAAGACTTCGTGAATCTCTTCGGTATGAGGTTGAAACGCTAAGTGGTCTACCAAGACTCTTCAGTGCAACGCCACAGTTGCTTATTCCTCTTCCGAAGATTTTCTACTTTTTCATTTGCTCATTGTCAACCATTGTTAGCGATGACCCTGAACCAGTCGTCCTTTGGCGATAAAGAATATCAATAAATAAAAAAGGATAATGAAGTAACCAAAGTTCGATTAGATTGATCAACTATTGTGGGCATTGCTAAATTACGGCCCTTAGAGCGACTGCGACATTCGGAATAAAACAATTTCAGGTCTCCTTTACTAACTAGTTTGCTTTCTTTCTCAATCTGGGTGCAAATGTAACTGTTTAGAAAATTCAGCAGAAAGATTGTGCTGTAAACAGAATTAGGAGAATGAAGTGTAGCTCGTGAAGCTGTGGCTGTAACAGAATTAGGAGAATGAAGTGTAGCTCGTTGAAGCTTGTCAATACATTGTTCGGAGCCTAGGTGGATAGAGGTCGATATCAGAGAAATCGGAGAACAATGGGACGAAACGGTCGATAAGGTGGACAAGGAAGTCAACAAAGTAGTTATTAGCAGCGTCAGAGTCAAAAGAGCTAGAGAAAGTGTCCAGTCATGAGATTGCAATCAGCCATTCCATCATAGCCCAATTCGCACGCGCGAAATTTCTTATAGAAGGAGCCGAAGCAGCAGGAAAAGCTGAGAAAGACACTTGAAATTCTACGGTGGCATGGTCACTTGATGAAAAAGGCGCAATCACAATACAGTCGGAAACAACTAGACTATTAGACAGCACAATATCTAATATGTTCGTACCACGTGTTGGTTGGGAGACGAATTAAAAAAATGCTCATCGCAGCAAAAATCTAAGAACAAGGAATGATTCTCATTGTAAGAAGTGTATAGGCTATTCCAGTCAATAAATGGAAGATTGAGATCTCCTACTACCACCCATAGGTATATTGGGAAGAGTAATCGATTTAATGTAGGACAACAATCTGACCATCGTTGCTGATGTACAGGAAGGGGAACGTAGATCACTACGCATCGCATTTGCCGTGGAAGTGCAATAGGGTTGAAGATATCGAGAGATATCACTTCTATGCCATTATCTTGGAAAGAGGAAACTAGAACAGATGGAATATTAAGGGAGACAAATGCGGAAACTCCTCCGCCTTGATTAGGATCATTTAGGGAACGATAACATCTATACAACAAATATTTATGCTCCTTCAAAAACTCATGATCGGAATCTAAGGAAGAAAGCCAAGTTTCTGTAACGAAAACAAGATCATAGTTACTGTAAATAAGCAAAAAAATCAAGATCAGCTACTTTATTGCGTATAGATCTCGCATTGAATAAACATGCTTTCGTTAAAGGGCAAGAAAAAGATTTCCTAACACTGCCACTGACCTAGCGAGAAGTTCTTTTGGTAACGTTAGCGAATGACCTCTTCTGTTCTTCTCGGAATGATATCACGTCGATAGCTTGGACAGCTGAGTTCCTCTGACGGTCCACTCTATCTGCCCGGCCGCCTAGTTCCGTTCTCTGGCAATATGTCTGCACTGCTTTTCTAATCCGAGTCCAGTTCTGGTCAAGTCTTCTCTGACGAAGACTCGGGGAAGAGACTGCAGGACATTAAGCCTTGAAGTTTTTTTTAAATCTTTTTCAGACAAGCTGAGCGAAGAGTTGTAGACGGTAGATATATTTTCAGAACTCGTCTTTTGTGCTCCGCTTTGCCAAACCGCTTGTATTTGACTTCGCCTCTCTTGAAGGCCTCCGAAATGCCCTGGATATCCAGTTCTTGTATGAACTTTGAA
Source organism: Allodiplogaster pararmata (assembly GCA_964056735.1). Lineage (NCBI taxonomy): Eukaryota > Metazoa > Nematoda > Chromadorea > Rhabditida > Diplogasteridae > Allodiplogaster > Allodiplogaster pararmata. The sequence goes on along the minus strand of OZ057404.1, from coordinate 38,264,739 downwards.
ACGAAGGTTTCATCGTTCGCGGTTGTGACTGAGTCCGATTCGTGTTCCTCCATACCAACAACCACGATATTCTTGGCCTTCTCTTCAATAACATCTTTGTCTTCGAGTAGGCAGAGTCTGACTGCCTCATATGCAACAACGTCTGGAGACAAAGTGAAATGAGTAGGAGGGGCTGCTGATGAAACGGCAAACTTTTCTTGAGTGAGAGACTCAATCTGCTTGTTTTGAGCCTCAATGTTCGCGCTTGAGTTGCTATCGTGTCTGCTTGTAAACGGATGGTTTCCAGAACAGAGGCGATTTCAATGTTGGCAGAAGAAGAGGACATGTTTGGACAGGAATAGGATATAGAGCACTGGGTGAAGAAATCAATATCAGAGCTCTCAATAAACGCACTGCTCACTGTGAGAGAAAAGTGCGAGAGAGTACTCGTTGCATTCTAGGTCCTCCTCTCATGCACTTCCGGTCTATAAAGTACTCGTTGCATTCTAGGTCCTCCTCTCATTCACTACCGGTATATAAAATACTCGTTGCATTCTAGGTCCTCCTCACATTCACTTCCGGTCTATAAAGTACTCGTTGCATTCTAAATCTTCCTCACATTCTCTTCCGGTCTATAAAGTACTCGTTGCATTCTAGGTCCTCCTCACATTCACTTTCGGTATATAAAGTACTCGTTGAATTATAGGTCCTCCTCACACTAACTTTCGGTCTATAAAGTACTCGTTGAATTCTAGGTCCTCCTTATATTCACCTTTGGTCTGTGAAGTACTCGTTGCATTATAGGTCCTCCTCACATTCGCTTAGGTCTATGAAGTACTCGTTGCATTCTAGGTCCTCCTCTCATTCACATTCGGTCTATGAAGTACTCGTTACATTCTAGGTCCTCCTCACATTCACTTTCGGTCTATGAAGTACTCGTTGCATTCTAGGTCCTCCTCTCATTCAATTTAGGTCTATGAAGTACTCGTTACATTCTAGGTCCTTCTCACATTCACTTTCGATCTATGAAGTACTCGTTGCATTATAGGTCTTCCTCCCATTCACTTTTGGTCTAAGAAGTACTCGTTGTATTCTAGGTCTTCCTCACATTCACTTTCGGTCCCTGAAGTACTCGTTGCATTCTATATAGGTTCTCCTCACATTCACTTAAGGTCTATGAAATAATCGTTGCAGTCTAGGTCCTAATCTCATTCACTTTCGGTCTATGAAGTACTCGTTACATTATAGGTCCTCCTCACATTCACTTTCGGTCTGTGAAGTACTCCTTGCATTCTAGGTCCTCCTCACATTCACTTTCGATCTATGAAGTACTCGTTGCATTATAGGTCTTCCTCCCATTCACTTTCGGTCTGTGAAGTACTCGTTGCATTCTGGGTCCTCCTCATACATATTCACTTTCGGTCTATCGTTGTATTAGGAGTCCTCCTCACATTCACTTTCGGTTTATGAAGTACTCGCTGTATTCTAGGTTCTCCTCACATTCACTTTCGGTCTATGAAGTACTCGTCACTTTTTATGTAGTTCCTCCTCACATTCACTTTCGGTCTGTGAAGTACTCGTTGCATCAAAAGTCCTCCTCAAAATTCACTTTCGGTCACTGGTCTGCCACTCCTTAGACGGTCATGTCTCACGAAAGCGACGTATTGTGTTTTCAATGGTCCTGCGAGAGAATCCAGTGGTTCTGGCGATGGGCTTTTGAGTGTACCCGGACTGGCTCAAGCGCAGAATGTAGCCTCGGTCCGTATCAGAAAGCATTAGTTGGGGGGATTAACAATTTCTACTTCAAAGACAACTGTTATGCGAATGGGTAAACATCACCCAAAAGTGAAGTTTTGTCTTGACGGAAATGCCCTTTGTGAGTCTGATCACATTCGAGATTTGGGTATTGAGTATTCCAATAGTCCTAAACTACTCTCGACATATCGAACGAATGTGTCGTAAAGCAAGCATGAGATGCGGGAACTTTCTGAGAACCTTCAAGTCGAAAGATGTAAGACTTTACAAACAAGTATTCATTACCTACGTTAGGCCCATAATGGAATACTGCTCCGTCATTTGGTCTCCTCATTAAAAAAAACACATAGAAATGATTGAACAAGTTCAGCGTCATTTCACAAAACAAGTTTGCAGGAGAGCGCTCTGCAGCTGACCTACGTTGAAAGACTGCAGCTCTTTATATTATGTAATATAATGCTATAGTCCATGTTACATTCAAGTAGACATACTATTCAGGTTTGTTGTACCTTTTCTTTTTCACTTTATTTCGTCGATGTGTTTTTTTTTGTATATAATTCATTACACGTGAAAATTAACGTAAATTTATCTCTGTACACTGACTGAAAAGCCCCATCCAGAGAGGACAAAAAGCTGTCTGAGCTGGGGCGAAACAGACTTTTGTGAATAGCGTAGAAACAGTGAATTTGTTATTTTATGCTAGAATTCTCGTATTTCCTTCTCTACGGAAAAATATACTGTCCACATGAACTTTCGCCGCACCCTGTACAATAACAATATATCCCGAAAGTCCTTCGGAGACCTGAAAGAGAGTTTTGATGTAAAAAAGGAATACCTGAAGTGATGGTAGTCTTTCGGTACAATTGTTGCTTTTCGATTGTCAACAGCATTCTCTCCTGATATCAGTCGAAATTTCGATAACGACATCGGAGCCACACAGATACATACAATTTAACAAAAATTTTGCTTAAATTAATATTCTCACGTTTTTATATGCATTTATACATTCACAAATGTATCCATGAGAAATGTGACATAGATACTATTCATTATACAAAATATCAGCTGTTGAACGTTTTTCTCGCCATTCTCATTCTTTGCGTCTTATTCCACCCAATAATATTAATCAATCTTTCATATCAAAATGTGTTTCTCGTCAGTTATCAGTATGGAATTCATTGGATTTTGAAATCGTAAATGATCCTAATTGCAAGGTATTTAAGAACAATTTACTCAAGTTGCCTGTCAACCTAGTTTTACCAAATACTTTTGTTTCTGATAACTAAAGGCTCGTTTCTTTATTAATAGCATTTTCTATCCCCCCCTCCCCTAGTTAAGCAACCTTTTGCTTACACACACCGCCACTAGAAAGACAGTCCATGCATTTCCGCTATTGTTATTGTTCATTGTGAACCGAAGTTGAATATAATCTGTGCAAGGAATAAAGAATGAATGAATGAATGAATGAATGAATGAATGAATGTATATACAATTCGTGCCTATACAATATTTACATATGCATACATAATTCGTCATTTTCTCGCCTCTATGTTTTACGTTACTGTTTGTGAATTAAGTGTAGTGGATTGTAAGAATCGCAGCGGTTCATTCCTCGAACACTCAGAACACTCATTGTGAAGCAGACACGAAAAATTTGAAATTTCCAGACTTTTCTAAGTAAAACACCTATGAAGGTGTGAGGCTGAAACTTTAGAAAAAAAAAACTTTTTAATTGTTTTTTTCTCTCTTTAACATTACTTAAATTGAAAATTTTGGGTTTTGTTTGATACTTCAATAATAAAAGACTGACTCGCGGAGTAGTGCATTACGCTACCGTAGTCATATCGAGTACCATATGCATCTGACTCCTCTTCTGAGAGCTTAACATTTGGACAATTTTCAACTATTCACAAAACTCAAATTCAAAATATGTTATCCTGTTAAGTATTTTGGAAATGAATTCAAGTAAATGCTTGAATAAAAAACATTTCGAGAGCATTATTTTCTGATAAAGTTTTTCGTGAAATAACTCAATAAAATTACTCAATCAATTAATTTTTTCCCGAGTTTTCGCATACGTACGCCTATTCCCACAGATGATCTTTGAAACTCGCGGAACAAAGAGAATGAATAAGGTTAATTGAATCGTAAGAGCCTTAACTACGAGTGCATTTTTTACCACAGTATTTTCATCCTGATAGAGGTCAGAGCAGATCTTTTTTTTTTCCAGTTGGTTACCTTTTCATATTGTTCGATAGCTCTCTCTTCGATGTTTTGATCATCGATTGTGATGAAATCGTCTCGGTCGTGTCTGGTTTGCTCATGCAAAAGGCCCAGTGCATGCGCTATCTCGTGGGCCATCACACCGAACTTCAACAAATATATCGTGCATCCCTGATGAGACTATTTTATATGTCATTTCGGATGGAACTTTAAAAATGAAATGATCTTCAGAACCTGGGAGTTGAATGAATGTACGGCTGCCCAATCAATCATCTGAGTATAGTCCAAACAAAATTAGTGTGAAACTAAGAGATCATTTTTTGCAGATAATGTATTACCTTAGGCGTAATCGTTCTACCGTCGTCTATTAAGAGGTATTGAAGCAAATAAAGTAAGCTGTTGTTCGTAGCACGAATTTGCGTTAACACACGATTTTTCGCACTACGAAATTCGCCCCAACATTTTGCCATCGAGATATTCCCATAAATTTTTCTTATAGGTTGCGAAGTGTCGGGGTGTGTAATGTCATGAAACCTGAGGTTGTGGGTTAACCAAATGCAGTTTTTTGTTATTGAAGTTTTTCGTATGTCAAATATTCGTTTTTCAAAACTTTAAAAAAAATGTTTATCACTAGTAGAGACATACATAGAAAAAAAGCTGAATTTTTTCTTGATTTCTCAACTCAAATTTTAGACCATTTTTATGAACATAATAAAAAAATTCGTTTTTAAATATCACGCAAAGAATATGAGTTTTAGCTTCCACATTTTCCAATAGAAATGATAAGGTTTTTTGAAAGAATTCTTTAGAACAGAAGATTTTCACGGAAACAACGTCGAATCAGAGGACTGTCATTTCAAAAAGCGGATTATTTCGAGAAATTACAGTACCTCTCATAATTGAAAAGCATCCCCAAGTTACATGGTTTTCTCGAAAACAACAAACGATATCGAGTTGTGAAACCTCTGACTTATTTCTTGCCGTATTTCAGCAATTAGTTCCAGATTTGATTTTAAATGATCGCAAGTTAAGTTTTTTTTTCATCTGTATGTTTGCATGATTTGAACGGAAGTTGTGAGGCCACGATTTAGTAAAAGCCCCTTTTGGCGGGAAAGGGGTTAAATCGCAGCGCCTCCTTCATTCTACGCTTTTTGCTGACCGGTTATCGGTGATTTATTAATCGTTATTCTCAAGTTTTTCAACGCTCAGCTGAACTCTCTCAATATTTTTTTAAATCTGTTTTTTATTGATTGAACTCAGTTTCTTCAGTTTTGCTTACATAATGAAGGTTATTTGTTGCTTACATAATGAAGTTTTTTTGTAGTTGTGAAATTTTACAGTACATACGGCTATGCACCCATACGGCCATGCACTAAAACGGCTATACGACTTAGCTGCGTTACGTTCAGTTCATCACTACTACTTCGTCTATATCCACTACGAGGTACTTTAGTGTAGGCGTGAGTGTGCTCGACTGCGAGTTGCTCGGTGAGAGTTTGGACTCGCTCTGATGAGTGATTTTTGCCAAATTTTATTTTTACATCAGAAACTTATTTTCACATTAAAAAACGCTTAGGCTTAGGAAAAAATTGGCTTTAATCTTCTTTAGCCGTCCAAAGAATTTTTCTCAGAAACAGATTTTATTCATGAAAACTCCCTTCCCCTCTTTCTCCTTAGGGCCCCCTTCCCCCTTCCCCCTCCCCCTAGGGCCCCTACCCCCCCCATCTGCTTAGGTAGGGCCCTCTTCCCCCCTTCCCCCTTTAAGGCCCCCCTCCCTTCCCTGCATAGGTAAACCCCTTCCCCCTTTCCTTTCCCCAAAATTTATAAAGATAATTTAAAAAAAAATAGGAAAAGAAAGAAAACAAGTAAAAAAGAAAGAGAAAAAAGAAAGAGAACAAGTAAGAAAAAATAATTAATTAGAGCCAGGCCGTGTTTTAGGGCAGCTAAGGCGTGTTACCGTGTGGGTGCATGATCGTATGTACTGTAAAATTTCACAAGTGTTTTTTATTGTACACACAGAAAATTTGATCATTTTTGAACAAATTACTAAACAATATAAAAGTAATAAACAATTTAAAAGTGACAAACGACAACTATGTTTCTCAGTCGGGATCGCGCGAACAGTACATCACTTGTGAAATTTTACAGTACGCGCGGTTACACGGCCGGAATAAAACAATCAAGAAAAATGTTCGAAAAGCTAATTCTGAACTTTTAAGAAAACGTGAGTCTCAAGCTATAGATAAGCCCGAGGGAATCCATAGATACATTAAGACTATTCTCAAACCTCACCAAACTATTCCGGATATTAAAGAAGATGGCTCGAATATTCACGAGTCTTCCAAAAAAGGCAACATCTTTGCGAAAGAATTTGCGAAGAATTTTTCTGGTCAACGAATCTGTGTTGGAGTCTGAATTTGAAAGTTCGAGTTCGACATACGACGAAAATGTAGATATCGACTTCTCTTCTCATATCTTTTATAACGTTCTTAAAAAAATTGCTCCTATGTTTACACAATTTTCTGAAAATATCAATCAATTCGTTCTAAACACTGTGCAATATGTCTTGCTCTTCCATTCTCTCTACTATTTCAGCATTCATTTTTGACCGGTCAAATTCCTAACGAATGGAAAATGGGCGAAGTTGTACCAGTTTATAAACACAATGGGGACAAATCATTAGCAGAAAATTATCGACCAATAACGGTCACATCTGTGATTTGTCGTGTTTTCGAAAGAATACTTGCCAATCATCTCAGAATCAACTACAGTAGCATTATTTCTCGGGGTTAATATGGCTTTCTATCGAAAAGGAGCTGCGAACTACAGTTACTCAAAACAATAAGTGATTGGGAGGTAGAATTGAAAAACAAAAGGCAAATAGATGTTGTTTACTTCGATTTTTCTCGAGCTTTCGATAAGGTTTCACATCTCAAACTGGTTCAAAAACTTCGAAAACTAGGAATAGCTGCCAACATTGTTATATGGGTCTCAAATTTTCTAACTAACAGAACTTATAAAGTTCGAGTTGACAAGGAGTTTTCAAATCCATTACCTGTGATCAGTGGCGTCCCTCAAGGCACCGTACTTGGTCCACTTCTTTTTTTATTTTTCATTAACGACATAGAACATGAAATAACCTCCAATGTTAAATTTTCCCTCTATGCAGATGATTTGAAAATCTACAGCCCTGATTCAAACTCCTTACAGAGAAGCATTGACAATATATTCAACTGGTCTTTAAAATGGGAATTACCTCTCGCAAAAAACAAAAAACCTGGGTTCCAAAAATCTAGAACTCGAGTATTCTATAGACAAAGACTAAATATGTTCACGTAGTTTAGTTAAAGATCTAGGGATATACATAGACTCTTTTCTAAAATTCGATAGGCATATAGAAGTGGTCCGAGCAAAAAGTTCAACTAAGGTTTCTCAAATTTTCAAAGTATTCAAATATCTAGATTTACAAGGCTTCAGATCTGTTTATTTAACTTATATAAGACCCCTATTAGAAAACGCCACCATAATTTTCTCTCCTCATCCCTGTAGCGAATTGGCCAGAAGATTAGAATATCCCCAGAGAATTTTCCTTAAAAAAGCCTTAAGAAGATGTAGAGGCTCCACATTGAACTATCCGGAAAGACTAAGACTTTTTGATTTAGAATCCTCAATTGTAAGAAGAGCGAGGTATGATCTATATTTCTTGTTCAGGTTAATTTTGGTGCTTTAGATTGTGAAGTATGCAGGCGTCAAGTATCATTCAGGACATGTGCTAATCTCAGAACCTCTGCCAGATCGAGCTCACTGCGCCTACTAAATGAAGAGAACTACAGACACAATCAATTTTACTTCTACCGCGTCGTTGCTCTCTGGAACACAATTGCCGATGATAATTCCGAGATCAAAGAAGTCGAAGCCTTCGTCAAGATCCTAGAAGACTCCCCGCTGACCCAATACATAAGCCTACCTTCCTTTTTGACTTGACATTTCGAGAAAGCGTCCAAGAAAACCACAGTTCCAAAATTCCCTCTCAAGTTCCCCATCATCCATGTCAGCGATAGCCATAACAAGCTTTCCTTTGATGATAAAGCTAATTCAATATCAATATGTGTGAAACCTTTTTTTGATTAATCAATTGTTCTCTTTGTGCAATTTGTTGAGAAAAGTGGTCCGTTAAACACAAAATACAATATTTCACAAAAACCTTCAAATTCTAAGTTACACAATGTAAAAGCAGTAACGCCATATTAAGATGACAATTGATTGAACTATCGTATAGTTCAATCAATCGTCATTTTACAAGAGCAAATTTATAATAAAAATTTGTAATAAAATAATGAAGCTCAAACCTTTTCTCATCTCATTATTAGCATCATGAATTAGTTTGATCGAAAAATTATTTTTACCATCGATTTCTCTATGTTAAAACGCAGAAAATTTGAAATCAAAGTTTTTGCGATTACTTCCTAAGATTAGATGTTTTTTATGATGATAAAAATTAGAGGTACAAGAGTAAATTTTTGAAGAGTTTTCAAGTGAGCATTCTAGAACATTAAATAAGTTCTTCTGCAACTGTGATGCACATCTGACTGTAATACTGCTTCAGAGTTGAAACGCGTACTTACATGCTGGTCACAATGGCGCCCGACGGAAATAGGCTGCCTCTTCCATTTGTATTGTCGACCGACGAAGCTAAAGCAGCCACTTCCCTTAATAAGAAACTTTTTCAGAGTTTCAAGTCTTCTTTTCTCTCTTTTTTTAAAAGAGTTATCGCGTCGGAAAGATGCGTCAACTTTTTCAGTCAATACTCAAAACTTTCAATAACAATCCAGGGTTTTTTTTCAACAATTGAAAAATCGGATAAATATTAGTTTGGTTCTGAGCATAAAGCAAATCCTTATCGACTATTTAACTCGAAGAAGAGAATTCATGAAAGATACTCGAATGAAGTGAAGAACAGGCGAAACTCCAGTGCCTCTTTCGAAGTTCAGGCAAGTGTTTTTGGTGAAGAAGTCGATAACATTTTCCACTTTCCATAGCAATTCGTAGTCCGCGCATAAAACCTTTTGATTAAACATTCGGCAAAAACATTAACAAATTCAACTGATCTCCGAACTTTTCTGTGAAAACTTCACATTTTAGCTGTGAGCTTCTTTAAAAAGATGGATTTGTGTGATGTGGATGAATCTGTGACCTGAACTCAAAGTGTGTCATATTGAGAGTTTTTCTAACACCAAAATACACCTTTTCTTCGTTCCTTTCTCTCTCTCTCTCTCTTTCGTTTTCTCTCTCTCCTCCTCTCTCTCTATCTATCTCCCTCTCTCTATCAATCGTATCTTAACGTCAAAAGAAAAATTTTCATTTTCTGACCATCTGGGGCCTTATGCATACTCGCTAGGTAGGGGTAGGGTACCTAGGGTAGGCATACCGGGAGTTGACCTACCCTAACCTCAAAATCCGTATTCATAGACGAAGGGTAAGTGAATACTGGGTACACCTACCTTGGGTAGGGGTACCCAGCGTGAAGAGTGGGCATCTCAAAGGGAATACCTTTACAGTCAAAGCTCCCGTACGGTAGTTCTACACGCATTTTAACATTTTCGCGGAAAACCACTCGATTCGTGGAAGATCAGCTAAGTCAACTCACTCTCTTTTTTGCTTGCGTGTTTTTTTTTTACATCGAGAAACGGAGTGATATTCATTTATTGAAAATCAGACTCTGTGAGTTTTCTTTTGACCCAACTTTTCTATGGCGTTTAATGGAAAGAACACAACGTTTTATTTCCAAAAATCGGAATATGTTGAAAAGTGAACAGTTAGAAAACAGGAAAATTTAAAAGTTAACCAGTGATTTAGCGGAATACCAGTCATTCGGTGAAAAACAAGTCATCTGGCGGAATACCAGTGAAATCGCGGAATTCGAGTCGATTCGCGAAACTCGTAAGAAGCCATCATAAGACGTATGTGTAAAAGTAAGTGTAAAAGTTTTCACCTCAAAGTAATTTAAATCATAAAAAAATTCATTCTAGTAAAATCAAGTTAGTTTCAAAAATGATTTATTCAAGAGAGCGTACGTACACAAATGAAAAACATCAGCGAGTTCGCGAATGATGGAGAAACGGAGTATATCGTCAAGCAAAGAAGGCCGAGTAGTGCCCAGTTTTCAGAAGCGGAGCCTCTAATCCTATGCGAGCTTTTAACGAAATACAAAACGCAGGTACGTTTCATGTCATTTTACCACAATTTTACGTTGGGGGCCGCGCTTTACTTCGAAGGGGGGTGTGTGGGATACGCGTGATTGTGGCGAGAGTATGCCACTATATACATACAAATGAAAGATGCGGTGAAATTGTTTTTAAAAACCGATATCGATTAAAAAGTATCGATAAAACTAAAGTTTGTTGCATAACTCCGTTTTTGTTTGAGAATTATGGCGGCCTCTCCAAGTTCCGACGTTTAGGGTGAAGAACGCTACTGGCTGGGGACCAAGACCGTCGCCTCTCGATTCACAGACTGGAAGAGTCTAGGAGGCTGCTGGCGTGGAGAGCCACAAATTAAATTTCATTCATATTCCAGTCTTCAAGTCTTAATGCACAACTGAATAGGTATGCTCCATTTAAAACTTGATTTTTTTTCGTGTCAAGTTTTCATTCAGAAAGCGGAATTAGTGGGGAGGGTACGCATGTAGTCATGTCACTTTTTCTTTCAGGAGCTCAACGCTGAATTTGAGCACAGCAATGTGTTTTACGGTTTTTTTTAATTCTGTCTGGTACGGTGTTTTATTTGATGTACTATGCGGTGCATTATTTGATTATTTTTCGGCAATTATAGTTGGACTTAGAACCCAAGTTTAATTCACAACTGAATGCAGACGCTCCAATTCAAATTTGATTTTTTGCTCTAAAGTTAAATTTAGAAACAGGAACCAGTGAAGAGTCTTTTCGGCGGAAACGCATGTGAAGATGACGATTTTCCCGACACACTACTGAATACGAGAAAGGTGGGTCACGCTAATTGTTTTTTTTTACATGACGGGCCGCACTTTACTTTCACTCCCTTTACGCGTAGCCTGCCCTCACCCTTCTCCCCTAAAATTTTTTTCTTCAGTTTCAGTTGGACATTAAACTCCCGAAGAGACTGAAGATTGATCACGAAAACGAGCTGAGAATGAGTGCTAGAATGTGAGCAGCTGAGGCTCAGGAATCGGCTGCAGAAGCTAAACAAATTTGCTACAAATACGATAGACATGTACTATACATAAAAGGGTTGGACGTAAATATAGCGCGAAATCACCTACGAGAGCGGGAGAAATCAAATCCAAGTCGACTTCTGGCTTTTCCTGCGAGCGAAGCTTCCAGGCGCTAAAGATGCGAAGTTTATACCATCAGACCATGTTGCATCTCTGCACCATCCTTACTCCATGGATTACAGTACAGTAACTCGAAGGGGGAGAAACAGGCAACCCATAATACAGAACGCACGCGTGTCAAATGGTGGCACTCAAACGGAGAAGCGGAACGCCTTCATCTCATGCACAGCATCCATCGCAATCTCTTACTGCCTGCACTTCACAAGCAGCTTCCAGTGGACGTAGAAGAGCACTGGCGCTTACTTGAAGACAGCATCAGAGTCCCCGCTACAAGCATCCCCTGATTGACAAAGCCGGGAAAACAAGGATTGAGAAGGACACTTGGTTTTCCTCGCTCGAAGTTCAGCATGTGATTGCAACGAAGAAGGCGGCTCACAGGAGATGAAGGGCACCAAATGACGCTGATGACCGCACTTCTTACTGCTCAGCCAAGAAAGCCGTCTAGATAGCTGTTGAAGTATCCTAAGCCTCCTACTTCCGTGATCGCTACGAGAAGCTGGACCGACCGTGAGGTGAGAAATCAATCTATCGGCTTGCCAAGGCTCGACACCGCGACATTCTGGAAATCCAGAGAGCAGCCACGATAAGGGACAAAGAGGGAAAGCTCTCACTGACCCACGAAAAGTCAGAGACATGTGGAGCGAAGATATCGAAGAAATGAGTGAGAATGATACGTGCAAAAACAAGGATATGAAGAAAGGAGATGAGAGGATCGAGGTATCAAAGTTTTCACTGATTAACCTGTTATTTGGTACAGAAAAACCTGACTTTAAAGAAGTAGAAGAATCCAAGCCAAAAGAGAGACGAATGGATTGGGTTAATCTTACGCTTAATAGATATTATGTCGAACATTTCCCGTTGTGATCAAATTCTGACATTATTGAAGGTACCATATCGCCCCATTCAAGGAGACGAAAAAATTTCCTTTTTCTCCTTAAGGTACCTCCGTCGAACACTTTCCAACATTTTGGTGCTGTAGATTTGTCGGACCTGTGGTGAGCGTCTTCCACTTGTAAACAAGCAAGTGATCCATGAGAATTTTCCCGGTCTAGTTGTACTTCTGTGTCATACATTTATATTTATAAAGCGGAAGAGCGGTTGTGATACTTTTTCAATACGGTCTTGAAGAATAACTATAAATTGAAGAATAACTATATCAAAAAAGCTCTGTCTAAAGATTCCTGGGTAGTGCATCTTTTTCTTCACTTACCAGGTTGTTTTAATTCCAATAAAACTTTGTAGCTAATCTTTGTGTTTTTTCATGATAAAAAGGCGAAAGAATACATCAGTGTATTCTTTACGACAAAGAGTACATCGGAAATTTGTTTATAACTAGGTTATACATGTACCCTGATCGCTTCCAGAGATTCATGATTGGTTGAAAACAAGGTAATTGGAAGTTAGTGTTTAATAAAAGTGTCGGAAAGCACCAGACAGTGCATATAAAAGGGTGTCTTTTTGAGAGACACGATACGATGAGAAAAAAATACGCATCAGAGAGAGCGTGGAGAAAAAATTCAGATACACCAGATGATTATAAAAAAAATTTTATGACATAAGGTAAAAAGAGGAGAGATTGAGATTTAATTTTTGGTCATGAAAAAGCTCTCAATATGACAACTACATATCATTTTAGGTCACAGAGTCATCCACATCACGCAATGGATCAAATTTGTAATGAAGCGGAGTCTTACTCAATTAAAGTTCCGCGTGCAAAACAAAACAATCATTCACCAAGTATTTTTTTATATAAAAAAATTAGTCTTGTTTGAAAAGAGGTCAGAGAACTCGTATAAATTTGCATAGAGCTTTGCTTTCTATCTTCGTTGCGGTTTTTTAACATTGAGATGGGCTCGGAAATTGAGACAGTTTTCTAAATAGAATAGAACATGTTTTGTAATTTTACAGTTTTGCGGGGCTAAAAACATCGAAATTTCTATTATACAATAGGTAAGATTTGTTTCTAGCAAATAAGATTATGGTATCAGTATTGAGATTAGCCCATTTAGTGCTAAGGTCATCGCGTTAGGAGTTTTCCTGCATCAAATTGTCTAACCAATAACATCTTCATATGCATATCAGAGGCATGGGTGATGCTTCAGTTGCAAACAGAAAGTAAAGTTGCTCATAAATTTAAGAAGTAACTGACTCAGTCTAGAATCGAGTTCGTAGTAGACAGGAGTGATTGTAGACCATTTTTTGAGGCGTTCTTTTAGTATAGAACGCCGACTTCTAATTTTCTGACGAGGTCTTAAAAATCCTCATAAATAATATAATTTGAGACTTTTTTCCGCAAGATCGAATAAAAATTGTGTTTGACACAAAATTGGCCTTACGAAAGAAATTGAACTTGTTCAAACATACTTCACTTCAAGAATTTTTAAGAGATCTGACTTGATAGGTTAGTCATATTTTGATAGTAACTCAACCTTGAGACTATGGAACATAGAAAAATAATGTGTTTATAATGTGAAAAATAATGTGTTTGTCAAAATAATGTGTTTGATTTGTCATGTTTGCACAAATACATTCATGTCTGTTTAAACACTAACCACTTTTACCGACTGGTTCCTCTCGAAAGATCCTTGAGAAAACAAAACTCATTCCGTATTATTTTGCCAATCTCATGCTATTTGAATAAATTGTCTACACCTATTTCTCGATTAATATCTACAGGGTGACCAACAATTATTGCGACACCGAAACCGCGCCATGTGACAGCCTGTTGGCGCAAATTTTGTGTAGCGCGAATGTAGAGACTTCATCATTATATATTTGTAATTCTTGTCTGAAATTTTGGTGCAAATCGGTTCATTCTCAAGGTAGTTATGAAAGCGAATCCACACCGTCAGTCTATCATCAACATGAAACCCGCGGATCAAGTGTGAACAACATCGCAAGAGCCTTTGGCGTCGCTCGGAGCACTGTCTATCGAACCCTCCAAAGGTTCAAAGAGACAGGAGGTCTATTGGATCACCCAGGAAGAGGACGAAAGTTCACGGTGGTCACTCCCAAAAACATCAGAAACGTCCAGTAGAAGACCAGCCGGAACTCCCACCGCAGCATGAGGCCAGAGAGAGTGGGATCAAAAGAGAATCGTTGAGGAGAATTGTTAAGACCGAGCTAGGACTCATCCTCTATCGTATGCAAAAAGCGGCGATCCTTAGTCAACGCATCATTGATCAACGGCTGAAAAGGTGCCGAGTTCTGTTCGCTCGGACACGACAAGGAGAGTATCTGATCACCATCTTCTCTGACGAGAAGCTCTTCACCGTAGAGCAGGCATACAATCCTCAGAACAATCGTGTGCTTGCTACGGACTATGGAGATGCTCAGGACAAGGGAAAGGTGATCAACAAAACTGCCCACCCGGCCAGATCATGGTGTGGGGTGGGGTCTGCAGCATTGACAATACCCCTCTGGTTTTCGTCGATCCTGGAGTCAAAGTCGATAAATACTACTACCTCAACCACATCCTGAAAGATGTGGTTCTTCTCTGGTCCCATTCCCACTTCCCAAACACCAAATGAACCCTCCAGCAGGATGGAGCACCCGCACACACCGCAAAAGTCGTCCAGGAGTTCTGCAAGAGCATTCTTCCCATGTTCTTCACCCGAGATGAATGGCCTGCCAGCAGCCCCGACCTCAATCCTCTCGACTACTCCAGCTGGGTTGTTTTGGAGGCCAAGGCCTGTGCTAATCCCCATGGAAATTAGGAGTCTCTGAAAAAAAACCTCGTCAAGGAATGGGATAATATGAATGCGGACTACCTGCGGGCGGTCGTGGAGCGCTACCCCACGAGACTCAAGCAGGTTACCAAGAAGCGTGGTGGACGATTCGAGATTTGAGTATGCAGTTATGATTGTTAATGTTTGAAGATTTTTTGATAAAATTTTGATGATAATCTGTTGAGTTTCTGAGCAGTTATTCCGTTTTTACGGTGTCGCTATAAATGTTGGTCACCCTGTATGTGGAACTCTTTACCAGATGATTTGCTCTCAACTCATAATAGTGCTCTGCTTATTTCTAAGCTCAGACGAATTAGAAGAGAGTCTATACGTCCTAATGATATTACTACTGCAACAAATTTATGAACTAAAGTATGATGTGTCATTTAAAATTTAAATTTAAGTTTCGGTTTGATTGGTTAAGATATGAGAGTAGATTTTATAGTTTTTTTTAGATAACAGAAAACATAATTATACTATTTTTCTTAAATTTCTCTAGCCACTTCATTAGGGACACTGCTAGTTTTCAAAATTTCCTGAATGTCCATATTGTTGTTTTCATTGCTTTATCAAATCTAGTGCTATTTTTCTTTATGGAAACAAATGAAATGGAATGAAAAAGAGAGCTGAATAGCTTTCGAAAAAGAAGTTTCTCACATTTTTCATCATTTTTTATCATCATATATATTTTTTTAACGTGTACATATGTTTTTGGAGTATTCACATCTTTTAAATTGGAGAGAATGTTACAAAGTTCTCTGTTAAGTAGTAAATCAATGCAAACATTTGAAGCATTTTCTCAGTTTGGAAATACTTCCGAGGCTTGCAACCATTATGTAGAAGAGAACGAAGGAATGAAATCAAACGATGAAGTGCTGGTTAAATAACGACTCAAAGTTTTTAATGATAAAATATCTTAATTTCTTTATATCATAATAGAATAGTGAAACAAAAAGATTGCCTTGTGTCCTCTTTTGTTTTCTCAAAGAGCATCCGCTGCCATTCTTCTTTTCCGAGGGCGATGTCTCCCTGATTTATGTCATCCTCATAACATGTCTTTCAAGTTTTCCTTGTTTATTTCTCAAACTTTTTTGTTCTTGTTTTTTCTTCTTTTCTTTAAATAGGCTCTTCTGGAGGTTCTTTTGTTTGAATAGAGCAGTGATTGGAAGCTTCCATGTCTTAAAGTACCGTGAACATATGCAGATACAAAACATTGTAGAACGCAGTTCAAATACGTTCTCTCTCACACTTATCTTACAGCTGGAGATTAAAGTTAGTGTGACATCATAAGCATTCTTAATCGAATACATATTGCATTCTTAATCGAATATTGTTTAAACCTGAACGAAATAGCGAGGAGAGAACCAGTTCTGCCGGTGAATCTCAGGAAGAGTCGGATGCAACGGGTGCAGGATACCAATCTTTGTAAGCGTTCCACATTCACAAAAACACACATTAAAGGCAATTGTTATACGATAAATAGACTATGAATGAAAGAAATCCATCGCGGGCAAAAATGGCACTCAGCCGGGACCGAACCTTCGTTGCCTAACCGGGGCCTGTAGAGCGTCTTTATCATGAACTGTGGATTTAGACTCCTTTCATGACGCAATTGCTTCATGAGCATGCGTGAATAGAAAAAACGGTCATAATGCCTTAGACATAGCAAGAAATCGCATGGGACAATGTATGCTCGATTGGTGTAATGTTTACGCTCTACAAGCCCGGGTTAGGCAACGGAGGTTCGGTCCCGGCCGAGTGCCTTTTTTGCCCGTGCGATGGATTCATTCGTAGTCTTAGCCCATCTTCGCTTAAACGATTTGCATACTAGATGAAAAATTAAAACAATGAATAGACATTAAAAAAATATTTTTCCCGGGTTCAGAAATCCATTTTTTTGAAAACCTTCACCTGTTTCAATGCTTCGGAAAAGTGAAGACTTCATCACACAAAAAGATATACGTAACCTGAGGGGAAGGTGCTGAATGAGAGATTTGCAGAAGCAAACAAAAGACAACGGAGATCTCGGACATCGAAAAGATCAATAAGGACGTTCTTCACTTTCACTCCACATTTGAAAAAGTTTTTGTTTTGAAAAAAAAAATGAAAAAAAAGTTTTTTCTTTAACGGGAAAAAAACAGAGAATGAGAAAGTAAGAATGAAATAGAAGAAACTTAGAGAGAGAGAGAGAGAGAGAGAGAGAGAGAGAGAGAGAGAGAGAGAGAGAGAGAGAGAGAGAGAGAGAGAGAGAGAGAGAGAGAGATAGAAAATAACAGAAGAAGAAAAGGTTGAGAGAAAGGAAGAGAGGGTAAGAACGTGAGAAAGCGCACGTTCATTCTGATAGAGAGAGAGAGAGCGAGAGATGGAAACAGACGCAAAGAAGACTTTATCAAAAATGCGAGAGCAACAGAGAAGAATACAAATGAGAGATAAATAAAATTGATGTCCAACATGAAAATGTCAGAATGAAATCCTCATTGCACTGACTGAATACATACAAGAGAAAGATTGCCTGATGAAAGACAGGAGAGATAGAGAGACTCCCACAAACAAAAATAGTGCAAGTGAGAAAGAAGAAGAGAATCAACCAGACCGATATCATAGCTATATATAGTCAAGAAAGCGGAAAATTATATTTCTTTTCGTATTTTTTCTGTCTCGAACACCAGTCATCTCAGCAAATCCCTGTCTGCGGCCCATAGTCGAACGTTCATTGGATGGTAGAAAGAAACTAATTGGAGGAAGGGGACAGAGAGTAACACAAGACTTGCACACTTGACAAAAACGTCATAGACTATTTTGGAGAGGTGATGTGGGGGAGAAAGATACTAGAGACAACAGAAAGAGGGAAGTTTATCCAAAACAAGTAATTAAACATGTTAATCATGTACAATGTGCCTAGGCAGTACTGTTCTAATAGGTAACTCAATCGAAAGCCTTTTGAAAATTGCTCTATTCGATATGCAGACGTTCTCGAAAGGCAGCGAATTCCACTCAGATAGCTGTCGCGACAAATGTGGAAATGTAAGATTTGCTGATTTTCTGAGGAGTGATGATCGTCAATTCGTGTGAATGACGAGAAAACCTGGACAGCGCATTTTCTTAAGAGATGAACAGTCTGCAGCTTACAATTATTATGAACGCACTTATGAATAAATACAAGATCGGATACTGCGCGTTGATACTTAAGAGTTTTCAGTCCTAGCATGGAAAGAGGCTAGATAAGATTCTTCTAGTATATGAACGCTGAACTTTTTCAATGGAATTCACTGAACCAAAATTAGTAGGATTCCACGATTTGCTAACATATTCAAAAAAAACATATTCAAGAACCGGTCTGACATGAATTTTGTAAGCGGAAAGTAAAAGCGAAAAATAAGGAGACTAGAACTCTTTAAGGAACTTTACCTACAGTGAGGCGTTCATTGTTTAAGTGATAAATGATGTTCGGATTAGATGAGGCGAGATGTATTACAAATGCACTCAGGTACAGATATTGAAAGATTCCACTCATAGCACCAGTCAGTAACAAGATCCAGCGCTACTTGTATTGCTCCGCAGGCATAAGTGTGAGATGATCGACCTATCCTGAGGCCTATATGAGATGCCACGCCCATACGAGATGCCACGCCCTATTATGCGGTCTATAAGAGCCAGAGCAGAGGGAGAGAAGAGAAGAGAAGGAGGGACGATGAGACCTAGGGGACGGAGGCCCGGGAGTCCGTAGGGATCTGTTATGTGATGTAATTTTATTATGTAATTGATGTGTATGATATACATTGTTCCTTTCGCCATTCTACTTTTGTAAAATAAACCACGATTACTAAAGTGTTCGTCTCCGAAGACATATTCAGGGGCAAGCACGCATCTTTCACTTGAGGGGGGACATATTCAGGGGCAAGCACACATCCTTCACTTAAGGAACACGACAAATAAGCTTGATGTCGTCAGCGAATAAACAAAACTGAATAGAACAACGTATCAAAAGCTTAACGGAATCAATCTTCAAGAGGAATAACAATCGTTCTAACGAAGACCCTTGAGACATTGCGGATTCAACAGACATTGGTTCGAAAGTGAAAACTTCTATCATGACTTATTGGGTACGACCTGTTATATAACTTGACAGCCACACCACTATTGGTGAAGATAAGTCATACGATTCGATTTGGTGCAAGATTAATCTGTGATCTACAGAAACGAATGCTTTACTGATATCTAAGAAACTGAATGCACTGAGATAAAAAATCGACTATGAAAGAATGACATTCGACTAAAGGAGTCACGGTTGACCTTTCACCTCCAAAAGCAGCCTGGGAAGGCGAAAGTAAACTTTATCGTTCCAAGTAAGAATAAATGTCTCTATAAATAATTTTCTCCATAGTTTTAAAAAGATAAAAACGAAGAGATATTGGCGTTTAGTTAGATACTAGGCTTCGCGATTTTATTTTATGTACCGGGTTAACTATTGAAGTTTCCCATAATGAAGGAACAAAAACGGAATGAAGACTATTATTGAATAACACACAAAAAGGTTTAACAAGAGCAAAACGAAATTTTTTTCAGCTAAATATTAGGAATAAGATTAGGTGAAGTATTACAATCGGTTCCATGACACCTTGCAGAGCGACACCTTGCAGAGCGACACCTTGCACCGGACAACACCGGAATCAGATACTAAAGAAGAAAAAGCACGCAATACCATCTCTTCGTCGATGTAATCAAATTTAAAGGGTTCGGTCACATCAGTACGAATTGTTTTCGTCAAAGAACATTGGATAGGAACAGAAAAAAACTGAAGAAAAAAACAATAAAATTCATCAGCTTTCTTTGAAGGTGAAATGATCTCATTTGATTGATCATACATAAGAGTAGGAATATAATTTCTATTACTCAAACGGCTCCTACAGACAACCAAAAAAATTACCTTTCTATATAAACTGAGATTCTTTCTCAGATTCAGATTCTTTCGACTTCAGATCGAACTCAGCATTTTTTCTGATACGGAATACGTAGAAAAATTAGAGAATTTCGCTGTAATTTAGCAGAAGCTGAATATTTCGGATATGTTTGTTCGGAAGCTCGTCAATTTTTGCATGAGACCACACTGCAGAAGATTCACGCATTGACAAACCAGATTAAAGCTAACCTTCTTCTTCCTAGCGTTATTCCCGCTGAAGAGCGTGGTCCGCTGTGTAGATTGCACTTCGCCAAATCATAAGATTCGAGGCGTCTTCGGCTATCAGCCCGATAGTTGCCAGGTTTTGTTCTATAGTGTCTCTGAATCTAAGCTTTGTATATACGTTAAAAAATTCTAAGCTATATGTTTTGTTGCGCATCATGTCTTTTCGGATGACTCCGAGGCTCCATCTCAACATCTTCATTTCCATTACATGGAACATCTGCTGAGGCTTTGATGTTGAAGGAATGCATTCAAGTCCATAGAGAACTGGTTGTACGACTGATTTATAGATCTTACTTTTCAGTCGATCAGGCATGCGTCTGTCGCATAGGATACCAGTCTATTCTCTCCATTTCACCCATGCTGCGTTAATTCTGGCACTGAAAGTGGCTGTTGGGTCCCCGTTGTTATTTGAGAACCCAGATACTTGAAGTGCTCGGCTTTCCGTAGCTCAGTGTTGTGTACTTTTATGGAGCTTGGGTCTTGGATTGTACTCGATGTTCCAGCTTCAAGATACTCGGTCTTCACTACATTGAGTCTTAGTCCGTACTCCGTAAAGCGATCATTCCATTTTACCTTTTGACGTTCGAGATCATCTCTTGTCTCCGAGCATAAGACGATGTCGTCGGCGTACAGGAGTGTCTCCGGTGGGTCTCGCTAGAGGTCTCTGGTTACTGTGTCCATGATTAAGATGAACAGCAAATGTGAGAATGTGGATCCTTGATGAACTCCGACAGAAATTCGGAAAGGCTCATAATTTCCTGCTGGTGACCTAACGACGCTCCTTAGGTTAGCATACATCATTTGTATCCATCTGATTAATTCTTCTGGCACCAAATGATCACGAACGGAAAACCATATGAGATAATGAGTAATCCTGTCAAAGGCCTTTTCTGGGTTCAAAAAGCACAATGGACAGATTTCGCCTTCTCTCGGTGTTTTCTTGATATAAGCGGATGTCAAAGATCGCATCTGTCGTCCCTTTTCCTTTCGCGAAACCACATTGATTCACACTTGTGTTGGTTATCTCACCTAAGCGTGCTTCAACAATGTTCTCCAGGAGTATAGTTGTGTGAGGCATAAGTCTGATGGGGAGGCATAAGTCTGATAACATCTACCTTGCCTTTGTAGATTGGAATGGTGGTTGAAATGCTCCAATCTTCGGGATACTCCTGACGGATCGTAGTTTTCTGGAAAAGCTTGACGAGGTGGCAAACTCCACAGTCTCCTGCTAGTTTCCATGCCACTGATGGAACATCGTCTGGTCCACAGGCTTTTGCTGGCTTCACTCTTTTAGCGCTTTTCTCACCTCTTCTTCCGTTATCATGGGAAATGGTCCTTCTGTTGGGGGATATGAATTGATGGATGATTTAACTCAATGTTGGATATGTGTTCGGTATATTAGCTCTTATATACTCTCGGGCATACTAGACGCCAGACAGGGCAGAGTGGCATTTTTTTGTTAATACGGTCTCGTTAGCCTAAGCCGTACGGCCTCGTTAGCGTAAACTTTTACTAAGCGCTGTCTGCTGCGATGTGAAACGTCTTTAGCCGGAGTGCGATATTGAGCGGCAGGTCCTTTTGATGCCAGGGCTGACTCTCGCAAGTCGACGCTGAACTGTTTCTCAGCAGAAGATTGATTGAGGCTTCGCTGGATTCTGCTTAGCCCGATATCTACTTTGGCCTCAGGAATTCCAATTGAATGGTTTATTTCTTGGGTTCATGTC
The DNA here is from genome assembly GCA_964056735.1 of Allodiplogaster pararmata. Taxonomy (NCBI): domain Eukaryota; kingdom Metazoa; phylum Nematoda; class Chromadorea; order Rhabditida; family Diplogasteridae; genus Allodiplogaster; species Allodiplogaster pararmata. The sequence goes on along the minus strand of OZ057404.1, from coordinate 38,242,776 downwards.
TCCATCCTGTTTGCGTGACTCTCAAAGAGGTCGGTCACCTCCATTTCAGTCCCCCCCCTCCCACTCGATCCATGATACCATTGTGACCCCAATCGTTTGAGGCCCAGAAATAATACCTCTCCTGACTCTACCGAACCTTCTCATCAAAAAATACGGAGAAGTTTTCAGTTTCGTTTTCAGTTTTCAGTTTTTTTCTCTGTTCCAGTTTCAATCATTTTCTCTAATTCATTAATCTTAGAATACTTACCAAACTCCTGGAAAACTGGTATCAGCTAACAAATTCATAAGAAAAGCAGCGAATCCGATGTTAACAAATTTCGCCCCATCACCCTTGTCAATTCTATTTCCAAACATTTTGAGAAACACTTTCACAACAATATATACAACCGCTTAGAAGCATGTTCCACTTCGCAATCAATCAGGATTTCTTTGTAAGCGCTCCACTGTATCTTCCCTTGTTGAGTCCTATTCACTTTATCTCTCGCTCCTTGTCAGAAAGCAATAGTTTGACATCTGCCTCATTGACTTTTACAAAGCTTTCGACCTTGTCGACCACAGATTTCTTGTTCATAAACTGCAATGTTGTGGTATTCACTCTTCGCTGTTATCACTCGTAACCTCGTCTTTGTCACACTCTGCCTGGGTCAGCATTAACGATCAACTCTCTGATGAGAAAATAACAGATGTAGTAGGTGTCACCCAAGGCTGCTGTCTAAGACCGCTTCTTTTCCTTTTTTTATTAACGACATCAACGACTTGATACTACCAGATGTATGTACGTTGTTTTCTCTACGCTGACGATTTAAAAATATTCTCCAAAGAATCTACCTCCTCCAATTAGCCATGGATTACATTACTGATTCTGCTCTCGAACGGGCCTTAACCTGTTTCGGCCTCTGTTTCCAAATGTCTAGTTATGGATTGTGATTTAAAAAAAACATATTCCCCTTGAACAACACTGTACTTCCTAGCGAACATGAAGCTCGCAATCTAGGTATTCATTTTACATCCTCACTCACTTTTTCTAATCATATTAACATTACCGGTGCCGAAGCGTACACATGTATGAACATCATCTTCCGCTCTCTCAGAACCTCCTACATTTCTTTTCTACTCCGTACATACGTATATTCTATATTCTCCCACTTCTCGAATACGGTTCCGAAATCTGGTGCCCTACCTCGGTCGGACAAATCAATGACATAGAGCATATACATAGGAATTTCACTAGAAGAGTACTTGTTAGAGCCGGTCTCTGCAAGCTTGACTATTCCGCTAGGTTGAAGCTTCTATCTTTAGATTCTCTTGAGTAAAGACGTACTATAATTGACCTACGTTTTCTCCACAAATCGATTTATAGCCATGTCCATTTTGATCCCTCATATATGTTCCAGTGTCTTCACTCACCATGTAAAAACCGAAAGTTTCATCCTTAAGAATTATTGTACCATTTAGACTTACCGCTCTCCAAAGCTCATGTGCTTCCCGCTGTATTGATTCTTGGAACTCTTTATCTTCTCACATTGTTTCAATATCGTCCACTAAACTATTCAAAGAACCTCTATTTACCCCCCCCCCCCTTACTGTAATTATTGCCTGCTCGAAACTTCGCCTGTGATTATAATTAACTTTGTTTAGCCTAATATCTATCTTTCACCATTTGGTATGCCTCATTTTCATTGTCGAAATACAAATGACTTTCAATTAATTACACTGAACTCGTGCCCGCGACAGGTCTCCTATGTGTGATTTTTTCTAAAAAATTTTACACGCAAGGAAAACAATGAATGAATGGATAACTGAAGACCTGAAAGTGAAGGAAGAACGATGATGAGAATGTTATATCCAATCCTATCTGATCTGAAAATGAACATCTAAGTGTTCATGATAATAAAAATTTTTTTATGTGAGTTAAAATAGTTATGCGACTAAACTCATACATAAAACTTTTAGACCTGCGCTAATCAGAGATTGTTTTTCGACAACCAAAAGAGAGAGAATGGACGCAGAGAGGAGCTGTTAGGAATAAATTCCAGTCTACTTTCATTGACAAAACCAGTTTGATGCGCGTCAGCAAACAAGAGAACGAGTCACTTACTCTCATAATTTCCTGTGTGAACATTAAAGTACGAACATTCGAGTGGAACCAACGATTCCCGACTGAGTTCGTTTCTTTATCGAATTATTTCTAATTCACCATTGAAGTTGATACTTGAAAACATGAATGAAATACTGTATAAACATTCAAACGTGTTTTCGTTTTCCTATGAATCTTTCCGGTTTCTTTCATTTCTTCCTCTCTCTTTTCGTTCTGAGAACTGTTCTTCATTAATAGTAATAAACATTCTTCAAGGCTCTAATAGTTTGAGTTGATCTTTTGAGAAGAGGAGCGAACGTTGGAGATGCCCTCACTACGTCAGAGATTTTTTCGAAGAAAGCACATCGCGATCGGCAATTTGGAGACACCCTTAAAGGTCAGTTTGGAGACACCCTTAAAGGTAAATAACGTATTTTTCAAGTACTTTTCGTTCTATTTTCTTTAACCATGTTTTAAAGAAAATTTTGGTTTTTTTCAAACTGAATCATTTACAAACTTGATGTAACATTATATCATGTTCATTAAACTTTCTCCTCATTTTTTCCGACTTTCTTCTGCCTTGAACATATGTTTTGATCTATTTTAATCTCTTAACATACCACGCTTTGCTGATGATATACATAATAACAATCTTTTTGCTTTGTAAACAGAGATGTCTGACAACGTTCGACTTGACCCTTCTTGGAGTAGGCCACATGATTGGTGCTGGCATCTACGTCACCACCGGTTTGCTTCTGTTCCTATAACTTTTTACGTGTCTCCCCACCTTGTTTAACCAGTCGATAGGGTGCCTGGATATCAATCTGGCAATCAATTGTTTCGCAGAAAAGCGACTTTTAGTCATTAGTCTTTTTCTCATCATCTGAATAGAAATCGGTCACGAGACAAGATCTTTCCTGGTTCTGCGTTAGCTTTTCTGTTTGAAATCCAGGTGCGTAATAGAATATCAAAGAAGATACTCAAAACAAAGCGAATAAAAAACTCACATTATCGATAATCACTGGAGCCTCGTGAGATTAAATGTTGCTGGCTGATTAGTTATAGACATTTATCACTTCACTTCTCGTTCGTAACTAATAATGATCTACTAGTTCATTGTATGGGAGTTTTGTATATCATTTGAATATTCATTATTAGCGACTTGATTAATAGGATGATAAAAAAGTTGTGCTCATGTGAGCTCGTAGAAAACGAGCTCGTAGAAAACGAGCAGCCGCGACAAACTCACTCGAATTGATGTGCAGGATCAGTCATCCGAAATACGGCTGGTCCTTCCATCATTATTTCTTTCCTCCTGGCAGGAGCAGCCGCGACTCTCTCTGCGCTGTGTTACGCCGAGTTTGGCGCTAGTTCAGTCTCTCTCAAAGTTCGGTGCTTGTTCGCCCTTATTAAGACACGCTGTGTAAACCTTGCTTATCTTGTTAGAACACGACCTACTTTGTGATACTTGATGCGAGTGAGACTTTGATGTGCCCCAAAAAAAAAGAAGAAAAATAACAATTATTTTATTTAATGAAAATTTTTTTTACAAGTTCACAGACACAGAGGTCGGCTAATGCTTTTGTGGCTTTTTGTTCGTGGCAAAGAATGAATACTGCGCTTGCTTCTTAGTTATTCAAATAGGGCTATCATTGAGCCAGTACAAGAAGAAAAGAGATAGCTCTGTTTTAGGTTCCCCAGAGCGGGCAGCGCGTACACCTACGCGTATGTGGGTTGCGGCGAGCTATGGGCTTTCATCATCGGATGGAACCTCATTCTCGAATATATACTCACCGCTGCTGGTTTATCTTCTCTTTGATTGCGAAAAAGTAAGGGTAAAGAACATGAATCTCGTTACGGAAATTTTGCAAAGATCTTAGGCATTTTTTTATTATTAATGAAGTCTTAACTAATTTCAACATTATCATCATTACATTTGTTTATAGGGACGAAACATGTAGCTTATCAAGACAACATCGAGTACCAAAACTCTTTTGCCGCAAAGAAAAAAGCGTCGGAATTTTTTGAGAAGCTTTTTCTCTCCGAGAAAGGTTTTCGAAGAAAAAGTTTAAGATTTTGAGCAGAAAGGCTGTGAGCCGTACAGGATTGTTCATTTTCTATAAGCATGGGTTTTCTACTTCTAAAAGAAATTACATTGCCTCTCAGAAAAAACGTGTTCGATAGCCTGTTCGTCTGTAGTTTATCTGCATCCGAGAATGCGCATTGGTAATCAAACATCGAAGACAATCAAATCGTTAAAAAAGACAATTGAGAGCTATGGCATTGAACATGTGTTTAAAATAGTTCTTGAAGCAAAAAATCGATATGAAGGCTAGATACTTCAATAAATTTGAAACACTATTCTATTTTCAGACAGTTTTATTTACGGAAAGCTTTGAGTGATTTTCCCGAAAAATATCAATAGGTAACTTGCTAAATAAAAGAGACTCGCAAAACGAAGCTGTTGTCTATGAAAATTTTCAAGCGTTATCGAATCTTTTTATTAGTGAGGATTAGTGAGGATTAGATTAGGTAGGATTCCAAAGCGTTGAAGCAAAGTCTAGGTGAAGCATCACAAAAAAAAATTGACCAGTATAGATGGATCATGGACAGGGATGGCTCTAAGGAACATAGCCTTTCGAGCTTTGGCCACCCTATCAAGTGCAGTGACATTACGACGTAGTAATGCGGCCAATAGGATGCCCAAATCACGAACTTGTGGTACTCTGTTTGTCTATATCTGATTGATGACATATTTAGTAGATGGATTACGGGAACCAATATGTAAATGTAAGGACTTAGACGGTGAAAGAGTCAACTGATTGGAAAGGCACCAGTTATGAACTCATTCAATAGCTTCTTGTATTTATACTTTTCTCTCGTTCATATTTCGCTTGTTATAAGATATATAGAATTTAAAATCATCGGCATAAGCCCGGTACTTCACATTCGGAAAAGAATCGAGAACATCATTAATGTCGGCGATATGTGAAGTAAACAGAAAAAACCTAGTACAGAGCCTTGAGGGACTCCGGAGGTCACTGAGAGTAATTTCGAAAACGATTTACCTATTCGAAATGAAAAAAAACTACGCTCCGTCAGAAATGATTGTAACCAGGAAAGCAAGGGATCGTTAATGCCGTAATATTTGCTTTTGTGGAGGAGTTTGTATGAAAAAAGTCTGAAAAAATTACATCCGTGCACTGGCTGATTAATAAAGCATTAGTCCAATGATCATTACTACATACTATGTTAAAATCCAAATTTTTCCTCGATTTGCTAATCCAATATAAACTTATATACTCATTTGAGCTGTGGCGAGGGCTTGGTCAGGATATCTCAACTCACTTCTCAGCAACACAATCGCTAACAAAACTATCGCTCTTCTGGGCTATATGGGAGAGGTGAATCCGCTTTTTAATCCCTTTTTAACCTCGGAACTTCTAGGAAATTTCATGGCAGCGATTGCGCCGATCGCCTCACAGTATTGAGGCACACGAACAATTATGTATGGTGGATAATGTATAATTTTTTAAAAATATTATCTTTCCAAAGCAAAAGAATGAATCTCTTAGATAATTCCAGGATATTCACATAAAGATCTTTCTTGAGAAAATTCCTCCCAGTCTTGATTTTTTCTTTCCGATTCTTACAATAAAGAAGCTAAAATTCTGTAAACTGCTCACAGGAGTTTTTTCCCAGAAAATCAGCGCTTGCCTTTGAATTTTTTAAATAAGAGACTTCGGTAGCTTTTTTTAAACGAAAAACAGGTGTATAGCTCACTAGATCTTTTCAGGAAGGCTCACTACTCGCCCGTTACCCGGACTTCATTGCTGCAGCAATTGTTATTCTCGCAGTAATTGTCGTTTGCACAGGACCGAAGACTGCAACAAATTTCAACACAGTTTTCGCTATTGCCAATTTATTGGTCAGTTAATTGTCAACCTTTGAAGCAAAAAAACTCAAATGTTCTTCTTCTCTCGAGAAAACACTAGGATCAGAGCTTCAAGTTAACTGAGTTTGGAAAACTATGTTCGACAATAACGATGAGTTAGTCATCGAAAGAATAAAGTTTTACTTTTCATAAGTTGACCCTTGGGTGAAAGCTAGACTTATTGACTTTTCTACAGGTGGTATCTTTCGTCGTCATCTATGGTGCTTTCTATGTGGATTTCACGAACTGGACTGGAACGGACGGAGCGGGTAACTCTCGCTTCTTGCCTTTCGGATGGGGTGGGATGCTTCATGGCGCAGCCACTTCCTTTTTCGCATATGTTGGGTTTGATGCCTTGGCTACTGCAGGCGAGGAAGCCAAAGGTGAGCCTAACTTTCCATCAGTACAATTTCAAACTAGTTAGACTATTCGATGAAAAAGGTCAATCTTTAAGTTTCCAATTGAACCTCGGCAAGCGCTTTTTTGCAGAGTTTTCCTCTGTTCAAAAAAGACTGTTGAGATCCGACAAGATCCATCCCAGTTGCGACATATATTTCGATGTTCCTCGCGACTCTAGCCTACATCCTTATGTCTGGGACGCTTTCGCTCATAGTTCCCTATGAAAAAGTTAGCTTGATTCTGCTTTTATGCCTATTTTTTGTTACTCAATTTTCAGAAAAGTTTTTTTATGAGCGAGTCCATTGAAAACTTTGCCTCAGTTCAATTACTTTTTTCGACTTAAATCAAGAAGGGCCTATTCCTACAATCACATTTTTCAAATAAAAACAGATCTGAGAAAACAAGGCGAATGGTTTAGAAAACAAGACACCAATAAGAACAAGAAGAGACAAAACGACTAGTCATTGAACTATAAATTGTATCAGATTGCTTTGTACGTACATATGTAATATTTTATTGTATTGCATTGACTCACCATTGTGACAGTTATCCGTTGTAATACAATGTGCAAAGGAATAATTGAATGAATATGTAAGAGAAATCAATGGAACAATTATCACAAGCACATTTTTAGACAGTAAAAAAGAGTGAGCATTAACGAGAGATGAAACATCTGATCGTTCAAACCTAAATCTCGGTTTTTTAGGATGAAGAATGTTGCTCATTTCCAGGTGACTGTATGAAAGGTTAATAGTTCAATAACTTGTCATCTTAACCAGGCGTCACTACCTCTAAGCTGTGTAACTTAGAATTTGAAGATTTATCATCCATCTTCCATCTCTCTTCTCCCTTAATCGTGTATTCAGGAGTTACGCTCCATTCATGACGCATGCGTGACTAAGAGAACAAGGCATATGAGCCCTTCATATAACAATACACACATGCTTATTAATCGGCAAAGAAACAGATTGCCCTCGACTTCTCAAAGTGCTTCTTCCAACAAGAGGGTCCAACAAGACCTTAAAAGGTCCAACAAGACCTTTTAAAAGCACTTAAGAACGGACCGACTTTGAGAGAAAAACGTCGTATGGAATGGAACTTAGGTCCTCAAATGTATTACGATTGAGGAAAGAGAAGAATGGAGGAAATTGAGAGTACATCTTGCACTATTGAGAAAAAAATATTTAACAACATTTTTCAATGCATAAACAGTTTCCAGAGAATTAATTAAAAACTCATAAAGCGTGACATTATGAACATCATGTAAACAGCGGACAATGAAGTTCTCAAATGAAAGAATGTTTCCTTTTAATCAACAATATGAATATTGAATAACTGAGTCATACTTTCTAAAAGTGATGATATCTCCAGAAAACTTCTAAAGGCAGCGAAAGATGGATTCTGCAAAATTCTCTAGGTAATTGAGCGAATATACGTGAAATCTCTAAGATTGGTAAAGAGCCGCGTTTTTTGTACTTTCTACAAAAATGCCGCTAGGGGTTGTACGCGTTGGGTTAATATGTTTAAAGATTAGGTCTTTTTCGATTATTGACAGGCTATTATAAATTTTCCAACCCATTTTCATGTCAGCTTGAATTCTTCTGAGGTAAAGGGGCGAAAGATTGAGGCTAGCTAATCTATCTTTGTATGATGGGAGAGAATGTGGGTAAATGGAGCCGGGAAAACAACGATAGAAGACAATGCGTGTGAAGGATTTCAGAACACGTTTAATCAATTTCATGTCTTTGGCAAAATATGAGTTCCAAAAGCTAGATGCAAATTCTAAGTGAGGTAAGACAAATGTTTTAAAATTTTTTACAAGTATGTGGGAATCGTCGATAGAAACTGCTCGAAACAGAGAATACATTGCTGTCGTTGCTTTGGAAACCCTTTCAGTTACTGCTTGGCTTCGACGGAGAGACGATTCCGAGATCCCGCACTTCTGAGAAAGGGGTCAAAGGCACATCGTCGATGTTGTAGGTTGGATGGAGAGTGCGAGAGCCTATGTGCAGATGAGTGCTCATAGATGAAGAAAGAGTGACATAATTAGAATTGCACCAATCATATACTGCATTTAAAAATCAATTGTAATTCATGACAGAGTTCAACGAAGTTTTTTTTCTTGGACGAAACATAAGTCTCAACATCATCAGCGTATGCTTGGTAACACACGTTCGGAAATGGTTCAAGAACGGAATTTAAATCAGATATGTAAAGAATAAAGAGAACGGGATCAAGAACCGATGCTTGCGGAACGCCTGATATGACTAGACATGAAGTGGAGTTCTTGTCTCCCATTTGTCCAAAAGCACGATTTTGGAGAAAAGATTTTAGCTAAGAGAGTTAGCCTACAAAAGATTTTAGCCAAGAGAGTTAGGCTACAAAAGATTTTAGCCAAGAGAGTTTGCCTACAAAAGATTTTAGCCAAGAGAGTTAGCCTACAAAAGATTTTAGCCAAGAGAGTTAGCCTACAAAAGATTTTAGCCAAGCATACGCTGACGATGTTGAGAATTATGTTTCGTACAAGAAAGAAAACTTCGTTGAACGCTATCATGAATTACTATTGGCTTTGAATGCAGTATGTGATTGGTGTAATTCTAATGATCTCACTCTTTCTTCATCTAAGAGCACTCATCTGTATAGGCTCTCGCACTCTCCAGCTAACCTACAACATCAACGATGTCCCTTTGACCCCTTCCTCAGAAGTGCGGGATCTCGGAATCCAAATCGTACCGTCTCTCCGTCGAAGTCAAGCAGTAACTGACAGGGTCTCCAAAGCAACGGCAGCAATGTATTCTCTGTTTCGAGCAGTTTATATCGAAGATTCCCAGATAATTGTCAAATGTTTTAAAACATATGTCTTACCTCACTTAAAATTTGCATCTAGCTTTTGGAACCCATATTTTGCCAAAGACATGAAATTGATTGAAAGATTTTTGAAATACTTTACATGCATTGTCTTTTATCGTTGTTTTCCCGACTCCAATTACCCACATCCTTTCCCATTATACAAAGATAGATTAGCTAGCCTCAATCTTTCATTACCTGAGAAAAATTCAAGCTGACATGAAAATGGGTTGGAAAATTTATAATAATCTGCCAAAATCGAAAGGGACCGAATCTTTAAACATGTTAATCCAACGCATACAACCCCTAGCGGCAATTTTGCCAAAAGTACGAAAAACGCGGCTCGTTTCCATTTTTTCACTCTTAGAGTTTCACGTAGCTTCGCTCTGATAATGCAATTGACGTGTTGTATTATGATTTAGCTAAGGCCTTTGACACTTTAACACATGAAAAACTCATTATTGTGCTTGAAAGCGTAGGGTTTCATTCCAATTTCATTCCAATAGCCTCTTGCCTATCTCCGGTCAACGACAGGCGAGACGTCTCTACTCCCACCCAAAACGATGCTAGGCCGGCTTGACCACCCACTCACAAGGCCTATAGCATGAACAGGTTGCTACAACGATGTCCGCCTTCACAAGGTGCAGCATGACAGTCTCAGGACTGCAAAGGACATCAAAACCCTTCTCCGGACGCATCTTGTCCGAAGAACACGAGAACTTCTCTCATTAAAGAGAGTGTTCATAACCAAGTCTTCGATGCGGGATGCTTGCCGGCAACAACAACAACATTCCAATTTACTGAATTGGTTTAAATCATTTCTTAAACATCGCTACCCGCGTGTTTGAGTGAATAACACTTTGTCTGATAGCTTTTTTGGGAGATTTTTTAAAACTTTTTTTTCTGTGCGATAGTTCAATCATGTTTCAACTTTGTCTGATAGGTTCGAAATCACATCTGGTGTCTTCCAGGGCTCTGTCTTGGGACCTCTTCTTTTTTCTTTATATATTGCTGGTTTGACACGTAAATTTATATATTTGAATCTTGTTTCGGCCCACCTCTTTGCTGACGACATTAAAGTATTTGTATGTTTTCCTCCGAACGATCCTTGGCTCGCTCACTCTCTACTCACATCAGCTACACTTTCTATTCAGTCTTTCTGTCCGGAATGGCAACTCATGGTTGTAATAAGTGTAGTGTCTTGCACTTCGGGAAATCGAATCCTTGTTTGGCCCATTTCGTAACAGGTTTTGGTCGTATCCGTTCGTAGTAGCAAAATCACCTATGCGAGATCTTGGAGTTTCATAGATGTTAATCTCTCTTTTGGTCACAACATCGAGCTCATAACAAGACGTGCGATGAGATTATTCTACGCTTTGTTTCGTTCACTGAGCATCAGAAATCATGTTTCATATATCCGATGTTAAAAAGCCTTTATCGTTCCCTTCCTTGAATTCTCTTCGCCTATATGGCCTTCTCACAAAATCAGTCTAATAAGAAAATAGAAAATTTGCAGCATATTTAACGAGATTACTATACATCTGCTGCTCAAGATCCGACATTTAAAGTTCGCGACCGTCCCATAGCAGAAGACTGGGAAGGTTTAACTTGACTACTTTGATCAAACCACCGCACGGAAAAAAGCTAGTCACCGGGGGGACTCGAACCCATGCAACCATCTCTCCTCTATCCGGGAGCGAGCGTGTTAACCATTACACCACGGTGACACATTGCTATTCCGTGCGATAGTGCTTATTAAAGGCTCAATTGCCTCGTTCTCTTAGTCACGCATGCTCATGAAGCGAAAGCGTCGTGAATGGAGCATAACTCCAGATTTCACAATAAGGAAATTAAGGAATGTGTCACCGTGGTGTAATGGTTAACACGCTCGCTCCCGGATAGAGGAGAGATGGTTGCATGGGTTCGAGTCCCCCCGGTGACTAGCTTTTTTCCGTGCGGTGGTTTGATCAATTTGTCTTCTCTACCAGGCGTCACTGCCTTAAAACTGTGTAACTGAGCATTTGAAGATTTATCATCCATCTTCGACCTCTCTTCTGTCTTAATTGTGAAATCTGGAGTTATGCTCCATTCACGACGCTTTCGCTTCATGAGCATGCGTGACTAAGAGAACGAGGCAATTGAGCCTTTAATAAGCACTATCGCACGGAATAGCAATGTGTCACCGTGGTGATATGGTTAACACGCTCGCTCCCGGATAGAGGAGAGATGGTTGCATGGGTTCGAGTCCCCCCGGTGACTAGCTTTTTTCCGTGCGGTGGTTTGATCAATTTGTCTTCTCTACCAGGCGTCACTGCCTTAAAACTGTGTAACTGAGCATTTGAAGATTTATCATCCATCTTCGACCTCTCTTCTGTCTTAATTGTGAAATCTGGAGTTATGCTCCATTCACGACGCTTTCGCTTCATGAGCATGCGTGACTAAGAGAACGAGGCAATTGAGCCTTTAATAAGCACTATCGCACGGAATAGCAATGTGTCACCGTGGTGTAATGGTTAACACGCTCGCTCCCGGATAGAGGAGAGATGGTTGCATGGGTTCGAGTCCCCCCGGTGACTAGCTTTTTTCCGTGCGGTGGTTTGATCAATTTGTTTTCTCTACCAGGCGTCACTGCCTTAAAACTGTGTAACTGAGCATTTGAAGATTTATCATCCATCTTCGACCTCTCTTCTGTCTTAATTGTGAAATCTGGAGTTATGCTCCATTCACGACGCTTTCACTTCATGAGCATGCGTGACTAAGAGAACGAGGCAATTGAGCCTTTAATAAGCACTATCGCACGGAATAGCAATGTGTCACCGTGGTGTAATGGTTAACACGCTCGCTCCCGGATAGAGGAGAGATGGCTGCATGGGTTCGAGTCCCCCCGGTGACTAGCTTTTTTCCGTGCGATGGTTTGATCAATTTGTCTTCTCTACCAGGCGTCACTGCCTTAAAACTGTGTAACTGAGCATTTGAAGACTTGACTACTTTGTTATACCGAAGAACAAAAGCTGACCTTATCTTCTCTTATAAATTTTTGAATGGCCTTTTGGATATACCTGTAACCAGTATGTATACTTTCAAGTCATGTAATGAACCGACGTCAAGATACGCTTTTCATAGACCCAGAATCCGAAGACAACCGTTTTTTTCATTCGTTCTCTCTACGAACCGCTAGAAACTATTTTAAACTTTTTGTAAGCTCCCCTAATATATCTACTTTCAAAACGAGGTTAGGTAAACTTCGTCTTTCAGTCATTTGTGATCTTAACCAGGCGTCACTGCCTTTAAACTGTGTGTTAGGTTGGATAAAAAGTTCTTGCGATTTTTGCTAATTGCTTAATAAATGATTCATTATCAATAAAAGTTTCGTTATAAACCGGTGATGTTATTTATCATTTTGTGATTAGTTTTTCACTCTATCTAATTGTTACAATGGTTTTCGGGAAAAAACTATTTGGTCTCTTTTTCAGGACTTCGAAAGTAGCATAAACAAGATGCAAATTCGCACGATGTTCCAGTTCAAGCTAGGCCGAAGAGCTGCCGAGACAGCTCGTGATATCAACGATGCCTTTTGCCAACAAACCACTAACGAACGTACGGCAAAATAGTGGTTCAAGAAATTCCGCAGTAGTGACGAGAGCCTCGAAGATGAGGACCGTATTGATCGGCCCGTGTTGTTGACAACGACCATCTGAGAGTCTTAATCGAAGCCAATACACGTACAACTGTTCGAAAGCTTGCTGAAGAGTTGGATGTAACACCTAAGACAATTTCCAACTACCTGAAAGAGATTGGGAAGTCGAAAAAGCTCGACAAATTCGGCAAAAAGCTCGACAAAAAACAAAAGACCCTCCAAAAGCTCAACGAATTGGGGTACGATATTCTGCCTCATCCGCCATACTCAACTGATCTCTCGCCCACCGACTACCACTTTTTCAAGCACCTGGACAATTTCCTGCAAGATAAATGCTCAAAAAAACATGACGACGCCAAAAATGCCTTCAACGATTTCATCGCCTCCAAAACTCGGGATTTCTATACTACCGGCATGAATAAACTCGTTTCTCGTTTGAAAAAAATGTGTTGATTCCAATGGTTCATATTCCGATTAATGAAGTTATCTCTGAGCTGAGTTATGATTGTTTAAAGTAAACAATTGAAAAACGCAAGAACTTTTTATACAACCCAATAACTTAGAATTCGAAAACGACTAGTCTGATGCTTTCATGTAATATTCTGTCGTTTACCGAAAAAAATATGGTATCTAGCTTTTTCTGGCACTAGGACTTTTCTGGCACTAAGACACAAACACAGATAGCAATTTACAACAAAAAATACCCGAAGGTCAATAATATGTCTGCGAAGAGTAATTGACACCAGAAAATTGACTTTGACATCAGGTGCACACGGCAGCCGCTTTTTCGGACGCATTTCTCGGACACGGCGCGAACATTGCTGCGAAGTTTATCTCGATCGGCGCTTTGTGCGCTATGACAACTTCTATGGTAAATTCTGCTTTTGTACCAGCCTCTTGTCAGACAAAGCTTTAGTACCAGAACTTTCCAAGGCATCTTTTTTTTATTCAATATTTTATCCATAACTAAAAATTCTCAGGCACATACATATTTAATTTTGAATCTCAGATGAAAAACACCCCTTATCTCAGCTCCTGAAGTCCTCGCTTGTTTTCAAACTCTGAGCTTTTTTTTTTCAGGCTCAAAGGAGCTAAAAATAAGCTCAAAACTAGTGCTTAGTTAGACTCTAAAAATGAAGCTTTTTCGTAATCACTCTGGAGAAAGAAAAGAACATTGTCGAGAGGAGAGCCGGTATCCGGTTAGATAACCAGATTATATAAATATATATATATATATATACAAAAACAAATATATACAATGAGTGTTCCTGTTTGCTAAGACTGTTAGAAACGATGACGTTTGAGTGACGCATGCGTTCAGTCTCGCTCTAATTGATATTGCATTTCTATCTCTCGCTCTCTAATCGATTTTAGGTGAGAAACCTTGTTTTAATACATAACTTTTCTCCATCTTATCGATTCCTCACCTGAAGGACAGCGTAAGAGAGTTGGTGGCTCGTAGTGGTGGGTGAGTGAACTAAAAAGTAGACCAATATTCTAACAATTCTAACAATTCTTTATTCCGCTTGAAACAAAACATAATGTTAAGTGACGAAACAGATGACACTGTCACAAGAAAAGTGAATTCAGTGAAGGTTATGAAAAGTGAGATCTAAATATGTGTTTGTGTGCTTGTAGTCGAAGGAATTATGTGTTGTTGGTGAAATAAACCGAAATGAATGAAGTATTTGGATTGTGGTTGTGAAGTTGTAAGGCTGTGTGTTCAGATAAAGAATACCAATTGCAATGGTTCTTCAACAATGATGCTCAATGATGCCTGCCACGACTTACTTTACTGATTTATCAGCAATTTAATTAACCTTCAACAAACTTACTAACAATTACTAAATACCTTACTAAATACTAATTAACAAAACCAAAATTAACAACAAACGTCTCCTTGATGCAGAGCTGCGCGGCGAATCAGGTGGTGTGCGCGAGCGTGGGAGAAGCGGTGCGAAGATGCGAGCCAACAGCCAAAAAACTTGTTCTAACTGCTAATTTAGGCCCAAAAATATTAAACAAAACAGAAACTTCTAGAACTAGTAAACGTCGAAAGTCGACATGACTAAACCTTACCCCAAACGCATTCTGCTGACAATGCATATTCTGCTGACAATGCATTATTTGAAGCTCGGTAGCGTCTTTGCTCTCCCTCGAGCCGTGTACTCGATGGCTTCTGATGGACTGCTCTTCTCGCATTTGGCTGCCGTGAATTCCATCACGAGGGTTATTTTTTATTTATTTTTGGTCCTCAGCTTCTTGGGAAAACTGGGTTTAGTAAATGTATTATGAAAAAGCAAAAGGCAACGCAACCTCACTTTCTGAGCTACATACTTGTACTTTTGAATACATGAAAAGTTAAGCAAATAGTTTTATCGGAACATAATAAATACAAAAAGGATAAAAAAAGAAAGGCTCGCTCAGTAATCATCGAAAGAGCTACATATGCAAATCACTAAGATGAAAACAAGATTGGTTTTGGCTGATAAAACATTGGATTCACATGAGATTAAAAGTCTTATTGACGCCACAGATTTACCATTCGTAAGAACCGCTCATGAGCATTGATAGAAACAAATCTAATAGAGCTTGTCTGCTCAAATTATGTGTGAGAGAAAACTCGTTAGATATCGTTGCCACGGCAGTTGATTATTCGTTTCTGGTTTTTTTAAAAAAAGTTTTTTCGACAACATTCGAAATGTTTTTCTTTGAAATCTCGGAAAACGAATTAATCGAGAAAATTTTTTGCGAAATTTCGAAAAACGAATTAATCTAATTTTTTTCTCGAAAATTCGAAAAACCAAAATGGTGACAAAACTTTTTTTTCGTAATTTCGGTAAAAAAAGGTTCAACAAAATTTTTTTTCGAGGTGTAATTCATTCTTTATTTCCATGTTCATATGATCAACGTGGAATTAAAATGTGAAAACAATCTAACATGGATTTTTATATATGATAAAATAAAAATGAATAAATTAAAAACGAAGGTGAGGTAATACAATGACAGTGTATTGAAGCGTTTACTCGGATACAATAGGGC
The DNA here is from genome assembly GCA_964056735.1 of Allodiplogaster pararmata. Classification (NCBI taxonomy): domain Eukaryota; kingdom Metazoa; phylum Nematoda; class Chromadorea; order Rhabditida; family Diplogasteridae; genus Allodiplogaster; species Allodiplogaster pararmata. The sequence goes on along the minus strand of OZ057404.1, from coordinate 38,226,840 downwards.
TAGGTTAAATAGCATTTTTAGGAAGTTCTTTCAGTTTCGTCAGAAACATCTCATCAGAAGGAATGCATACAATTTTATAAGGTAGGGAGTTCCATATAGAGATAATTCTCGATGCACATGTAGAGAACCGGGAGCTGTTTATAGCGAATGGCAACGCGATTCTCAACTTGTGAGCATTTCTAGTATTCTTAAGAAGTGGTTTAACAATGAATAGTCTGGAAGAATCAAATTCAAAATACGAATGTACTCTTTTATGAATAAATTCAAACATAGAAAAATTGATCAGTTTTGATATATTTTCTGAACAATAAAGGGGACGATGTGGTTAATGTCCTTTATATTGTTCAGTCTATAGTGAAACTCGCACCATCTCGCCCTAATTTGCGAACTGCGAAACTGTTACCTTGTGGTCAATAATATTGTTCACTTGCAAAAAAGTATGCAGTATTAAACCTTGCCCATAACTTGCGAGCTATTTCGTTCTTGTTTTTCATAGTGTGCAGTAGTGAACCTCGCCCATAATCTGCAAGCTATTTCGTTCTTGATTTTCTATTTCGTCCTTTTCTTGGCTTTTTTCTTCCAAATTAAAACAAATTTTACGTGTTTCTTTGGAATGTAATGAACACTTTAAATCAACAAACTTTTTTCCAGCAAACATGATAAAAACGTTTTTAACAAGCAGTTACGGAATAACCAAAGAAAAATATTCCATCACAGTTTCGATGAACACAAACAGAAGAGTCAAAGGAGAATTTAAAAATTCAAGGCTCTCAGTAATGGGTAACTGATTTTTTAAATAAAAAAGGGGCGGAGTCACGGATTTATGACTACTCTTAGGCGTATTAATAGTTTACGCTAACGAGACCCTTACGACTTAGGCTCACGAGACCGTATAAAAACTAGTCATATATCCGCGACTCCGCCCGTCGAGGGGGAAGAGGGGCGGATCCTACGTCGATCTGGAAAAGTACCTTTTCTGGTTCTTATCTTAATTAGCAAATATATAAAAACTCATTTCGAAAACTCGAGGAAAAATAAAATACCGTTTTTACGTTTTCAGTGAACTTTTCTCTCATTCTAATTCTGCGCTGATCTTCTGATGAATTCATTTCTGACCTGCAAGCATTCGGAGTCATCAGAAATTTTTTTTGAACACCTACTTTTTTGGCATTCTCGAAAGATCAAATCTAAACTTTGAAAAATGCAACAACAACAAAAAGCGGAATGAAGATTGCAACAAAAAAGAATGCAACAAAAAAAAACACGAAATCTTCTTTGTTGAAATTAAAAAAAATATGTGAAGTAACATACTCAACCCCAACCATAGCAGTCAAACTGAGAAAAGAAAATACGGCTTAGGTAAAACATACTGATAAATATATAATGTTCAGTTCCTGCGCTCTCGACGCAACCAAAAATGTTCCAAATGTGATCTTTTTTCTGTGTGTACTAGGTCAGCAACAAGGCGACGGTATTCAAGTGACTCTAGATTAAGCATTTCTAGTCTTTCGGAGTAATCTAACCGAGAAAGTCCGTTCTTAGCTAGGATACTTCTGGTGAAACTCTTGAACTTTTTCAATGTCTTTTACAAAGCCTTTCGCTGTTGGGGACCATACTACGGTGGCGTATTCGATAATTGGGTGTATATTAGTGGCAAATGCTCGTGTCATAACATCAAGAGACTTAGTCTTAAATGTACGCAAGAATATCTTCAAATTCTAAGTTACACAGTTTAAAGGCAGTGACGCCTGGTTAAGATGACAAATGATTGAACTATCGCAATCGCAATACGCAAGAATAAGTTCGAAAGGTTTGTTGCTTTCTCACAGAAAAGCTCGACTTGTTTATTGGAGGAAAGATTATTAGAGAACACATCGCCTAAATCATTTACTTCAGAAGATCGATTCATGACCTTACCGTTTAGATAATAATTCATAATGGCATTGGAACCGAAGTGCGAAACAACGCATTTTTAGCGGATAGATCAAGATTGGAATGTTCAGTTAGAGATGTTATCAATGGCTATTTGGAGATAGGAAGAGAAAAATGGAACTTCAGTAAAGAGTTTCACGTCGTCGGCATATATCGAATATTGCACAGTCGAAGGAATAACTTCCTTTATGTCATCGATAAATAATAAGAATACTTTAGGGCCGATTGTTGATCCTTGGGGCACACCACTAATTACAGAGGAAGTGCTTGAAAACTCGTTGTCAACACAAATAGTCTGCATTCTTCCAGTCAAATAATCACGAATCCATCCAAGGACAGGATTACAAATTCCTATATTTTCAAGTTTGCGTACTAAAAGATTATGGTCTACTATGTCAAAGGCCTTAGATATGTCAAGGAGAACAACGTCGACAGCCTTTCCATGAGAGAGTAAATCCGCAAGGTAACAATGTGATTGTACTAGTGAAGTTACTGTGGACCTTTTGCTTCTAAAACCGAATTGATGAGGAGATAGAATAGAATTGTTCTCCAAGTAAGCATCAATTTGACTAATCAAAACGTTTTCCATAACTTTAGATATTGAACAAGTTGAGGAAAGAGGACGATAACTCGGAAGTTGATCTGCCGCAAAATTGGATTTAAGGATGGGTTTAACTTTCGTCATTTTCCAGAGAGAGGGTGCCTTTCCGGAAAGTGAAGAGTTGTTAAAAATAATAGATAATCGTTTCAGAAGCCCAAAGCGCAGCTTCTTGATGTCAATATTCGGAATGGTGTCAGGAAAAGTATTACACTTATTCCTCAACTTTCTAATACCAGTAAATATCATATCATCATATTAGAAAATTTCACGGATGACTTGCAAAATTGTACCTCAAAGTACAATTTTGAAGGAGCCGTAATCATAATCTTTATCGCACAGTGTGAAAAACGTAATTCATGACAATATGTGGAATCGCAGTTCTGATAGAGTATAGCACAAGCTTCTCACTTTATTAAGTGGAAAATAGAGCAAATCGGAGAAAAAAGGTGATCCTACTACAAATTTCATTGAAATTTTAGAAAATTTCACGGATGACTCGCTCGAGACTGCTTTTAGAAGATGCAACTGTAGAGGAATTTAGGACTTCCCAGGGAAGAATGTTCCACGTGTTTAATACTCTTACTGAGAGGATATTTGAATACATAACCATTCTAAAACAAGGCATTCTAAAACAAGGCAAAACAAGGCAATGATAATGAATGTGATCTAGTGTCATGCTGATGATTTTGGAACTGGAAGATGGATAAGCGGTCTAAGCGGGTAAGATTTGTCACAATTTTGAAATAAGTGATCAAATCGTTCTTTCTTCTCCTTTCTTACAATGTTTCCCAGTCCAATTCATTGAGTCTTTCAGGGTAGGTCATCACGAACCCATTTCTTCTGAAAATATTCCTAGTATACTTTCTCTGAACGTTCTCGAGCGAGTCTACAGACCTTTTCAGATGTGGTGACCATATTATTGAGCAGTATTTTAGTTGCGGTCTGACATAAGTGACGAACAACTTTTTGAAGAGTTCTACATTTTTAGTTTTGAAGGTTCTCAGGATAAACATCGAGCATGCGCTTTGTTACAGATGTTCTCTATATGTTGCTTAAAGCATAGCTTACTATCATATTCTATGCCAAGGTCTCTCACAACATCAGATTATGTTAACTACACATCATTCAAATAAAATGACACGGAAGGATGAGAAGCTCCTAGTCTTATTATCGTGGTTTTTGAAGAGAAAATGGTGATTCCCCATAACTCGGACCAGTGAAAAATTGCATCGAGACCTTTTTGCAAAAGTGGTGCTTTATTTATGGCCGAAAACTTTACGTCATCTGCGTGCATTTTAATCCCGCAATCTAGTGGTAGCTTAGTCGGTAGATCATTGATGTAGACTATGAACAGAAGTGGTCCAAGACATCTTCCCTGCGCAACTCCTGACGAAACAGAGTAAGGGAGAGAGTCAGCATCATCCACACGGACGAATTGACTTCTGTTCTGCAAGAAAGAAGAGATAAACTTATGAAGACATCTGGAAACACGCAGTTTCGCTAATTTTTGCATGAGTAGAGCTACCGTGTCAAATGCTCGAAAAAATTGAATAGCGCACAACTGATATATATATATATATATATATATATATATATATATATATATATATTTTATCTACATCTTTCGATGCAATAACACAAAAATTTAATTACAATTGAAAATGAGGAATGAATAGATCAGCTAAACAATTGTCAAATACGATAACAAAAGCGATACATAATTTGACTTTAATATAGCGAATTGAACGGGAAAAAACAAACAAACAAACAAACAAACCTATATATGTAGAACAATTTGAACGACAAAAAAAAAGAAATTTAGTTCTGAATTCATGACGAGAGAAGAGTAGATAGAACACCACTTTTTAATTGGGATTTAAAATATTTCAGGTTCATACTATTAATCAAGTTTCGAGGTAGTTTGCTGAAAAGGCGGGATATTCGCATTCCATAAGAGTTGTTTCTAGCTGTATTCTTGCTACCCTGAACTAATAAGCCATTTATATTAGTTCGCGTTGGAATAGTCTCTTTGAAAAATCGCTTTTTATCTATTATAGACAGTCCATGGAAGATCTTGAAACCCATAACTAAGTCAGAAAATATCCTCCTCTTGGAAAGAGAAACGAATCCAAGGCGGGCAAGTCGATTGGGGTAAGAAGGAAGAGACCTCGTATTAACTTCATTTGCGAAACATCGATGATAAACTATGCGAGTGAATTTCCTCAAAACTTTCTCTATATCATCACAATCTCTTCCATAGTATGGATTCCATATATTCGAAGCACAGTCCAAGTGCGGCATTACGTAAGTTTTAAAGCACTTGACCAGTATACCAGGATCATTAACAGTTACCGCACGGAGCATAGCATACATTGCTTTGGATGCCTTTTTAACTCGGTCTGCTACAGCCTCTTTCCTACGCAAAGAAGAAACTATTTGTATGCACAGGTCACGTATCTGAGATACACATGAAATGGAAACATTATTTATACTGTATGAGGAATATAAAGATCGACATCCAATGTGAATATGGAGAGACTTGGATGGAGAAAGAGATAGTTGGTTAACTAAACACCAATCGAATACGGAATCTAATGCTGATTGCAGCTCTCGAGTTCGTTCGCCGTATGAGTTCTTATCATAAGAAACATAAATCTTGAGATCGTCTGCGTATGCTTGATAATGAATATTAGGAAAGTTCTCTAGTACCTCATTTATATCGGATATATACAGAGTAAAAAGAAGTGGCCCCAGGACAGACCCTTGGGGCACACCCGATGTGGCATTCATTGGATCAGAAGTGACATCACCCATACGCACAGAGAAAGATCTATTAGTTAAAAAATACTCAAGCCAAGAAAGGAGTGGGTCTGCTTCAGTAGATCTTTACTAGCTTTCTCGTAAAGAGAACGGGTATTAGGATCTTCAATATTGTGAAACAGAGAGTTACGATATTTAATTATTTTCTGAATATGGCGAGGATAAGTGGCCGTGAGGTTCGAGGTCTACATATAGGAACGAATTCAGAAATAGCGTATTCAATAACGGCGAGGAAACGGCCGTACAGATCGTCAATCGAGAGGAAGTTATCCAATTCGGCTTCCCAGTTAACTGAATTGAAGTATTTATTTCATCGTAGTCAGTTCTTGAATAGTCGAGAACTGGTTCGGCTAAAAGCGAGTTGGTCACAATTGAAAGGCAGCAAGCGATCCCTAAATGATCAGAGGAGGGGAAGGAGGGAACAATTCTACAATTAGACAATAGCGAGGGCAGAGAAGTTAGTAGCCAATCAATGCAACGATTAAGATGTGTTGGTTCACGGCAGAATTGGGTCAAATCAAAGAGAGTAATCATGTCTACTAACAATCGATCGGATGAAGAACAAGGAGGAGAGAGAGTGTCACAATTGAAATCACCAGTCACAACTACAGGATAGGAAGTGGAAGAAAGAATATCGGATAAAGAATCACAAAAAAGTCTGGTCTCTTCATTGGTGTAGGACGGGGGACGATAGCAAACAACCAGACGTATGTAACCAGAAAGTAAGTCTATATAAACAATTTCCGAAGGAGAGCATAAATAACTAGGCTTCAAGAACGTTAAGTGATCTCTCAATACAAGGGCAACTCCTCCACCACGAGAATTACGATCAGCTCGGATTATTACGTAAGGAAGAGGACCAATTATCTCTGAATCAGCTATACGCGAACTCAGCCAAGTCTCAGTTACAGCAACTATATCAGGTTGTTCTTTTTCTAGATAAAGACGAAATGGAACTAATTTATTATAGAGAGAACGCATGTTAAAATATGCAAAGCTTAGCTGAATGTCGAGCGGTGACGGTGAAGAAACGGGCGGACCATCATATAGCTAGCGTCTTGAGGTGATGTTTCTGCTGCTGACCTCTGAGAATCTTTGCGGCTGAGAGGAGTTCCGAGGATTCGTGGGCGAAGGCGAATAATTCGTTGCGGATGTATGCTCGTTTTGGTGGGACTGGGCATGGAAGGGCTGAACGTGGCGGATTGGAACAAGTGTGGTACCCACAACTCTCCAATTTCTCTCTTCTTGATTCAAATTTCGAGCCAACAACTTGACCTCCTTCTCAAGTTGCAAGCCTTTTCTGGTTAGATCTTTGCGTATGTACGCGTGAGGGAAGGAAGCAAGGCAGCTTGGACGTCGTCTTCGGATGAGCTTTAGAGTCTCAAAACGAAGATCTTCTGAGCCTAGGAAAATCTTCAAGATTCGGCGTCGATTCTCGATTCTCCCTAGGCGCATGAAATATACGAATTTTGGTCTAATAGCTTATGCCATTCAGATGAGATCGTAAAAGCGCCAATTCACAAGAACGCTTAGGGCGAAAACTGAAATGATTAGAACTGATTGGCTCATGAGAGTCGAGATGTTCTATGATTGCGCTGCATACGATTCTTTCCATCATTTTCGATAAGGAACAAGTCAGACTTATCGGTCTATAATTAGAAAGCTCAGTTTTACCACCTTTTCGTTTTAACACTGGTTTTACGATAGCTCTAAGTCAAAGATTCGGGCATTTTCAATGAAGCATGAAGCTATTGAAAAGGATGGAAAGTGGCATAGCTAATGTGTTAGCAGTGTTTTTCTGTGAAAACATAAGGGATTCAATCAGGACTAGTGTTGTTCTTAGATGGAACACGCCTTATTTGTTCGAATACAGAATGAGCGGAAAATGAGATGAAGTCGATCTTTTTTCGCTGTTCTCTGAACAAGGTTCGTTCGAGGCAGCTTTCTTATAATAAAGGGACTGGAAATGATTGGCTAGCACTTGAGCTTTCTCTATGCTCTCAGAAGCTAGAGAACCATCTACTCGTTTAATTGCCCGATACTCTGATCGTCTTTCTTATTTGCAGAAGTAAACTTGTACAATTTATTCAAGTTTCTACTCCTGATCAATGTGGTCTCGAGATTACGACGATGCGAATTTAATGCACATCTCAAATTGCCATTGGCTTTCAAAAACGGAGAAATAACTTCCCCCCTATTATAAAGACGAATAGCTATACGTCTTATACGGCCTAGAGCATGATGAGTTCTCTTTACTCCTACTTTGACTAATGCATAAGGAACGCATCTCTCTATTATTTCATCCATTATTTCTGTGAAAGTGTTAAACAATTCATCAGGATCAGTTGAAAAAAGAATAGAAGGCCAGTCAACTCATGATATCAATGCGTTAGCAAGCATGTAATCTTCCTTTTTGTAACAACGGCGCACTTTTTCTACGCTTCTCAGAAATCTGCCGCGACATTAATCTCTAAACGATGAGATCATCGGCGCGATGATTATGAGCGCTCACATGACTTTGAGGTCTAAGATAAGAGCTTCCTGGGTACGAGCTCGGCTGGATTTTTGTTTTAAGACTATTTCAACCACGCGCTTGAAAAATCTGAACTTATCTGCCGCGACATTAATCTCTAAACGATGAGATCATCGCGCCGATGATCTCATCGTTTAGAGATTAATGTCGCGGCTGGTCAGTCAATGCGTGAGTCTTCGGCAGCTTGATGGAGTTAAATCCCATGCGGGATTTCACGATCTTCCAAACAGAACAAGCCGAGATATTCAAGACTTTTCTGCCACTCTACTTAGAGTTATATATATAGTTATAACTATATATATATATATATATATATATATATATATATATATATATATATATATATATATATATATATATATAGTTATATATATATAGTTATTATATATCACTTTCACTTTCTTTGCTCACTTTCACTTTCTTTGCTCGCGAAGAGCGGTGACCATCTATTTTGCTCTGCCTCATCGATTTTTCGACCTGCTTTTGAATATTATTCTTCATCTCGACATCATCGGAATCTCTTCGTATTCTCGCACACCGGTTCCATCATCGACTTCTTTCGAATAGACTTGTGCCCGTCTATGCTATTCAGTTTGGCACTATACTCGGTGAGTCGTTCTTGTATCGTGTCAACAATACAGTCATGTCAAAAAACGTGGACTTGAAAGTTAACAACGTGGTTGCCGATCGTTCTTCCGCATCAGATAAGCCCTCTTCTCCATCTCCAACTCAAGAGAAGGAAGGGCCTCTCGAGATGTATCGCCACGGTGGAGACGTCGTCACTCTCATCAACACTCTTCTCAAGCACAACCACGACCTCTCTCGGAAATGCGAAGAATATCAAGTACAGTTTGATTCCCTTACGCAGCAAGTGTCTTCTCTTACGCAGCAAGTTTCTTCTCTTGCGCATACCTTCGCCAATGTTTCCATTTCTTTGTCCTCTCCACAGACCGAAGGGCTAACTTGTCCCAAATCAACCCCTATCCCTCCTCTTTTACCGCAACATACACCTGCTCCTAAACCCCCCAGCTTTCATCTCCAGACTTCCTTTACTACGAGTCTCCTAAAGAAGTTTTGGATCGCCCGGAAAGAAACCGTTCAGTGGTTCTTTTCAATCTTGCCGAGTCTAAATCCAAATCCGCAAGCCAGAGAGCCGAAGACGACATTAGTCGCGTAACATGCATCCTTGACAGAATGGATCTTCAATGCTACCCGGACCGAGTATACCGTATGCCCTCTTCTAGAGTTCAATCACCCAGGCCTCTAAAGATAGTTCTCCCTACGACATCTTTCCAACAGCAAGTCTTATATTCTTCTCACATTCTCTCTTCATTCCATCCTGACCTCCACATGAGACATAGTCAGACCAAATGTGAGAGGATATATCATCAAACCTTCAACGCCTGGAAAAAAGACTCTTCCAAGCCGAAACCCTACATCTACCCTTCCTATTCGACCAATCCACCACGTCCCCTCTTACCGTTTCGGACCTTCTCCACTCTCCCTTCCACATTACACGTCAATAGTTCTCAGTTGCAGCACACGACCCATAGTACTCATCCGCCTCGTGTTCTTAACGCCCCTGCAGACGCGAAAGTAACCCGTAGGAGAACTGTCAGGAGAACAGATCCTTCATCCCCATAGGACAAAACGGATGTGAGTTCTAAGAGATTGATTAAATGTTTGTCTTTCAATTGTAGATCTATCATGAACAAACTTTACGATTTATACTTTTTACTCCGCTGTTCCAACTATAAGATTGTTCTATTGTCCGAAACCTGGATGAATTGCGACTTCCCCGACTCCATACTCACTGATAGTCTGCCTTTTACGGTGTTTAGATGTGACCGATTAGCTAATAGGGGAGGAGGCGTAGCTATTCTATTACATAACACTATCTCCTCCTCTCTAGTTTCTCACTACAATTCGCCTCACTGCGAGGGAGTTATTATCGATATACATATATCCTAATATCTCTTTTTCTTTTCCTTTCTCCGCAATTAGAGTAATGAACTTTTATCGATCACCAAGTTGCGATATTGAGGAAAGTAAGTCCCTATGCACTTTTATTTTGTCTAACCTTTCCATACCTTTTCCCTCCATAATCTGTGGAGACCTAAACCTCCCAAGCATAGACTGGGCTTCCCTAACCGCTCCTGAATCATGCGCTATCTCTCATGCCTTTCTCGATCTCGCATGCGATAACAATCTCTCCCAATACGTACTCTCTCCATCGAGGCTAGAGAACACCTTAGACTATGTATTTAGCATTGCAGATATAATTTTCAATTGTGAAATCAAAAGCCCTTTCTCGACTAGCGATCACGCATCTGTTCACTTTGAAGTAAGGAATAATGCAAAAGCCATGCTCCCCTCCACTTATTTTTTCCTCAACTGGAAAAAAGCAAACTGGGATAGCATCAATTCGCAATTATTCAACATAGATTGGACCCTTTTGTTCTCAACACTCACAGTAGATAAATTCACGCAAGAATTGACGTCCATAATCCTCTCCATTATTGAAAAGAGCATCCCTCGTGAGAAAAACATTAAGAAACACATGAAGTACCCTCGTAAAATTCGTCACCTGTATAGTTTCCTTCAAAGAAGTAGGAAAAGAGGAATTCTCTCTCCCCTGACCTCTAAAGCATCAACAAAGCTCCATAAAGAACTGACTAGATTCGAGATCGAACGTGAGAACAGATTGAAGCTTCCAAAAAACTACAGAACCTTTTTCCAAACTATCTCCAACCGTATTAAGGGTAGGAATTCGATCCCTACAATCATAGTCAACTCTATTTCTTACACCTATCCAGGAGAACAAGCAAACCTCTTCTCCGAATATTTCGACAGCTTGCAACCCCCTCCGATAAGCGGCCCTCTTCCTCTAAGTTCTTCTCTACACCCTATCAGTTATAATCCATACATTACAGCCTTCGATATTCAAAGTATTTTGAAAAAGATTCCTCCAAAAAAAATTCTTCACCAGACCAAATACCGAATATATTCATCAAACACTATGTAGATTCTTTGGCAATACAACTTTCCATAATCATGAGCAATTACTCAAGGACACTTTCCGTCTTCATGGAAACAGGGATTAATCATCCCAATTCACAAAAAAAAGGGTCCCATTCTCAAGTTTCTAACTATAGGCCCATCACAATGGTTTGCTCGATGTCAAAAGTCTTTGAAAAGCTCATTTTCAACCTCATTTATGACCATCTCGAATCCAACCAAATCCTCATCAGCAACCAGCACGGTTTTCGCCGTAGCCGTTCCACTATCACATCCCTAGTTCACTCCTATTCTCAGTACCTTTTTCTGAATAGCAAGAAGCTCAAGTTCGACATCTGTCTGGTTGATTTTTCAAGAGCCTTCGATACAGTAAACCACAGGTTCCTGATACACAAATTAGAAAAAATAGGTATCAATTCAGGTCTACTCCGCCTGGTAGAATCATTTCTCGCTAGCCGTTATTCTATAACTTCAGTCAATCACGTTTTATCCGATCCCAAAGTTTATAATAGCGGAGTTCCGCAAGGAAGCTGCCTAGGTCCCCTATTCTTCTCTATTTTTATAAACGACATCATAGAATGTATTGACCCCGAAGTCCACTGCTTTCTCTATGCAGATGACATCAAACTATTTTCAAACAGCAGTCAAAGTCTACAACGAGCCCTAGATTCTATTTCCAGTTATGTACATTCCTGGGGGCTTATAATTTCCATTCCGAAATGCTTCATAGTTCATTGTGGCAACAATAACCCTAGCAGCATCTACCACATTGATGGTAAAATCGTTCCCACCTCTTCAACTATCAAGGATCTTGGAATATATTTTGATGCAACACTCAAATTCTCCACCCACATAGAGCAAGTCATAACCAAATCCACCAGATGTATAAACATGATCCTGCGAGCATTCAAAATCAAGTCCATAACCGTTCTTCTCCGCGTGTTCAAAACATACATTCTCCCTTTACTAGATCACGGTAGTGAAATCTGGTCGCCACAGTCCTTAGGTCACATAAACGCAATAGAAAACGTCCAGCGTGCCTTCACACACAGAATTCTTTATAGAGCTGGGCATCCCAAGACAGACTACCCATCTAGGCTCAATCTGCTCTCTCTGACGACTCTCGAATACAGAAGAAATATTAACGACCTTGCATTCATACACAAATGCATACACCAACACGTTCGAATAGACTATTCCAAACTTTTTCAAGTATGTCCCCTTCCATACAGCAACAGACACGCCCATCCATACCGAATTGCTCTACCATTCAGAATTCCGGATACCAAAAGTAGTTGTGCATCCAGGGTTATTGACATATGGAACAGCCTACCCCGTCGGATAGTGACAATCAATTCCCCTGTTGTTTTCAAAAAACAACTACATAAGCTGCGAGAAGAATTCATAGTGCCCTTTTCTAAAATACGTTACTGAAAGAGCTCCAAATGAATTTTCTTATTCACTGCGCTTATCTCAATGTTCTTTTTAATATTTTTTTCTTTTCTGTCCCTTCGTTTTAGATGTTTTTTGTTTTGTCTCCATAATTTGTCTCTATAATTTCCCTTTCTATAATTCGTTTTGAAATGTTTTTCGAATATAGCTGGACTCACATCCGTGACAGCGATCCAAGTTCATCAATGCATGTACGTATGTGTTATTCTATCATGTTAATTGGAATAAATGATTGAATGGAATTGAAGTATATTCAATTCAATTCAATTCAATTCATTTATTCCATGCAAGAACAACAACTTGTAATACAATTATGAATGGTAGTTCCAATTAGCATGGACGCGTAGGATAGGGAGACAAAGAAAGAAAAAAACAATCATTCATTCAAAAGTGCTGAATGGCATTCAACTAATCCAAATATCATCTAAGAAAAAAAAATGATATGAAATAGCGTCTATAATTATTTATAATCAGAATATTGTGTCCTATACATATGTATGTAAATACAAATAATCGTCAATCTGTTACACTCGGACAAGGAAGCACAACTTCAAACGGAATTTTTTTTAGTCTTTCATAGTGCCCTTTTCTAAAATACGTTACTGAAAGAGCTCCAAATGAATTTTCTTATTCACTGCGCTTATCTCAACGTTCTATTTAAGATGTTTTTACTATTCTGTTCCTTTATTTTAAATGTTTTTTGTTTTGTCTCCATAATTTGTCTCTATAAGTTCCCTTTTTATAATTCGTTTTGAAATGTTTTTCGAATATAGCTGAACTCACATCCGTGACAGCAATCCAAGTTCATCAATGCATGTACGTATGTGCTATTCTATCATGTGAATTGGAATAAATGATTGATTGATTGATTGAATCTATATTATATATAAATAGTTATAACTAATCTTGTCTAGGAAGCTTTTCACGTTGACGGAAGTGGTTCCGGTCGCTGTTCTGTCGCTTCTGGGACGATCATTCGTCGTACCAGCCTCACAGAAACGACTTATGGGGTCCTCAATGATCCTACAGAAAAATCCAGTGATACTGGAGATGTGCTTCTGAGTGTAGCCAGACTGGCTCAAGCGCAGAATACAATTTTCAGTCAATATCAGAGATCATTACCGGAAAACGAAAAGTTATGATCGTGAATTTTCCAAGGTATGTTCGCAATGTTATGTATGAGATACAAGCGAAAAGTTACACGACCGCTACATCAAACAAAAAATTTACAAAGTTACCAATTCATCCTCGTGAACTTTTGGCGCGCCCTGTATGTTTTCCCTGCTCACAGCAGTTGTTTGATGGCTCATTGATGAGAAGTAGGCTTGACTTATTGGATGAGAATGAATTGAAGGTTACCGCTGGTAGCATTCTAAAGCGGCTGTACTAAGAAGCCTAACAAGTTCCATTCAGGTACCTGTAAACGCCTGCATCTGGTTTGGTTTATTATCAGCCATCATCTCAACTCTGCTCGACCTAGACGCCATCGTCGACTTTCTCGCCATTGGTTTGTTGATATGCATAAAAACGACTTGTGAGAAATCAAGCTGATAGCTTAGAGGCTACAGTTTATCACCGATGACCAAAACGACGCAGGCTCGCTTCTTATTTGTTTTTCGTGCGCATTCCTTTACCACTGTTTTCTTTCTAAATCGGTTTCTCGGAGAACGTAAAGAACCGTATCACTTGTAAAATGGTGCAATAAATAAATCTTCAAACGCTGAGTTTTAAAGGCAGTGACGCTTTCGCTTTATGAGTATGCGTGAGTAAAAGAGCAAGGCAATTGAGCCTTACATGTATAGCACTATCCCACCGAATAAAAATGTGTCACCGGGGTAATTGAGAAGAGATGGCTGGGTTCCTTCCCTCCTGTGATCGAACCCCGCCATCCTAAAGCAGCTTTTTTCCGTGCGATGTTATCATCAGGTGCAACTATCAAAAGCATAATGTTAAAAGGAACTCTGCTCGCATACTCTCTTGTATCTGCTTCTGTCATTATTCTTCGCTACCAACCAGCGCATTTGACAGAAGGTCATCCGACATCTCCAGATATGAAAGACGACAAAGGTTTGTTGTGAAAAAATTTCAAGGTTTCATTTCATTTATTCCATATAACTTTGAATTGCTTGGGAGGAAGGTTGAGGGGGATAGGTTCGAGAACATGGACTGCATTGATAGATATATTTTGGGTGAGTGGCTCACGGTTTTTGGATGTCATTGTTAAACTCTCCAATGTGACCGAACTTCTCCCCAAAAATTTACCGGTAGGATGATTCGTAAAGAATTCGTGGGCCTCATGGACATACCGAGAGGCGCCAGACGGTAAAGATGACCAGTATTCAGTTGTACATCAGTGTGAACACATTTGTGCAAAAAGATCAAGTCCTGTATGGTCCTTCGGTACTCAAGAGTATGCACGCCAAGTAGTTCGAGCCTATTCAAATAGGGGATTCCATCCAAGCTTTATCTTTTAAAAATCCTACGCGTAAAATACCTCTGAACGTGTTCTATTTCTTTAACTTCCCCGGTTGGGGTCGGAGACCAACACTCAGCGGAGTGCTTGATTAAAGGCCGTATGTAAGTGGTGCAAGCTCGTGTAAGAACTTACAAGGTTATGAAAAAACTGAAAAGTTTATGATAAGGTTTGTGGAATCAGCTTGCTAAAACTGGAAGGCAGGGATATGAAACTGGATAAAAGCATACGAAGGTATAAGATAAGTGTTTTAGGGGGTTATCTGCGATGGGAGACTCCTCTGCTGAGAGCACTGTGGAGAAAACTACCTCCAGGCGAGCTGGTTCTCTACACCCTCATTGTCCTGGCAGCAGCTTTCACTCTCCTCGGCATCTTGATCTCAGCAGCTTCCGATGCCCTCCTAGGCCGGGTTCTTCTTGAAATGTTGATAGCTTTATTTTACAGAGATGACTTGATGACTCACATCAGTAAAGTTTAGAAATGTGTAGATTCAACTGTTGCGTTGCACTGGAGAGTTTTCATTGTCTATTTCTTGAAGTCTCAGGTCTTTTGATAGATCTACAAGTTTTCTTATGTTTAAAACTTTATAGTGAATTTTTATACGGTATACTCTCGACTGATCGAGTCTGAAGTATATCAGGTTGTGGAGTTGACATGAAAAATCAGGGATAATGTAAACGTGAAATGATTGCTTGTAAATAAGAGTATAAGCTACTCCTCGTTGATCTCAAACAACGGATTTTTATATCGAGCAGATTGATCGCAGAAACTTGTACTAAAAACGTGTGGTGTGACAGGAAACGAACCCGCGACATTCGCTTTCCGGGCGATGCTTTTTCCCACTGAGCTACACACGCATACAATATAATGCACATTTTGAGGCCACCACATCATGGTCCTAATTCTCTTTTTTCAGTTTTGTGATCTATCACACAAACATGAAGTGTTTTTTCTTCAATATTCTCCACGTAGTCGAATTATTTACCTCATTTGCGTGAGTAAAATCAAGACCTTAGAAATGAATGAAATGGTTTGTCAAGCAGGGTCACAATGTATCCCCCCTTTGTAGAGAATCGACGATGCCTTCAAGTCAAGAAATGGAGATGAAAAATTCTTGATTTCTTTACGATGAGAAAGAGGGTTTAGCATACACAACTCATTATCGTTCACCACACTAGATTGAAAATAGAATTTTCTCATAGAAGAGTTTGAAAGCCCTATTTGCAGATTGGAATTGCGATGAGCGTCGTCGTGGCTACCGTATCGCTCATCGTTATACATTCGCATCATGAGAACAGCGTCAAACTGTCATTTAAGGTTAGATTGTGAGCAGTGACTGATAGGTCAAATAGTAAATTTTATTTCATGTTAAAGTTCGATGTCTCCGATTCCTACTAATATTAAATACCGAACCAAATCGTGTAACCTAGACAATATATTTACATTTAGGGTTTCTGATCTTAAACCTACTATAATGTATACAATTTTCACTATTCTCATCTCACGTGATGTACTCAGCATTTACGGAGCTACAACCCACAGATTAGCTTTTCAAAAATTGGGGCCGGCTCGACGGTAATCGAGCGTATCTACAGCGGCGGAATGTATTGGTGACCTGCAATGAGGTAGCGGGAATTACACCGGCACTCCATGCACGTTTAAAAAATCATTCTGAACATTTTGAAGAGTGGATCCCCAAATGTCAAGATTTTATCCCGTTCTTCCTGACCAATTTTATACACCGTATAAGCGGTAACTCAACAAGTTACCCTTCGGTGATAATAAAGGTTTAATTTTATTTGAGTAGCCTTCATAATATGAGTTCTAATTGTTTAATATGGCTTACCTGGTTTCAGGTATGTTTGTTACCGTACATCCCGGCGGCATCTTTGCTTGTCAACATTCTCATGATGACCCATCTTAGTGCGCTCACTTGGATACGGCTTGCTGTTTGGATGGCCATAGGTTGTTTTTTCGCTACACTTCTCAAAATTCTTCCCTTTCCTACACTTCTACATTCTTCCCTTCCCTCTAGAAACGGCTGCTACGGAGCGGCTCTTCTTACCTCTCCCCTCTGTTATGAAGCCTCTATGACCCCTTCGTCGTATCATTCATCCTTATCCCTCTCCTCTCCAATGGCTGATTCCGAACGGCTATCAATGATCGTCTCACCATTTTTCTGCTCCTACTTACCATCAGAAGCTCCTCAGCCTTTTTGAACCATGTTTTCTTCCCTTCCCCTTCTTATACATACATCCCATCAAGCACCATCAATTTTTCACGTGATACATCTGTTTCGCGTAATAAAAAATTCAAATTCAAAATTCAAAATCAATGAATATCTTTATTTCCGCTGCAGGACTTTTCATCTACCTACTCTACGGTATGCATCATAGTAAGGAGGAGAGGCGGACTGGGAATGCCGTTCATTCAATGGACGTTAATATGGAACTAACTAAACAATGATGGAATTTTACTTTAGCCTTCTTAACCAGTTAGTGAAATCCTTTCAGTTGGTCGATCACTTGGATCCCTTCAGTACTCCAGACTCTTTTCTCTCTTATTCTGTTTTCATCAGATTGTTTTTTAAAAAAAACTTTTCTCTAAAAAAAGACAAAGGATAATTTGTAGGAATTTTTTGCATGTGTAACTATCACATTTCAATGAATATATAAACTTTTATCATTAGAAAACAACAACTTTCAAGTGAAAATATGTTTGAGAATCAAAGTCAGATTAAGATTAGTCATCCAGAGCTCCTTTGTTGTATTTCATAGACCTCTCGTGATAAGCTCCACTACGTTGTTTCCTGTAAGAGCTTGCTTTGAAATGACACCGAGAACATTGATTTCTTCTTTCATTGACTATCGGGAAACTTCGTTTCGTTTTGAGATTAAGAATTTTCATAACAAATGATTGCAAAAAGCTAGCCCACCGGGCGGGATCGAACCCAACCATCTCTGACTCAAACCGGGAGCGCGTGTTACCATTACACCACGGGGACACATTACTATTCCGTGCGATAGTGTTATATGAAAGGCTCATATGCCTTGTTCTCTTAGTCACGCATGTTTATTAAGCGATGGATGGAGCTTAAAGTTAACGTTTTTTTCTATCACCCTTTTGGTTTTGGTTTTTTCCCACCCAAACGTTTTGGAATTCCAGATGAGTAAATACATGAAATTATTGGTGAAACGAATGTTCAGCATACTTGATGCGCCAATGGAATTCTGCTTTTAGGCAGCTATTTGTTGTGTGCGCTCATGTAATAATTCCACTATTTTTACGAGTTTTTCGAAATGTTCATATCTCACCGAACATAAACCTCGTTATATTAATATTCGTATTTTATCACCGGCAATTCCCAGCACGAAAGACGATACTCCATTTCAATGAGAAAAAGAAGCTACCTGTATTGCTCGAACTCGTCTTTGTTACTGCCAAGGCCTCTGAACTTCTCATCCCGATCTCTGATTTCTCCCCCAACGATCGGCTCTTGAATCCCCTGAAAAATTTAATTGTTATAGTTTCGAATCAACTTTTGACTCCCATTTCCCACATCAAAAGCTTTTCCTTGTACTATCAAACCTTGCTAGAAATACCTAACGCAAACATATGATGGTCAAAGCGTGATAGAACTCGAAAGCATCAGTTAATTATGGGACGCTTATCACTGTTACACTACTGAGGATAAGCATCAGCGAATGTGCTAAGGCGAACCTGGATTGTATCACTTGTTCTCTAATTAGAAATGAATAGAGAAAACAATTTTTCGAAGGTGATACCTGTACATTTGTTTTGCTTAAGACGGATTATTTTGCATGATTTTTCGTATTTACCTAGCGTTCTTTACACAATTCTTTACACGTTCGTTCTTAAGAAAAGACCCTCTAAATTTTCGACCGAAAAAAAAATTTCACTGAAAAAACATCAACCAGTGAGAACAAAATGCATTAAGTTTTCGATTAAATGGAACATTGATGTCATTCATTCATTCTTTATTTCCATGTACATGTGTATGTTTAACGTGGAATCGAAATATAAAAACAGTCATGAAGTTACAAAGACATATATATACATACATATATGTACATGTATATACATATCAGAGAGAGAGAGAGAGAGAGAGAGAGAGAGAGAGAGAGAGAGAGAGAGAGAGAGAGAGAGAGAGAGAGCAAGAGAGCTGCCCGCACACTTTCGTCCACTCCGAGTCCCTTGCCCTGCCAGCCCATCTTCTGCATCAAGAGTGCTCCTTTGTTCTCAGTGGAAAGCGGTTGCTGAAGGCGGAAAGCCACCGAAGAAGAAGAAGCACTGAGAATAAGCTGATGTTCTCTCTTTGATCTCACACCGAACCCCCATCCCTCTCATCCACTCACAAAATATTTGTTCTATGGAGTTGTGAACTTGATGTCTAGGGTAGATATAAGTTGAGAAAGATCGTTAACACGCTCTCGAAAACTTTCAAGATTCCCTTAAGCTGAAAATATTTATAAGAACCTAACATGAATAGCACATTCTAGAAGACAAGTTACTATGCTTTCGGTGTGTTTTCGCTGCAAAGTTCAACGTTAACGAAAGAAAGAGAATTGACAAGAAAGCGATTAATGGAGAATAAGAGAGTGAAGAAGAGAGATAGAAAGAGAGGAAGCTGAAAATGCAGGTGTTGAAAGGGACCTGGCGGTAGTTGCCGTTGTCGATCCTCCAAACAGAACTCTATCCTCTGGCGTCACCGAACGACTTCTTTAACATCGAAACCCGTTTCTGACTGTTTTTGAAGCATTGAACAGATGTACTGACTAATATATATGTTTATATATATGAATGAATCGAAATGTACTTTTGTACAAGAAAACATTATAAACTGCGATCTCAATCTTTGCAATTAAAACCACAAAAACACTGAAGCAACTAGTTATTTCCATCGCGCAGACTTGATGTATATCTCTATAAACGTGCTGTTCATTAACCTCGATTCCTCAAAGCTAATGAGCAACTGCCTACAAGAACCGAAGAACTCATTACAAACATCAGTTTTTTCAGAGAATTTTTGGCTAGCGGCCAACTAATCATTGATTTACCCTCTTTCTCAGAACTCGAAAACTGTCTTGTAATTTTTTTAAACAGAAAATCGCCATAAAAAATATATATGCGTGATCATTTTTAGTGTGACCCGGAACCGGTCAAATAATTTTAATGATTGACGTTTTTTTCAGAAAAAGAGAAAAAAGAGGTTCGACCTTGAGGGCGACCTCTTCCTTCCCGGTGAGCCGCGAGGCGGGGAAGGCGTCCTTGAAGAGGACCTCGATCGAGAATGAGAACCAGGCCGCAGAGAACTAAAGTCTCTTTTTGCGCCTTCCATTTAAGCACTATCATGCAATTAAAACAACCGAAGAATTATTTCCTTTTCTTCCCTTTGTCCCTCGCTTTCTTTCTCCATGACTCTCTGTCTTTCGATATCTCTTGCATAATCACCCTGAGGCTCTCTGACCGCGTCCCCAGTCTCCAGATTTTGCCCAAGTCCCTTCTCAGAAATGAGGCCCAACCTGTCCCTTCCATGTCGCTGAATTTCTGTTGCCCTCTGTTTCGCTTTAATTCTCTCCCTCCTCTCTTCTTCTAAATCCTCTTCCGTTGGTCTGCAATCAAACTCAAGATGATTGAAAACATTCTTGACCTATTTGAAAAATAAAAAGATCGTCGAGAGCAGCAGTTTTTTTATATAGCAGATACTGAAGGGTAGCAAGAAGTATCTGTTCGTTAGGGCAAAAAAATATAAATAGAGACCGCAGCGCAAAGAGGAAATTTCACAAGAAAACATTAGAAAGGAAACTTTTCTTAGGTAATTTTCACTCATCAAAAACAAAAAAATATATTATGAAAATGTGAAAACATGAATGATTTGAGTATTTCAGAAATTTTTTTGGAAGTACCCTGTATGAGTGAGTGAAGATGGTAAAGGTAAAGCATCGGTGTGTTATTGGGTCAGATTGCGATAAAAATTGGTCAATAGCAATTTTAATTCAATTTTTCCAATTTTAATCAATCATAAATACTTGAAAACTATGAATGGTAAAAACCTTATCTCTCAAATTGAAAAGTGAAAAAGTTGTGCCGATTTTGAATCAAAATTAAAAGTTCGCCATAGCTATAGTCTATCCCATTTTACTTGATCGCGAAAACGCAACCTTTTCTATTTTTTCGGAAAGACTTCTGTCAAATTACCTGAAAGTTTTGACAAATGATAACGTAAAAATGGAAAAATGAAATTCGAAAACACAAGCTTTCATTTTTGGTGCGTTGTAATTAACGCTCCATCGGCCCGGATTTCTAGGGCACACAAAAATTCCACTGCGGTCTCTAAATACAAACAAAAGCTTCTTGAATTTTTGAAAAAAAAATATGCGTGGGAACATTGTAAAAATGGTTAATCATCGAGTGACTTAGGTTACGTTTCTCCGATCTGAGTCCTAACAAAAATTCTTTCAATTGCTTCTTTCATCAACTGTTTTCGAGAAACTTTTGGTTGACCGAGAAGGCTTCTTCTGCTGAAGAAATCAAGTATTTACTTATTCTCATTCAAAGATAATATGCTTCCAATTACTATCCGCTGTCTTAAAATTGCATCACAAGTACAGGTTTCTCTTTCATAACTACACTCTCAAGGACATATCGATTGGCTGACTTGTTCGTGATGAGATGCTCGAATGCGACGCCATTGACACATTTCGTCTCCTCAAGTACCTCAAACAGCTCAGCTCAAGACAATTTGTACACAAAGCTGTCTCTACATGTCAGACACATAAAGCGCCATACATACAATAGGAATAGAACGTTCAATGTTTAAATGGTTGATGAGAATATTGATATACCACTAATAGTAATAAAAATGATAATAAATATCATCATTATTCCAATTATGATAATGATAATAGTAAACATAAATTATACTATTAAATTGAAATAAACTATAATAAACGACACTTTCATCTTCTTAAATAATCTTCCGACACGTCGGTTGAGTTGAAAAGGGTCGCATCTCTCAAGATGCGCGGTTATGGTGGAATGATGCAGTGCTATCCAGAGGGCGGAGGTGATTAATCAGTGGTAATCCGAAGAAATATTGGCACACCAATAAGAGAAGAAAATGAGTTTAACAAAAGTAACCTGTCTCATGTGCAGTTTACGATCTAGAAAATCTTGGAGATGACTCATTTCCCAGCCGAATCTGCAAATTGTACTTTTGTTTTCCAACGACCGAATGTGCGGAATATACAGGGTGGACCATATTTCCTGTTACCAAAAGCTGATATATCCCATAGAAAAAAAGGTGAACGTATAATGAATATTGATTCATTCTCCAGCATATGAGATTCTTGGTTGACTCCAGGGGTTAAACGGAGCCGCCCAAATTGGGTTTACATGTATCCACCGCTCAAAGTTTGGAGGAAAAAAGAAGAGGGGATGAAGGAAAAGGGTAAGAAAAGAGAGGGAGTTTTTTGTCAATAGTGCGTGCACATGTATCCGCCGACGGGACCCATCCGGTCACTATTTAACCCCTGGTTGACTCGCGAATATGCATCAATAGTCTTTACAAGTAATTTCGTCGCACCCTTAACATAGTTATGGTGAAAGAAAAAACACTTTATATATATATCTGCTCTTGCAACTCACTGATCCCTTGGTTTGTCTGGAGTGGGAGGAGCGAAGAAAGCTTGTATTACGTGTTCGGGTATCAACTTTGGCATGGGCATCCGCAACGTAGTCGTATCGATTGGACGGAACTGAAGAGTGACACGCTCTCTAATTATCGATTGGACGGAACTGAAGAGTGACACGCTCTCTAATTATCGATTGGACGGAACTGAAGAGTGACACGCTCTCTAATTATCGATTGGACGGAACTGAAGAGTGACACGCTCTCTAATTATCGATTGAACGGAACTGAAGAGTGACACGCTCTCTAATTATCGATTGGACGGAACTGAAGAGTGACACGCTCTCTAATTATCGATTGGACGGAACTGAAGAGTGACACGCTCTCTAATTATTAAGATGGAAACAAGCTAGTTTACCGGACGGTATTGAGCCCAGATATTTCTCCTATCTCCATCCGCAAATGTCACCTTTACACCATGGTAACCCATTGCTATCACGTGCGATCGTGCTATACATATATACAGTGCGTGGCATAACTTTGAGCTCACCACCAAATTGCAAGTTTTCCGATGTTTTATAAGGCGCAACAAAAAATA
Source organism: Allodiplogaster pararmata (assembly GCA_964056735.1). NCBI lineage: Eukaryota > Metazoa > Nematoda > Chromadorea > Rhabditida > Diplogasteridae > Allodiplogaster > Allodiplogaster pararmata. Next base: position 38,203,762 of record OZ057404.1, on the reverse strand, counting down.
CAAAATGCCATAGAATCGACCACTCAAGTGAATAATATTCACCACAAAAGTGCCGTACTCCGCTCAAAAAAACCTTATTTATTCAAAATAACGGAAAATGTGGTGTGGCATAACTTTGAGCTCATTTGAAAAACTCCTAAGAAACAAACAAAATAAAACTAATTAGTAATCGATAGCTGCACCCTTTCTGATGTATAAGGCTCAAATTCTATCAAGTCACCTGGCTTTGTGACTGTAATTTTTGTGAATGAGCATCTAAAGTTTACTGATTCAAATGGAAGTCGTAGCTCTAAAGCGAGCATAAAAATTAGTGAAAAGGTTGCAGAGCAGTTAAAATTCCAAAATTATGAGTTGTTCTCCACTTCAACTGCTCTTTATTACCATGAAACTTTTCCAACTGCCTGATGGCTCACCGTTACATCTCCGATGTCTATGCTGCCCATGATGACGCCAGCGGGCAGCTCGTAATAGGGCATCTTTGGAGTGAGCTCCGCCTCACTCAGGGAAGGCAGCGAAGGTGCCGTGTGAGACATGTCTGCACAAACAAAGCCCAAATAAGAAGACTTGAAGGTAGGAGATCTTGTCATTTTGTTCTCCATAAATAGAGACACAAATATACAGTGCGTTGCATAATGATAGAAAAAACCCTCGACATTCGCGATTGCGGCCGAACGCTACATGAAAATGTTTTTTAATCTTTTCTTTTGTTCGTAAAATCTACAAAGATAACAAGCAGTACCCAACCTTAGCCAACCTACCTCGAGAACGCCATTGAAAAGGAGTGGATGGATTCGAGCTAGACCTAATCTCTGCCCTCTTTGAAAGCATGCCTATCCGGTATTACGACATTTTGCACCGCAATAATTCACATGCGACATTTTGCACCGAAAAAGTTCCGCATCCGGCATTTCGAAGCAAATTAATAGCTGTTTTCGGCTATTAATAACTATTTTTTTCTCTCGCTTAGGCTTAGGAAAAGGTTACGCTGACGAGGACGCTGACCGCTTAGGAAAAGGTTACGCTGACGAGGACGCTGACCGCTTAGGAAAAGGTTACGCTGAAGAGGACGCTGACCGCTTAGGAAAAGGTTACGCTGACGAGGACGCTGACCGCTTAGGAAAAGGTTACGCTGACGAGGACGCTGACCGCTTAGGAAAAGGTTACGCTGACGAGGACGCTGACCGCTTAGGAAAAGGTTACGCTGACGAGGACGCTGACCGCTTAGGAAAAGGTTACGCTGACGAGGACGCTGACCGCTTAGGAAAAGGTTACGCTGACGAGGACGCTGACCGCTTAGGAAAAGGTTACGCTGAAGAGGACGCTGACCGCTTAGGAAAAGGTTACGCTGACGAGGACGCTGACCGCTTAGGAAAAGGTTACGCTGACGAGGACGCTGACCGCTTAGGAAAAGGTTACGCTGACGAGGACGCTGACCGCTTAGGAAAAGGTTACGCTGACGAGGACGCTGACCGCTTAGGAAAAGGTTACGCTGACGAGGACGCTGACCGCTTAGGAAAAGGTTACGCTGACGAGGACGCTGACCGCTTAGGAAAAGGTTACGCTGACGAGGACGCTGACCGCTTAGGAAAAGGTTACGCTGACGAGGACGCTGACCGCTTAGGAAAAGGTTACGCTGACGAGGACGCTGACCGCTTAGGAAAAGGTTACGCTGACGAGGACGCTGACCGCTTAGGAAAAGGTTACGCTGACGAGGACGCTGACCGCTTAGGAACGAGACCGCATGGTAAAAAACCACAATGTTAATTTTTCAAATATATTCTTTTCTTTTTTTCTTGTTCACATCTTGGACTATCTGGGATCGGATTTTTCGACTGCTTTGGATGCGAAATGTCATGGAACCGCCTAACCGCACGTTTGAAATTATCACAAAAAGGCCTTTCCGTCAATTATTGAGTTTTTTTGTAAACGCTTGCTGTAAATAAACTGCTAATTTTCAAAATTTTTACATTTTGTAACGGTTGATTTCCGTATAATGGTAATTTTCTCGACGAATAAGCAATGAAATTTCATGAAACTCCAAGTATACCAGTACCAGTTTTCAAAAGCGAGAAGAAAAAAAATTGAAACCTTTTGAATTTCCTTATGCAACGCACTGTATATAAATATTATTATGCAATGCACTGTAAATATGTTATGGCTAGAATTGATCAGATCAATTCAAATGATTAAATTGATCAGATCAATTCCTAGAAATTATCAGAAGTTAGTTTCTTTTTATTTTTACATTAAATTTTTTTACATCAAAACTTTTCTTATGCGGTCTCGTTAGCCTAAGCCGTACGGCCTCATTAGCGTAATTCTTTGCCCAAGCGTAAGCGTTTTTTTTGATGTAAAAAAATTATTTTTAAATTATTGTAAAAAAATTTTTATTTTAAAATTATTTTTACATCGAAAAAAGCTTAGGCTTAAGCAAAATTTTACGCTAATGAGGCCGTACGGCTTAGGGTAACGAGACCGCATAAGAAAAGTTCTCATATTCAGCCGAAAGAGCCATCTGATCAGAGCTCTAACTTCTGATGAATTCTAGGGAATAATTTGATCAATTTAACCTTTTTAATTGATCTGATCAATTTAAAGCGCCTGATCAATTCTAGTCATAACATATAAGTATATAAAAAAGTTATATGTCATTATTTTCCACATCATTGAAGATATTGGTTCTATAACAGGAGCCCAATAGCAGATAATTCGAAAAATCATTGGTTGGGTTTGGCATCTACAATATACTATTCGAAAGAATATGGAATGCTCAATAGAAGCTACGATTCAAGAGTATGAACATAGAAAAATCATTTGGACAAGAAGACGAATAAAAGCACCTCTCCGATCCATTTCCACGCCATCGATGTTATCTGGATCTACTGCAAAGTAAAATTAATATGTTATAAAAAAATTTAAAGTCATAAATGGCACTGCTCTTACTACAAAAGAAGACATTTTCATTGTTTTCAACCCTCAAAAAGGCAACCTCTCGAATTCAGATTCATTGAGCAAGAATTACCGACACTTTGTACCGCGTCACTTTGTACCCCGTCACTTTGTACCGCGAAACTTTGTACGGCAACACTTTGTACCGCGTACGGCCTCGTTAGCTAAGCCGTACGGCCTCGTTAGCTAAGCCGTACGGCCTCGTTAGCTAAGCCGTACGGCCTCGTTAGCTAAGCCGTACGGCCTCGTTATCGTAAACTTTTACTAAGCCTAAGCGTTTTTTTAATGTAAAAATATGTTTTAATGTAAAAATAAAACGCGCGGCCTCACTCAAGTCGCGGTACAGTGTCGCGGTACAAAGTGTCGCGGTACAAAGTGACGGGGTACAAAGTGTCGGGTACAAAGTTTCGTATACAAAGTGACGCGGTACAAAGTTTCGTGATACGATTGAGCAAGAAGTCAGCTGTCGCTTGTTTTGTTTTTTGTCGATACGATTCGAATAAGAATCAGGCTTTTTCGTGTACAATCTTACAAAGGGCCATCGTAAACGAAAAAGAAAAACAAATTCTAATAAGAGGAATGTAGTGATTAAGGCCTAATTTTCTACGAGTTTCAAAAATGAAGACCGAGTTCACCTCGCAAGGAGACTTCCAACAGGCAAATCACAGAATCAGCAGTTTCACAATTATAAATCTCGGCGCATAGCTAACCAGAAGGGGCAAAAGTATCTTTGACGCCTTCTCTATCGTACATATTTCGGCTCTTGCTATCTCTAAGACGTGATAACTTTCTTTGCAATAAATTTCTCATTGTTCTGCTGTGAGCCATACAAGAGAACAACTCTATCTCCTACGCTGAAACGCTTCTATCGAGATGACTCAAAATGGCGATTGGCTTCGCATGCAACTTGTTCAGCTCTCTCTGCAAAAACATCATCTCTCACCTTCATCATCTCCATTTCTCCATGTGTTCCTCCAGCTTTCATTCAGCAAAGGCTGGGCAGCAGTTCCGCTTGCTTTTGGCGGCGGTCCGCTGAAGAAACGACCAAAGTCTCCCGGTTGACCTTCAAACAGAATACTCTTCGAGAGCACAAGTAAGCATACAAACGAAGACATATAAACAGAAAGAGAGAGAGAGAGAGAGAGAGAGAGAGAGAGAGAGAGGGAGGGAAACTCCAGCATCTTTATTCTTCCTTTTTCTATAAATGGCTGGATACCGAGATTGTGAGCGGGTCCAGTGTCGAATCGGGAGCGACGACCCATCAGAGGTGGAGGCTTCATTTGAGCTCCTACTGAAACTTTTTAGAGGATAATAAATTCGTTTTTAAAGTTGTCCAGTTCTAAAAAAACAGCAATTATTTGATTTTTTTGAACTAATAACGTTTTCAAACCCTTTTTTATGAACAGCAATCTACAAAACAGCGAATGCGTTCAATATTGTGTCAACCTTGCTTCGCCCTCTCGATCTCAATTTGTGCCTCAACAGCCGTGATCTGATTCTGCATATGCTGGGCATACTCATTATGCTGAGACTCGTAGCTGTTGTAGGTCGCCATCAGATTCGCTTGTATCGAATTTTGAAGCTATAAACTACTTTTGTTTAAAAAATCGTTTTTATGTTTTAAAGAGAGATTATACATTATGAAATATTTTAAACTGCTCACTGTAGAATATGAGCTCCGAAAACTTTCAAAAACTCTATGAAGCACTAAAGAAGCTCGACAGTAGTTCCGGAAACTCGATTTTTAACGAACCAAAAACTTGTAAAAATAAAAATCACAACTATGAGTAAAGTGCTTACATATAAATAATCTTCTAATATACATATAACAATTCAATAGCATTAAATATAGATGTTTGGTGTTGAAGAGTTCCTCATCCATACCTGGCCATTCAACAACCATTAAACACATCACAAGTTATCCTTCTTCTACTATGAAGAATACGGTAAGAGTAGCGGTAACCTTTTGATGCTCAGCCAGCATCTGTGTCTTGTAATTTGTGATGATGGCGACAGGATTTCGGAGTTGCTACAAACATTCACACAAATGATTGAACTATCGCACAGAAAAAAGCTAGCCACCGGGTGGGATCGAACCCAACCATCTCTGACTCAAACCGGGAGCGCGTGTTACCATTAAACCACGGGGACACATTGCTATTCCGTGTGATAGTGTTATATGAAAGGCTCATATGCATTTGAAGATTCACATTGTAAAAATACATGATTTTTATCACTCCTCGAAGCATCTCTTCTTTCCCTCTCTTTTACTTCAACGGTTAAAAGTTGGAGAAACAAATCATTTTCATTCCGTGGCTTCTACAAGGGTTAAACGGTCTACTTCTCCTTCTGCACAAAAATTTTTTTTTGTGAAGGAAACCTTTAACGAAAAATTTTCTATTCAGAATTTTTTTCGGGGGTTTTTGAAATGTAAGGAAAATAAATCTCAAATAATAACTCTCGTGCTGATCTTAATTTGGCAAAATTACAAACAATTTTTTGTATATTACTGCTGTATTATGCTTGACTCTATATGGTCATTTTTAGTACAGTGTAAAAACTTTTTACGTCGTTGCATAAAAAGGCAAAATAATGAAAAAGAGTGCAATTCACAAATTCATTAAGTTACACTAGAGGATTCTTCCGTGACACGGGTGAAATATTAATGTTTAAAAAAATTAATTTTAACCGATGTACTTTTTTTTCTTATAAAAGTTTCTTTCCGAGTTTATACCATTTACATCATTCTCTGCTATTAATTGTTTTCTCCTGATTCTGTTGCCAATCAGAATCTTTACATTTCTGCTGTCTAGCAATGACATTTCTGCTGTCTAGCAATGACATTTCTGCTGTCTAGCAATGACTAATCCTAAATTACTTTTTTTTAACGACAATGACTGCTGGCTAACAACGTCTTTTTTTTTAAAAAAAAAAGCTATTGCCTTTTTTCTGTTTGTTTCATTATTGTGTGTTCCACACTTTCAAGTTCACAACTTTCTCGGATCAAAACAAAAAATTTAAAAATTCGCCTTTGACATGAGTCATTTTCTCTAAAGGAATTAGAAAAAAGTAGGCTTACGCGTCTCTACTTGAGACAATTCGCTCTTTCGACTCATTATTACCCTTGTCAATAAATTTCATATCGGAGACTAAGTCAGTTGTTCACGAATATTTCGCGTCCTATCAAGAAATAATGGTATTTTATAAATTTCGGAAGCACTTTGCCGACGTAATATCGTATCAGAGCTGGAAGTTGAGTAGATCATCACTTCACTCTTTAATTATTAGAGCTCAAAATGAGTTTTGTCTCTTTCAAATCATCTCCCACAAGAAACAAAGTGAAAATCATTTTTTAAAGAAGTTCTTCGATTACTGCAATCAGAGCGTCTACTGGAGAATTGTACCTTGAAGCAATTGTCGTCAAAGTATTTGTGAATTGTACCTTGAAGCAATTGTCGTCAAAGTATTTGTGAATTGTACCTTGAAGCAATTGTCGTCAAAGTATTTGTGAATTGTACCTTGAAGCAATTGTCGTCAAAGTATTTGTGAATTGTACCTTGAAGCAATTGTCGTCAAAGTATTTGTGAATTGTACCTTGAAGCAATTGTCGTCAAAGTATTTGTGAATTGTACCTTGAAGCAATTGTCGTCAAAGTATTTGTGACCCTCCCACACGCCGACTAGCTTTTCCAACTTCTCTGTCGTCTCTTTCGCTGACTCCGATGCGAAGGCATACAACTGAACACCAGGGGTATTTTAGTTGGTCCGAAAATGGTACAGAGGCCCGCCGGAGGCGGTGAATTTTGACTACAGACGCCGCCCAGAAAATGGAGAAAAAATTTTTTAGATAAGGGTCCCCCCTTATGATAAGAAAAAAAGAGGGCTGCCGAAGGCGTTAAAAGATAAGGGTCTCCCCTTATGATATAAAAAAAGACGCCCGCCGACGCACGACCGGACCTGATCAAAAAACCCCTGGGGCCTCTTTCTAATTGGATATTTTGGATACAGCGATACAATATTATCTTTCTAATCTTTCGATACAGCGATACAGCTATACAAATGGATACAGCGATATTTTGTGAAGGGCACCCTGTAAAGGTTCTCTCTCTAATCTTTTACAGCAAAAAAAATCGAATCTTTACAGGAAACGGATACAATTTTACAATTCTAAAGGCTGCTGTAAAGATGGATACAGCACGCATTTACAATGTTTTTTCTTTATGTTTTTTTTCTCTTTATATTTTGTTTTTCTTCTTCTTATTTTGCCATCTCCATTTTTTCTTTCTTTTTTCACCAACATTTTTTTCATTTACTTGATTTCGTTTTTTCTTTATCCATTAATATTATACATAATTGAAAACATGATAATAGTTTTGGCAATTTTATATTCATATAAGTATTGTAATATTTTTCTAACTTCAAAGCATTATTATTGCAAGTTTTTCTTTAAAATAATTTTTTTTCAATTGAAGGTGGTTGGCGGATGCAAGTCTTTTCGTACAAAAAATACAATGACTATGTTTTCGATGTAATTGAAGTTGCAATGTCATCGATGAGAAATGAATAGTTTGTGATTGAGTTTTAGTGTGGTTTAGAAAGTAGTTTTTTTTTTCAAAAACTAATTCGAATTTTTAACATTAAATTTAGCTTAGGCTTCGTAAAAACTTACGCTAACGAGACCATTACGGCTTAGTTGGTAAAAACCGTTTTATAAAAATTCCTTCAAGTAGTATAGGGTCCAAAAACAACAGAAAACCAAAAAAAGTTTGTGAAAAAACAACTTTTTGGAATGAAAAAAATTGTTTAGCATATTTTTACTTGGGGGAGGGGATTTTCGGTGCGTTAGAAAAATGTATTTTTGAAAAAATACAAAAATATATAAATTTTCTTATGCGAACTCGTTCGCCTATGCCGTACGGCCTCGTTAGCGTAAACTTTTTCCTAAGCCTAAGCGTTTTTTTAATGTAGGAATAATCTTTTAAAAAGTTTTTTGAAAAACCACTAAAGTAAAGCGCAGCCCCCCCCCTAAATAAAAAAAAACCTTAAAAATTTTGTTGAAAAAACAAGTCTTTATCGCTTAATTAGGTCACGTAAAAAACAAAGAAATAAAAAAATTGAAATCTAAAGCCTATTTTAGCCGGAAAATCTTATCAGTTAAACTGCACTAACGCCTCTATGTTACTATCATAATCTCAATCATGTATATTATTAATGTAAAATATTTAAAAAAAGACTTCAAGTATTTGCATATTGTTTGGTGGCAAAAAAAAAGAAAAAACTGAAGGTGGCAAAATATGAAGAAAAAAATGAAGGTGGCAAATAATGAAGAAAAAACAAAACATGGAGAAGAAAAAATGAAGGAAAAACAAAATGAGAAGAAAAAAATATGATAAAGAAAAAACAAAAAAAAAGAAAAAAATATGAAGAGAAAAAACGAAGAAGAAAAAACAAAATATGAAGAAAATTGACCGAGCAAACGAAAATTGCCCCAAACTCAACAAATATTTGTATCCGATACAGCAACTTTTTGTATCGGCTGCTGTATCGGATACAACTGTGAATTGTATTCATTTATTTACAGGAGAGATTAGAAAGACAAGTAAAATATCGCTGTATCCAAACTCGCGTTGTATCGCTCGCTGTATCCAAAATATCCAATTAGAAAGAGGCCCCTGCTGAACACATGCATCATAACTGACATAAGAACAGTCTTTTCATTCCGTGTTTCGTGATATTCACAGCTCTTCTCATAGACTATCAAGAAATCATTCAATTCATCCGACAGCCTTCCTTTATCATTCCTCCCCTCAAATTCTTTGTTCAAACCATAGGTAAACTGCCAATAGGCAAAAAAACTTTCAGGGGCGACCGACCTGCCGACCCTCTCCCTTCACTCGAAATGAATGTATTAGAGTTCTCACAGCTAAAAAAAGCGAAAGAAAATTGTTTCATTCCTATACAAAAACAGAACGTTTCATCAGCAATAACTCTTCCTCAACCGGTTTCGTGAAGTTGAAAATGAAAATTTTTTACCTACTTCAGCGATCGACCTATTGAAAAATCAAGACATATTTTACCTATGGTTCAAACATTCCTTACCTCCTTACTTCAACATATTCCGTCTTTTTTCTGCTATTGGCCCTCTCGCTCACCTTCTAACTATACTAGGGAATGTTCTCCTGAGAGAGATTCTTTCATTAGAACTTAAAATACTCCCCAAGGTGGAACAAACATCGCAAGCTATGCATATCCATCATTTGGGGGTATCTTTCTACTTCTCATATTCTGCTTCCAACAGCAAACAGTAGCACGCACGGTCTTGGCACATTTTGATAATGTTAAGAGAAGATGGAAAATTGAACTTTAAAAATTAATTATAATTACCTTGAATGAAATAAGAGGACACTTTAAACAATCAAGAACTATACTTAAAGTGATAAATCAATCAAATAATCATACCTGGGGGACGTATCTAGAAAGCATTTGTCTCACACCATCTTGTTTTTTACGCTGGCTGAAATAAAGAACAAGTGAGATTGAAAATTCAATTTTGTCTATCGCTTTTTCCTCAATTTTGTTTGTCTATCGCTTTTGTGTTTGTCTATCGCGTTTGTCTATCGCTTTTGTGTGATTGTCTATCGCTGTTTGTCTATCGCTTTTTCCTCAATTTTGTTTGTCTATCGCTTTTGTGTTTGTCTATCGCGTTTGTCTATCGCTTTTTTGTGTTTGTCTATCGCGTTTGTCTATCACTATTTGTCTATCGCTTTTGTTTGTCTATCGCTTTTTCCTCAATTTTGTCTATCGCTTTTTCCATTGAAATTCAATTTTGTCTATCAATTTTGTCTATCGCTTTTTCCTGTCTATCGCTCAAAACAAGCAAAATGATCACATTAAAGACAATTTTGTCTATCGCGTGTCTCGTCTTCTTCTCTTGATATTTTCACTTGAAATGTATGAAAAAAGAAATTTGAAGCGAAAGAAAATCACTTATATAAAAGCGGACGTTCGCCATTTGAGGAGATAATGGTTCGATCTCAATCTCCTCTTCCTCTCCCCGTCTCACTCTCTCTCTCTCTCGCTCCCTCTATGTATTGGGTGGACCCCGCTCAGCTCCCAGCCAACTTACCAATAGTGCGCCCAGTCGTTGATGAGATACAGCACATGCAACCGGAAATGCTCACTCGAAGCCTGGCTACGCACTCTCAAATCAACTTTTCTCACCAGACTTTCGTCAAAAAAATGAAATTTGTCCCAAGCAAAGAATGTAAAACTCGAAAACTGCTCGGAAGTGATTGAGATTGTTGATAACCACTTTTTCGTTTTTTCATGTACGGTCTTCATCATTTTAAATGAAAATGGATAACTCAATAGAATATTTGACTTTGAACCAAAGTAAATCGATGAATATTCAAATTCTACTTTTCTCGGATACAGTAATGAGTACTTCTCGTATTTCTATTTACCACCGCGTTCAATCTGTGGTTAATTTACAAAAAAACTTGGATTAATTATTTTTTGGGTCACTGAGTAGTGGGAATAAGCAGAGAGAAATTGAAAGCGAGAGAAATAGAGATAGGAGCAAAAAGAGGAAAACGTGCAAGTACTTCAGACATCTCTGAACCCTTATTTGTTTGATGTTGTTGTTGTTGTTGCCGGCAAACGTCTCGCGTCGAAGAGAGTTGGATATGGAGAGCCGCTCTCTCCCTCTCTCCTCTCTTTTTTTTTGTTTTTTTTAAAAATACATCTCTTCTTCTTTCCTTCACAATAGTGTCAGGAATGAGGCTACTTCTTTTGGTTTCATCCAGAGATCTTCCAATGTGAGTCTTGTTGGACGTCTAGCGCATTTGAAGAGATGGGACACGTCGTGAGGTCCATTGAGACAGTCTGGGCAGTAGTCAGGTATCGAGTCATCGATCCGGTGTAAGTAGTGGTTGGTGTACCTACTGTAGCCTGAGCGGAGTTGGCTCATCGTGCAGCGGGCGTTTCTGGAGAGGTCATCGAGCGACTTCCCATCGGCATCGAATATGCGGACGGTGAGAGATTCCAAATGTGTGTCGGTCGGAGAGGGTATTGCAGTGTAGGACAGCGATTCGCTGATTCCGGTAATAAGACCGCCTCCGGAGTTCTTCTCACGATCTTTTCTTACGATAGTGTATCCAGGAATTTGTGGACATTTGGAACGGTTCGTTAGCTTAGTTTCTTGGATGAGAAATAGATCGACTTTCAGACGAGTGACGAGTTCATGGAGTTCCGTCGTTTTGCCAGAGAGGCCATTGCAGTTGTATTGCAAAATCTTGAGGTTCCTGCGGTTGGACGTGGGGTCAGAGGAGAGAGTTTGCCTGGTGTTCGTGGTCGTCAGCGGAGTCGTTGATGTTATGCATGACGGGCAGCGGTATTCGACTTGGATGTATTCTTTGAGTGAGGAGAGGCCACTGCATGTCGATTTAGTGTGGACCCACTCTGAGCAGTAGGAGCACTGGATGCAGTTAGTATTCGCCTTTCTCTTGCATGTAGTGCACAGCCAGATCCTTGGTCCTGGGTTACTCTCGATGTCTCCGGCCAATAGGAGAAGTAGTTGGGACAGACCAGCCGGATCGGACTGTCCCTCAGGCGAAAAAAGAACGAAGACGGAGGTGTAGTGAAGAGATGAGAGAGAGAGACAAAGAGGCTCTCTTGTAGTTTCCTCGGAGCTTGATGCTTCCGGAGAAGTTTGTTGATGTCCTTTGCAGTCTGTAGACTGTCGTGTTGCACCGCGTGAAGGCGGACATAGTTGTAGCACTTATTTGTTTGATATATATGACCGATTGCCCAATTACAACTATTGAACCGGAAAGAAGCTAGTGTCAGGGGAAAAGTTCGAACTGGGTTTCGACCGAGTTAATAAAAGGCCGCCAAGAGCTGATCACAGCTCACATTGTGATTATTCGGAGTATAAAAAATTAAACAAAAAACGACCGCTTTTCGAGCGAAAGAGTCTGAAATAATAAGAAGCGAGCTAGAGACGAAGGACAGAGTGGAGAGCTAGAGACGAAGGACAGAGTGGAGAGCTAGAGACGAAGGACAGAGTGGAGAGCTAGAGACGAAGGACAGAGTGGAGAGCTTATCACCATTCCACAATTATTCCGACAATAAACTTTTTTTTTTAAAAAGGTCTCAGCAGAGTTAGTCACTTAAGGAGCTTATCGGATATGCTTCCTATTCCTATGATCGTAAATCGGAACCGCTTAAATTCAAAACGAACCTAGAGAGAAGATAAGTCAGGATGACTTCACGGAGCTGGTCAGTGGTGCAGTTTTCAAATATCCATTTCTTCATGTTCTGAACAACAAAAAAAACCTTCCTGATGAAAGCACTTTGCTTCACAATACTGCATGCAGTAGATCTGAGAATTTTGAGTTGCCGCAAAAAGAACGCTTCACAATATAAAATAAGAACACTAGTTCTTTGGAGAAAAATTTCAATCTGTTTTCAGTATTGATTAAACTTGACCATACTTCGCACATAAAAAAATTCACTTGAACTTCAGGCCTCAAGCCCGATTTCTTTTCAAAGTAAAAATTCACACGATTCAACCGTCGAAGTTTAGATAAATTTTAAAACGTTTAAATAGCCTGAGAACGAACTCAGCCGTCTCAATTTCATGGGAAGCGAACGCGTTGAAAACGGAGAAAACAGCTAGTTTTGATTTTATTTCAACAATTCTTTCTAGTTGGCTCATTCTCTCTTGATGTTGTTGTTGCCGGCAGGCATCCCGCATCGAAGACTTGCTTATGAACACTCTCTTTAATGAGAGAAGTTCTCGTGTTCTTCGGACAAGATGCGTCCGGAGAAGGGTTTTTATGTCCTTTGCAGTCCTGAGACTGTCATGCTGCACCTTGTCAAGGCGGACATCGTTGTAGCAACCTGTTCATGCTATAGGCCTTGTGAGTGGGTGGTCAAACCGGCCTAGCATCGTTTTGGGCGGGAGTAGAGACGTCTCGCCTGTCGTTGACCGGAGATAGGCAAGAGGCTATTTGACTGGTGCCTCGACGCTCATTCTCTCTAGTTGGCATCCCTCCCCCTTGTTTTCAAGCGACCCTCAACTCATACATACACCGCCACTGGAAAGAAAGTCTATTTATATACGCAATAATCATTGTCCGCCAATATTACATGTGCATGGAATAAAGAATTAATGAATGAATGAATAAACCCACCGAAACGACGTCTTTGGAGCATTTCCCATGCAGTTGTTCTAGCATCGAGTCCAGGCCGGAAACATCCAATTTCACCTGCACATCTACATATTCTACTCACCAAATCTAAATATGACTGCCTGTCATTAGGGTCTAACACTTGACAATTGTGAATTTTCTTTTTTTTTCTATTATAACGATACTTCGCAGTATTCAGTTATGTTCAAGTTGTCCACATCTAAAGAAAATGTGAAAATTCTCATGTCATACAAATGTCAAAGAAGCAAAGCAGTGAGCAAAACAGTTCCATCAAAGTTAATTTTTTTTAATCCATATTTTCAGGCGGATACATGTAAAGATAAACTTGTCCGGTCGCATTTAACCCCTGTCTCTCTCAAATAAGTATTTTCTTATTAATGGTTAAAAATATGAAACGTAGAAACTTGGTTCAAAACAAAACGCCTACTTTGTCCAAATAGGAAGTAATCTTGTGAGACTCTGCCTCTGCGACGGCGGCTGCGAATTGAATCTTCAATTAATCATACTCCCAAGACATTCCCCAAAATCGTTTCTGAATGACATGAATTGTCAAGACGATAACAAAACCATTACGACTCAAAGTCATCGAAAGACTATTGGAGATCCTTACCACTACCACTTGTATATTGTTGAATTGTATAAATACCAGCCCAAACCTTTTATTCTCGGATCACTCGCCCTCCTCACTCCCTAACCAAAGCTTTTCTGCGCTCGGAGATGACTACAAAGATTTAGTGATTGTTGAGCGGAGGAAGAATAAGAAGCGAACGAATCTCGACGTTCGGACCTCTTTAACTTTTCTGCTCTCAACTTTAGCTCACTTCTCCCTAATCTAGAACTCTCCCCAGGGTGTTTATATTAGAAAAAATCGATATGTCAAAAAATATCTGTCGTTGTTTCGACAATGGCAGATGATATATTCTCAACTACCTCTGATTCTCACCCATCGCTTCCCATTCCAATCGTATATTTATGCTTTTTTCACGGGTTTAGGTTAGAGTTTAGGAAGTAATTGAACGAAAAAGGGATTTCTGGTGTTTCAATAACAATTCTCACAACTTAGCTACGAAGAGCAACTTCTGAAAGAAAAATAAAACAAAAAATGGGATAAAGCGGATGATATTCTGACCTCTTTCTGCGCTGGAATCGCTTCGTAGTGCGCCTTGAGATTACTTTCGCTTTCTGCGATATCCAAACGCAGTTGTTCTATGTGACTCTACAAATCCATTATGTTTACTTTCTCCATATAAATGACGTCTAATCAATGGCAACTCTGCCCGCAATCTTTCTTTACTTTTCAGTTATCATTCCGCTGCTCTAAAAAATTGCACCATTTCAAAGAGGTTTTGCTTACACTCAGAAATAAGTGCGTTCTGAAAATTTTTAAAAACGAAGCGTTACACAATAGAAAAGTAAGCCTTAGATGAGATAACTCGGAACAAGACAGCAATCATTTTGAGAAGATATTTTAGAGAACTCACTGACCTAACGAGTGCAACAGAGAATATCGTTCAAATTTTTTTGTTTGGTGATGAGGAGTGTATCGATTATGACCAAGGATTATTTTGTGCTCAATTTTCACGCAATCAACAGTGTAGCATCTCGATCACCTACATGAGTGACACGTAACCTTCAGTAGAAAACAGGTGAACAGAAAACAAAGACCTGAGCTCCAGCGAAATCGAAAGAGTTGTGCTGTGGTGGGAGATGGGAGAGAGGTCCTGCATACCCTGGAGGAAGCAGGCCCAGAGCAGCGGAAGGGGGCCCCCCAACAAGGCCTCCTTCGTTTCCTTTGCGTACTGTTAAGCATGTACATTTAAGTGTATTCCATAAGTCATCAGCACTGTCAGAAAATTTTATGTGACATTTTCAAGCGAAGAAATCCAGAATAATGCGACATTCTTTCTTTTCACTCTTTACCTCCAAATCGCTCATCATTATTCCAGACTCCTCCGCTCGGAGAACGGTCTTCTATTGATTAATGTTCAATATTTGCAAAAACCTTTGTTGAGCTATACTGTATTTCAACTAAAACAATTTCCGTCCTCAACGATGTAATTTGAGAGGGCTACATATGGCATCGACTGATTGGAGTTGAACCACCAAGAGTAGCGAGGGTTAGGAGCACAGCTAACCAGCACTCCTTAATTTTTTTTTCTTCAAATGACCGTTCATCCGAGCGGAAGCTAAGAGTATTGGCTCTTTCATATTACTGTCCTTACCCTCTCACTTGCTTCTCATTATTTTAGGTCCGTTTTTAATTTTTCGACAAGTAAGCTATGGTTAGGGAGGGTAACGAATTGCATGATGAGAGCGCCTAAGAAAAAGTGGAGGATTGAAAGAGTCAAGAGAACCGTGGATATTGTGGAGAGGGCCATTCAAAGACTATTCCAAGTATTGGCGTCAGCGAATACTTGGAATAACTCTTTTGATACCCAGAATCTCATCACCCTTTTCAAATATAAGACGGTGCTGGGAATTTAGTTTGGCCATTCATGTTGTTTCGGTGTCTGTGGCAAGTTTATCGTAAAATTCATCGAAATTTCTCGCCATTTCTTTGTGAAATTTCGGAATCATTTTTGTATATATTTTTTTATTTCATTACTTCTGGCACAATAAACAATCAAATATGAAACACATGAGTAAACAAATTGCGAATCTTGCCTGACGGAACTCGAACTGTTCGAATTTCGTCATGTAATATTGCTCATCACTTGACGAATTTCGAGTGATTCGAATTTCGTCATGTTGCGATGTTTGCTTACTAAATCTCGCACTCTCCCCGTTATCCCACTACACTTTTTCGTAAATTTCGTGGCTATTCAGCAAAATTCAGAGCAGAAATATAAAGTAAGAAATTTTCGAATTAAATGTTGATACAAAGTAACTTACGATTGTAAATCTCGACTTGGAGACAGTATTTGTAATAGTCACTGTAGTCACCACCAAAAAGGAAAGAAAATCGCGGATTGTCAGCCTGAAAACACAAATTTTCGTGCAAGATTTGCTAGGGGTTCGAAACAGGACCCACCTAATTTTCGAGAAAGAAATTTATTTCAATTAGCTCTAGTCACTAAATACCTGCTAACTCTCTTCGCGTTCATGTGATGATTAGAAAATGCACCTTATGAGCTAGGTTTAAACTGTGTGCATATTTATTGCCTTTTGTATTAACGGCCGGATATACAATTGGGTGAAATCGAAAATAATTTCTTGGCGTGTTGATGGAAGACAGGAATTTGTCTCTTCTCCAGAAACTCAAAAATCTAACGTATGGTGTTTTTGGATAGGCGTAAGTCGGCGATCATGCGTAGCAGAGTCGGGGTGTGGACTCTGTCAAAGGCTGAGTTCATGTCGATAGCTGTCAACATCGTGCGATCGGGGGGATTCTTCTTATTGAATCCTGCCTTCACGTCCTCCGTGAGTTGGACTAGCGCGGTGAACGTACTGTGGCCGGACCTCAACCCGTGTTGGGTGTCTCCGAAAGGGAGGCCCTCTTTGAGTTCGGGGAGTCGGAACCGCTCCAGAAACTTGGCTGCCGGTGAAAGGAGCGAAACGGGACGGTATGATTCTTCACGGGAAGGGTCTTTTCCGTTCTTGAGAAGGGGAATAATCTTCGCCGATTTCCATAGGGCAGGGATGGTGGCAGTGGAATAATATGAGTTCAAGAGAAGAAGGAGGAAGTCCTTCCCGTAGGCATCCAGGTGTTTGAGGTGCGTTGAAGGTATGCCATCCGCGCCCTGGGCAGTCGAATTCTTCATTCTTTCTACCCTCATCGCTCTCCCTGTCTTGCCAAAGTGCGGCTGGCTCACCTCTTTGTCTATTTTAATCTATCAGATTTTCCTTAACTCTGCGTTTTTCGTTGATTTTTGAGTCTTAAACTCTCAGATCAGAGGGGTTTCGGTTTTGCTTCAAATGCCCAACTCTGGTAACTGGAGGCTGGTATCAGCGGTTCGCAGGCAACAGTGACAACGACTATCATTGAACAAACGCTCTAAATTTTTTTCAATTTCGCGGTCAGGGGGAGTACAGTACAAACATAAGAGCCTTCTCTGCTGTCTTCCTCTCTCTAATTTCAAGCATCTTCTTCCTTCTCAGTCTTGACTATTGTAGTTTGTACTACGAGTTCGCCCAAGACAGCAAACAAGCAAGACTCAACTGGAAATCTTCTGCAATCTCGGTTAGTTTTTGACACTAAAATCCATTCCTGTTCATATCAATAAGAATGGTGATAATTAGCAAGACACCGAACAAAAGTAGTCCGGTGTTACAGAAGTCTAAGGATGCATCAGATATCATAGTAGAAGCTCTCGCTTTTGCTTCTCAAGCTGCTCCAGCATCTGTTCCGGCTTCTTTCTGGGAGGGAATCAGTCGCTTGATCACTTTGCTGGCGACTCACCTGGAGGCTGTCACGATGCAACTACATAACCTCAGTTCCACCAAGAAACAGTCAGTCACTTCAAATGTTTTAACCAATACACAGTTCTCGGAAGGATCGAGTTCTATCCAGACACCGCATAACTTGCCCACATCGTATGAAGATCACTTGCGGGCTCGTTCCATCGTCATCTCTGGATTGGAATAACCAAGCGGTTCTCCAGCCGATAAAGTTAGTGGTGATTCAAGATCAGTTTTGAACATACTGTTACATGGAAGTGGAGTGCATGCCACAAGTAGTCTTCCGAATGGGTAAGAAACATGAAGACAGCTCTTCAAGGTTACTCAAAGTCGTTTTACCAACTCGTTCCTTTCTACATCAGGGGAGGTCAACTACTCGTGGTGCCACTGTGGACAATGCTGGAAGGCATCGGACTCAATGAACCTCCCGAAAACTCTTCCCAGTGGAATCTTCTGCAAGGGACAGCGAGGACTTCTCCACCCGAAACCTTATTTTCTCTAACTCGGATCAAAAAGTTCCTCCTTCGGGCCGGGCCTTATGTGAAAAAATTTTCTGTACTTTTTTTTCTGGCGGGCTTCTGTACCTTTTCCTTGCAAACTAAAAAAACTTTGCTTGTTCGTTCCTAATGAGTTGTTCTACCGACCTATGGATGCGAGGAGTCCCCGTCTCCGAATCCTTGTCAGAGCCGGTCACTCTGGTTTAGACTATCATTCCCGTCTTGAGCTACTTGAACTTTCCCCTCTTGAATTCAGGAAATGACATTTATTTCATCCATAATTCATGGTGACTATTCATGGTGACTTTTTACTAGACTATTAATCTCTGTTTACTATTCATCCTTCCCCCTACAATAATAGATTATCTAATTCTTCAAGAATTATTCTACCATCCAAAACTTACTGAAATAGCACATGCGCAACTCGTTCTATTGATATCTGGAACAGTTTACCTCATCTCGTTGTGAAGATGAAATACTCTCGTTTGTTTGAAAAAAAATGTATGATCAACTTGTTAAAACTCGTGAGAGTATATCCGCTGAGACTCAACTTTGTTTTTGCTCATTTGGACAAAATAATTGAATTGAATTGTATAATACATTAATTTTGTGCGTTTTTTCATTGGCATCGTGCAAAATGTTATTGACGCAGACCAGCGGCCATTTGCATCCAAATTTTAGAGTAAATTTTAGATTGAGTTTTAGTTTAGCCAAAATTTTATGCATAGTACATTATAGGGTAAATTTCACACTGAAATTAGTTATAAAGCTGAGAAGAAAATATCATCTCAGCCAAGCCTAAAACATTTCAACTTTCTGTATTTCATTCTTGTTTGCGTGTATTTTTTCTGTCCATCACTTCGACTCAAACGATTGAGAATCGTTCCAATTAACACTAACAGCTTGCAAAGTAAGGCAAATCATTGCGGGTCCGCGAGTGCTGCCCTTTTTGTTTAGTAAAATTCAGCCTACAATGTTCTAGCTTGGCCCTAGAAGATTGTAAGCCTTAACCTGTTTCTGCATATGAAACTGAGTTGAGCATAGGTCTACAAAATACTAGGGTTGATTTTACCGCCGAGTTCAACTTATATCTATGCATATAGCCCCGGACTCCAATTAAATTCATCCTAATCTACTCTGTATTGTTCGAATTTTAAGTTATGTTCATTTGGAATGAACAGCTTTCCATCAGAGTGAAAAACTGTTACGGCGTAAGAGAAATACCGTCGAAAACCAGGCAGGCCCTTATTATAGCATTTAGAATCAACCGTTTTCGAATTTTATTCAGCTATGAACTTTTTTTTTCGGAACTGAAGTATTTGTCTAAAGAAAACACAAAACTTGTCAAAAGAGCATTTGAAACGACCTGTTTCTCTCTCGTCATTGCCTCAAAAGCCGGTCCGTTTTTTGCAACAAAAACAGCGAGTTTTTCGATACATTCTCTTCGCTCGAGATCTTCAACAAAACACAACTAGTTTTCAACGCCACAACTTATTTGTCTTGAGAACGAAAGAACTTCATTCTCAGAAGAAAATTCATAAACAAAATTTGTTATACTCAAGATTGGGTACTTTTGCACTTTGGGGACACCCTTCTACCGGAAGTTCAATGGGTCGCACTTTTTTACTTGGTCTGGTAGGGCTGAGCCTCCTCCGCGCGTTTCGCGCGCAATGTCTCAAGAAGAGATTTTATTCATGAAAACCCCCTTCCCCCCTAGGGCCCCTACCCCCTTGCTTAGGTAGGGCCCTCTTCCTCCCCCGTTTAGGGCCCCCTCCCTTCCCTGCTTAGGTAAACCCCCCTCCCCCTTTCCTTTCCCTAGAGTTTATAGATAATTTAAAAAAGAAAGGAAAAGAAAAGAAAGAGAACAAGTAAGAAAAAAGAATTTAATAGAGCCAGGCCGTGTTTTAGGGGAGCAGAGCCGCGCGGCAGTAAGCGCCCTACCAGACCAGGTAAAAAAGTACCCAATAGGTCAGATGAGAGTGGCCTTTTTTTATATTGTGGTCTCGTTAGCCTAAGATGTACGGCCTCGTTAGCGCAAACTTTTTCTAAGCCTGAGCATTTTGATGTAAAAAAATTTTTTAAAGTAAAATATGTTTTAATGTAAAAACAATTTTTTTAATGTTTCATAATTTTTTGTAAATGACAATAAGTCAGACGTATGACCAATTGAACCTCTGGTAGGGGGGAGGGTTGTCCCTAAAGTGCTAACGTGCCCAAGATTGCTATTCTGATAACATGAACGAAAGCGTCTTCCGAATACTTTAATTTTAGAATACTTGTTTAATCTAGTTTTGGCTCTTATATACTCATGTGCATGCTAGACGCCAGACAGTGCAGAGTGACTTTTTTGATACGATCTTGTTAGCCTAAGCAGTATGGCCTCGTTAGCGTAATTTTGGCATTGTTTGCGTTTATGGACGCCCCCCCCCCCCTACCAGAACTTCCATGGGTCATACTTCTGACTTAATTACAGATAGAAAAAATTTTTATAACAAAAAAAATTTTACATAAAAAAATTTTTACATCAAAAAACGCTTAGGCATAGGAAAAAAGTTTATGCTAACGAGGCCAAACGGCTTAGGCTAACGAGACCGTATAAAAAAATGCCTTTCTCATCTGACTCATATGAACCTCGGGTAGGGGGGTCCACAAACGCAAACAAAGCCGTAAAAAGCAAACAGTGCCGTAAACTTTTACTAAGCGTAAGCGTTTTTTAATGTAAAAATAGTTTTTTTTAATGTTGAAAGACACTTTTTGCGTTTAGTGCCCCCCTACCAGAGGTTCAAATGGGTCATACGTCTGACTTACTTTTATGAAAAAAAATTTTTTTTACATCAAAAATTGATTTTACATTAGAAAAGCGGCACAAGTTTAATTGGGGGGTCCGCTTTACTTGGGGAAGGGGCTCTTTTCAGTGCGTTTAAATGATGTAAATTTTCATATGCGGTCTCCATAGCTCACATAACGTGCTATTTTTTTCCCGGTCGCCCGCCTAATCACGCAGAAAGATATGTATTTCACAAAGCGCTGTTCACTGAAAATCGGCCAACTCTCTTCGCGTTTGTGTGGTACTTATAAAATGCCCCATAGAGGCTAGTTTTAAACTTTGTGTGCATAACGACTGCCTTTTTTTGACATGTTCAACGAATTGTATTAACGGCCGGATATACAATTGGGAAAACAATCTTGTTGGGTCGACCACCCGAAAATATATTTTCCAGCAATTCCTGGTGCGCTATGGCGGTCTCGTTCGCCTAAGCCGTACGGCCTCGTTAGCGTAAACTTTTTCCTAACCATAAGCGTTTTTTAATGTAAAAATAATCTTTTAAAAAGCCCCCAAGTGGAGCGCGTCCCCCCAAGCCAATAAAAAAAAAGCTTAGGCTAAGGCGGTTCTTTTTAACTTGGGGGGCACTTTACTTGGGGGGAAACGCTTTTTTAAAGAATATTTTCACATTAAAAAACGCTTAGGCTTAGGAAAAAGTTCACGCTAACGAGGCCGTGCGGCTTGAATGAACGAAACCGCATAAGAAAATTTACGTATTTTTTGTTTTTTTAAAACATTTTTTGAACGAACCGAAAAGAGCCCCGCCCCACAAGTAGAGCGGAGCCCCCCCCCCCCCAAGTTGAATTGTGCCGACTTAGGCAAAATCTTACGCTAACGAAGCCGTACGGCTTGGGCTAACGAGACCGTATCAAAAAGTGCAACTCTCGTCTGACCCATTCGAACCTCTAATAGGGGGGGGGGGGTAGCACTGAACGCAAAGTGCCAGTAAAAAAATTTTTAATGTAAAAATAATTTTTTGATGTAGAAAATTTTTTGAAAAAAGTTTTTCACACGATTCGGAGTCTCTGGTGCTAAAAAATGGTCACCTATGAAGAAATTTTTCGAAACCGTAGCGTTTAAAGCCAATTTTTCGTCTAGTATTCCAATGTCTGCGAGACAAGACGCAGGGTATGCCTGGAAGACAAGACGCATGAGGGAATAAGAGCCCTAATTTTGAAAAAAAACAATAAATTTCGCGCTTGATACGCAGGGTATGCCTGCAAGACAAGACGCATGAGGGAATAAGAGCCCTAGTTTAAAAAAAACAATAAATTTCGCGCTTGATATATAATGGTGATTTTTTTTCTTCAAATACGCTGTCAAAGACGAGAAAAACCCTTTTTTTGAGAAAGGAAAACGTGTATAACCTGCTGGAGGAAGAGCCGGACCCCCTTCTTGATAGAACATGATCTAAGTAAAAGAAATGGTTTTTAACTTAAAGAAAAGGTGTTCAAACCAAATGAAAACTTGTGAAATTTTACAGTAGAAACAGCCATAATCCTTATCTCCCCTAAAACACGGCCTCAACTTAAAAACGGCCTGGCTCTTTCTAAATTCTTTTGTCTTACTTGTTCTCTTTCTTTCTTCTCACTTGTCTTTTTATAGCAAATATATATATATATATATATATATATATATATATATATATATCTTCAAATTCTAAGTTACACAGTTTAAAGGCAGTGACGCCTGGTTAAGAAGAGAAATGATTGAACTATCGCACAGAAAAAAGCTAGTCCGCCGGGAGGATCGAACCCAGACCATCTCGACTCGAACCGGGAGCGCGTGTTACCATTACACCACGGGGACACATTGCTATTTCGTGCGATAGTGAACTCTGGAGTTACGCTCCATTCATGACGCAATCGCTTGATAAGCATGCGTGACTAAGAGAACAAGGCATATGAGCTTTTCATATCTACAATGTAAACGCATGAACATCAATTTTACTTCGAAAATATAGAAAAAACCTAAGATAGATAATAATGATTGGATGTGTGGAGACAATCTTACTAATGTAAAAGATCACATGGAAAGGTATACATCTAAACCATCTCAACCATCGAAGTAACAGAGACAAAACAATAAGATACTTTTTTTAGGAAATATGCAAAGAAGACAGTTTCTTTTGTTAACCGAAAAAAAAGTTAAAATTCTAACATGACGGAAAAAAGAAATAAATAATCTTAATTGGTCGAAGTGATTCCTCACCGAGCTTGGTTCCAGTGTCCAAGTAGGCGATTTCCTTTCTCCGTGTAGTAAATCATCATCTTACGTTAAGTTAAGATAAGCTCAGAGAATTCTGCAGAAGCCGTTATTCATATTCACATAGAATTTACAAAATGATATGATAAAACTGTGGTTTCTCTATGCTCCAACATTGAACGGACCGTGCTGGTGCATCCTAGCACTGCGAAATGACATGTGGTAATCCCTCTCATTTTAAACACTCTCTAGAATACGGGAGTTTGAATAAACTTCTTCACTATGCAACGCAACGTTGACGGTTGGTGGTTTTTTTTTCTTGCTAGGATATTCTTGATCTGATAAAACGTTGAGGCTGTTTCAAAGAATAGTTTAATGATGACCGATCCGTTTTTGTCTGTAATAGTTGTTTTGAGCTTGGATAGTTTCCTGCTTTACAATCAAGCTTAAGCCTCTCCATCATTTCAGAAGTTAAATAAGACAAAAAACATTTAGAAAGTATTTTTAGAGCTCCGTTAACCACGAAATCTTTAGCGTTTTTCTCTATAACATTCTTTTCTGAAGATAGTACTGAAAAGAGTGGGTATTAGGGATTTATGGCTACTGTTTACGAATTTAATACTGGTTTATGGTTCAATAAGAAGATGGAAAGTGTTCATCCCGTGAGATGAGAATACCTCATTTCAGCATTCATGCTGACACAAAGCGATCGCGAATTTGAGAGCCTCTGTGCTCTCCTCAAGGCAGGACCGGCGAACGCCGAAGCTGTCGCCCGAATTGAAATGGAGGCCGTGAGTATTTACTACTTGGGGTTTTGTTACGCATGTGTGAATCAGGTTGAAATTGTTCAGTATATGCTTTTATGCCGGTCGTGCATAACAATTTAGATTAGTGAACCATTTTGTTACTTTTCGCCAACCTATGAGACATAAAAATGCGAAACCTTCAAGTATACTTATGTAAAAATAAAACTGGATAAGAAAAGTTGGAATTGAACGGCTGCATTTCCTATAAGATGGGTTCAAGTTGAACATCAAGGTGAGTAGAAATGAAGACTCGACCGCCTTATAAATAGAGAACCGGGAAACTGCAGTTAACAACATATAAACGCTTTTTTTATGAATGATTTTGTTCAATTTTTCACATTATATTATATATTTTATCTACACTTGTCAGTGCAAAAACAAACATTCAAAAACCACAGATAACAATGGTGTCTTTAAGAAGCAAAGAAAAAAAAAGAAAAGAAATCTAAGACAATTCTTGTAACAATTTATTACAGAGCGTGTCATAGTGTCTAATAATTACATCCATATGTCTGCTGATTCGAAACGGAAAGACTAAAGTGTATCAATGATATTGTTGACAGCTTTTTTAAAAACGTATTCACTCGGAACATTCAACACATCTCTCGATAATCTAGTGAACATACGTGCTACCCTTAATGAGAAACAATGGAAACGGGCCGTATTCTGTGTTGCTTCGACATACAATCCGTTAACATTCGTCCGTGTAATCGGAACCCATTTGAAGAACTTTTCCTTCGCGACAATGGAACTATTGTTGTAAATTTTCCAACACATCATAAGATCCGCGACTTTCCGCCTGTCTATCAAAGAAGAAAGACCTAGGTTAGCCAATCGACAAGAATAAGAAGGAAGTGCACGTGGATAATCAGGATTAGGAAAGCATCGGTAGTATACAATACGAGTAAAAGCTTCAAGTACTTTCTCGATAATTTTGCAGTCTTTTTTATAATATGGATTCCAGAAGCAAGATGCA
Source organism: Allodiplogaster pararmata (assembly GCA_964056735.1). NCBI lineage: Eukaryota > Metazoa > Nematoda > Chromadorea > Rhabditida > Diplogasteridae > Allodiplogaster > Allodiplogaster pararmata. Next base: position 38,178,894 of record OZ057404.1, on the reverse strand, counting down.
AATTCTAGATGAGGAAGTATATATGTAGAAAAGCATTTGAGTAGAATAACTGGGTCGTTGATGGGAACAGCACGGAGTAGTGAATACATGGCTGCCGTTGCTTTGCTCACTCGATCTTCAACAGCTGGGCCTCTGCGCAATGATGAGACAATTTGTACTCCCAGGTCGCGAACTTGGTTGACACGTGATAACAGAACATGGCAGATTGAATAGGAGGCGATGAGAGATTGGTACCCTATATGCAGATGAAGAGTTTTACTGGGAGACAAGGAGAGTTGATTACATTCACATCAAACAGTAATAGCATCGAGTGCAAGTTGTAGTTCTTGACTTCGCTCTAAAAAGGTATCTTTGTTATAAAACCCATACAATTCAATATCATCGGCAAATGCTTGGAAATGCACATTAGGGAATTGAGCTAGTACATGATTCAAATCAGTTATGTATAAGATGAATAGCAGGGGTCCAAGGACAGAACCCTGGGGAACCCCTGATGTCACATTAAATTGAGGAGAACGAGTCCTACCAATGCGAACTGAAAAAGTGCGATCTGTCAAGAAGGATTCCAGAAAAAATAACAATTGAGATGGTATACCATAATGTCTACACTTGTAGAGAAGCTTAGGAATACTAATTGTATCGAAAGCTCGAGAAAAATCGAGGTATATGACATCGGTGGAAAGTCCACTCCCTAGCGCTCTCGTCCAGTCTTCCTCACACATCAATAAATGGGTGACAACAGAAGCCTTCTCTCGAAAACCGTGCTGATAATTAGACAACACATCGAAACTTTCTAGATGCTCTATAATAGTCTTACGAAGTAGGCGCTCTATTGTCTTCGATGCAGGGGACAATATCGATATGGGCCTATAGGAAGAAGGAGACGAGGGTTCTTTGCCTTGTTTAGGAATTGCGGTCACAAAAGAATGCTTCCAAATAGCAGGAGTCGAAGATGTGATAAGACAGAAGTTGTATATGTGGGATAGAGGAACCGAAAGCGAAGAATGACACATTTTGAACACAAGTTGAGGAATTCCATCGGCACCGGTACTACCCGTGTATTTCAATTTAGACAAAGCACGTGAAACAGTAGACGGAAGAAAGATACTTAGATTAGCTTGTGGAAGAATGGGATCTCCAGCGGGGCGGAGTAACAAACCGTCATCATGGGTAAAGGAAGAAGCAAACTCAGCTGGTAGTAAATCACATTTACTTTGAGAGTCAGTCAAAACAGAACCATTTCGATCAATGAGAAAACGAGGAGGATTGGGTTTGGGACGTGTGAGAGAATAGATATGCCGGTACAAATTACGAGAGGATGTGAGCCTTTTCTTGAGGCAGTGCTTGTTCCACTTGTTGATTTGTTTAAGTAGATCACAACTAGCTTTTTCATACAGTTTTCGAACAAGTGGGTAACGAATAATGCGAAATAGTGCATCTCGATAAGAGATCAAGCTACGAATATGGGGTGGATAGGCAGATAAAGACGTGCGAGGGGCCTGCATTGGAACATACAAGGACAGAGCGTGGTGGAGGAATAGTATGAAGCGAGAGTAAAGGTCATCTACACAAAAGAACATATCGAAAGCAGCTTCCCAATCTATAGACGACAAGTAATCATTAAAAGCAGAAAAATCAGTTCGAGAATAGTCTGGAACATGTTCAACGTCGATACGGTCCAAGGATATATGTATATTGGTATCGAATCCGAAATGATCACAAGACGGAAATGAGGGAATAATACGGGACTCGGAGAAAAGAGAAGGCGTCACAAAAAATAATTGGGCGAAATTTAGTATTTTTTTCCAATTTTTGAGATAAAAAAGACTTGTAAACGACGTGTGTTAATTCTCAGAAGAGCTCCATAGTGAAAGCTGCCTACGTGGCCATCGAGAGAGCGGAAGAGAGAGTGGCGGAAGCGGAGAGGAAGGCGGAAGCCTTTGAAAGGAAGGCCCGCATCTACCACCGACTCGCGGCGGAGGCCGGGGTGAGTCACCACGCTACTCATTCTATCATTAATCGCTGTGCAAGCCCTAGCTTGAACTCGAATAGCGCACTGTAGCGAATAATCCTTGGACAGCATGGAGGTTAGAAGTGTTCCTCTATTCGCTAAGTCAACATTCTTCAAGTTCTTGAAGCTCCCGTTCAAAGTATCCGGTGTCTTAGAATCAGATTCTGCTTATTTGAATACAAGTGTAGTTACAAGAGGAAAAAAGCGCTCGCAGGCATTTTAGCCGGAAGCGTTAGGGAGGAAGGGGAGGAGGAGGCGAGGATTTATGAGATTAGAAACCTGAAGTTTCATCTAAGATGATTTGAGACAAATAAATTTATGTTGTGTTTTAATTCAGAATCACAAGGGTGAGCTGTGAAGAGGAAACCTTTCAGCACTTGAATTTTGTATAGTTCTAGATGTGAAAAGGATCGAGCAGTTGATCACGAAAGATTGAGATTCAATTCTCGCATATAGAGTTACATGGTACTGGGGGAACAAAGGAGAGAAAATCAGTGGCTATCAATTAGAAATAAAGCAATTATTTGGAAGAAAATATGAAAAGTTTCCTATGAAGTGATATAAAAATTGTATCGCCTGGATTTTGGATAAAAATGTCGAATAAAAACTTCATTTAGTTTTTTTCCTGAGAATTCATTCCAATCTTGAATCCAGCGGAGTTATTCACAGTCAGAAAGCATTCATTGTGTGAAGAATCTGGTTTTTCAGCTCGTGGTGGCCGACTTCCAGTTGACGGATGCCTCTGTCGCAGGTAATCATTTAGTAGATGTTCATAGTCTAACAAATTCATAAAACCACATTTTATGTGGTAAAACCGCGTGAAATAGCAATTTACATTCATAACAAACGATTTTGAATTGCAAAGAATTCTGCGAAAAATCATGAGAAGCGCAAGAATATTTTGAACTCCCGTAAATTCTTTTCCCTTTCTCCTCAGTCTTTTGTATAACAAATTCCATTCAAAAACAAATCATCGGTAAATGATGAGCTCAACAAAATTGGTAATTTAAAAAAATTTCAGAAGAGAAAGAAAAAGATAAAGAAAAAAATACAACTTTTATAGTTCTTCTAGGAGCATTTAGTATTGATCTCATCAAAAGTTCATGACGCGTACATAACCGGAAGAAGGGCAGAAGGGGGGGGGGCAGAAGATTAGATGTTTGTTTATAGAAGAGGGAGGAGTGGAAAATGGGGAAGGAGAGGAACGAGAACGCGCCGGAGCGGACGAGGACGACGCCCTTTGGGTGGAAGAGTCGGACGGCGAGGAGTGGGGAGTGGAGGAAAAGGAGGATGAGGAGGGCCGGCGTCGGGCCAGGATCTGCTACCGCAAAAGATCCGCCTCTTTATCGGATGACAGTCTGCCCAAGGTTTGAAAACTCACAGTTCGATTGAAGTATTCCTGCAAGAGTTGAATATCCATAGCACATATAAAATAGTACAACAACGTAACTTCTGATCTAATTCTTATGTTTGTTCTAGCGTTATGAGAATGAATGCCGTTAAATAAAGAAAAAAATCCTAGTCTTTTGAATTTAAAAGTTTTGAAAAATAATTGCTGTAAGTTTAAAAATCACGATAGGATCTGAGGAAAAAAAATGATTATTGACGCTTGTAAAGAATAGCATAAGTACATATTTTTTTCGAGTACTCACACAATACATTGAGATCGGAACATGCAGATGGCTTGGAGTTTGAATAAATATTCTTGCATCATTCAATGGTGAACTTGTGTAATGCAATGATAATTCTAGAAGCCGCGGATGAACGAAAAGGAGAAGAAGACTGCAGAGAACGCGGTAATTTTTTTTCTTTTTTTGAGCGTAAATAACCCCTGAAAGAAAAAAAAGGAATTCTTATCTTCAAAGTTTCCAGAAAAACACCCTGCTCCAGCAAACTTTCTGTTTTAGTGCTAATATTGCTAATCTTGCAGAGGAAGGAGTGGGCGCAGGTCGGCTGGCTTTCGGATGATGAAAAGTGGGGAGAGAAGGCCGCGGAGGAGAGAAGGCTGGTCGGGACGATCAGCAGAAAGCGATCTGCAACAATCGCCGGATGCCCAATACAACACAAGGTTGACCACGAAAGCTCAATTATGGTGTTCAAGCTCTCGTTAGCAGCCCTGGTTGTTTTAGCCGGTGACCAATACCTCCCTCTCCTACGGACTTCACATTTTTTTTAGCTCATTCAACTTCTTCACCGTCTTTTTTCTTCTTGCTACCCATTTCCCGCTCCTCTTTGCTGTGAATACTTTCAATCATCTCATTTTCTTTTCCTGGCATTTCACCGATACCTTTAGTTGACTCTTAGTGTTTTGGCACGTGAATATCATTTATAGACAGTTTGAATGAATAGAAACTCTACAGGTTGCAAGGATCTGCCGCCCGGTCAGGTGGATGAGGAAAACCTGGGCAGCCTTAACTCCAAAAACCGCCCGAGTTTCTTCGCCAGCGCCGCCTCCTATCACCGCCCCGCCCGCCTCTTCAGTCGTTCGCGCCCCAATGCCTCCTACCAACGCCCCGCCCGCCTCTCCAGTCGTTCCCGCCCCACTGCCTCCTACCACCGTCTCGGCCCCCTGCACAGCTGCTCCTCAAGCGCTGCCTCCAACTGCCTCGAAAGCTTCTCCACCGGTGGACGTGACCCAGCCAACTGCTCGAACCTCGACTGAATACCAACTGCGTAAACTTCGCCGGCTACAGAGAGCGTAAGTTTGTCTGCATTTTAAAAAATGAAAAGTTTCATGTACTAAAAAACAGTTTCTTCTATCTTTCTTTTGTTCTCTAAAACATTGAGAAAAACAGTTGGTTGGCCTGTATTGGAACACACACCAGCAGTTATTGTTAGGTTAGCCATTCGAACCATCAGGATACGTCTGCATATCATCTCAAAAAAGCGCGTAATCCTACCTTAGGGCAACATTCAAATCTGAGTATGTTTTTGCTTCACACGCTTACATATATAAGTCTCTGAGTGATGACCAAACGTTTGTAATGATAGCTCAAGCTACTTAACCGAAAAATAGTTTATGACATTCTTTTTGCTGCAGTGTGAAAAAGGGTCGAGTGTTCGAGCCAGCGGCTCGGGTCCTCACTGCCTCGGCCCGGTACCCCGGCCGCGCACCACCGTTGTTGGAGAAGGGGGAGGTCCTCATCACGAGGTCGGCTCGGGCCATCGCGAACGCAGCCCAAGCAGCAAAGGTAGGCTTCCCAAGATGAAATTTGTTGTTGTTTACCAATAGGTCCTGTCGAGGGGAATCCTTTGATATAGTTCGATGAAGATCCTTTTGAGTGCGAACTACGGAGAAACTTTCTCACTTGTCCAGTTCGCGAACTTCTTCACTAGACCCATTCGTTGATCGAAGAAGGGCAAAAGGCTATTTTATCATCACAAAGTAAGGGAAAATATCGGCTGATGTCTTAGCCGGTAGCATGCCCAGGCCTGTCCCGCATGGCCCTCTTTTCACAAACTACACTCGTTTTCATTCCGTGACGGACATGCCTTATATTTCCCATGCACAATTGCATAGAGAGGACCCTCTATCCGCCACATAAAAACGCGTTCGATACCGGATCTGGTGAATCAGTCCCTTGCGTTGATGTGGAGTCTTGGGCTGTAGCATCATCGAAGGCGATCCTCAATTGTATCTAAAATTATTTTTTCACTGCATCGACATCATGGAGGAACAAAACGCTGTCAACGTCTAATTTGTGATAGAGTTCGTGTTCCGAAAGAAGGAGCAGTATAAATGTTAACAAAAATCCCAACTGTGATGTGTTCTCTTTATTATGATTTGATTCAGAGACTAAATGAATAAAAGAAAGTCGTGAAACAAAATAATCAGCATACGAACACTTGATTGTCCAGGCCAAGCAAGACACGGCCTATCAGCTGGCCCTGCTAAGGCTGCCGGTCCGAGTCGAGTACCTCCCGAACTTCGAGTACATGGAGAAAGCCAGGAGGCGTCACCTCCGGGCTTACGAGAAGCTTCGTGACGCCGTCGACACGGTCATCGAGGTGAGTAATTCAGAAACGTTTTTGATTGACTTTATTCACTCAAAAAAAGTGAAGTTTTGTACCTTCCCAAACAAGTGTATACGAAAGCGAAAACTTAGAATTTGTCTACTTACTAAACTGCATACTTCTTAACAACAAACATTCCTCTTGTATGTGGTGATCATTGAAATAATATGCTCAAAAAGTTTTTAATGGTTTGCCCACTCTATGAAATCCACGAGCTTTTGAGAAAAAAAGCTTCCTCACAATACGATGTATAAACTAAATGAAATAGACGTTTTTGTATTGATTACCAGTTGGTAGATATTGTGAGCTCATAAAGCCGCCTTCGCTGGTGTTTCACAGTTGAAAAAAGTTCTAGTTACTGAAAATAAGGAAGCAATTGTTCAGGTTGGCAATGTAAATGTGCGGGCCGGCCGCAACCGGGACGAGAGGACGCCAGGTATGAAGAAAGCTGCCGCGAGAATGGAGATGAAGGCTGGCGCGGAGAAGGCCTTCCGCGCAATCTTCACCGCCTCCACCGCCTCCATTCTCAAGTGAGTGAGGTAGTGAGTGAGTGAGGTAGTGAGTGAGTGAGTGAGTGAGTGAGTGAGTGAGTGAGTGAGTGAGTGAGTGAGTGAGTGAGTGAGTGAGTGAGTGAGTGAGTGAGTGAGTGAGTGAGTGAGTGAGTGAGTGAGTGAGTGAGTGAGTGAGTGAGTGAGTGAGTGAGTGAGTGAGGTAGTGAGTGAGTGAGTGAGTGAGTGAGACAGTGAGTGAGTGAGTGAGTGAGTGAGTGAGGTAGTGAGTGAGTCAGTGAGTGAGTGAATTAATACTTGTATTTTTGTATTGAATTACTCGCATTTCTTAGTGATCGAACATCATTATACTTGCTCAAATGTTGCTGTCGATCAGTCAAGCACTTGAGGCTTTCCTTGAGCTTTATCATTATGGTCTGAAGGATGAGCTATGTTTTCCACATGCATTTGGAATCCGGACTCATGCTCATCATCAGTGGACGAAATTTGAACTTCATATAGTAGCACGAAAGGGTGATGCTCGACGTGACCAGCTCATTTACTTTCACCTCAGAAGCTACCATGGCAAAAACTCGATTGAGACCGAGCTCCACTTTTTGGTAGATAACTTGTTATTTGATTACTCTGTCTGCTACTCACTTTCGTGATTCTGAAAAAAGCAATTTTCGTTGACTCCTTTTTTGCTTTTGCGTTTAGGGCCAATGAGAGGAGTACTGTTGATGCACTGACTGCAACATTCATTGAGTGGAAGGATGAACTTAATTGTTTGGGAAAAAATTTCAAGCGGGCGAACAAGTTGGCAACGCGAAAAAATGATAGATACAATGGGCTCTTGATCTGTAGGAATTCTTTCTGACAAAGTCTAACGAAGTCTAGTAACAAAGTCTAGCAATTAAATAACATTTGAAGAATTCTCTTGTATCCTGTTCGTTGTCGTGTCAGAAACAGCCTGAGCAGGCACAATGCGTGTGCTCACATGCAACTGGGGCAAGGGCTCTTCTTTCATAGGCCCCCCAGGTGTGTTCGCTTCGCATTGCAGACAGGATATGAGAGAATAAGAATAAGGATACAGAGAATACAAAGTGTTTTTGAACACTTACAGGACAGCCTGTCGATTGCATACCTCCCCAACTTCATGGTCAAGAGCCTATTTAATTTGTCAATTTTCTGGCTGGTGACTTGTTTAACCGCTATGGTTTTCTTCCGAACAAAGCAGTTTTTCTCTCTTCTCCGTCATATTTGCAGCCATTGCTTCTCAGTTTCTTACTCACTGAACCTTCATGCGAACGCGAAAGAGTTGTTGGTGTGAGTTGCGTTAATTAGAGACGTGAAGGTTGAGAACAGGCAGGGAGCCAAGAATTCAGGTTAAGTAGCAGAAGTTGCGCCCTGTCTTAGTTGAGTAGTGGCTAGATCTGCATCTTGGGTGGAGTCGGATGGAGTGGTCGCTTTGAACACATCCATTCCTTGTTTTAAAATGTTCATTCCTCGCTAAGTCATGGCAATCAGTGATCCGAACTCTAATTGCGTGTGGATATAAAACTCATGTTTCCGATCTCAATGACGAACTTCAGGATAAGCCGCAAAGGCATCGGTCAACCAGTTTGTAGCCTAACTTCTGTATTTAACCAAAACTCTTCATGCAGTTTTTAGAGTTTGTTGAAACAACGACTTCGCTCAAAACTATAGGAGCCAGTCGCAAATTGTTGTGATTTTGAGTTATTGAGTACAATTTTATTTCTTGATAACTTTCCGATCATTTTTTTCTTTCTTTTTCTATCTATACCTTGCTTCAGAGAGCTCAGGTTCTGAGAATTCAACACAGCAACTTCTTCTTCTTCCTAGCGTTATTCCCGCTGAAGAGTGGAGTCCGCTGTGTAGATAGTACTTCGCCACATCATACGATTCGAGGCGTTTCGGCTATCAGCCCGATAGTCGCCATGTCTTGTTCTCAATCTAAGCATCGGTCTACCTCTTGGTCTTCTACCCTGGATTTCTATGTTCCAAGCAGACTTGGGAACGGAGTCTGGATTGGATCTTAGCATGTGTCCGCACCACCACAGCCTGGACTCTCTGAGTTTTACGGGTAATGGGGCAACACCTAAACGAGCTCTTATCGTTTCGTTGCGAATCATGTCTTTCCGGGTGACTCCGAGGCTCCATCTCAACATCTTCATTTCCATTACATGGAGCATCTGCTGGGTCTTTGCTGTTGAAGGAGTGCATTTGAGTCCCTATAGAGCAACTGGTCGTACGACTGGTTTATAGATCTTACTTTTCAGTCGATCAGGCATGCGTCTGTCGCATAGGATACCAGTAGATTCTCTCCATTTGAGCCATGCTACGATAATTCTGGCACTGGAAGTGGCTGTCGGGTCCCCGTCCGTGGGTATTTGAGAACCCAGATACTTGAATTGCTCGACTTTCCGTAGCTCAGTGTTGTGTACTTTTATGGAGCTTGGGTCTTCAATTTTCCTCGATGTTCCAGCTTCAAGATACTCGGTCTTCAATAATTGAGTCGTAGTCCGTACTCCGTAAATTTTTGTTTATCATTCCAAATTCGTACTCATTCCATTTTACCACTTGACGTTCGAGATCTTCTGTTGTCTCCGAGCATAAGACGATGTCGTCGGTGTACAGGAGTTATTCCGGTGGGTCTCACTGGAGCTCGTGATAAGAACATCAATCGATATGAAATAAGAAAGACTTCCGTAACCGATGACAGAAGCTTGGTGTCAGCTACGATGCCTACGCCGTTGCGCGTGGAGGAATTGCTTCCGGAGTACAATTATTTGTATTTATCGCTCAAAAATCGAGCCTTTGAACCTCTCCATCCAGTTTCCTGCAGACATGTGATTAAAACTTTTCTCTTTGTTAGCATGTGGCAGAGTTCCATAGATTTACCAGTGAGGCTACCGACATTTAGCTTTGCTAGCCTGAGAGTCGTTGACACTGCTATCTTCTTATATCGAGGACGTGGCCGGTGATTCCTCGAAAGCCCACTCTCGGTGGGGGTTAGATAGTTGTGCATCTTTTAAAAAACGACGATTTTCTTCACAGACCTTTTTGTCGCGAGAAAATCCATAAGGATGTTTCAGCCTGACGCCCTTTCACGATTTAGAACCCCGAGAGGCCGGATTCCTATTCAATGGATGAGGAAAATGAAGCGAGACGACAGGCGACCACTCTTCAACTTGAGGGAAGGAATTCAACACAGCTACTAACACGATAAAAAGGAGCATTCCATTCTGAAGTAATACGCACGGTATAAATTGCTCGCTCTTCACTTCAAGGTTCCTCACTCATTCGCCTTCTATTACTCAGTTTCTCGTTATAATCGGTTCGGCACTTTTTCACTTTAGGTACCCCCTACCAGAAGTCCCATGGATCATACGTCTGACTTATTTAAATTTACAAAAATTACTTTTACATTTAAAAAAAACGCTTAGGCTTAGAAAAAGTTTACGCTAACGAGGCCGTACGGCTTAGGCTAATGAAACCGTATCAAAACATGCCACTCTCATCTCACCCAAATGAACCTCTGGTTGGGGTTGTGTCCCTAATGTGAAACAGTTCCGTAAAAGGGAGAGGGATGAAGAAGAGAAGAAAATGAGAGAGAACAGGAGCAACATCGTGCATCAAAATGCAGGGGGGAGGAGCCTACGTCGAACTATACAAGTGCCGACTCATTTTACGCCTTCAGCAAATCCGGTTCTTTTCAACTTGGGGGGTGCACTTCACTTGGGAGGTTTTTTTAAAAATAACTTTTTATAAGAATATTTTTACATAAAAACGGTTAGGCTTAGGAAAAAAGTTTACGCTAACGAGGCTGTTCGGCTTAGGCGAACGAGACCGCATAAGAAAACAAATTGTTTGTGTTTTTCTATACATTTTTTCAACACACCGAAAAGAGCCCCCCCCAAGTAAAGCGGAGCCCCCACCCCCAAGTTGAATTGTGCCCAAAAATTTAACAAAAAAAATTTTTACTTCGAAAAAAACGCTTAGGCTTAGTAAAAGTTTACGCTAAACTTCTTTTAGTGTTGATACAAACACTTTTAGTGTTGGTACGAACAAGTACAAACTTTTAGTGTTGGTACAAACAACAAACGGCCTCACGTCCTCGGCGATCTCTCCCCCGTCGCAAAAGTGATTGAACGCCTACTCCTCAACACTATCCAGTCCCATATACCATCGGCGGAACACCAACACGGATTCACGGCTGGCCGCTCAACCACTTCGGCACTCCTGAAGCTCACTAAGAACATCGCAGACGGTTTCAATGAGAAAAGACCAGCGAAGCGCACAGTCCTTATGGCGATCGACATGTCCAAAGCCTTCGACAGCATCGACATCACCAAGCTTATCGACCTCCTCATGACCACAAGCGTGCCCAACTACATCAAGAAATGGCTCTCTTCGTATCTGAGAGGACGCACACTCTTCCGCAACACCTTTTCGAGCTCCCGGCTGATCAGAAACGGAGTCCCACAAGGCAGCGCCCTCTCGCCCACGCTGTTCACGCTAACGAGGCTGTTCGGCTTAGGCGAACGAGACCGCATAAGAAAACAAATTTTTTGTGTTTTTCTATACATTTTTTCAACACACCGAAAAGAGCCCTCCCCCCCCAAGTAAAGCGGAGTTCCCACCCCCAAGTTGAATTGTGCCCAAAAATTTAACAAAAAAAATTTTTTACTTCGAAAAAAACGCTTAGGCTTAGTAAAAGTTTACGCTAAACTTATTTTAGTGTTGATACAAACACTTTTAGTGTTGGTACGAACAAGTACAAACTTTTAGTGTTGGTACAAACAACAAACGGCCTCACGTCCTCGGCGATCTCTCCCCCGTCGCAAAAGTGATTGAACGCCTACTCCTCAACACTATCCAGTCCCATATACCATCGGCGGAACACCAACACGGATTCACGGCTGGCCGCTCAACCACTTCGGCACTCCTGAAGCTCACTAAGAACATCGCAGACGGTTTCAATGAGAAAAGACCAGTGAAGCGCACAGTCCTTATGGCGATCGACATGTCCAAAGCCTTCGACAGCATCGACATCACCAAGCTTATCGACCTCCTCATGACCACAAGCGTGCTCAACTACATCAAGAAATGGCTCTCTTCGTATCTGAGAGGACGCACACTCTTCCGCAACACCTTTTCGAGCTTCCGGCTGATCAGAAACGGAGTCCCACAAGGCAGCGCCCTCTCGCCCACGCTGTTCAACCTCTATCTACGCGACCTCCCATCCGATAGCGCTCACACCAACGTAATAACTTACGCAGACGATATTACCATATGGGCCTCCAACTCAAACATCAACACCGCCTCGGAGTACGTACGTATGGCAATACCTGGGATCGAAAGCTTCTTGAAAAATCACTCCCTCACCATCTCTCCGGCCAAAAGTCAACTCATGCTCCTCACGCCTTTCAGCAAAGAATACAACACGGTCCTGGACGTATCCATCGGAGGAACCACCGTCCCAACAGTCAACCTCGCAAAGATCCTCGGCGTAACTTTCGACACCATGTTCACGTTCAGCCACCACGCCAGAGACATCGCAGCCCGCATGACACAGAGAAACAACGTCCTGAAGGCCCTCGCCGGTAGCACCTGGGGCAACCAGAAGGAATCCTTACGGACAACCTTCAAAGCTATCTCGCAAGCAATCTCCAGTTACGCCGCCCCCGCATGGTCCACTTTCTTATCCGCTTCGGCCCTCGAAAGGATCCAACGCGCCCAGAATGCCGGTCTCCGCGTAGTCACGGGCAATCATCAGATGGCAGACACCGATCACTTACACAGAGAATCCAAGGTCATGCGCACTAAGTCACACCTTCACATGCTCTCCGCTCAATACCTCGCCAGAACAATGGATCCAGCTAACAACCATCACAGCCTCTTGGAAAGTCATGCTCCACCACGCACCATGAAAAACGACCTCATCATGAGTTGCAAGCACACGGTCGAGTCCGCAGCCTCCATAGCAACAGACCCTCTCAACGGGAAACTCGTCGCAAACGCCATACACACTATGATGCTCTCTAGCGAACTTCAATCAATGAAAGGCGCCGTCATTCTCGGAGGTAGACCCCCGCCCGACATCAACGTGGAAGAATATGACCTTCCCCGCAGCACAAGATGTACACTCTCCCAGCTTCGATCCGGATTCAGCAGATTCACAAACTCGTATCTACACCGTATCGATGAGTCCATCCCAGACGTCTGCCCAACATGCTCTTCCACACCTCATGACGTCGCACACCTGTTCGATTGCATTGGCGACCCCACGACACTCTCACTCACCGACTTATGGGAGAAACCACGAGAAGTGGCAAACTTCTTGAAGATGTCTACTTTAAAAAAAAAAGACGATTTATACACAACGAAAGACGAAGCGAAAAGAAACATATCACGTGGGCCTCGCTCTTCGATGACGGCTACAACCGGCAACAACAACAACAACAACGTTTTCGGCGTCCTCATGCCTCATGCCTCTTGTCTCACTTTGGTAATTGCCTTTCGGTAATTGCCGACATATCGTATGGAAGTCGACCACTTTATACAAAAAGGTCGCATTGTAGTTTTATCCCGTAGTATTTTAACATCAAGCTAGGAACAAGTTCGGCTGTATCTCAGGAGACTAGCTATCTAACATGGTGCTAAGACGGCGAATTTCGAAGTGTTCTGAGGCAGAAAAGACCTTGAGAAGAGGGAGAAGTGCGACGAAATTTCATAAAGAAGAAAGAAAGCAGTCGAAGCCACCGGCCAAGGCAACGCTGCAAAGGCGATCCGGTACGTTTTTTTGTAATTTTGTCATTAGAATCGTGATAAATTTCTGGCACTTTTGCACTTTAGGTACCTCACTTACCAGAGGTTCAATGGGTCATACGTCTGACTTATTTACATTCACAAAAAACTGTTTTTGCCTTAAAAAGGGTTTGATGTGCGATGAGTATGAAAAAGTGTTCTGGTTACAAGTCTTCAAAAAATTTCAATTTCACTTTTTGAACAAGAGCCTATTTATTGAGAAGTTGCTATAGAATGGCTAATTTTGAAAAAAAAATATATATAAGCCTTTTACAGAAGAGAATCGGTGAATTCGCGGAAACGATGTGCTGTTTGTATGGGATTCAACGGGAAGATGAAAGCCTGTCGCGATTGTGCAGCTTACTGTAAGTACAGTACCGCCCAAAATGTTATAATATATAGGGTTATTGAAAATAACTTTTTTCAAAGATAAAATTCAAAGCTCAAATTTTCACAGAAGTTTTTTTGGGTGTCTGTACCGTACCGGACGTCGTTTTGAGTGATTTATTATTTGTCTCCAGGAAATACACCGAAATTGGTATATCTTCCATTTTTCAGTTTTTCTCCACGATTTTTTTTAGTTGATTTTTTTTTGTTTACCGAACTTCATTCATAAAAATTTTGTTTCAAGTCATGTTTCGAACTGTTGGACATCGAAATACAAGTAAAAGAATGCAAGAAGCTGTTGTTGCTGGGGCGAAACAGGGCCGGTCACAGAGCGAGCTCGCTCAGCAGTTCGGGGTAACTCAGAGCGCTATCTCCCATATCCTCCGGCGTTTTCGAACCCAGGTAAACGAATTTTCTACAACTGAATTTTCTACTCTTTGGAACCCAAAAAAATTGCAGGGACGAGTCATCGTGAAGACAAGTTCGGGGAGACCCCCGCGTAACTTCGAGGTACATGGACCGAAGCATCCTGCGCGCATCTCGCGAAGACCCGAAACGCACTGCTACAGACATTCAAGCTATCATATCAACGCCCGCGACTCCTGCTCCTTCAATAACTACCACCAAACGCCGTTTGCAAGCCGCTGGACTGAATGGAAGGCGGCCTGCAAAGAAGCCTTTCATCAGCAAAAAAATCGTAAAGTTCGAGTTCAGTGGGCTAAGGATCACCTCAGTTGGACACGCCGTGAGTGGTCTCAGATTGTTTGGAGCGATGAATCCAAGTTTAATATGTTCTGCAGTGACGGTCTGAGGTGGGTAAGACGTCCAGCGGGCAAGCGTTTCCTGCCGCAATACCAGTCGCTCACAGTCAAACATGGCGGTGGTTCTGTGATGGTCTGGGGCTGTTTTTCCGCCAGCGGCATGGGTCCAATTAGACGTATTGTCGGAAATCTCGATCGTTACGGCTATGAGAACATAATGGAAAGCACTATGCGCCCTTGGGCCCTCTCCAAATTCGGCCGTGGGTTCACCTTTCAACAAGATAACGACCCGAAACATCGATCTCAGCACGTTCAGAACTGGTTTCGCCGTCGGCATGTGGATGTTTTGGACTGGCCGAGCCAGTCTCCCGATTTGAACATCATCGAAAATTTATGGGAACATTTGCAACGAAAATTGACGGGAAGAACATGCAGAAATGCTGATGAAAAGTTTAAGCAGCTAGAGGAGGAATGGAAGGCGATTTCGCAGGCAACCATTGACTCTTTGATTGATTCTATGCCTCGTAGATGTCAGGCAGTCATTGACTCAAAAGGATATGCCACCAAATACTAGAATATTTGTTTTATCACTTCGAAAAAACTGAACATCTCTATAAGCACTTTTAACTATTTCCATTTTTTTAACGAATAAACCTAATAAAGCATTTTCCAAACTTGTTCTATTACTCGAAACATGTGAATTTGGCTTGTAAAAAATATCTGAAAATTTGATCTTCATTCGTTTTTTTTGAAAAAAGTTATGTTCAATAATTCAATATATTATAACATTTTGGGCGGTACTGTATTACATAGAGTTTGGGTGAAAATGAAGAAGAAAAACATTCCACTATTTCGCCCTTTCGAGGAATAGTCGAATTAATTCTGATGTGTTTTCTACGAAGACATTCTAAGTGAGTCTCCGAAGGATGAACCCTGTAAAGAAGACATGAAAAGTCACAAATGTGTCTTAAACAAAATTTTAACACAGTTTTAAAAAAAGTTAATTGTTCCTCGGATCTCATTTCAAGCTCTATAGCAACTTCAAATTTCATAAACACTTGATAACTCATGTTCAACATTCGATTCATGATTCTAAATCCAGCCTTTTTGAGGCTTAACCTTGCGACTCAATTTATAGATGAATTTTTGAATTCTTTTATTTTTGTTGAATTTAGCTTGACTTGTAATTGAATGACAGATCACCTGCGATAGTGCATGCAGTACTCAGATAAGATAGCACGGGGAATCGAGAGGGGCCAGAGCACCCCATGGATATGTCCAAGATGCACCTCCTGTGCCGCATGTGGTTGGTGGTCGTTTAAAGTCAAGAGTTCGATACCATTCGGAAATGCGAATAAAGATGAGTTCGAAACCATGCTTCGAAGACTTTTTTGCAACCATTTTTTCAGAAAAGGTTTACTTGTGCTTTGAAGAAAATTCATCGCTGACGCCGAGAACGTAGAGTGCTTCGGATGCGGAAAAGTGTACGATGGAGAGTGCAAGAAGACTGCTGGACAAGTCAGGCCTTTGTTGCAAAGCATAGATGACCAGAAGGTTCTGAAGAAAAAAGCTAGCTTTGAGCAGGGAATTCTAGAACTCTCTTCTTTGCCCTAACCTCTAGTTCGCTTCTCATAATTCCCGCTTCCCACAGTCTCACTCTAAGAACCCACTTTTCAACATTAAAGTTTCAACAATCATAAAGGACTTCTATTGAGATATGTTGCGAATAATAGGTTCTTAGTACTCAATGTTTCAGATTAGCCAGTTGATTTGAATGTGTTTCTAACCTGAAAAAGGTCAATTAGCTGTCCTGGATATAACAGGAACACCGGGCTATGAAAAATTGAGTGTTTTCACTTCTAAAAGAACTTCAACGGTTAAGCAACAAAAACAGCTAGAATATCTGTTTTAAATCTCTATAAAACATTTTCACGTGATTTCCCATGCTTGAAGCTGTAAATGTGTTGATCTGAGTTACTCGCATCTTGAAGTTCTTGAATAATGTGTTTTCTGTGTTGAGTCGTTGAAAAGATGCAGTTTGGTTAGTCGTTTATTGGACGTTTCGGCTATAAAGCCATCATCAGCAATTACCTCAAAAATACGGAATAAAAACATGAAATAAAATAAAATAAAATAAAATCGAATAAGAATGTCCTCTTACATGCATCTTCTCACCATCCTTCTCATGTCAAGCGCGCGATTGTAACTAACACCATTCATACATCACATAATGTTTCATCGTCTGAGTTCCGCACTGAATCCAAGGCACTTGCCTTTTCAATTCTATCTCAAAATGGCTATGTGGTTCCCAATCAAAACCACTCAAAGCGGAACCGCATACGCCAAGTGCGTAACAAAGACGATATAAACTTCTCAATACCTTTCATATCTGACGCATTTTCACAAGATATTCGTTCAATCGTACGAGCCTCAGGTCTTAATATCTCAGTAGTAGAGCAATCACCACCATCCCTACTTCAACTCCTGTCTCGTAACCGGTGTTATGATAACAATTGTTCTAAGCCCTCTGCCTGCATTTTCTGCCCTCATGCTAGGAATGGTTGTTGTAATGTAATAGGTGCTGTTTATTGTAACAAATGTAATGATTGTGGCTCATCGTACATAGGGCATACGGGCAGACCCCTCTATGATAGAATGACGGAACATATCCGTGCATCACGAAAACCCCAACTCCCATCTTATTCATCCAATGCATTTGCCCAACATTCTAAATCAGTACACAACAGCACCCCTATTACCCTCACCGGTACAATCCTCACCATTGAACCCAATATAATCAGACGTCGCATCGCCGAAGCCCTTCTCATTCAGTCTCATGAACCATCCATAAATAACAGGACTGAAATGGCAGAAGAGCGTGCACAACTCTCTCTTCTCTCTCTCACAATATAACCCTCATGTACTTATTTCTCTCTCTCCTCTTCCTCTCACTCATAGGTTTCAACCTCTCTCTTTCTCTTACAATCAATTATCCAACTCGCTCTCTTACCGGTATCATCCTCTTTCATTTTCCTACATCACAATCAATGGTTGTTTTTTTTTCTCTTGAAATAGCCCGTATTTATTTTATTTCATGTTTTTATTCCGTATTTTTGAGGTAATTGCTGATGATGGCTTTATAGCCGAAACGTCCAATAAACGACTAACCAAACTGCATCTTTTCAACGACTCAACACAGAAAACACATTATTCTTGAAGCTGTAGTTTTCCTTTTTTTTTGTTTTATTGCAGGACCTACATATATTGTCAATGCTTTTATTTTTCTGGTTATTATTACTATAATAGATTATAATATTGTTTTATTATTTATCCAAGTTCGAAGAGTTCTCAGGAAGAAGCAGCTCACTTCTAATGCTCTCTCTGTTACGGTCGGGCAATGCGAAAAGGAACGGCGGGGGCAGCGAACGCTTACCGAGCAGCTCCGCTCCGGAGTAAGTATGGCAAGAAGGCCGGCCGATCCAAGGTTAGCTGCCCCTCTACAATACAATCATATTTTACCATAGGTAAACTAAAAACTAGCAGACAAACTTTCTAGAGCGACCGACCTGACCCCCTCCCTAAACGACCTCAAAATTACTAACTGACCTCGAATTGATAATACATTTTCTTTCAGAGTTTCTATGGTTAAAAAAAACTTTTTTACGTTAGTAAGTTAAATGTTCCATTGGCAACAATTTAGCACGAACAGACTTAGTCTAGTTGAAACTTTTAGCCTATTGAAAAATCAAGACAAATTCAACCTATGTTTTATACGTTCAATTCTAGCTTGTTCTTGTTGACATTCACATGGTTGAAAAGCGAAAACGGTATGGGAATGAACCGTAAAATCAGAAATTTTTTAGAGAATAAACCTGAACCATGAATGTGATTTTCCACTTGCTGGAGTCTTCACCGAAATTCTAGTGTAACTGTAAAAAATTTAAGATGGACGACCGCTTTTTGAGCTGGGAAGTCTGGAATAATGAGAAGCGAAGTGAAAGTAAAGAACGGAGAAGAGAAATATAGTCATTTTTCTAGACTCTATCGCTTATAGAACGTTTATTTTTCATAATTCTCAACAGACCTATGGCTGGGGTAGATAGAGCAACTGATGAGACCATAAGAAGCAGCAGAGCACGCAGCTGCAATAATCAAAGAGAGAGATGAATTGTACGACGCCATCACGGACACCGTTATCGGGTACACTCTTTGGTTTTAGTTCATGACAACCCTAAAAATGAGCTCTCTTTTTCTCAATAAGGTTCACTCTGAACTCTTCCCCTTTAGTGAATCAGCCAAAAAAAGTCGACAAACGTTTTGTAACAATGAAGCTGCTTCATTCCCAAGAGACTACACAATTAAGGGTAATAAGAAGTTTCCAGAAGAAGTCATCATTATAGGTCGACTCTCGATATTGAAGTTTTATTACGCAAAGTGTTTTATAACATCACGTGTAAAAGCATAAGTCAGAGGGAAGATAGAGGGTTTCTCGGGCAAAAGGGGAAAGGAGAATGAGAAAAGGGAAGAATGATGGTCAACTGTTGGGTAAGGCGACATGCTTAGTTTACTTATGAGTGTTGAGGAATCGGAGTGCTTCGAATTCTCCTCGTAAACGACCATCGAATGCACAAAACCGATCGCCAAAAACCAATCGATCGCTCCAAAATTTGGGCAGATCGCTGGAAAAGTCACGAAAAATTGCTCTCGCCATGTTGTTGCCATGAGAAATAGACGGCGGTATCATAAACCTGATGAATGGTAGAGATTGATCGGGCTTCACCAGGAGAGTCCACTACTACTGAGCTTTTTTGAGAAAACTAGATAAACTTTAGGTACAGTAAGTGATGAGCTATATAAGATTGGGTTCAGGCAGATATTGACATGTGCGAAGCGGCGAAGAAGGCTCTAAGAGAGGAGCAAGCGAATGAGCAGGTTTGTTGCATTAGTGAGAGTCCGCGGGTTTTAGTGTGGTGTCCCCTGTCTTGTGGCCCCGAACCAGAACATGAAGGATTGACACGTTTATTAGATTAAGACGTCGTAACATGGATACCGAGAATAATTACATTAACGTTATGTTGTAGAATATTAGAAGCGACATTAACATTATGTTGTAGAATATTAGAAGCGACAATGACAATGGGGGATTATAACGTTACGAATAAAGTGCATAGGTAAGAGGGGTGGGGGTGAGCGACCGGGCCCGGTCGCCTCTCTTTCTAGCAAAGGGGCGTATTTATATGTAGCGCCCGGCACGAAGGCGTGGTCTATGTTCACAGTTATAATAGGGAAGCGGGATTAACAATACAGAGCTACCAGATATTCACACCTCCAACCTTTACCCCAGGTCCGTCCTCGGACCGAAAAAAAAATTAAGAATAGTTTTAGTTCTACCTTAAGTGCTATTTCTACAAAACGGTAAGGCCGAGGATTTTAAACGGCATGCATCTAATTGATCATCTAATCTTATTGATAATAATTGATCTAATTGATAATAATTGAACATCTAATTGATCAATTGATCATGCATCTAAAGTCTTGTGAAAAAGAAACAATCGAAACACATGCATAAATCAAGTAAATTGGTTAAACCATGGATATATTTTGTTTTATCTACATTTTTCTATGCAAAACAGTTTCCAGAGAAATAACTAACAACTCATAAAGCGTGACATGATAAGCATCACATAAACAGAGGAAAATTAAATATATATATATATATATATACATATGCCACCAAAGAAAGACTATCTTCTTCTGCCGTCCTTTACTTGCTGTGTCCGTTGTTTTTTTTTTTCATCTTCTTCGTATCCTTTTCCCGAATTAGGCCTCGCTCCCCCTTCGATCTTGTCCCGAGATTTGTCCCTTCCGAGTCCGCTTTTAGTGGGTCACCGCTTTTACGACTGCTCCCTGCAATCAAGACCGAGAAGTATATGTTCCCTCCTTTTTGTTTTTGTGTGTTTTTTTTTTTAAAATTTATTATTATTATTATTATTTATTTATTTATTTATTAATTTATTTATTTATTTATTAATTTATTAATTTAATAATTTATTTATTTATTTATTTATTAATGTATTTATTTGAATTGAATGATACCAACCTTTTCTTCCCTCTTTGTTTTTTTTCGACGTTTCTTTTTTTTTTTTTTTTGAAGTCTTCGATCTCGCACTTTTGCCTTTCGTTTTCACGTTTGGAGTCCTCGACGCTTGACCAATTGTCCTGCAATTAGAATCAAGAAGTGTCTCTCAATGGAACGATATACATATATGTAAAACAACCTTTTTTAAAAAAAATTTGTATTATTGTTATTATTATTATTGTTATTTTTTTTTTTGGATTAGATATTAAAAACGTCACATTTGAACTAGCTGACTTTCCCGATCGCCCCTCCTTTCCGCCGTAGAGTTCACCAACTGCCCTGACGTTGATCTAGCATCGGGTCTCTGAACAAGTACATAGCTTTTAGTATGCCCACTTCATTTACTGCCTGTTCGAATGTGACTATGTAGTTGCGATTTGAAAGGTTAAACTTTCTCTTCTTTTTTTTTTGAAAGGGTGACTTCTATGAAACCCGCCGAATACTCACCTGATCTCATAGGTTCAGCTGCTGGGATTCTACGACCGTTCCATGCCTTGCTGCGTACCTCACGACCTCATACCAGATCGCGAGATCGAGGAGCGTCTTCTGGTGGCCGACCACTATGGGGGTGTCCCTCGCTCTTGTCAGTGCCACGTTGACCCTGGCTTCGTCACTTATGAATTTCGACTCCCTTTTTTAGAGGCATCGGTGTAAGCCCGGTAGGTTACTCCCAAGGCCATGGAGTCCTCCATGCACGTGGTAGTTCTTACTACATTACGATCATATCCCCTAGCCTTTCCGAATCTGTCATCGATGTCTTCTTGCTCTTCTTTGCTCAACGGTTGAGCAAACGTTATGGGTTTGACCGGTGGAGGTCGTGTGTAGCCCTGTACTGCCTCCCGGTACTCTTTTTCTTTTCCTGCTCTTGGTGGTTCGATCGTGCAAAAACCTGAGGATTTTGGTGGCCTGCCGTATGCCCAGACAATCTCGCCTTCATTAGGAGGATTGGCCTCTTCTCCATTTCTGTCCACGAAGTCCCTCGGCCTGATGTTAGCTATATTCCTGCTCCCACTTCGCAGCATAGTAATTCTCTTTGAAGCTCTTTTGCCCATTACCACTTCCATGATGTGTGCCATCTTTTTCGAAAAGGATCCCATGGCGACGGGCACTGTTAGTTCTGCCACCCAGGGCAGCATGGTTTGTTCCGCGAGGATGTCTGGGTTTATTTCTCGGGTACGTATTTGTTCATTTTACCCGGGTTTCTAAGCGCGACTTTGTATACGTAAAATAGGTCATCGTAAGCCATTTTTGACAAGTCGATGTTCGGTCTGCCCGTAATTCCCGATATGGTCAGGGCGTCTATATATATATATCTCAGGTCTGGTCGATCCGGTGCGAACACTTCGTAGTGGACCGCTTCCAGAACCGGCCTTCCGTTCAAAGCGTCTCCGCAATGTCTATACAATACTGGGCTTAAACCCTCGATTACTTCGGGCGTGAGCATTGTTCGACTGTCCTTCTCACCCTGTTTCTTTCCTTGAGGCCTTGGCGTTCGCGACTCCATCAATTCTTTCGTCGTGTTACGGAAGAGTTCGACCGTCTTAAGCGTGATCAAGGAAGCACTCGGGGCTTTGTCATTTCGTGACGTCCCGTGCTCTTTTCTAGGCGCCTGAATCTTTTTCCTATCCGCGTCGATGTAGGGGTTATTTGCTCTCGCGTTTTCCCAGTAAGCCTTTTCCACTTCCGGATCTACGTGCGGCATCGTGTAGATGGCTGGCTGTGGCTCAGTTCTCTCGTCTAGCATGTGACGAAAGGGGTGTGTCTGTGGCGGCGATTTTTTTTCTTCAGATAAGGACATCTCGGCCATCTGGAGAATGTTCTCATTGATGGGCTCGTCCTGGGGGTTTTGGTGATTTATTTCTTCCGATAATGGTGACCTCAGAATGAGGTCGCCAACCGGTGTGAGAGAAGCAACCGGCGGAGCGGTGCCGAGGCCTGAGATGACGTCCGTGTTTGGGGGGGGAGGGTTAAATTGTTCCAACAACGGTGTCCCGTGAACGGGGGCACCAGCTGGGGTGGGGGTTCTGACGACTTCGGCATCTTCTGCGTTTAGGGGGGAGGAGTTAAACAGTTCCAACAACGGTGTCCCGTGAACGGGGGCACCAGCTGGGGTGGGGGTTCTGACGACTTCGGCATCTTCTGCGTTTAGGGGGGAGGAGTTAAACAGTTCCAACAACGGTGTCCCGTGAACGGGGGCACCAGCTGGGGTGGGGGTTCTGACGACTTCGGCATCTTCTGCGTTTAGGGGGGAGGAGTTAAACAGTTCCAACAACGGTGTCCCGTGAACGGGGGCACCAGCTGGGGTGGGGGTTCTGACGACTTCGGCATCTTCTGCGTTTAGGGGGGAGGAGTTAAACAGTTCCAACAACGGTGTCCCGTGAACGGGGGCACCAGCTGGGGTGGGGGTTCTGACGACTTCGGCATCTTCTGACGCCGGTCGTTCGTGGTCGGGCGGGATCGACCTCCTGGGTTTTTTTGCCGGTGGTGGTTTCCCTCTTATCGCTTGTCTTGGCATGGTCGCTCACTTAATCAATGCTGGCGTTTTTGCTTTTTTTTTTGACGTGAGGTTACTCGACAAATTCTCGCCGCGCGCGAACATATAGGATTTGCGAAACCAATCAAGAAAACGCTAATACGAACATCAACGTGATGATGAGCTTGCGACATTTAATCTACCACGTTATAAAGACGGCATGTCCGTTACTCGGAGCTCGAAACAGATCAATGCTCGATTGTCGGAAGCCTTTCGCAACAATAGGATGGAATTTGGCAATCGAAAGGGAGGGAAGTGACTATTCTTTATGAGAAGACCAGACCTATTTTGTTGAGAAGCAAACAAAATGTGAGAATACTGATTTCCGTGTTGGGAAGCATAATGATTGAAGAATATAAGGTCCCGTTTAATTCTTAAAACTTTCTTAGATTTCCACCATCGCGGTTAGAAACATTTAGGGGTGTAGAACGAGGGCATTGTAAGCGAATAATTCTGGGAAGTGCAAAGTACGTTTCTAGCTAGAAATTGAAGACGTTCATTGATAAGACTAGGAAATAATAATCGGCCGAAACGAATCCCTAAGGACTCCGAGAGGACTGAATAAGACTGTGAGAGGGATTTATTAATAGGTATTGCTTACGTTCGTTGAGAGAGAAAGGCGGACGAGAATTTGGTAAAAAATTTTTGAAAGCGAATGAAGACGATTTATGAAGATGTATGTATATTAATAGGAACAGTATCAACCGACTTACTGTAATCAACGAAAATAGTTTTTAAAAAAAAATTTTTTAGAAAAAGCCAACTGATCAAGTGTTTGATGCCATTTTGAAAGAGACATTGGGAGAATTGATGAGCAAGCCCTTTGGAAAGAAATACGTGGGTATCGATCACGTTTTAGAAGTAACTACTTTTCGAGAAATTGCCAAAAAAATCACGATACGCACATGCATATTAAATGGCGGGAATTGCATTTACATGAACATGACGACGTGTAAATGAAAGAATAACGTTGTATGATTAGTCGCTTAATTGATTTCCTTTCGCGCGTTAGTAATGATTGATATGACTGGATTTTTAGCGCTGGTGTAATTGAGAGGCGATTCCGAAACAATAACTGATGAGAGTGTGGTGTGAATTGTTGATCTTATAGGACAAAGAAGAGAAAAGAGGCTAAGGAGAAGAGAAAAGCAAGGCCTGGGAAATCGTACACCATGATATAAACGAAGGTTTGTATGGGATAATTGGCAAAGTAGGATATATTACAGTTCAAAATGAAAATAAGAATGTATACATACATATACATTGCCACATATACATACAAATATTTCCACATATACATACAAAAAATATATACACTCATATCCATATATATTTTAGGGAGAAGTCGTTCCAAAAAGCATGAGAAGAATGCGCAAATCACAGATAACGGAAGGACATGAGCATAGTAAATATAAGAATGCATAAACGAAGTGAATTGCGAGCACATGATATGATATAATTCGTCGAGCGCAGAAGCAAGAGAGCGCTCTTATGATCATCAAAGTTCAAAGATAGACAAGAGTTACAGAAAAATTTACGGGAGAACATGAGCATAATGAGTATAAAAAAAAAAGTGCATGCACGAAATGAATTGTGAGCATCACATATTATGATGTAATTCATGGAGCGCAGAAGCAAGAGAGCGCTCTTGTGATCATCAAAGTTCAAAGGTAGACAAGAATCACAGAGGAATTAACGGAAGAACATGAGAATAATGAGTTTAAAAAAAAAGCATACATGAAATGTATTGCGAGCACCACATGATATGATATGATTCATCGAAGGTAAATTAATTCATAGAGCACGGAAGCAAAAAGAAAGAGAAAAAAATGAATAAAATAAAACACAAAAACAAAAATCTTATGTTCTGATTATTAAGTACCTATTCCTGGGCGTTTCTATATGTGGTATTGTTAGCTTTTTGGAAAAGCCTATTTTTGTAGAATAGTTCTTGAGGAAAACCCTAGATCCTACCTGAAATACATTTTCTCTGACGTGTTTATGGTATATTCACGCTCGGAAAGGAAATTTGCGGTGGCCAACTTGCCTGGTCCTGTGAACTACGCATTGTGAATCCGTCAGTATTTTCCTTAAATCTTTCGAAGCTACGATCGTAAAACGACATATTCCGCCAAGTTCTTCTATTGGGTGTTTTCGGGGCTTCTAATTGTTCTGGTATATTGCCTTCTACTCTTGGGACGTTTTCGATGGTAATAGACGTAAATGGTTGTCCGTGGTTGTGTTGAAACGTTGTTTTTCCCATATCTTCTTGGTTGGGGCCTTGGCTTCGTGTTTTTAGCCTTTGAAATACACCCCACGCGGCTGGATATCTGATGGCTATGGCCCATTTCATTATTGCTGCGGCTAATGTTAAGGAGGAGTAGAGGCAGCATACCCTAATCCATAAGTTTTCCCACGAAAAATTGAAGAATACTGACAGTGGATTTGTAGCCGTCGTTCCTGACCCGTAGTGTTCTGTTCCTCCCTCGGAGTGGTCGGTGTTCGCTTCGAGCATGGCTGCCCTGGTTGAGAACGCCTGCCACATCTCGCTACTACGATGCTCCTGTAATAATTCCGTAAGGTTCGTTAAGACTAGGTTGTGGAATAGAGTAATGCTACTGGTTGTGGTTTTAAAATATGAAGGTATAAATGTGTTTAACGACGTAATACTCTGGTTTGAAAGACGACTTACTGTACCCATGACGCTGTCCCATTGCCAGATGCCGTACCCTACTGCGAACTGAAATGGTGCTACTTCTGCGCAAGGAACCTTGTCTGCGTGACTCGTTATTATTAGCGATTTGGGTTCGACAAAGGTGATCCATGGTTTCTCGTTTGGCACTGACACCGCCACTTGGGGTCGTGAGTAGCAGGTCTGGTTTGCTTTGAGCAGCTTGTAAGAAGATTCTTGAATAGGGATACATGGAGTAGTTTTTACTATGTTCTTACCTACGTAGGCCGCCTTAATATCCGACTGGTTTAGCAGGAGTCGCATTGCTAAAGTCGGGTTAGCA
The DNA here is from genome assembly GCA_964056735.1 of Allodiplogaster pararmata. Taxonomy (NCBI): domain Eukaryota; kingdom Metazoa; phylum Nematoda; class Chromadorea; order Rhabditida; family Diplogasteridae; genus Allodiplogaster; species Allodiplogaster pararmata. The sequence continues at coordinate 38,152,716 of OZ057404.1, read as the reverse complement.
GCCACCGACGGGATAAGGGTGGCGGTCAGCGAGTTTAGAGAGCTGCATAGGCGGCGTGTAGCATGTTCAAACATGATACTCATGTACGTTCTTACGCTAATTTCCACTGCTTGCAACTGGGCTGCCAATTGATTCGTGGTGGGAACTCCTGCTACTACGTCTCTTTTAGGTCTAGGGTAAGTTACCAGTATGCCGTATTCTTGGTCAGTCAACGTGAAGGCTAAGCCGCAGTCTGATATTGCTGGGCTGCGTTGAGACCACGATAGCGCAAACTCATGATTCTCGCTCAGCCACACGTTACCCGCTCTAGACCCTTTGATGTCTCCTAAAAATGTAAACTGACATTTCTGTTTTGCTTCTGCTTTCCAAAGCATGACTCGACCGTCTTCAAGTGTACATTCTCCGTCGGCGTAGTTACATCCGCTTATGTCGCCAGCCGGACTATCTGGCTTCGTATCGCCGTGTCGGGCGTATACCGTTGTCTGAAAGGTTAGACATTCATGAAATGAGATGGTTCGTTCCCCGGCCCAACATCCTATTGGGCCCCATTCCCATTCTACGTCTCTCGCGTTTTCCGTTTTAGCTAGTTTTCCTTGAACCCTAAGCACGCCGTGAGTGCATTTGTTGAACCTTATCATTTGCCTACACTCTTCAGCGGAGACCGTGACTAGTTTACGACTTTCCTCTTTAGACCTATACCCAAAAAACGACACAGCATATTTAAGCTCGTGCCGTGATATCTGGCACACATGCGCTTGCGATTCGTATCTTACCGTGTTGGGTCGCCATACTGACAAACTGAGTGCGACCGGTGTCGCGTTTGACACCGTTGATAGGAAGCTGCAGTTGAAGGTGGTCGGCAGGGCCCAGAAAGACTGAGGTGTGCCCCGAGGGCACATCCATATGGGGCTAGGTACACCTCCCGCGAGTCCGGAAGCGGGCAATATAACGGTCATTGCCAGGCCTTTAATTAAGTGTACGTGCCTAGTTGCTTTCCTCAGGATTATTAAGAGGAGAAGCATGATAGTTTTGAAAATAATCCAACCGTGAACAGAACGGAAAGCCCTGATTGGTTGATGCGCTCCCCTGGCAGGGAACGCTGTTTCACCCGTGCTTGCCTCTGCTCCCTGACAACAAAGCACAGATGCCGCAATTGTGAGCATTAACGCTGTGCTCAATGAGGTTCCCGGTGATCTTCTGCCCTGTGACAATTGGTTATTCCTGGCTAGCAAGGCTGCAGTCCTCGCCTTTTCTTGCTCTAGGGCAATACTCTGGTGCTGCAACTGACCCGTTACTATTTCTAATGTCTCATTGGCTTTCGCGACCGCTTCTTGTAAACTTTTTGATCCAACTTCGTTGTTTTCTACCATGAGTGCTTGGGATCTAGGCTGTCTCGAGTATTTGTCTCTCTGATATCCTACGTTTTCTCTGTCGAACCTAATCGTCCTAGGCCCTTCGTTGCTTCTTTCATACCTGTCATTCCGGGGATCCTCGTATGCATTTCTGGCGTTTGACCTGTCATATCCGCCCAACTGCCTTTGTCCGTATCTCTGTTGCGGTTGCGAGTACTGAAACTGGGGTTCGTTGTTATATCTTACCCTGTTGTACCGGTCGTTCCTGTTGTACGAAGAGTTCCATCCTCCGCCACCGTTCCTCGGGTTCCATGCTGCTACCCTTGCTGTGCTCACTGCACAATCCCTGGACATATGACCTCTCTGCCCACACCTGTAACAGATCACGGTAAGGATGGGGCCTTTTCTATTAGGCAGGGCCGGGTTTTGTAGGGTTTGGGCCGCCATCACGTCAGGTTCGGTAACTCTTGTGACCGGGAAGATTGTCATGGCTGAAGTTGCGTCTTGTAATAGGCTCTCGTAGGTCCTGGCTTTTGTGATTGCTTCGGTGGCCGACGCCGGTGAAGCTGCCTGAACATAAAAACGCAACGCCGGTTTTAAGCGATGTTGGAATTCCTCAAGGAACCTCTGGTTCACAACTTCCTCTGACTTACCAATGCAAAAGCCCCTGACTAGCTTCATCAATCTAACAGAGAAATTCTGCACTGATTCACTCAACTCCTGAGTGCAACCCGCCAACCTCTGTCGTGCCAGATTTAGTAAGTCTGGGGAAGTTACTACCGCTTTTACCGCCTCAACAACTGCCATGTAGTCTTTGATCTGTTCTATGGATAGGGTCGAAATGGCGTCTCTAGCCCTACCGTCCAAGTGACCTATTAGCTGGGCTGCTTTTTGCGCCTCGTTTAGGGTTGATGGGGACATTCTTATCAAGTCCTCAAACCTTCGAATCCAAGCTGTCCAGTCTAGCTCATCTTCTCCCGTGAAAAGGGGTAACGACCTCGACCCGTCATTTTTCCCGAACGCGTCTAATGCTTTGACCACGGGTAGTTGGTCGTCCAGCCTTTTTGACACTTGAAGCACACACTGGTTCACTTGGCTAGATATGTCCCTTCTTATGGCTAGTTCCCTCTCCTCAATCTTTGACAATACCGCTTCTATCGGATCTATATCATCCTGAAGTCTTATTCGTGACATATTTGTAACTAGACTACCTGGGCTTTTGCTTCCCGCGTCCTCTAGTTGTGCCTCCTCGCTGCCTCCATTTCTGCGACCTGGTGTCTCTAACGATTGCGACCGACAGCTACTCCCGCCTGTACCCCTCTCTCCGGAGTCGATCGTCTGCTGGATCGCGGCGGTGATTGGTGAAATTGGAGGGTTTTGCATACTAAACCTGTTATTTACTGATCGTCCGAAGGAGGGTCCGAAAGAACCCTCCCCTGACTGGGGGCTCTCCGTCGGCGTCTCGTTCGTGTCCGGCGGTCGTCCTTGGATGTTCTCGAGGCTTCTGCCACTTCGCAGCTTCATCGCTTCCTGAAAACGGAAACTGTTTACTTTGAGCCTGATTAAAGGGAACAATGACGATCAGTCATCCAGGAATGTGGGAGGGGCCTGCAGCCTCTCCCTGCTCGAGAGTGAGAGAGAATGGGAGAGAGAGAGAAAAGGGGTGAGAGCGTTATGCCTGCCGATGGGATGAGATAGATGTATTGGGTGAACTGTCCGTGGCTCACTTAAGATTTCTGCGCTGATAAAATTCTTCTTTGTCTCCCGTTTCCTCTGATAAAATTCCTCTCTAACCTTTGGAATGCCTTTTAGTCTGGGATGTGTTTAGTACTTTTGAAAACTACTGGTTGGAATGTGGCATTTGTCGGGGACTTTTTGAAATAATCTCACAGCTGAATCATTCCCAGACCGCAAAAGCCCCTTTTTTTTTCTAAAATCTTTCTAACTTACTTCAGATTTAATGGTAGAAATGGCATCTCAGAGCGACTCCTTTAAAAATAACATGGTGAAAAGAGACAGAGACGATTCTCAAAACAAAAGCCTTTTAGACTGGAATGTCGCTTCCTTCGTCTGATCACGGATCTGAACCAATCTAGAAAGAATTTTTAATACAAAGGAAAGGAAGAGAAAGAAAAAAAAATTGCCTTCCTTTGACTAATCCAGCTCTCAGAAAGAGAGAGAGAGAGAAAAGGAGAAAGAGAGAGGGATACAGAGGCACCTTCTATTCGTCATCTCGCAAAGAGCGTGCACCGCTACGCCAGGAGAGTGTTAGAGGCGATGATATATTGTATGGTGAGAATGAAAGAGCAAAGCGTGGCTGAAATAGCACGAGGTCTACTGTAGGTAAAGAGCACGGAAGTTAGGCGGATAGAGATATGTCTGAGCGAGAGGAATAGACGTAAGTACGTAACTCGCTCTTTTCACAAAAGAAATGTGCCATTAATCGGGGGAAAAGTGAGCATAAGGCAACTTTTCCGAGGATAACCTATCAACAGTCAAGAAACGTACCGGCAAAGGCTTTGTCCTAACAAGTGGAAACTCACATACGCTACCAATGTTTTGGCCTTCCACTGCTAACGGTTTAGCAAATGTAAGATGAAAAGTAAAGAGAGGGAAAATATGACTCTTCTGGTTCAGCGACATGAAAACACAAACAGAAAAATGCAAAATGAAATATTTCTTCTCTCTTTTTTTTTGAAACTGGGTATAATGAAAATGAGTCAACAATCGCGTCACATGAAAAGAGCGAAAATGATAGGAACTTGAAGAGCTTACTTAGCATTTTCGTAATAGCTACACATTAATTGCTGAAGACGTTTTAGCACCAATAAGTTCATATGACTCCACCTGACGTGGAATAATATTCTCTCAATCTTGAATAAGGAGGACAATCATGACATGAATTCAAAGTCAGCATCACATGGACACAAAAGAAATCTTACGATAATCAGGAATGAGATAACCTTTGAATAATTTACTTAACATACGCGCTTTAACTTCTAAAGAAACGTTTGCAATGATAAGTTCCTCTGACTCGAGCAAGGCACCTCTCTCTTTTCTCTTTCTCTCTTCTTTTCTTAATTGGCCGAACGGCCCAGACAACAGTGTCAACAGCCGCGCAACCATATGCCTATGACCTCTGAAATTGATACGGTCTCTCTGAGACATAAACAAATTTGCGCCACAAACACGATAGAATAAACTGGACTTACCATTTGGAGTACATTGTGTACGCTGCTTCTTGCTACTTGATCCTCCAAAGAACCCAGTATCATCTTCATTCTCCCTCTTTTTCCCATTTCGCTTCCCTCTCTTATTTCTTTCTTCTTCTTCTCTTTTTTTCGTTATTATTTTTTTTTCTCTTTTTTTTTTTTAAACTGACTTTGGTTATTATAAACTCGGGGTGGCGCCCCCCAGAGAGGGAGCGCCTCCCGAAGTGGGTCATCACACGTCACCTCCAGCTATCAACACAAGGACTCTCTCTTCACGCTCTGCTTCTCCCCTTCTTTTTTTTTTCTCCCTTTTTTTTTTTTTGGTACCTTATATATTTTTTTTTCTTTTGCAAAAATCTAACGTCTTATGACGCGTTAACTGGCCAACCTAGTACGTGATCCTAGGATTTTACTTCAAACTCACCGGTCCTCCTAGTACGTTTTCCCTAGGGTATTACACAAATCACCGGTCTTCCTAGTACGTTTTCCCTAGGGCATCAAAACTCACCGGTCCTCCTAGTACGTTTTCCCTAGGGCCTCCTAGTACGTTTTCCCTAGGGCATTACACAAATCACCGGTCTTCCTAGTACGTTTTCCCTAGGGCATTACACAAATCACCGGTCTTCCTAGTACGTTTTCCCTAGGGCATCACAACTCACCGGTCCTCCTAGTACGTTTTCCCTAGGGCCTCCTAGTACGTTTTACCTAGGGCATTACACAAATCACCGGTCCTCCTAGTACGTTTTCCCTAGGGCATCCTAGTACGTTTTACCTAGGGCATTACACAATCACATCAGCAACACACACACGCGCAAACCCACACACGCGCACACACACACACACGCGCTAACACACACACAAAAAAAAAAACGACGACGGCGCTCGCATTTTCCTCTCTACCCACCCCCTAACATGTTACATAGAAATTAATAGAGACTTCAAAGGGCATCAAGACGGGACACCACACCTTCCCCCGCGGCTCTCTGACTAAGAACCACTCGCTGCTACCAGTGAGAGTCCGCGGGTTTTAGTGTGGTGTCCCCTGTCTTGTGGCCCCGAACCAGAACATGAAGGATTGACACGTTTATTAGATTAAGACGTCGTAACATGGATACCGAGAATAATTACATTAACGTTATGTTGTAGAATATTAGAAGCGACATTAACATTATGTTGTAGAATATTAGAAGCGACAATGACAATGGGGGATTATAACGTTACGAATAAAGTGCATAGGTAAGAGGGGTGGGGGTGAGCGACCGGGCCCGGTCGCCTCTCTTTCTAGCAAAGGGGCGTATTTATATGTAGCGCCCGGCACGAAGGCGTGGTCTATGTTCACAGTTATAATAGGGAAGCGGGATTAACAATACAGAGCTACCAGATATTCACACATTCAGCTATCTCACTTTGTTATGATGTTCTCAGTATGAAATCATGAATATTCATCATACTGAATAATCTTTTCAACTAGGATTCGGTGAATATAAATATCTTACAACGATGTATATTTCTTCTGTACATCTTTTTAAAGACGTTTTTCTTTTAAGCTGATGTACTCGGTGAGGTCTAAGAAACAAGGACCATTTGGCGATTGAATATCAGTACCAGTTATTTACGATGTGAAACTCGGGTCGATTCTTAAGTAGTAGAGTGTACACAAGCAACCATAAATTAACTGCCCTGTAAAAAACTGAAGATAAGAAAAACTCTCCGATCGAGGGACCAGGAATAGCAAGAAGCGACCGATCGGGGGACCAGGAATAGCAAGAAGCGAGTGATTACTCAAAGTCTTTGCCTCTTTCATAACTAAATATATCGCTTCTTTGATATTTACCTATACAAAGCTCGATTCTTCTCATTTAAGATTACCCCTCAAAGAAAACAAGAAGGCTTTCTTCTAGCTTATGAAAAGTGTAAGCGAAAAATAGTAAATTATGGAAGCAACCCTTTTGCGTGTTGAGGCGCCATCGCCAGGTCCGGGTGGCCGCCCATGGGTTTACTTTGGTCTCCGGACACCCAAAATGCTCGCTCTCTACGACAGTCCTTATGCACCGGACATCGCCAACTCACTCGCCATTTACATCTGCGCCTTCTGCCTTAGCTAACGAGGCCGTATGGCTTAGCTGACGAGGCCGTACGGCTTAGCTAACGAGGCCGTAGGGCTTAGCTAACGAGGCCGTAGGGCTTAGAGCCAGGCCGTTTTTAAGTTGCGGCCGTGTTTTAGATGCTGAGGATGCTGAGGATGTCGGACTGCAAAATTTCACAAGTGAAATTTAGTCATTGCATCGACAAAAAATTTATAATATGAGAAATTTCTCCATGCGGTCTCTTACCTAAGCCGTACGACCTCGTTTGCGTAACCTTTACCGGCACTTTTGCACTTTATTCACACCCCCTACCAGAGTTTTAATGGATCAGATGAGTTTAATGGCTCATCAGAGGTTCAGTGGTTCAGATTTGTTCAAGGGCTCATGCGCAATACGTCCTCCGATGATACAGCACATAGAGATAACAGGTTTTTTTTAGTTAGTCCGAAAATCCTACAGACGCCCGCCGGAGGCGGAAATTGAAGAGTCAAACGAATGACCCATTGAACCTCTGGTAGTGGGGGTGTCTAAAGTGCAAAAGTTCCCCTTTACCTAACCCTAAGCGAAGAAAAACGCTAAATAATAGCTGAAAACAGCTAAGCAAATTCACTCAATTGGACTGGAAATAATTAATTATTGTGGTTAGTTGTTCTATACGGCCTCGTTAGCATACATTTTAACTAAACCTAAGCGAAAAAATCAGTGAAAAGTGACCTGCTCCCCAAGTTACAAAGTACTTCTAAGACTTGTAAAGATTCGAATTTTTTTATTTACCGGAAAAAACTTTGAGTGAGATCATCATTCTAAACCATCACTGGTCCAGAGGTCGTATGCAAGACTTATGTTTTCCACTTGTTGTTTTCCAAACAAACGTTTGTATGGTCAAACACTTGTATACCGAAGGATAAAATGGACAAAATATAATTTAAAATTTATTTCACAAACTTTGTAAGAGATGAAATATCTTATAATTTTAACTTTCCACAATTAATCTTGAAAACATAAACGAAAAAAACGACAAAATTTTAAAGAAAAACGGTGAAAATACATACTACTTTAATTGGCTCAGAATGTTCAGGAAAACTGTTTTCCACAATTGTTATCCAGGGGTTATCCAGGGGTACAGCTGGAAGACTTGTACGAAAAATCTACCTGGAAAACAAAAGTGAGACAAACAAAAGTTTCTTACATTCAGAAAACCATTAAAAACCGAAACCTTTGTTTGGATAACACTTTTGTTCGTACAAAAGATGTTCTTGCATACCGCCTCAGGTAGTACGGCCTCGTTAGCGTAAACTTTTCCTAAGCCTAAGCGTTTTTTAATGTAAAAATAATTTTCTGATCTAAAAACTAAAATTTTACAACAAAAAAAAACTCATCAGAGCGAATTCGAACTCTCGCCGAACTACTCACAGTCGAGCATTCTCACCCTACACTAAAGTGCCTCATAGTAGAAATGGACAATATAGGGTCATTGCTAAAGCACGCCACGCACGCCATGAACGCCAAATCATTACTAATGCATGCCAACGCGCGGGAAAGAGAGAAAGAGTGTTTGACGCACTATTGTGTTTCACCTTATAATTAATTTCCTCCAAAAATATGAATTTTCCCCGATAATATCATGCCATATCAAGCAGCATACGCGCGAAAGTTTAGGGTGCGCACTGTTTTGCTCACCAACAGTTTTTAACCGTAAAAAGTAAAACTAATTTGCTCATATACAGTCAGATACTACATATAGGTTTTGTTTGAATTCCCGTAAGGAAAATTCCTGACTAGAAATAAAATGACCTTTTAAATTGCAACAGTTGCTCCATTTGGACAATTAATACATCTTTTTTATTGCTAATCAGGAAAAAAACTGATAGGAAAATTCAAATAAAACATGTATGTATCTCAATGTAGGTGAGTAAATTAGTTTTACTTTTTTACCTTTAAAAACGGTTGGTGAACAAAACAGTGCGCAGCCTAAATAAACCATTGACGAAGGGTGACGTTTTAAAAAAAGCATATAAGGCGGAGTTAAGAATTTTCCCGCGCGTTGGCTTGCATTAGTAATGATTTGGCGTGCGTGGCGTGCTTTAGTAAAGGCCCAATATAGTAGTCATGAACTAAACTAATTGAGCCAGGCCGTTTTTAAGTGCACGTCGTGTTTTAGTTGCCGAGCCAGCCGAGGATGTCCTGCTGCAAAATTTCACAAGTCTAAATTTCTCAAACAATTGTTCGATTTAAACATGGTCCCATAAGGAAATTGCATGGATGTGACGCGTCAGAGCGGAAGCGTCGCGGTTGACGCGTTCGCTTGGGCGAAGAGAGAGGGGATTCCATTCTAGACTGTTCGGGATAGTTAAGCAGCAGCTTATCGCAAGAATTTGTAAAAGTCGTATTATGAAAAATTCAGAAAACCAAAAAAAAAACGGGAGTGAATTGTCGTTGGAGTGAATTGTCCGGAGTGAATTGTAGTAGTGAATTGTCCGGAGTAAAGTGTCGTAGTAGTGAATTGTCCGGAGTGATTTGTCCGGAGTAAAGTGTCGTAGTAGTGAATTGTCCGGAGTGAATTGTCGTAGTAGTGAATTGTCCGGAGTAAATTGTCGTAGTAGTGAATTGTCCGGAGTGAATTGTCGTAGGAGTGAATTGTCCGGAGTGAATTGTCGTAGTAGTGAATTGTCCGGAATGAATTGTCGTAGTAGTGAATTGTCCGCAGTAAAGTGTCGTAGTAGTGAATTGTCCGGAGTGAATTGTCGTAGTAGTGAATTGTCCGGAGTAAATTGTCGTAGTAGTGAATTGTCCGGAGTGAATTGTCGTAGGAGTGAATTGTCCGGAGTGAATTGTCGTAGTAGTGAATTGTCCGGAATGAATTGTCGTAGTAGTGAATTGTCCGGAGTAAATTGTCGTAGTAGTGAATTGTCGTAGGAGTGAATTGTTCGGAGTGAATTTTCCGGAGTGAATTGTCGTAGGAGTGAATTGTCCGGAGTGAATTCTCGTAGGAGTGAATTGTCTGGGAGTGAATAGTCGGGAGTGAATAGTCGTGATACCCTCGAAAGCAAATGTCGGACTGTAAAATTGAACAAGTTTAACAGTAGTAGGCCATTACTAAAACGCCACTCATACCAAACACGCCAGTTCATTACTACTGCACGCCACTGTGCGGGAAAGAGGGTTTGACGCACTATTATTTAAAAAAATTTTGATGCGGTCTTGTTAGCCTAAGCCGTACGGCCTCGTTAGCGTAAACTTTTGCCTAAGCCTAAGCAGAAAACACATTAGAAACTTGAAAAAAACTAAATAAAGCGCATAAGGCGAAGTTAAGAATTTTACCGCAGAATGGCGTGCATTGGTAATGAACTGGCGTGAATAGCATGAATGGCAAGCGTAACATGCTCCAGTATTAGCCGGAACTTACTACTGGGATATTATTAGACTGTCCCAAAAGTTTTGTAAGATTTCTAGAATTTTTGTTATGTTGCATCGAAAAAAACATCGAATAACCGAGTGGGGACTGGAAGGTTCGAGAATGTTCTAGAACCTTCTCTGAGGAGGGTATAATTATCCCCTGCTGTGCGAAAGGCATCCAGTAATGGAAGATTCAACTCGACCGACTCTTTTTTGCTTTACTATCAGGGGGCACGCCACGCCTCTGCAGCCGAAGCAGCCCGGAATATCACGGATGTATTCGGCAAAGACACCGTGAATGAGTGGACGGATCGTCGCTGGTTCACTCGCTTTGAGCAAGGACAAATGGATATTGACGATGAAGACAGGGAAGGCCGTCCACATACATTAGAAGATGATGCTCTACGAGCCGCTGTGCAAGAGGAACCAGAAGCGACCACGCGCAGTTTGGAGAAGAAGCTGGGCTGTGGTCACGCAACAATCGAATGTCACCTCTAGCAACTCGGCTACCGTAAGGTACTATCAAGGTGGATTCCACATGTTTTGACCGACGCTCAGAAGGGAACCCGTCTGACCGTCTGCCAATCGCTACTCTCTCGGCCGAATCGGAAAGACCTTTTGCTAGATATTGTGACTGAGGACGAATCATGAGTCCTTTACCACAACGATACTCACCATGCCGTCTGGCTCCCCCCTGGCGAAAAGCCGCCAATCCAACCCAAACCCGACTACCAAAGCTCATCTGTTCCTCATCCATGTTTGACATGATCATTGCCGTGAGAAGTTAACTGTGTTTCATTTGTGCCGATCGATATCAGATTGTTAATTTCGTACCAAGGATAGAATTCAATTAGCATTTTCTCGCAACTCGCTGTGAATAGGTTCTCGTATATGGAAAATAATTCTCGTATATGGAAAATAATTTATTCATTTCATCGTATTTATTAACAATGCTTCAAATGAAGATGTTTACATGAAAGTAGTTTTTGAATCAATCGATATTATTGGAACAGTCTACAGTATCCATCACAGCATGCGGAATCACATGTATTCTCAGGTGTGAGAGCATGGATCACCACTTGTTACCCTTTCCCTTCTTTTTCTTCTGCGCCTGCCCTGGCCTCTGTTGTCTCGGTCCCTCGGCAGGCGTAGCAGGAGCCCGCGGCGAACTCTCCACCGTACTCTTGTACTCGACTCCGCCCGCTGCCGTTGATCCCTGGAATGCGGTAGATACGGTATTGTAGCTGATTCAATTTTAACCTACGAAAATGAAGCAGAACACAATCTACTTGGAAGGGAAAATAGAAGTTGGTCTTTCAAGAAAACTGTCATGTAGTCATGAAGTTCCAAGATCTGGAAAAGGTTTTTTTTCAAAATGAGAAATTGTGGAAAATGATCAGCAGTCATTCGAGTACTTCATTATTCGAGTGGAAAAGAGGAAAAAATTACGGATTTAGAACTGAGCGCTAGTTAATTTCTTGCTTTCAGATTGGTGCAATCATATACCAAAAGCTTTAAAACAGGCTTCTACTCCCTTGGACTCAAAAGGATCCTCACCACCAACCTATCCCAAAAGGACTCCCCTCGACAGGACCTATGGGCAAGACAACAACAACAACAACTCCCTTGGAAAGGCGCTTGCGTTCTCAGCGATCAATTAACACTCATCCAATTTTTATAGGTTTCGCCGAGTTTATCAGCCTCGTAGTTCAATTTAAAGGGACTTTATCAACCAGGAGTTTATCAGCCTCGTAGTTCAATTTAAAGGGACTTTATCAACCAGGAAAACAACAGTTTTCGAAACCATCTTGAGAAGCACTGATTCTTAGAAAGAAAGGAAGATATTCAAAGATAATAAAAAAGAACCTGTGTTCCTTTTCCGATGTCCCTCTCCTTGTTCCTCTTGTTCTTCTTCTTGGCTGCGGTTCTCTCCTGCTTGGGTAGCCATCTCTCTGGGTCCACGGGAACATTCGCATCGAAATTCTTCGGCAAAATTCGTCGCTTTCTCTTACGCTTTCTTAGTTTTCCCGTCACTATATCCTGCAGAGGCATTGGTTTTTATTGCTTTTTCTTCTTTAAAATATTGCATCAAGCCTTTTTTTCACCATTTGCCAAAAGAGGTAGTACAAAATAAGTAAGCATGAAGTGACTTTGGATAGAGACCAAATTCATATCATTAAAATTGAAAATACCATATAAATATAATATCATCTATACTTTTTTGGATATCGCATAGAGTTCAATCACAGTAAAGAAACATGCATTCTTCGCACTTTTTCTGAACAAGAGTAAGCACATTCCATAACACTTTCTGCGTCTGGAAATGATATAGTAACCAATTGTGAATGAAGTAATACCGTAACCAATTGTGAATGAAGTAATACCGTAACCAATTGTGAATGAAGTAATACCGTAACCCATTGTGAATGAAGTAACACCGTAATTCGTCACGAGTCTGAAACAAACAGGAGGGATATTGGGGGAGACTAACGGTGTCCTCCATCTCGCCGCCTTTCTGTTCTTTCTTCTGCTTGTACTTCTCCCCGTAAAGAATCCAGTCACTGTCTTCGAGTTCATCCACGTTTACATTGACCTCTTTCTCTTCACCGATGAGACACTTATCTCGCAGCTCCTCCGCTTTCCCTTAAACCCTCCACCGATAATTCTCCGATCGATAATCCAAAGAAGTGTGACCGAACTTTGACCGAAAAAGGAGATACGGCCAAGATGGTCGACGAAATATAATATTTCCCAGAGACCTAAAGTTCTGCACAACATGCTGAAATTGTTATAGATCAGGGGTTAAATAGTGACCGGATCGGTCCCGTCGGCGGATACATGTACACACACTATTAACCAAAAACTCCCTCTCTTTTCTTACCCTTTTCCTTCATCCCCTTTTCTTTTTTCCTCAAAACTTTGAGCGGCGGATACATGTAAACCCAAATAGGGTGGCTATATTTAACCCCTGTTATAGATAGATAGATAGATTTAAAGGAGAGATAATCTTGCGTGAGAGTGACCTATGATATCGTTAACGTATAAATTGGTATAGGTAACCAACCAGTAATCATCAATTCCGGACTCGAAATGTCCTAACCAAACCGACTTACCTTTTTTCTTACTTCGAAAAGTGTCACGCATTGGTATCGAAATAAATCTTTTATGTATTTTACATGAAAGTATGCGCTTGAAAAATGAAATGAATAGATTACCAGGATTGAAGAATGCGTATTCTCGCAGTAGACTCAGAGTCACTTTGAGGTCATCGGGTCTCAATCTTTAAAAAATAAATTTTTAGAGAAGAAAACTGAAACTAAGAATTTTCGTATCTTCCATAGGTTACCTACCAAGAGGCACGAAAAAAACATCCGGCACCTCACCCGGAAAATTTTATTTTCTTAAGCTTTTATCCGATGCATATATATCCTCTTATGTTTTATTACTTTTTTTGTTTTACAAAGTGTGTAGCAGTCCATTTATTAATGAATTCAATTTTAATTAAATACTGTCGATAACTCAAAGAAGAAATCACTTTCAATAAAGCTCTGCTGCAAACTGCATTTTATTCCTTCCTCACTTTGAAATGAAAACTGAGAAAATACAGTAAGAAATCGAATTTTCACACATTTTAACTGCCCGGCCCACTGACCATGAAAAAAAATTGGACAAATTTAGGTGCCCTATGGTATCTTCATCGCCAAAAATAGATTATTAACTTTAAAAAAAACCTTTTTACTTACTTGGTGGCCTTTTTATGTCATATTTGCTCTCATGACTTCCTCTATATTTTTTATATGACTTTTATTAGCTAATAAATTCAAAATTTTCTTTAATCACCCAACCTTTTTCATCATAAGCGTAAGAACAGTGTGACCAACTCAGCGTGATAGAAAGAAGTTGAGACTAACTTGGTAAGCTAGAAAGAAGTTAAGACTAACTTGGTAAGCTGCTCCAAGTAGAGCACGGCTTCTGCGTGCTTTTCCTCCTTAACTTGGATGTCTGCGAGAAGAGCGAGCACAGCCGCCTTCACTTCTTCCTTCTTCCATCTAATAATGGTCGTCCCATTCACTTATTGTCATTCCCTCTCTCTCTCTCGTTCCTTTTTTTTATTTCTTCAAATCTGTTTCTTTCTCACTTCTTCTCAAGTTTTCCTATCTTTGGGTCAAATATTTATATTCATAACCAAATCATCTCACTTGAACACTACGTTTTTGAATGATCATTTACACACTTGGCATCGATGAAAGGCGCGCTTCTAAATTATAGATCAACAAAGGTGTACTTGTCGAAAAATTAATTAAACGAGTGGGGGAGTCTGCTACAATGAAAAGCGAGCTCGAGGCGAATGGCAGAGGAAGGATAGCTCATTATTCTAGACTCTCCCCACTCGGAGAACGCTAGTTCTTTCTTCAAAATTCTCGACAAGGCTGGGGACATATGTCCTAAACTTGCTGCATAGATTCAGGGTTCTTTCTCTTTCGTGTTCACGCTCTCTTCAAGCAGCATTCTAACCTCGACATGGACTGTTCTAGTAGATCGAGTGCTTTCTCTTTCTGCTGCAGAGCCAGGAGGAGGGAGACTTGCAGGGAGAAGACCGCAGCACGCGACTGCAGCTCAATCGGCAGGTTATTAACTTCACTCACCGCTGCGTCAAGACGACCTAGAAATAGAAAGACTTCTCTTATCACTCTCTACCATAATTTGTTATCAGAAGGTTGCCGTTGCTGTTTGTCTCCCACGACTCTTAAAAGAGTAGAAATCTGTCGTACTCCTTGCTCTTCACATAATTTATAACTTCTTCCCCATGATTTCTCTCCTCTCACTAATCTACCGAATTTCCACAACCACTGCGTAAGAGAACACTAGATTTAATATCAGAAGGTCATAAGTTGGGTTCACCTGGAATGCTTTAGGATAACCAGACGCGGTCATGTTTTTTTTTGCGGAAAACTGAAAGTATAAGCGATAGATTTTTGACAGCATTGACCTCTTCTATAGTAGAGTCTTTCCAAATTCTTCGTTTTTCTTTTATAGCTCGTTTCTCATTATTATAAAACCTCTTCCGCTCTATAAACGGCCGTTTTACATTTTTCATGTGCATGTGACTTACGGTAAGATCTAGTCTGGACTTACCCAAGTTGACAAGTATGTGCAGCCTCGTGATGATGGTTGCTATGGACGAGGAGGCAAGGACGGCTAGTGCCTTCTCTGCCTCGCCACTTCTCCAGAGAAGCGCCGCTTCGAGCATCTCGGTTTGCTCAGAGCTACCGTACTCTTTCAGCAGAGTTTCTAGCGCTCGCCTTGCCGGCTCGCGCTGATTGGATGAGAGAAGAATGAGGACCTAGAAATTATAAGCAAATTATACAACTTCTGTAAATAATATTGTATTGTTCTTTGAATACAGGCGTTAAATGAGGCCGGTCTAAGGCATGTTTGTACGCGCCGAGCGAGTGGAAAAGGAATGGGAAAAGGCAAAGAGTGAAAAGATAAGTAGAGAAAAAGTGAACCATAACGAAAGGAGAACAGAATGTAGATCATTCTCGGCGCGAACATCTATGCACCAACATAGCTGGTCCGGTAACCATTTAACCCCAGGTTGAATACATACAGTTCAACTTGAAACCCGTCATATTGTACAATGAACCCCAGGTTGATTACATACAGTTCAACTTGAAACCCGTCATATTGTACAATGAACCCCAGGTTGAATACATACAGTTCAACTTGAAACCCGTCATATTCTACAATGAACCCCAGGTTGAATACATACAGTTCAACTTGAAACCCGTCATATTGTACAATGAACCCCAGGTTGAATACATACAGTTCAACTTGAAACCCGTCATATTCTACAATGAACCCCAGGTTGAATACATACAGTTCAACTTGAAACCCGTCATATTCTACAATGAACCCCAGGTTGAATACATACAGTTCAACTTGAAACCCGTCATATTCTACAATGAACCCCAGGTTGATTACATACAGTTCAACTTGAAACCCGTCATATTGTACAATGAACCCCAGGTTGAATACATACAGTTCAACTTGAAACCCGTCATATTCTACAATGAACCCCAGGTTGAATACATACAGTTCAACTTGAAACCCGTCATATTGTACAATGAACCCCAGGTTGAATACATACAGTTCAACTTGAAACCCGTCATATTGTACAATGAACTCCAGGTTGAATACATACAGTTCAACTTGAAACCCGTCATATTCTACAATGAACCCCAGGTTGAATACATACAGTTCAACTTGAAACCCGTCATATTGTACAATGAACCCCAGGTTGAATACATACAGTTCAACTTGAAACCCGTCATATTGTACAATGAACCCCAGGTTGAATACATACAGTTCAACTTGAAACCCGTCATATTCTACAATGAACCCCAGGTTGAATACATACAGTTCAACTTGAAACCCGTCATATTCTACAATGAACCCCAGGTTGAATACATACAGTTCAACTTGAAACCCGTCATATTGTACAATGAACCCCAGGTTGAATACATACAGTTCAACTTGAAACCCGTCATATTGTACAATGAACCCCAGGTTGAATACATACAGTTCAACTTGAAACCCGTCATATTGTACAATGAACCCCAGGTTGAATACATACAGTTCAACTTGAAACCCGTCATATTCTACAATGAACCCCAGGTTGAATACATACAGTTCAACTTGAAACCCGTCATATTCTACAATGAACCCCAGGTTGAATACATACAGTTCAACTTGAAACCCGTCATATTGTACAATGAACCCCAGGTTGAATACATACAGTTCAACTTGAAACCCGTCATATTCTACAATGAACCCCAGGTTGAATACATACAGTTCAACTTGAAACCCGTCATATTCTACAATGAACCCCAGGTTGAATACATACAGTTCAACTTGAAACCCGTCATATTCTACAATGAACCCCAGGTTGAATACATACAGTTCAACTTGAAACCCGTCATATTGTACAATGAACCCCAGGTTGAATACATACAGTTCAACTTGAAACCCGTCATATTCTACAATGAACCCCAGGTTGAATACATACAGTTCAACTTGAAACCCGTCATATTCTACAATGAACCCCAGGTTGAATACATACAGTTCAACTTGAAACCCGTCATATTCTACAATGAACCCCAGGTTGAATACATACAGTTCAACTTGAAACCCGTCATATTCTACAATGAACCCCAGGTTGAATACATACAGTTCAACTTGAAACCCGTCATATTCTACAATGAACCCCAGGTTGAATACATACAGTTCAACTTGAAACCCGTCATATTCTACAATGAACCCCAGGTTGATTACATACAGTTCAACTTGAAACCCGTCATATTCTACAATGAACCCCAGGTTGAATACATACAGTTCAACTTGAAACCCGTCATATTGTACAATGAACCCCAGGTTGAATACATACAGTTCAACTTGAAACCCGTCATATTCTACAATGAACCCCAGGTTGAATACATACAGTTCAACTTGAAACCCGTCATATTGTACAATGAACCCCAGGTTGAATACATACAGTTCAACTTGAAACCCGTCATATTCTACAATGAACCCCAGGTTGAATACATACAGTTCAACTTGAAACCCGTCATATTCTACAATGAACCCCAGGTTGAATACATACAGTTCAACTTGAAACCCGTCATATTGTACAATGAACCCCAGGTTGAATACATACAGTTCAACTTGAAACCCGTCATATTGTACAATGAACCCCAGGTTGAATACATACAGTTCAACTTGAAACCCGTCATATTGTACAATGAACCCCAGGTTGAATACATACAGTTCAACTTTAAACCCGTCATATTCTACAATGAACCCCAGGTTGAATACATACAGTTCAACTTGAAACCCGTCATATTCTACAATGAACCCCAGGTTGAATACATACAGTTCAACTTGAAACCCGTCATATTCTACAATGAACCCCAGGTTGAATACATACAGTTCAACTTGAAACCCGTCATATTGTACAATGAACCCCAGGTTGAATACATACAGTTCAACTTGAAACCCGTCATATTGTACAATGAACCCCAGGTTGAATACATACAGTTCCACTTGAAACCCGTCATATTCTACAATGAACCCCAGGTTGAATACATACAGTTCAACTTGAAACCCGTCATATTGTACAATGAACCCCAGGTTGAATACATACAGTTCAACTTGAAACCCGTCATATTGTACAATGAACCCCAGGTTGAATACATACAGTTCAACTTGAAACCCGTCATATTCTACAATGAACCCCAGGTTGAATACATACAGTTCAACTTGAAACCCGTCATATTGTACAATGAACCCCAGGTTGAATACATACAGTTCAACTTGAAACCCGTCATATTGTACAATGAACCCCAGGTTGAATACATACAGTTCAACTTGAAACCCGTCATATTGTACAATGAACCCCAGGTTGAATACATACAGTTCAACTTGAAACCCGTCATATTGTACAATGAACCCCAGGTTGAATACATACAGTTCAACTTGAAACCCGTCATATTCTACAATGAACCCCAGGTTGAATACATACAGTTCAACTTGAAACCCGTCATATTCTACAATGAACCCCAGGTTGAATACATACAGTTCAACTTGAAACCCGTCATATTCTACAATGAACCCCAGGTTGATTACATACAGTTCAACTTGAAACCCGTCATATTCTACAATGAACCCCAGGTTGAATACATACAGTTCAACTTGAAACCCGTCATATTGTACAATGAACCCCAGGTTGAATACATACAGTTCAACTTGAAACCCGTCATATTCTACAATGAACCCCAGGTTGAATACATACAGTTCAACTTGAAACCCGTCATATTCTACAATGAACCCCAGGTTGAATACATACAGTTCAACTTGAAACCCGTCATATTCTACAATGAACCCCAGGTTGATTACATACAGTTCAACTTGAAACCCGTCATATTGTACAATGAACCCCAGGTTGATTACATACAGTTCAACTTGAAACCCGTCATATTGTACAATGAACCCCAGGTTGAATACATACAGTTCAACTTGAAACCCGTCATATTGTACAATGAACCCCAGGTTGAATACATACAGTTCAACTTGAAACCCGTCATATTCTACAATGAACCCCAGGTTGAATACATACAGTTCAACTTGAAACCCGTCATATTCTACAATGAACCCCAGGTTGAATACATACAGTTCAACTTGAAACCCGTCATATTGTACAATGAACCCCAGGTTGAATACATACAGTTCAACTTGAAACCCGTCATATTCTACAATGAACCCCAGGTTGAATACATACAGTTCAACTTGAAACCCGTCATATTCTACAATGAACCCCAGGTTGAATACATACAGTTCAACTTGAAACCCGTCATATTGTACAATGAACCCCAGGTTGAATACATACAGTTCAACTTGAAACCCGTCATATTCTACAATGAACCCCAGGTTGAATACATACAGTTCAACTTGAAACCCGTCATATTCTACAATGAACCCCAGGTTGAATACATACAGTTCAACTTGAAACCCGTCATATTGTACAATGAACCCCAGGTTGAATACATACAGTTCAACTTGAAACCCGTCATATTGTACAATGAACCCCAGGTTGAATACATACAGTTCAACTTGAAACCCGTCATATTGTACAATGAACCCCAGGTTGAATACATACAGTTCAACTTGAAACCCGTCATATTCTACAATGAACCCCAGGTTGAATACATACAGTTCAACTTGAAACCCGTCATATTGTACAATGAACCCCAGGTTGAATACATACAGTTCAACTTGAAACCCGTCATATTGTACAATGAACCCCAGGTTGAATACATACATACAGTTCTCGAAACACACTGCCAACAGTGGCCATTCGTGACTCTACAGCCTTAAGAGCCTGTCACGGATGGAGCCGGATCATCCAGTCCAGAATCGAGCGCGACCTCAGGTGGCGGATAGAGGGACGCCTCCCTACGAAGAATTCGTGCTGGGAGGTAGCGGGAGAAATCCCGCCGCGGACCAAAACTGGGTAGTATAGCTCGTCAAAGGAGGGCGATGCCGGACCGGCCTGGGCATGCCACCGGACAAAACATCAGCCAATACTCCGCTATACTTTTCAATGGCGAGTCGAGGCGCCAGTAAAATAACCTCTAGCCCTTCTCCGGTTAACGAATGGGTCTCGCCAAGAGGATCGCCGACTGCGGTGCGAGTGTAGACGGAGAAACTCTCTCCGGACTCAAAAGGATCCTCACCACCAACCTATCCCAAAAGGACTCCCCTCGACAGGACCTATGGGCAAGACAACAACAACATACATACAGTTCAACTTGAAACCCGTCATATTCTACAATGAACCCCAGGTTGAATACATACAGTTCAACTTGAAACCCGTCATATTGTACAATGAACCCCAGGTTGAATACATACAGTTCAACTTGAAACCCGTCATATTGTACAATGAACCCCAGGTTGAATACATACAGTTCAACTTGAAACCCGTCATATTGTACAATGAACCCCAGGTTGAATACATACAGTTCAACTTGAAACCCGTCATATTGTACAATGAACCCCAGGTTGAATACATACAGTTCAACTTGAAACCCGTCATATTCTACAATGAACCCCAGGTTGAATACATACAGTTCAACTTGAAACCCGTCATATTCTACAATGAACCCCAGGTTGAATACATACAGTTCAACTTGAAACCCGTCATATTCTACAATGAACCCCAGAATATGACGGGTTTCAAGTTGAACTGTATGTATTCAACCTGGGGTTCATTGTAGAATATGACGTGGCCATTCGTGACTGACGTCGAATATGACGTGGCCATCCGTCATATTCTACAATGAACCCCACTCGAAACACACTGGCAACAGTGGCCATTCGTGACTCTACAGCCTTAAGAGCCTGTCACGGATGGAGCCGGATCATCCAGTCCAGAATCGAGCGCGACCTCAGGTGGCGGATAGAGGGATGCCTCCCTACGAATTATTCGTGCTGGGAGGTAGCGGGAGAAATCCCGCCGCGGACCAAAACTGGGTAGTATAGCTCGTCAAAGGAGGGTGATGCCGGACCGGCCTGGGCATGCCACCGGACAAAACATCAGCCGATACTCCGCTATACTTTTCAAGGGCGAGTCGAGGCGCCAGTCAAATAGCCTCTTGCCTATCTCCGGTCAACGACAGGCGAGACGTCTCTACTCCCACCCAAAACGATGCTAGGCCGGCTTGACCACCCACTCACAAGGCCTATAGCATGAACAGGTTGCTACAACGATGTCCGCCTTCACAAGGTGCAGCATGACAGTCTCAGGACTGCAAAGGACATCAAAACCCTTCTCCGGACGCATCTTGTCCGAAGAACACGAGAACTTCTCTCATTAAAGAGAGTGTTCATAACCAAGTCTTCGATGCGGGATGCTTGCCGGCAACAACAACACAACAATGAACCCCAGGTTGATTACATACAGTTCAACTTGAAACCCGTCATATTCTACAATGAACCCCAGGTTGAATACATACAGTTCAACTTGAAACCCGTCATATTCTACAATGAACCCCAGGTTGAATACATACAGTTCAACTTGAAACCCGTCATATTCTACAATGAACCCCAGGTTGAATACATACAGTTCAACTTGAAACCCGTCATATTCTACAATGAACCCCAGGTTGATTACATACAGTTCAACTTGAAACCCGTCATATTGTACAATGAACCCCAGGTTGATTACATACAGTTCAACTTGAAACCCGTCATATTGTACAATGAACCCCAGGTTGAATACATACAGTTCAACTTGAAACCCGTCATATTGTACAATGAACCCCAGGTTGAATACATACAGTTCAACTTGAAACCCGTCATATTCTACAATGAACCCCAGGTTGAATACATACAGTTCAACTTGAAACCCGTCATATTCTACAATGAACCCCAGGTTGAATACATACAGTTCAACTTGAAACCCGTCATATTGTACAATGAACCCCAGGTTGAATACATACAGTTCAACTTGAAACCCGTCATATTCTACAATGAACCCCAGGTTGAATACATACAGTTCAACTTGAAACCCGTCATATTCTACAATGAACCCCAGGTTGAATACATACAGTTCAACTTGAAACCCGTCATATTGTACAATGAACCCCAGGTTGAATACATACAGTTCAACTTGAAACCCGTCATATTCTACAATGAACCCCAGGTTGAATACATACAGTTCAACTTGAAACCCGTCATATTCTACAATGAACCCCAGGTTGAATACATACAGTTCAACTTGAAACCCGTCATATTGTACAATGAACCCCAGGTTGAATACATACAGTTCAACTTGAAACCCGTCATATTGTACAATGAACCCCAGGTTGAATACATACAGTTCAACTTGAAACCCGTCATATTGTACAATGAACCCCAGGTTGAATACATACAGTTCAACTTGAAACCCGTCATATTCTACAATGAACCCCAGGTTGAATACATACAGTTCAACTTGAAACCCGTCATATTGTACAATGAACCCCAGGTTGAATACATACAGTTCAACTTGAAACCCGTCATATTGTACAATGAACCCCAGGTTGAATACATACATACAGTTCTCGAAACACACTGCCAACAGTGGCCATTCGTGACTCTACAGCCTTAAGAGCCTGTCACGGATGGAGCCGGATCATCCAGTCCAGAATCGAGCGCGACCTCAGGTGGCGGATAGAGGGACGCCTCCCTACGAAGAATTCGTGCTGGGAGGTAGCGGGAGAAATCCCGCCGCGGACCAAAACTGGGTAGTATAGCTCGTCAAAGGAGGGCGATGCCGGACCGGCCTGGGCATGCCACCGGACAAAACATCAGCCAATACTCCGCTATACTTTTCAATGGCGAGTCGAGGCGCCAGTAAAATAACCTCTAGCCCTTCTCCGGTTAACGAATGGGTCTCGCCAAGAGGATCGCCGACTGCGGTGCGAGTGTAGACGGAGAAACTCTCTCCGGACTCAAAAGGATCCTCACCACCAACCTATCCCAAAAGGACTCCCCTCGACAGGACCTATGGGCAAGACAACAACAACATACATACAGTTCAACTTGAAACCCGTCATATTCTACAATGAACCCCAGGTTGAATACATACAGTTCAACTTGAAACCCGTCATATTGTACAATGAACCCCAGGTTGAATACATACAGTTCAACTTGAAACCCGTCATATTGTACAATGAACCCCAGGTTGAATACATACAGTTCAACTTGAAACCCGTCATATTGTACAATGAACCCCAGGTTGAATACATACAGTTCAACTTGAAACCCGTCATATTGT
Organism: Allodiplogaster pararmata; assembly: GCA_964056735.1. Lineage (NCBI taxonomy): Eukaryota > Metazoa > Nematoda > Chromadorea > Rhabditida > Diplogasteridae > Allodiplogaster > Allodiplogaster pararmata. Next base: position 38,129,294 of record OZ057404.1, on the reverse strand, counting down.
ACAATGAACCCCAGATTGAATACATACAGTTCAACTTGAAACCCGTCATATTCTACAATGAACCCCAGGTTGAATACATACAGTTCAACTTGAAACCCGTCATATTCTACAATGAACCCCACTCGAAACACACTGGCAACAGTGGCCATTCGTGACTCTACAGCCTTAAGAGCCTGTCACGGATGGAGCCGGATCATCCAGTCCAGAATCGAGCGCGACCTCAGGTGGCGGATAGAGGGATGCCTCCCTACGAATTATTCGTGCTGGGAGGTAGCGGGAGAAATCCCGCCGCGGACCAAAACTGGGTAGTATAGCTCGTCAAAGGAGGGTGATGCCGGACCGGCCTGGGCATGCCACCGGACAAAACATCAGCCGATACTCCGCTATACTTTTCAAGGGCGAGTCGAGGCGCCAGTCAAATAGCCTCTTGCCTATCTCCGGTCAACGACAGGCGAGACGTCTCTACTCCCACCCAAAACGATGCTAGGCCGGCTTGACCACCCACTCACAAGGCCTATAGCATGAACAGGTTGCTACAACGATGTCCGCCTTCACAAGGTGCAGCATGACAGTCTCAGGACTGCAAAGGACATCAAAACCCTTCTCCGGACGCATCTTGTCCGAAGAACAAAAGAACTTCTCTCATTAAAGAGAGTGTTCATAACCAAGTCTTCGATGCGGGATGCTTGCCGGCAACAACAACACAACAATGAACCCCAGGTTGATTACATACAGTTCAACTTGAAACCCGTCATATTCTACAATGAACCCCAGGTTGAATACATACAGTTCAACTTGAAACCCGTCATATTGTACAATGAACCCCAGGTTGAATACATACAGTTCAACTTGAAACCCGTCATATTCTACAATGAACCCCAGGTTGAATACATACAGTTCAACTTGAAACCCGTCATATTCTACAATGAACCCCAGGTTGAATACATACAGTTCAACTTGAAACCCGTCATATTCTACAATGAACCCCAGGTTGATTACATACAGTTCAACTTGAAACCCGTCATATTGTGCAATGAACCCCAGGTTGATTACATACAGTTCAACTTGAAACCCGTCATATTGTACAATGAACCCCAGGTTGAATACATACAGTTCAACTTGAAACCCGTCATATTCTACAATGAACCCCAGGTTGAATACATACAGTTCAACTTGAAACCCGTCATATTCTACAATGAACCCCAGGTTGAATACATACAGTTCAACTTGAAACCCGTCATATTCTACAATGAACCCCAGGTTGAATACATACAGTTCAACTTGAAACCCGTCATATTCTACAATGAACCCCAGGTTGAATACATACAGTTCAACTTGAAACCCGTCATATTCTACAATGATTCTGTGGCAGTTATCCATTGTCTTGCGCCCATGTTCTTGAATCAAAAAATTCTATGTTTTCTTTAAATGCAAATTCTGGATTCAATCATTGATTTTACTCTAATATTGCTTATCTCATCTTCTACTTCTGAACTAATAATAATAATGTGGTCGCTGAATGGTTTATTCAAAACATGTATTCATTCTGTGTGAATACATAAACAAACCCATTCTCTTGCATCAGAGGCTTTTCTTTCATAAAACAACTTTATCCACTTTTTCACTAGTCCAATCATAAAATGTATGCATACATTTACCATCTTACCCAGAAGCCAATCTGGTATTTACCATCTTACCCAGAAGCCAATCTGGTATTTGCCAAAGTGTTTTTTTCTCGATTACCGGTTGCCGCGAAAGCTTCTTTTTAGCTGCTCCTCCCGATCTAATTTTTACTTAAGCCCCCCGCACTGGCAAAAACGCACAGAGAAAGTTCTGTGATATTTTAGCCACCCCCCCCCACTCTCTTAAACCCGGGCGTTATAGGACGCTGTATCACGATATAATGCGTTGTTATATGTTACCATAAACCATTTTTTTCTCAATTTGTGATTGTTTTGAATTTTTTATGACTGTTGTTTTTTCTATGAAATGATTGCTTAGGCTTAGGTAAAAAAAACATTAAAACTTATAGGGTTTTAGAGAGTGTCTTGTTGAAGTACAAAAAAGTACGGGAGGGCTTTTGTAAAATGTGTAGGGGGTGTTAAAATAAAATTCTGACAGGGGCTTTTGTAGTACAAGCTTTTTTCTTCATAAATCGTGCTCGGTGGGAGGTTCATTTCTGAAGAGCCCATAGAGCCCATTTCTGGTATGGACTTTGGCCACTCAATTTCTGTGGTGTGGGCTATTGTCAAATCTTGATATTTTACTTTCTCCCCCCCACAAAAAAATTTTTCAGTTCAGTGGGGGGCTTTTGTATCACTGGGGGGACTAAAAGTAAAATTCAACACCGATCTTCGCTCGGTTTCTGTTTTACCGCCCTTTGTCTTGATCTATGATATCTTCCCGACCCTCTTGCTCGCTTTCTAATCGTTTTACGCCGCGAGTGGTAATACAGTCTTAACAAGTCCACGTAAACCTGCGCCGACTAAGAACCCAACTATACCTGATTATACTGTAGAGTAAGTCTTTGCCTTCTGCTCATCTTCCCGAATTCCAACTGAGTTGCTGCCTTGATCCTCTTGCGTGCCTCTACCGTATTCTTCGTTGCCGCTGCGATGTTGTTAAGAAGAGAAGCCACCAACGACACATCGGATGGTCTACAAATCATACAACTTACATAGCAAACTGATTCAGAAGTTTTTATGGATGATTAGACCACTGATAAACTAGCTTCTTCGGTAAGCGCATAGATGTTACCCGCAGTGAGGGGTTGGATTGAAACGTTGAAAAGTACAACTTTAAAAAAAATTTCAGTGTCGATTAAAGTCCTAACCAAGTCAGTGAGGCTCAAACACTTGTAATTTTACTTTTAAAAAATTCAAAAAGACCGCTTTTGAAGCGAAAGATTCTGGAATAACGAGGAGTGACCAGGGTGTTTCTTAGCCACCGCACAACTTTTTAGAGCGCATAGATTTTCAAAATTTCAGAGTTCAACTTTCAAATTTTCCAATAATTTGGACGAAAAAAACGAGAGAACAAACCTTCCAAGCGAATAGATTATTTGAGAGTGAAAGACAAAGGGCGGAGAAGGGAGAGCTTCTCATTATTATTCAAGACTCCTCCTCGCAACAGCTCCGTTGACCTATTGTGCTGCTTAGAGAAACACTGGGATCAGTTATGAAAAGAGAAAGAAAATGACCAGACTGACCCGATGGCCAAGATGCTTTTGTATATAGGAAGGGCTTCAGCGATTCTACCCATCGCATGAAGGCAGAAACCTCTCTGGACAGACAGAGAAGCGGCTTCTTCTTCGATTTCTTCCTCGGGCAAACCTCCATCCGTCAGAGACTCGTGACACATTTCTGCAACAAACATGACTTCTACCCGCGATGAAAAACAAGGTTTTCGAAGATCCTAAAAAAAACGAGTTCCGCTAGAATCGAAAATGTTCCTGGAAGAAAAGGTAAGTATGAACTTAACTATTTTTGAGATCGTATTAACAGCTCACCAGCATTTAAAAAACATTTCAAAAACGATCGAGCGGGGGGCGTAGAAAATAGGTAAAATATGTCTTAACTTTTAAACAGGTCGATCGCATAAGTAGGTTAAAAGTTTCACCTTTTAACTTTACGAAACCGGTTGATGCTGAGTTATGGCTAATGAACCGTTCTATTCGTATAGAGGAATGCAAAAATTTTCTTTCAATTTTAGCTTAGAATTTCTGATACATTCATTCCGAGTAAGGGAGAGGGTCGGTAGGTCAGTCGCGTAAGGGAGAGGGTCGGTAGGTCAGTCGCGTAAGGGAGAGAGTCGGTAGGTCAGTCGCGTAAGGGAGAGGGTCGGTAGGTCAGTCGCGTAAGGGAGAGGGTCGGTAGGTCAGTCGCGTAAGGGAGAGGGTCGGTAGGTCAGTCGGTAGGTCAGTCGCCCTAGAAGTTTTTCTGCTAGTTTGCAGTTTACCTATGGCATAGAATAACGAGAAAAGCTAGAGTTGAAGGGTAACAAAATGTGAGATTTATTATCCCAAGCCCCCGCTCGGATGAACAGTCATTCTTGTTTTACAAGTGTTGGTCAGCTTTGGGATAGTACTTATTGCCTTTTCGAGTCCAAAGTACTTATTGCCTTTTCGAGTCCAAAGTACTTATTGCTTTTTCGAGTCCAAAGTACTTATTGCTTTTTCGAGTACAAAGTACTTATTGATTTTTCGAGTCCAAAGTACTTATTGCTTTTTCGAGTCCAATGAGCGCTTTCTGGTAGTCCTTCTTCTCAATGCTGTAGCAAGCATCATTGTAGACCTGCTCGAAGGTATCCAAGTCAACTTTGTCCTCCAACTGAATGGATTCAGGTTAATCGTTGCCATTGCAGAAAACGAATAAACGGAATAAGTTTAAAATCGCAAACTTATATTTGAAAAAGTTACACTTTCGATAGAACTAGCAATAACTGTTTTTTCACAATTGGCAATTAGTTACAATAAGTTGAAGCTGGAAATAAAAAAAGGATAAACCGATGAAGTTAGTGATTAGTAAAAATTAATCAATGGAATCAATAAATATTATTTACTAAAATAAGTAACAAATTGTCCCCTAGCTGCCAACTGGACCCTGACTAACAAATTGTCCCCTAGCTGCCAACTGGACCCTGACTAACAAATTGTCCCCTAGCTGCCAACTGGACCCTGACTAACAAATTGTCCCCTAGCTGCCAACTGGACCCTGACTAACAAATTGTCCCCTAGCTGCCAACTGGACCCTGACTAACAAATTGTCCCTAGCTGCCAACTGGACCCTGACTAACAAATTGTCCCCTAGCTGCCAACTGGGCCCTGACTAACAAATTGTCCCCTAGCTGCCAACTGGACCCTGACTAACAAATTGTCCCCTAGCTGCCAACTGGACCCTGACTAACAAATTGTCCCCTAGCTGCCAACTGGACCCTGACTAACAAATTGTCCCCTAGCTGCCAACTGGACCCTGACTAACAAATTGTCCCCTAGCTGCCAACTGGACCCTGACTAACAAATTGTCCCCTAGCTGCCAACTGGACCCTGACTAACAAATTGTCCCCTAGCTGCCAACTGGACCCTGACTAACAAATTGTCCCCTAGCTGCCAACTGGACCCTGACTAACAAATTGTCCCCTAGCTGCCAACTGGACCCTGACTAACAAATTGTCCCCTAGCTGCCAACTGGACCCTGACTAACAAATTGTCCCCTAGCTGCCAACTGGACCCTGACTAACAAATTGTCCCCTAGCTGCCAACTGGACCCTGACTAACAAATTGTCCCCTAGCTGCCAACTGGACCCTGACTAACAAATTGTCCCCTAGCTGCCAACTGGACCCTGACTAACAAATTGTCCCCTAGCTGCCAACTGGACCCTGACTAACAAATTGTCCCCTAGCTGCCAACTGGACCCTGACTAACAAATTGTCCCCTAGCTGCCAACTGGACCCTGACTAACAAATTGTCCCCTAGCTGCCAACTGGACCCTGACTAACAAATTGTCCCCTAGCTGCCAACTGGACCCTGACTAACAAATTGTCCCCTAGCTGCCAACTGGACCCTGACTAACAAATTGTCCCCTAGCTGCCAACTGGACCCTGACTAACAAATTGTCCCCTAGCTGCCAACTGGACCCTGACTAACAAATTGTCCCCTAGCTGCCAACTGGACCCGGACTAACAAATTGTCCCCTAGCTGCCAACTGGACCCTGACTGCCAGCAGATTGGCCTTTCTCTCCTCGTCATTCTCATCTGAGTGATTCTTCAGCAGAAAGTTGTACAACTCATGCGCCTCCTAAACTTGAGCTTTTTTTTTGTTATTTTTCATGTTTCACTCGATGTTGTTCCTTCACAAAAAAAAACATTCACAAGAATCTATTTTGGAAAGTGGCTTCACAGTCAGTTCCTCAGACGGTTCTTCAAGTGCTCAAAAGTAATTTATTTGAAGAGATTTTTTTATTAAAAGTTAATTATCTTAATTTGGAATGCCAAACCTCAAATCGATCCAGGCGATAGAAAAGTTGTGCTTTCAGTTCCACGGCTCTCGTGTCACTTTTGTCACATTTCTCTAGTTCAGACAGGGCGGAGTCGTTGTCGCCCAACCGATAGTGAATGTATGCCTTCTCATAATGACACTTCCTTAATTTCGCCCATCCGATAGTGAATGTATGCCTTCTCATAATGACACTTCCTCCCATCCGATAGTAAATGTATGCCTACTCATAATGACACTTCCTCAATTTCGCCTACCCGATAGTGAATGTATGCCTTCTCATAATAACACTTCCTTAATTTCGCCCATCCGATAGTGAATGTATGCCTTCTCATAATGACACTTCCTCCCATCCGATAGTGAATGTATGCCTACTCATAATGACACTTCCTGAATTTCGAATATCCGATAGTGAATGTATGCCTTCTCATAATGACACTTCCTCCCATCCGATAGTGAATGTATGCCTACTCATAATGACACTTCCTGAATTTCGCCTATCCGATAGTGAATGTATGCCTTCTCATAATGATACTTCCTTAATTTCGCACATCTGATAGTGAATGTATGCCTTCTCATAATGACACTTCCTCCCATCCGATAGTGAATGTATGCCTACTCATAATGACACTTCCTGAATTTCGCCTATCCGATAGTGAATGTATGCCATCTCATAATGACACTTCCTTAATTTCGCAATTAATATACCTGAATTTGGCAATAAAATTTCGTCAATTTAAAAATTACCGGGTGTTTCTTAGCACCCGCACAACTTTTTTCGAGCGCATAGGTTTTTTAGAATTTCGGAGATCAAATTTCAATTTTTTCAATGTTATGGACTTCCCCTACGAAAAACCCGAGAAAATTTATTTTCCAAGCGCATACATTTCATGTTTTTCGGGGTTTTTTGAAGAGCGCGAATTTTTTTTAACCTGCAGTGCGGGTAAGCAAAATACCCTGAATGACAGGCCTCCAAGTTAAAAAAAGGTTCTAAACTCAGCAATGACAATTCCTGAAGTGATTATGAAAATTCTTCAATCACGTGTATTTCTAACACATTGACTGGATAGAATTGAACCATCTAGTTCGTTTGAATGATTCCGATTAAATAATCATACTCGATCTAGAAAATTAACATATTGAACTATCTTCTTCTTCCTAGCGTTTTTTTTCGGGGGCGGGACCTCTTACCTCTTTACACACATTCTATATCGCCCTAGCCAGTGCGGCGTGTGCCAGCCACGCCCCACTGACAGTGGGTGCTGTGCCCCTGACGGGGACCAGCTGGCCGACACTCCTCTCCCGCAATACTCTCCGTCTCATTCCCATCTGTTCCAAGTTCAAACCACACGACAAGGGAATGAAGGGCATCCCACAGAATGAGGATGCCACGGTTGAACAATCGAGAAACGCTAATAAATCAGTTTTTTTAGTAACGAAAAAGGAATATATGCCCGACATTCTTACGGTAATCTTCTGGTTTAACTTTTGAGAAGAATTTGTGGAAAATACATTGAATGACTGAAATGCATGAGTATAGTTGCAAGCGCTCACCCCATTTGCCCGGGAGGAGTCTTTTTGATGAGCACTAGAGCTTCATCGAACTGCGAGAGCTGTATCAAAGAAACTAACTTACACTTGAAAGCATAAGTTTCTTTCGGGAACTTCTTTAGACCTGAAATCATGAATAAAATGATGATAAATTATAAATGACTCAATTACAATCATGAAACAATACGTGTCTAATCGCTATGAAATTTTTTCGAGATAAATGCATGACATTTATGTTTAGTACTTCAACAAAGAAAATTCGCATTCGACATAAATACTGACATTTGTTAGCGGCCTTCAAGGTCTTGTCATAGTCACCCATCGTCTCTGCCTTGACAATTTCGAGGAGAGTTTGACGTAGTCCGCCTTCGGCTGTCATTTCTAAAACCAAGATTTGATGAAACTTTCATTCCTTCTGACTTTGGAAAATTCAAACTATAAGAATTTTTTTTAAAACAACGGGAAAAAACCGCTGTGAAAGAGTTTAAAAGGAGCTTCGGAGCAGAAAAGCCTTCTACTTTGGAAGCAATGGACAGTTATCCTCTTTCTAACAAAAGATTTTTTATAGAAGTTCTGAATATAATGAGTAAACCTAATGATTTGAACATGAAATCAGATAAAAGTAAATTAAATATATTAACATTATAAAAAAAGAAAGATTTTAACCAAGAAGATTTAGAACTTGGGCATTTTGTTACTTGGGGGGATACGGCCTCGTTAGCGTGAACTAATACTAAGCCTGAGCGTATTTTAATGTGAAAACAAAAAATAACGGCCTTTAGCAAGGCCTTTAACAAATCGCACTCAGTGGCGCAGAGTCTCACTAAAACACGGCCTCAACTTAAAAACGGCCTAGCTCAATTAATTAGTATCCTTTTTTCTTTCTCTTTTTTAATTTTTCTCTTTTTTTCACTTTTCTCTTTCTTTTTTCTTACTCATTAAAACTCCCTTCCCCCCTTTCTCCTTAGGGCCCCCCTTCCCCCCTTTAGGGCCCCCCTTCCCCCTCCCCCTTAGGGCCCTAACCCCCCCTTTGCTTAGGTAGGGCCCTCTTCCTCCTACCTTCCCCCTTTAGGGCCCTCCTTCCTTCCCTGCTTAGGTAAACCCCCTCCCCCCTTTCGTTTCCCCAAAATTTCCAGAGTTGAGGCCGTGTTTTAGTGAGCCTCTGAGTGCGATTTGTAAAAGGCCAGAGTTGAGGCCGTGTTTTAGTGAGCCTCTGCGCCACTGAGTGCGATTTGCTAAAGGCGGTACAGGTGGACTAACTAAAACACGGCCTCAACTTAAAAACGGCCTGGCTCAATTTTTTCTTTCTTGTTCTCTTTCTTTCTTTTTTATTTTTCTTTTCCTTTCTTTTTAAATTCTTATGAAAAATCTTTATGAATTTTGGGGAAAGGAAAGGGGGGAGGGGGAGGGGGGGGTTTACCTAAGCAGGGAAGGGAGGGTGGGCCCTAAAGGGGGAAGGGGGGGAAGAGGGCCCTACCTAAGCAAAGAAGGGGGTAGGGGCCCTAGGGGGGAGGAGTAGGGGGAAGGGGGGCCCTAAAGGGGGGAAGGAGGGGCCTGAGGAGAAAGGGGGGAAGGGAGTTTTAATGAATAAAATCTCTTTCTGAGAAAAAATCTTTGGACGGCTAAAGTAGATTAAAGTCAACTTTTTAAAAGAAAGTAAGAGAACAAGTAAGAAAAAAGAAAGAGAAAAAATAAAAAAGAGAAAGAAAAAAGAATACTAATCAAATGAGCCAGGCCGTTTTCAAGTTGAGGCCGTGTTTTAGGGCCGCGACGCGTTAGTATGCCTGTAGTCCGCCTTGTTAAAGGCCAAAAATAACATGAATTCAGCAGCATACGAATTTTGAGAAAAGAGCGAAAAAAGAGCGTAGAAACTAGTAAACAGGATTATATTGACTCCTACTGTCGTAAACTCCATCCGTCGTCTCATATAACCTTTGTTTGAATACACCCGCCTTCGGGATGTACAACACTTGACCGCAGTGAATAAACCATGAGCGTTGTGTAACGTTTTATTCGTGCATAATATGTCGCAGTGAATAAACCATGAGGTTAAAAACAACTCGTACTGTACAGTTAAAACACAATAACATTCTCTCCTTGGTGACATTTAATAATTGAAACACACATAACATACAAGGTACATTTATTGTTCCCTTTTCCGCATTATCATCTGATAGTTCAACAGTCTGCTTCATTCATATAGTCTTATTGCTACATATCTAAGAAAGTTGTTAAAAGAAACACTGCCTCTATTCATATTGACAACATACCTTATGGTGTCTTTAATACATTCTTGACATACGGCGCGATTCCTTGTTGAGGAATCCTCGTTTACCTACGTTTTGCTTACTCCAATGATGCTCCTTTAGATGCTCTATACGCCTTCTTCTGAGCTGAAGTATGGTGAGCACTTCCGGCCAGCTCCTTCACAAGCTTGCTAGCACTCTTTTCGTAAATGATCCGTCGATATTGGGTTGCCTATATATACTTAAACAATGGAAACGAGGGCGAGTATTTTTAACTGGGATGAGCTCTATGTACATATGTATGCCATAGGAAACCTGGTTCAGAGTTATTGCTCCCATGGCTGACCGACAGATTATTAAATTGGAAAACACTTGGATATAGGACTGGAATGTGCAACTGTGTCGTCGTTGCGAACAGTCCTAGTACATCGGTTGGTATCTCAACTTTCTATTTCAGTGATTAGTTCAGTCCGAACGTTGAACTCATCACGAAAAACAGTCATTGGAACCGAAAATTGGTAGACGCTATGACATCTGGTGATCGATAACTGAGATAATGTATTATACATATTTGTTCTCCAACTGCTCTTCTTCAGACATTTAACTCGTCCGATAACTTTAGCACTACCTTTCCCACTTTATTCATTTCTTGCTCGTCTAAATCCAATTCTAATGGAGCCTCCCTTTGATGACACCTCCTCTTAGTAACGCTACTACCTCGGCATATTATTCGAAATGCCACGAGCCCACATTTCGGTCCTTCAATCGTCTCAGTCAGCCTATTTCTTTGAGGTCAGTCAAGGTAACGCTTCTTTTGTTTCTGATGTACTATACTTTCACTCTTGTAATTGGCGACGTAGTCGCTTTGACCGTCCCTAAGATACGACTATAAGCCTTGTATTCTTGCTTAACTCCAGCCGCGAATGGATATAATTGTAACTCATATCATGCAGCCATTGTAACTCCGATCCCACATTCCAACGCTTCTTCGTACATTTTCTGTAAGCCATAAACTACCTAAGACATCGGAGTCTGCTGCTCTCCGCGATTGCTCCTGGCGCGACTTCTTAAGGTACTTCATTCAACCTCAGTGTCAGCCATCTCTCCATACTCTAGCGTTCTCCTCCTTCATCTTGATTTGGGTGGGTGGGCGGGACTCATACTACCACTTAAAGCATCTTGCTTTAACGCACGATAAACGTAGACTGAGTTACTTCCCTCTCTCGTCTTCCCATATGCTACGCATACGCAACGCACCTACCGTACACTCCCTAAGGCGCGTATTCAAACACCAATTATATTGACTCCTACTGTCGTAAACTCCATCCGTCGTCTCATATAACCTTTGTTTGAATACACCCGCCTTCGGGATGTACAACACTTGACCGCAGTGAATAAACCATGAGCGTAGACCAAGGTAGAGACCGTACACTAGTACTTTTTTCTGCTCTTAGTCCTAGAAAGTACATGAACGGAATGTGAATTCAGACGCTGCCCTTGTTTCACAGAACGTTTTCAGAATATAAGCGCCTGATACTATTCAATTCGCCCTTTTCCTGTAACAAAATGCATCTTAAGAGAAACTTGTTTCTCCCTTTCGAGACCTACTGTAATATGGGATACATTTGCCACAAGGTACTTTCAATATCACATTTGATGTGCACTTTGTTCCGCAAGTAAACTTTCTTTTTTATTTTATTATTTATTTGCAGTGGGCGATTCCACCACAAAAACGTGCCCGCCTTCCCCACACCTTCAGAAACCAATGTTTTAACGCTGCTCATTTCTACCATCTCCTTCATGAGCGACACTTCTCACCATTAACACATGTGTGAACATGTCTGCCACCGGCAACCGTCTCTTTGGTGCCCATCCTCTGAATATCTGCTTCTTACTGCTCCAGTCATCTTTCTTTTTTTCCACTCGACTCTGCAAATCTGCTTCCATGTTCTACTCTCTTACAACCGCCCTAATATACATACATACAATACCGAATTAAGCTTGTGCAACAATCGCACTGGCAATCTTGTGCAAGCCCTTTCATTTTCTTCCTTAATCCTGACGACCACCACTTGGCTGTCTCATGTTATCTTCATTATAGTACCTTTCTTTCTGACCTTCTTCCAGTGGTTTTCACTGGAAACCGAATTGCCTCGAATTCTCGTTTTGCCTGGGAAATTCTTTCTTCTTCTGATATATTCCACCCCTACTCTGCAGTCGACTCGTTTTTAGAAGACGATCTCTTACGCTACTTTCAATGCATCAAATCGGTTTGTTATGTCAGCCAACAACTCTTCTTCTCGAAAACTGCTGATCGGTTTACCTTCGAATCTATTCTCTACCCAGCGTCACAACTCACCTCTATATATATATATATATTTTATCTACACTTGTCAGTGCAAAAACAAACATTCAAAAACCACAGATAACAATGGTGTCTTTAAGAAGCAAAGAAAAAAAAAGAAAAGAAATCTAAGACAATTCTTGTAACAATTTATTACAGAGCGCGTCATAGTGTCTAATAATTACATCCATATGTCTGCTGATTCGAAACGGAAAGACTAAAGTGTATCAATGATATTGATGACAGCTTTTTTAAAAACGTGTTCACTCGGAACATTCAAAACATCTCTCGATAATCTAGTGAACATACGTGCTACCCTTAATGAGAAACAATGGAAACGGGCCGTATTCTGTGTTGCTTCGACATACAAACCGTTAACATTTGTCCGTGTAATCGGAACCCATTTGAAGAACTTTTCCTTCGCGACAATGGAACTATTGTTGTAAATTTTCCAACCCATCATAAGATCCGCGACTTTCCGCCTGTCTATCAAGGAAGAAAGACCTAGGTTAGCCAATCGACAAGAATAAGAAGGAAGTGCACGTGGATAATCAGGATTAGGAAAGCATCGGTAGTAAAGCATACGAGTAAAAGCTTCAAGTACTTTCTCGATAATTTTGCAGTCTTTTTTATAATATGGATTCCAGAAGCAAGATGCAAATTCAAGATGAGGAAGTATATATGTGGAAAAGCATTTGAGTAGAATAACTGGGTCGTTGATGGGAACAGCACGGAGGAGTGAATACATGGCTGCCGTTGCTTTGCTCACTCGATCTTCAACAGCTGGGCCTCTGCGCAATGATGAGACAACTTGTACTCCCAGGTCGCGAACTTGGTTGACACGTGATAACAGAACATGGCAGATTGAATAGGAGGCGATGAGAGATTGGTACCCTATATGCAGATGAAGAGTTTTACTGGGAGACAAGGAGAGTTGATTACATTCACACCAAACAGTAATAGCATCGAGTGCAAGTTGTAGTTCTTGACTTCGCTCTAAAAAGGTGTCTTTGTTATAAGACACATACACTTTAATATCATCGGCAAATGCTTGGAAATGCACATTGGGGAATTGAGCTAGTACATGGTTCAAATCAGTTATGTATAAGATGAATAGCAGGGGTCCAAGAACAGAACCCTGGGGAACCCCTGATGTCACATTAAATTGAGGAGAACGAGTCCTACCAATGCGAACTGAAAAAGTGCGATCTGTCAAGAAGGATTCCAGAAACAATAACAATTGAGATGGTATACCATAATGTCTACACTTGTAGAGAAGCTTAGGAATACTAATTGTATCGAAAGCTCGAGAAAAATCGAGATATATGACATCGGTGGAAAGTCCACTCCCTAGCGCTCTCGTCCAGTCTTCCTCACACATCAATAAATTGGTGACAACAGAAGCCTTCTCTCGAAAACCGTGCTGATAATTAGACAACACATCGAATCTTTCTAGATGCTCTATAATAGTCTTACGAAGTAGGCGCTCTATTGTCTTCGATGCAGGGGACAATATCGATATGGGCCTATAGGAAGAAGGAGACGAGGGTTCTTTGCCTTGTTTAGGAATTGCGGTCACAAAAGAATGCTTCCAAATAGCAGGAGTCGAAGATGTGATAAGACAGAAGTTGTATATGTGGGATAGAGGAACCGAAAGCGAAGAATGACACATTTTGAACACAAGCTGAGGAATTCCATCGGCACCGGTACTACCCGTGTATTTCAATTTAGACAAAGCACGTGAAACAGTATACGGAAGAAAGATACTTAGATTAGTTTGAGGAAGAATGGGATCTCCAGCGGGGCGGGGTAACAAACCGTCATCATGGGTAAAGGAAGAGGCAAACTCAGCTGCTAGTAAGTCACATTTACTTTGAGAGTCAGTCAAAACAGAACCATTTCGATCAATGAGAAAACGAGGAGGATTGGGTTTGGGACGTGTGAGAGAAGAGATATGCCGGTACAAATTACGAGAGGATGTGAGCCTTTTCTTGAGGCAGTGCTTATTCCACTTGTTGATTTGTTTAAGTAGATCACAACTAGCTTTTTCATACAGTTTTCGAACAAGTGGGTAACGAATATTGCGAAATAGTGCATCTCGATAAGAGATCAAACTACGAATATGGGGTGGATAGGCAGAGAAAGACGAGCGAGGGGCCTTCATTGGAACATACAAGGACAGAGCGTGGTGGAGGAATAGTAGGAAGCGAGAGTAAAGGTCATCTACACAAAAGAACATATCGAAAGCAGCTTCCCAATCTATAGAGGACAAGTAATCATTCAAAGCAGAAAAATCAGTTCGAGAATAGTCTGGAACATGTTCAACGTCGATACGGTCTAAGCATATATGTATATTGGTATCGAATCCTAAATGATCACAAGACGGAAATGAGGGAATAATACGGGACTCGGAGAAAAGAGAAGGATGAGATGTAACGAACCAGTCAAGTGATCGGTTTTGGCGCGTTGGGAGGCGGCACAGAAACGAGAGGTTGAAGGAGGAAATCAGAGAATGAATTATATTATCGGAAAGACTCACAGGAGGACTCAGGGAATCAGAATTGAAATCGCCCACCAGGAAGAAGGGATGATTAGATGTTGAGAAAAGGTCGGATAGAAAATCACAAAAAACTCTTGTCTGATCGGAACTATAACTGGGTGGACGGTAACACACAACAATTCGTAGAAAACAAACTGAAATAAGAACATCGATGGCTATGACTTCTGTACGAGAGAAATCTATTGCTGGCTTAGTAAAAGAGTATACATCACGAATAACAATGCAAACACCACCGCCTCTAGAGTCACGGTCCGTTCTCACAACAACATAAGGGAGATCTCCAAAAATTTCACAATCCTTAATCCTACCATGGAGCCAAGTTTCGGACAACGCTACAATATCTGGCTGCTCAGCTTCTAGAAAAATTCGGAAGGCTGCTAGTTTATTACATATAGAGCGCATGTTAAAAAAGAAGAACTTGAGAGAATTCTTACCCGGACATGATCTTAGTTTGACGGGAAAGAAGATAAAGGTCTAACAGTTTGCAGCCTCGAACGACGAATAGCGTCGGCTTCTGCTCTTGGTATCACTTCTCCATTGTAGACAACGACGTCTTTCCCCTCGGACACTAGTCTTCTTTTCTCTTGCCGAAGCAAGAACTCCTTCTCTCGCATTTCTTTGGTCAGACTTGGCCGAATGAAAATGTTTCTGAAGCGGTTGTCATTCCGAAGTGAAGAAGCACGTGCGAGAAGTTGCCGCTGAAGTGACTTCGCTGGAAGAATGACCTTCAGCGGTCTGGAGGCCGGTCGCCCATTAGAGTTGTGATTGATACCCATCCGAAAATGGGCCAGTCCGTGAACAGCTACGCCAGCTGCGTCGAGTAGCGAGAGAACCAGAGCGTTGTCATGAGCTGTTTGTGGAGAAGGGAGAGCAGTAGGATCCGGATGTTCTGGAGCCTTTTCGATGACAATAGATCGGAGTCTTTTGTCCTCTTCAATTTCGTGCTGGATTAAGTCGACGGTGGGGGACTGAGTGGAATGTATATCTGATAGTTTCTTGATGACAACAGCACACGTCTTCAGGAGTAGCAAGACGTGAGGAGGCAGGGAAGGCTTCTTTGCTTCTGATTCGGCAGAAATACAGCTGTCGAGTGCTGAAGTCAGAGCAGCAACTCCAGTAGGATCACAATCGTTGGAGGAAGTTTTTTCGGCTCGTCTTTTGGGAGGCATTTTGGGCAGTAAAGGCAGTAAGAGCACGGAAGAAATCGATACACAGAGCACTATGGACACTCACCGCTCGGTAGAGAGAACTGAGACAAGAATGAGAACTGAGACAAGAATGAGAACTGAGACAAGAATGAGAACTGAGACAAGAATGAGAACTGAGACAAGAATATTTTGTTCCGGAATTTAAAGATTTTCTTTCTCCTGTCTGCCTGTTCTAGCTTCACCCCTGACCGATTCGTCATGTGCTGACATCAAACTCACTTTTCCTCTTATCTCTACATGACATGCATGTATTGCACCAAGTACTTCTTATATTTATTTTGAATTCCGGCCGTGACTCCGCGGCAACGTTACTTAGCCCCTCTAATTCATTACGGATTCTTCTCTCAATCCATTACTGATCACTTTTACAATTTTCCGATCAATCTGATACTCTAATTACGAATCCGCTGTCACTTGGACTTGTTCTTCCGCAACACTTGTACCTGCTTGTTCCAGGTCTTAATCTTTTGCCTGCTTGTTCCAGGTCTTACTCTTGTGCCTGCTTGTTCCAGGTCTTACTCTTGTGCCTGCTTGTTCCAGGTCTTACTCTTGTGCCTGCTTGTTCCAGGTCTTACTCTTGTGCCTGCTTGTTCCAGGTCTTACTCTTGTGCCTGCCTGTTCCAGGTCTTACTCTTGTGCCTGCTTGTTCCAGGTCTTACTCTTGTGCCTGCTTGTTCCAGGTCTTACTCTTGTGCCTGCTTGTTCCAGGTCTTACTCTTGTGCCTTCTTGTTCCAGGTCTTACTCTTGTGCCTGCTTGTTCCAGGTCTTACTCTTGTGCCTGCCTGTTCCAGGTCTTACTCTTGTGCCTGCTTGTTCCAGGTCTTACTCTTGTGGCTGCTTGTTCCAGGTCTTACTCTTGTGCCTGCTTGTTATAGGTCTTACTCTTGTGCCTGCTTGTTTCAGTTCTTACCCTTGTGCCTGTACGTTACCGGTCTTACCCTTGATCCTTCTTGTTACACGGCTTATCTCGTCTGCCCTGAGGCCTTCGATCACACTTCTTTCTCACACAATACCACCATTCAAATATACCCGTACTCCTGATACTCTTCAATCCGAAATCCTGTTATGCTAGCAACTAATGCCGTGATTGCAAACTAATTGCTCCCGCATAGAAATTCTCACTCGCTACATATGAACAACTTTCTCGTTCAGTCTTTTCAAGTCAAAAATTCTTCCACATTTCCTTACGCAATACATATCCTCAAAAACTCTAATCAACTTCTCTCCACAATTAAATTGAATTTTAATACTGGAATACGGCTATGAACACCATGGAGTTTTGATATCAAAACTATGTGTAGTCGGTGACTACCCCTTGTACTCAATGACCCTTCGCTCACGGCTCGCTTCGTTGTTCTTTGACTGCCAAGCACGCGCGCTCAGTCTAGCTACACAGCTAAGTTGTCTCGGTCCACATTATGTAATAGCACAAATGAACCTCACATCGGTGACTATCATACGCTACTCTGTACGATTACCCCGATAAACAGAACTGAGACGAGCAATCAGCGAATAACGCGAACATATCCGAGCACTTAAATGACAATGAGAAGGATAAACGGCGTGCCTAGACGCAAAACTCGACCTTCAAAATCTCACTCATTGCAAAACTCGATCACCACAATTTCACCCATAACTTTAACAATAATAACGAGTAATTCAGCCTTCAACTTACACTGCGCAACTTTAAGCGTAAATCAAAGCCAAGCAATCGGCAATTCTTAGCCGAATAGACATTCATTCAAAATCATATAACACACAACCTACGTGTTCCAGAACCTAACACTCTTCTTGACGATTCACGTCAAATCTGCGACAACAATCAATCCAAAAAAACCACTCAACACTCATACTACCACTTAAAGCATCTTGCTTTAACGCACGATAAACGTAGACTGAGTTACTTCCCTCTCTCGTCTTCCCGTATGCTACGCATACGCAACGCACCTACCGTACACTCCCTAAGGCGCGTATTCAAACACAAATTTCGGTGCGCTGATTGACCTGAGGGTAGTTAGACGAAAGAGGGCCATTACTAAAGCACGCCGTGCACGCTTGCACGCCAAATCATTACTAATGCACGCCCTGAAGGGGGGAAGGGGGCCCGGTACTTTTTCCGTTAACCGGATACTCGCGTCGCGGTTTCCTCGTTAGCTAAGCCGTACGGCCTCGTTATCGTAAACTTTTACTAAGCCTAAGCGTTTTTTAATGTAAAAATAACTTTTTTGATGTAAAAATAAAACGCGAAGGGAACCGCGACGCGAGTATCCGGTTAACGGAAAAAGTGCCGGGGGCCCTAAAAAGAAAGGGGGGAAGGGAGTTTTCATGAATAAAATATCTTCTTGAGAAAATTTTTTTTTGTCTTTGGGGGTGACTGAAACTGCAGTTGAGCCAAAAAAATTTTTTTTGAAAACAATTATGAAAAAATTTTTTTTCCCGCACATGTTTTTTATTGCTCAGTAGGTAATAAGAAGCCAATTAACACTTTACTCGATTGAAAAAAACTAAAAATGAGCGGGACCACAATTTGATACCATCGCCGAAAGAGTGTTTGACGCACTATTGTGTTTCACACTACTATAATTAATTTTTTCCAAAAAATATGAATTTTCTCCAATAATATCATGCCATATCAAGCAGCACAGGCTGCGCACTGTTTTGCTCACCAACCGTTTTTAACCGTAAAAAAAGTAAAACTAATTTGCTCACATACAGTCAGATACATACAGGTTTTGTTTGAATTTTCCCGTGAGGAAAATTCCTGACTAAAATTTTCTGACCAATAAAATGACCTTTCAAATTGCAACAGTTGCTTCATTTGGACAGTCGCAGCGTTCATTTTATTGCTAATCAGGAAGCTCCCGCACGGAAAAATTCAAACAAAACCCGTATGTATCTGAGTGTATGTGAGCAAATTAGTTTTACTTTTTTTACGGTAAAAAACGGTCGGTGAGCAAAACAGTGCGCAGCCTTAGGCACAACAAAACGTAGACTGGACCTTGCGACTTTCTTTTGCACTTCCTGAAAATGATGTTGTTCTTGATTTCGCTAGAGCTGATTATGAAAAACTCAATGAAGATTTTTCAAGTATAGAATGGGAGAATAGTTTTGACTGTTTTCATGATATTGATGATCTGGGTGATCGTTTCTGTAAAATAGTGATTGATGCGATTGAATTACAAGTTCCGAGGCGACTCTTTCGTTCTCCATTTGCCTCTTATATACATAAAATCATCACATACAGAAATTCACTTTTTCTTAATATTACAGTACCTTCCGTTCGCACTCTTTATATGAAAGCTAGTTCAGACCTTCTCAAACAAATTAAGAAATGGAATAAATACTGTGAGAGGAAAAAGTTGAAGAGAGCAGCTGACCTGTATCGCCATATTGCTTCCCTCACTAAACCTAGATCAGCTCCCCCACGTTGTTTAAAAACTGCTACTGATTGTACTGTTGTTGACTCTCTCTCGAAATGTAATTTATTGGCTTCCGAGTTTGCATCTTCTTTCACTAAAGACGATGGCTTTCCTCCTCCCATATACGGTGATTCTATTCCTTCTCAACCAGATGATCATTTGTTCTTGCCATGCAATGTTTACCAAATTCTCTCCATGCTCAAACCTACTGGTAGCGTCGGTGTGGATCGAATTACCCAGACAGTCTTCAAAAAGTGTGCGAAATCACTCGCTCTTCCGCTCACTCACATTTACAATTTCTCTTTATGGCTTGGTGTAGACCCCTTCTGTATGGAAACATTCTCTGATTACTGCTATCTCTAAGCCAGCGAAAGACTCTACCCTACCATCTTCGTATCGACCAATATCCATTCTTTCCCCTGCTTCTGAAGTTATGGAACGTTTGATAAGAGCGATTATCGATGACCATTTAGCGAAATTCAAATTGTTACCCGAAAATCAACATGGTTTTCGCACCCGTGCTTCTGTTGTTACCAATCTTTTAGTCTGTGAAGATGACTGGACACAAGATATCAGTAGGGGCTTATCAGTCGATGTGATTTATAGACTTTACTAAGGCTTTCGACACGATTAGTATATCTAAATTGTTGACAAAGCTAACGAGTTTCGGTTTGTCTCCATCTTTGATGTCTTGGCTAGAATCCTTTCTTAATGGTCGTAATTTTTCTGTACGAATGGGCAAGACAATGTCTGCTCCCCAGCCTGTGACATCTGGCGTGCCGCAGGGTTCCGTATTAGGACCGCTTTTCTTTTCCCTATACATTAGCGAATTGAATTACGTGCTTAGCCCTTATCCGAATGTACGTTATCAAGCATACGCAGACGATATCAAATTATATGTATCTCACAGTGCTCACAATCTAACTGAACGAACTCTCGAAATGCAGAATTGTCTAGGTGCTGTTTGTACTTGGAGCGTAGCCAACCATCTTTCTTTATCTTCGAATAAGACTTATCATCTACGCTTGGGCAAAACTTCTCGTGTTTTCAATTACCACCTGAATAACAATGTTCTAGAAGTATCTACTCAAGTGAGAGACCTTGGAGTCCAACTAGTCCCATCTCTTCGCAGAAATGACGCAATTCTTGAACGAACTACGAAGGCTACTAACGCGATGTACGCTATGCTCCACTCTATATCTATATACCGGAAAGATTCTGATCTCCTAGAGAAGGTTTTGAGATCTTTTTCCAGAATTCTCTTTTATCGATGTTTCCCTCAGCCAGATTACCCTCTCAGCCTTTCTGTTTTTAGAGATCGTCTGAAAATAGTTGGCCTAAGTACTTTAGCTGAAAGAAGGGTAATTGCAGACCTTAAAATGGGTTGGAAGATCTTCAATGATCAGTCTATTATTGAAAAATCCCGCACTTTCTAGCGCACCTCCCCCACTCGTACAAATATAAATGGTATTGCAATTGAATGTACTTCTTCCACTTCTAGATTCTTTTGTTTTGGTTTACAAGTTTCAAGAATGTTTCACGGAATCTCGAGTGAAATATTGAATTCAGGTACAGTAGAGCAGTTCATGAGTCGTCTCCGTAACGAGGATGTGCTATGTGAACTGGAGAATAATCAGTAGCATTTAGGAATTTGTCTTACCTGTCGCCATACTTATGTATGTATCATTTAGAACGTGTCTCACCATAACCTTGCATTGTATAATGTCGAAAAAACAAATAAATAATGTAATAACATCCTAAGGCGTCTTGAAAGTGACACGCTTCCCCCATTCATCGTTTCTGATGAGAAGCTATTCAAAGTAGAAGAAAAGCACAAATCTAAAAAACTTTTGATTGTGAAAAAACATGCTCAGATCGTCAGTAATAAAAGCAGATGCGTACAAATAACACAAAATGCTGTAAAAATTAGTGATAACACAAACTTAGTTAAGTCCAATCAAGAATGCTGTAACTCAAGCTCTTCTAGACCTTCAGAAGATTAAGTTCCTCAAATCCGGTACTGAACTCTTAGAATTTTCTGTCTGTTGGCATTTACAATCCAACGTCTGTGCAACTTCTCCTCAAAAATTGGGCGTCCTCTGCTTGCTGCACCTTTCTCTTGAATACCTGGAAGGAATGTTTAACCAATTCAATGGCCGTATCAGGCGTGTAACTCAAAACAACGGAAATCACTTCCAGTAATTCTACATATATCAGCAATGTTCACCCCAAATATGATTAAATATTATCAGAAAGTCAAACAAATTGGTAGGCTTTCAACCAAGATAGAGGTTCAAACGCTCATTAAAGGACTAAAACCGCTTTATGTAGTGCTTTATATCTGACATGTTTTTCGCCCAAGTCAACAATTAAGTTTTTTTTGTTGTTCAACAGCAATTTAGCTGGGTTTTGTAAGTGTTGATTGACTAAACAAAGTGCACGCTTATAATGACGACCATCGGTTCTTGGCATTTAATTGAGTCGACGCCGTCTTGTTTATTGAAATTAGACGATACAGAAAATACAATAGGTAAGCTTGTAAACCGATTAGAAGCCTTTTTCTCAACTAAATACACAAGCTTCCATTGTGTTTTGCCACGGCATTTGAAGAACCATAAAGCAAATGCATCCATTTCTGTCTTTTTTTGCTGTCTCTCATCCATTTCAAAGATATTTTTATTATAGAATGAGAAGAAAAAAGAAAATTAAACATAAATACTGAACTATAATACTAAATCGCATTAAATTACCACTAACAAAAAAGTACGCTGAGCTTAGCGAATTTGAAAAGAATAGATCAATTTTTGCTGAAAAAACGGTGTATTCCAACAACTAGATTATTCAAGAAAAAAAAAGAAGATTATTCAAGAATGATGAATTGTCATTAACTTCAAAATTTATTCCATTAAAATCAATAACAACTAGGAGGAGGCTGAATTGGTGTTTGAATACGCGCCTTAGGGGGTGTACTGTAGGTCACTGCGGTCAAGTGTTGTACATCCCGAAGGCGGGTGTATTCAAACAAAGGTTATTTGAGACGACGGATGGAGTTTTCGAGAGTAAGATCTATTCCCAGTCTGATTCCAAGAAAAAAAGATCCGGAGACGATGAATGTATAGAAGAGGAGCGATTTGAACCAATGCCGAGGTGGTTGCCAGCTTCTTTTTTTTGAACCAATGCCGAGGTGGTTGCCAGCTTCTTTTTTTTTGAACCAATGCCGAGGTGGTTGCCAGCTTCTTTTTTTTGAACCAATGCCGAGGTGGTTGCCAGCTTCTTCAAGTTATAGAGTACATGAATTAACGGGTTCTCGAGTTCATGAAGTAAGATGAAAAATTGAAATTCTTTCTCTTCCATTATATTCTGAATGAGTTTGTTCTATTGCTTGAAGAAGCTTATATTTATTGGTGACAACTCTTCTGCCCTAATTGAAGCAGGCCATTTCTGTACCCCTGCTGATTGAGCCGACAGCTAGAGGCGGGCACAGAAAGAGGTATTCAGATGACCACTCAGGACTCGGCAGCAGAATTAATGGAGTATAAAAATTCATTTCTACTCTTATCTCCTATCAACACAATCAATGAATTAAAGTAAACGTTTCTGTCTTGAAAGAACATGCAGGGGCGAAACAGACTTTTGTGGATTAATTTCATCGCAGTGATCGATTATTATCGTGCTTTCTCCCTTCTATCTTCTCAATCAATTTTCATAATAATGCAATAAATTACCTTCTCCAAAGACGCTGCCAACTCATCTTCCGCAAACCGACATTGTCTTTTGAGAAATGAGTTTTCCTCTTGAAGGTCCTCACACTTCTTTTGGACTAATCGCAGCTCTTTTTCCTATAGTGACTTCTCAGTTTGCTTGACTGTGTAACGAACAAAAAGTCAGATTTTGTCCTTTTATTTTTGTGAATCGGTCCGGGTCAAGGGGTGAACCACATAATGCACTTGGCCAGGGATAAAGATATGGGTCCGGGTCAAGGGGTGAACCACATAATGCACTTGGCCAGGGATAAAGATATGGGTCCGGGTCAAGGGGTGAACCACATAATGCACTTGGCCAGGGATAAAGATATGGGTCTGGGTCAAGGGGTGAACCACATAATGCACTTGGCCAGGGATAAAGATATGGGTCCGGGTCAAGGGGTGAACCACATAATGCACTTGGCCAGGGATAAAAATATGGGTCCGGGTCAAGGGGTGAACCACATAATGCACTTGGCCAGGGATAAAGATATGGGTCCGGGTCAAGGGGTGAACCACATAATGCACTTGGCCAGGGATAAAGATATGGGTCCGGGTCAAGGGGTGAACCACATAATGCACTTGGCCAGGGATAAAGATATGGGTCCGGGTCAAGGGGTGAACCACATAATGCACTTGGCCAGGGATAAAGATATGGGTCCGGGTCAAGGGGTGAACCACATAATGCACTTGGCCAGGGATAAAGATATGGGTCCGGGTCAAGGGGTGAACCACATAATGCACTTGGCCAGGGATAAAGATACTTAATATTGTTTTCAGTTTTTCGAGACGAAGCAATTCCGTCTTCCTCTCCGCTTTTCATTCTCAAACAAATATTATGAAGAAAAAAAAACTGAATTTTACTTTACCGAAAACGTGAACTACCAACACGATTGTGCTACCGAGAAAATCTCCGAATTCTCAGTCAAACCTTTCAAAGGCAGTGACGCCCAACAATGATGAAATTCGACTACAATATCACTTGGGGCGTGATGAAACCCTGCCACTTTTCTCTTACTGGAAATGTGAGCGCTCTACCATTATGACTGTGTAGCGCTGATAGTGTCTCTGTAACTGGTAAAGCGCCTGCAACCCCGGTCAGAAACAGATAACTTTGTTTGATTCCGCCCCTTGGAATAAATTTTTTCATGAGGTAGAACAAATCTTAGTCAAACACAAACTTTATATTCAAACTGTTTCTCTATCCCACCAGGATAAATTTGTGCCCAAATCCTCGCACTTCCCGAAAAAAGTATTAGTACAAATAGTGTTTGTGTGGCATCCTCTGAATTACCGCACCCTTTCGACCGCTGTTTTGAATCATATGAAAAAGCAGTGAAGAACTGACAGTAGGAATCGTCTGTTGTTTTCGTGTGGCAGCGACCTGTGTGGGCTGAAAAAGAAGCTCGATAGAAAAATGTTTGCTTGTGAAATTTAAACTACATCACGTACTGTACAGCGCGAGGGAGACATACATATAGCGAGGTCTTTTTTGAACTGATATCTCGTTTAGATCTTGACTTATCAGGTACATTTTAACGAATTCTATTGGGTAGGCCGGAAAGCTTTTTCGATATTTTGAAAACTTTGCCAGGAACTTTCCAGAATGTTCTCAGATGAGCATGTAAGAGAAGGCTCACTCTAGCTTTTCCTATTTTACATTAGCTTGACTCCGACTAACGAATGGCTGAAATGCGGCGCGATAAAATTTCATCACATCTCTTCTCTTCTGCTGCAAGCTTGACGATACAGCAGCGGCTCTTCTGCTGCAAGCTTGACGATACAGCAGCGGCTCTTCTGCTGCAAGCTTGACGATACAGCAGCGGCTCTTCTGCTGCAAGCTTGACGATACAGCAGCGGCTCTTCTGCTGCAAGCTTGACGATACAGCAGCGGCTCTTCTGCTGCAAGCTTGACGATACAGCAGCGGCTCTTCTGCTGCAAGCTTGACGATACAGCAGCGGCTCTTCTGCTGCAAGCTTGACGATACAGCAGCGGCGGCGTATCGTAAATTATCTGAGGTATTAGGCGAGGACTGTATCAGCCATAGTAGCCGCAGAGTTTGGTTCAGACGTTTCAAGGAGGGAGACGAAACACTCGAAGTTAAGGACCGTTCTGGACAAGTGGAGCTCAATCTTCGCGATCTTCAGCCGCTCGTTGATCGTCATCCGATGCTCACAACCCGCGATATGGCGAATCACTTAGATGTCTCTCACGCTACTATCGAGAGTGGCCTATACCAGTTGGGCAAGGTTCACAAGCTTGGAAAAATCGCGATCTTCAGCAGTTCGTTAATAGTCATCCGATGCTCACAACGCGATATGGCGAAGCACTTCGATGTCTTTCACACTACTATCGAGAGTGGCCTCCATCAGTTGGGCAAGGTTCACAAGCTTCAATACGAATTGACTGAGGTAAGCAGGAATCATCGCATGACAGTTGCTGCACAACTCCTGTCGTACAAGCAAACCAAGACCTGGGGGCAGTACTTCTTCAATTCTCACCCATCTGCGTTCTATCACAAGTCATTCACAATCTGCCAATCAGATGACAGAAGGTCATTGACAATCATGGTGCATATATTGTTGATTAAAACTTACATTTGTGTTTTAAAGGTTTGAATAAAATTTCTGTGGAAAACGGGTAAAACTTTTATGCCAACCCAACAGTTCAAAATCCATATATATGTACATATACGATGTTAGAAAGTAATCAACTGGTTTTTTCAGTTCTTGTTCTCCTGTGACTGCGTTCAGTTCAATAAATACATACTCATAAAAATTGGCATTTGTTTGGTGGTCAGACTGATACAGTGTTCTCGAACAATTTGTAATTCGACAATCAGAAAATTGAAAAGTCGCCGAATAGCGAGAGGTTGAATGTTTTTGCGAGACCGTTAGTCGGCGCGTTGAATGTTTTTGCGAGACCGTTAGTCGGCGCGTTGAATGTTTTTTCGAGACCGTTAGTCGGCGCGTTGAATGTTTTTGCGAGACCGTTAGTCGGCGCGCCACTATTTTGACATATGATGAGCATTCATTTTTCATTGATAGAAAGAAATTATTATAAGCACTCAGTTGGGGATAAAACTAATTTTTTTATTAAGCGAGTCTCTGCTTCGAAAGGAGCCGGCTCTTAGCGACCTTTTTTTTAAATTCTCTGCAAAAAAATTTTTTAAAATTCTTTTTTAAAGAAACAGTCAAGAAAGTCAAGGTCGGAGATAAAATCCGACCACTTTTCAGTTGAAATTAATGATCTGCAAATGAAATTTTCAAATAGTCTTTTTTTTAAATCATGAAGCAAAAACATTGAAGAAAGCCTTTTCTATCTCAGTGAAACATATTGCTTTAGCTACCGGCAAGCACAGGTTTATTCACTTATTTTTCAAGGCTTCTAGGTCTTTTTTGAACAAATTATCAATTTTTTTGAAGAAAAAAATCATTTAATGAGCCTTCCGATTATTTTTTTACAAAAAAACATCAAAGTTCACTACACTCACTTCCACTTTCGCATCACTTCACTTCCACTTAGGTTGTATAAAAAGTTCTTGCGGTTTTCAACTTCCCAATATCTTTCAGGTGGTTGGAAACTGTCTTAGGGTTCACATCAGACTCTTCAGCAAGCTCTCGAACAGTTGTAAGTGTATTGGTTTCGACTAAGACTCTAAGATGGTCGTTGTCAACATCACGGGGCCGACCAATGCAGTCCTCACAAGGCTCTCGTCACCACTGCGGAATTTTTGAACCACCATTGTGCCGAACGTCCGTTAGTGGTTTGTTGGCCAAAGGCATCGTTGATACCACGAGCTGTCTCAGCAGCTTTTTGGCCTAGCTTGAACTGGAACAAAAAATCGTGCGAATTTGCCTCTTGTCCATGCTATTTTCAAAGTTCTGAAAAAGAGACCAGTTAATTTTTTTTCCGAAAACCAATGTCATGATTAGATAGAGCGAAAAACGGGCTACAAAATGAAATTTAACATCACCGGTTTATAACGAACCTTTTTTTGGAAATGAATCATTCATTATGCAAGTAACAAAAATCGCAAGAACTTTTTATACAACCTAAAACAAATAATTCTTATTTTTATTTGAAGCTCACTGCATCAAAGTAATACACTCACTTCTTTTCCTGCATATCGAGTCATCTTCTCTGATGAACCATTTTGCCTCACAGCATTCCTTATTTCTAATCTAATTCAAACCTTTGACACTGGAGCATCGAAGAAACGTAGTTTGATGATCATAGAATCAGGAAAAGTTGTAGTTCGCAAAATGGGCAGATTTGTGAAGTCTGAAATACCATTTTCCCTTCAAAAAAATTGTCTCTGATATCAAATCTTTTGAAGTTAAATCACATACTAATGGCAAACATTGAGAGAAAGATTTTACTTTCTGAGCAAGAAAAGGTTTAGAATTATGAGAAAAGAACGAAAGGTAAAAACATACAGTACCGCCCAAAATGTTATCATATATAGGGTTATTGAAAATAACTTTTTTCAAAGATTAAATTCAAAGCTCAATTTTTCACAGAAGTTTTTTGGGGTGTCTGTACCGGACATCATTTAGAGTGATTTATTAAATATCTCCAAGAAATACACCAAAATTGGTATATCTTCCATTTTTCAGTTTTTTCTCCATGATTTTTTTTTGTTTTTCGAACTTCATTCATAAAAATTTTGTTTCAAGTCATGATTCGAACTGTTGGAAATCGAAATACAAGTAAAAGAATGCAAAAAGCTGTTGTTGCCGGGGCGAAACAGGGTCGTTCACAGAGCGAGCTCGCTCAGCAGTTCGGGGTAACTCAGAGCGCTATCTCCCGTATCCTCCGGCGTTTTCGAACCCAGGAAAACGAATTTTCTACAACTGAATAACTTTGGGACACAAAAAAAAAGAAAAAAGGACGAGTCATCGTGAAGACAAGTTCGGGGAGACCCCGCGTAACTTCGAGGTACATGGACCGAAGCATCCTGCGCGCATCTCGCGAAGACCCTAAACGCACTGCTACAGACATTCAAGCTGTCATATCAACACCCGAGACTCCTGCTCCTTCAATAACTACCATCAAACACCATTTGCAAGCCGCTGGACTGAATGGAAGGCGGCCTTCAAAGAAGCCTTTCATCAGCGAAAAAAATCGTAAAGTTCGATTTCAGTGGGCTTAGGATCACCTCAGTTGGACACGCCATGAGTGGTCTCAGATTGTTTGGAGCGATGAATCCAAGTTTAATATGTTCTGCAGTGACGGTCTGAGGTGGGTAAGACGTCCAGCGGGCAAGCGTTTCCTGCCGCAATACCAGTCGCTCACAGTCAAACATGGCGGTGGTTCTGTGATGGTCTGGGGCTGTTTTTCTGCCAGCGGCATGGGTCCACTGAGACGAATTGTCGGAAAGCTCGATCGTTACGGCTATGAGAACATTATGGAAAGCACTATGCGCCCTTGGGCCCTCTCCAAATTCAGTCGTGGGTTCACCTTCCAACAAGATAACGAGAAAAAAACATCGATCTCAGCACGTTCAGAACTGGTTTCGCCGTCGGCATGTGGATGTTTTGGACTGGCCGAGCCAGTCTCCCGATTTAAACATCATCGAAAATTTATGGGAACATTTGCAACGAAAATTGACGGGAAAAACATGCAGAAATGCTGATGAAAAGTTTAAGCAGCTAGAGGAGGAATGGAAGGCGATTTCGCAGGCAACCATTGACTCTTTGATTGATTCTATGCCTCGTAGATAACAGGCAGTCATTGACTTCAAAGGATATGCCACCAAATACTAGAATATTTGTTTTAATACTTCGAAAAAATTGAACATCTCTATAAGCACTTTTTACTATTTCCATTTTTTTAACGAATAAACATAATAAAGCATTTTCCAAAGTTGTTCTATTACTCGAAACATGTGAATTTGGCTTGTAAAAAATATCTGAAAATTTGAGCTTTATTCGTTTTTTTGAAAAAAGTTATGTTCAATAATTCAGTATATGATAACATTTTGGGCGGTACTGTAGATTTTGTGCAGTTCTGGAACTATGTACATATATGGCGCGTTTACAAATATTGATCAAAGCACTACCCACAAGAAATTTTATGTTCAAAACAGTATTTCTGTGAATAGTTTTCTCCTTCGTCAACGCGGCATATAGTCTTACGATTGTCGAGGTTCATCAAAATAATAAAAACAATTTCTCAATCTCTCCAGCAATGTGTAGTCAATATACATAATTGGTCTATAGAATGGTCTCTTCCACTTGCCAAGCATAAAATTAACGTACTACACCTTGGCCGAAACAATGTGAACTCTCTTTACTTTATCGGTGATGAGGTTCTTAGTTCCAAAAGTGTAATAAGAGATCTTGGTGTGTTAATCGATTCAACCCTGAAATTTGACCGGCATATAGAGATGATAAGAGCTAGAGCTTTGAGCAAGATTTCTCAGATTTTTAAAGTCTTTAGATTCCTCGATTTTGAAGGCTACAAACGCGTCTATCTGTCTTACATCCGACCCCTTTTAGAATACGCCACTGTAGTATTCTCACCTAAATCGTGTAGCGAGAGCTAGCTAGAAGACTAGAATACCCTCAAAGAATTTTTTCGAAAAAGGTACTGAGGCGATGCTTAATACCTTCTAGCAATTACCCTGACAGATTGAATAAGTTTGCTATCGAGCCTTTAATAACAAGGCGCGCTAAATACGATCTATTATTTCTGTTCAGGCTACTTTATGGAACTTTAGAGTGCCAGGTCTGCAGATCTCATGTGAAATACAGGGCGAACAGTGATCTGAGAACTTCATCTAGAACAAGTCCTCTTCGATTGCTGCAAGAAAGAAATTATCACAACGGCAACTTCTTTTTTACTCGAGCCATTACCCTCTGGAACAAACTCTGCGATCGGTTCCCCGACGTCGTTACGATCGAAGAATTCATTAATATTATTGAGAATTGTTCTTTAGTCCCGTTCATGACTTTACCTGGATATCTACTCTAGGATACTTTGATTTTCTTTGATACCCACTAGATTGTGTTTTTCTTCTTCTTTCTATTCCTAGTCAGAGCCTGTTGTGTCCCCTTTTTTAAATTTTAATCTTAAATTTTTTTTTCTTCTCGTTTTTTTTGTTGTTTAATGTCTACCTTATAAGTGTATGCGACAACAAGCATACCTTTGGCGAATAAAGTGAATTGAATTGAATATCAATCGTCAATACTGTTAGGAATCGCTCGCTTGTATTAATTTTAGGTGTGCTCAAATGAGCAGCAGTTCAATTTTCTTTACTGAATCTGATTCTTGACTATAGTGCGACACCAGCTGCAGATTTTCATACGTCTGCTTGATAAAATTCGAGACTTGAAGCACCTGAATACACTGCGAGTGGAAATGGGAGAGGTGACCGCATGTGACCGCACAGTGGAAATGGGAGAGGTGACCGCATGAGAGGGCTGAGACATCGTCTTGACAGCGTTCCCAGCACAGATGATACAATCGCCCAAGTCGAGCATCCTTATTGTATAGCCGATCGCAGAATCCCTATAACTCTTTTTCATAGAAGTTGGAAGAGCTGATAAAATTTATATATTTTTTGTTTCAAAGAACTAATAAATGATTCACTTCCAGTAGGAGCGAGAAATTATGAGTTTTGTTAATCAAAGTTCAGATTCTGCTTTGACAATAAATTTCACTGTTCACTTCTGAAGCTAAAACAAGACTTGAAATCAATAAAAAGTCAAGAGGTAATGAACAGAAAAATAATGTCTTGGCCATCCGATTATCGAACAAAAAGCAGAAAATTACTCGTAGAACTACATTTTAAGTTTTATAATTAACCAAACTTTCTATTCTTGTGGAGGCTTTAAGAAACCTTTTGAGATATATCTAGCACATGCGAGAAAGTCAATATAAAATTCAGAAAAAACGTCAGTGATTGAAGAAAAAATTGAGAAACACAGTCTACGTTTTTGACCGGTCAAGATCATTTGTAGCAGAAGTTGAACTTTCACAGCCTCGACCACAAACGGTGCGAGATCAAACCCCACTAGTTGACTTCTTATCTTTCATTCCAACCCTTTTCTGTCTTTTCCGTGAATGATGCTTTATCAACGACGCATTCGCTCCGTAAGCATGCATGACTAAGAGGACAAGGCATTTGAGTATTTCAGATAATACTATCAAATAAAATAGAATAGCAGCGTTTTCGACGCGTTCGCACATACGATTATAGAAAGAAAGTCGGCTATTACAAAAGCACACCGTGCACACTGTGCGCACTGTACACTGTACAAATGCACGCTGCACACTGTATAATTACAAATGTACGCTGAGGCGCGGGAAAGATAGTTGAGTTAAGAATTTTGTAATGGCCAGAAAGTCGCCGAATTCGATCCCGCCCTGTGAACAAACTTTTGTCTTAAATTTGAATTTTGCACCAGTTTTCATTACAAAATTTGGCGCGAATTCAAAAAAATATGAGGAAACGTATTAAATTTTTTCATCTAAAGTCCATGGTGTCATTCAACAATGCGTTCCTCTAACCAATATGTCAAAATCAACCAAGGAGACACCAGGGAAAATTTCTCATCTCAAACGAAGATTTGCACGGGATCCACGACTTTTGCTACCACGACATTTGCTACCACATTTGCTACCACGACATTTGCTACCCACGACATTTGCTACCCGCGACACGTGCGAACGTTTAATAAACCATTGACGTAGGGCGACGTTTTAAATAAAGCACATGAGGCGGAGTTGAGAATTTTCCCGTGCGTTGGCGTGCATTAGTAATTATTTGGCGTGCATGCGTGCACGGCGGCGTGCAAGCGTGTACGACATGCGCGGCGTGCTTTAGTAACGGCGCGGAAGAGCGTAGAGAATAGGCGTAAAGGAAGAAGTTTGTTAAAACACCAAATTTACTGGCCTTCAACGGAGTGCTCACCATGTCTCTCAAATTTCCGTCCTTTATAAAAACACCGAAAGTAACGTCTTTCTGTGATATACTAATTTTCCTAGCCTTTTGAATCAAAAACCTACCACCATTGTTAGTGAAGGTGCTAGGTTTTTGATTCAGAAAAAATTAGTAAATCCCGAGAAGTACTTACTTGCGGTGTTTTTCTAGGGGACGGAAAATTGAGAGACAGGTTGAGCTGCACGTTTATGGCCAATTTGCTAAAACGATGAAAAAGTTATTTGAAACCGTACCTCAACATTCCATTTTAAAATGATTACAACTTGAAAATAACTTCACTTGTAATTACATGAATGGGAGCAGAATGCCAAAACTTATTTTATTAGTGTGCTTACTGCTTTTTGAAAAATTTCCTCTGCATCTAGTTTTCCAAGACTGCAGCGTTATTGTGTGACAGTGCGGTGGTCGCTTCTGGCACACCCTTCAAGTAAACTCGCCGTTACAGCTGACAGAGAAGAGATGGGCAGAGCAGTAGAAGCGACTTGCCGCAGCTTCTATCTCTGAGCAGCTTAAATGACCAAGCTTCACGCGCATGTGCTGCGAGATTCGTGTAACACACTAATCGGAAACATAGCGGAGGTTTATTTTGAAGCTAATTTTTAAACAAAGTTTTTTTTGGTATCTTTTTCAAGTTGTTTTTGAAATATTTTCATTAATTTATAAATGTTTTTTTCTCAAGTTTATAAGAAATGGTTTTTTTTTAAACCACGAAAAACGCTGTGAGTTTTCTATTACACACTGAGAGCAGAAACTATCCGTTAACTTGAGCGGTTTTTAAAAAACAAGAAAAGCTTTGTTTTCAATCGATTTTTGTGTTACAAATTTTTTTTGTATTTTCGTGCTGTTTTTTGAACAAAAGGCGTTTCCAACCTACACCCTTATTAAATCATCAATAAGAAACAAACTCGCAATTTTAGCAAACTATTTTTTTCAAGTTTTAAGATCCGTCCAAATCAACTATACTTCGCTTCTTTCACAATTCCTCCTCAGTCGGACGTTGACCATCGCTTTATAAAGATAGACAACAAAGTGCACTATGATCCCTTCTACAAAGACTTCGGTCCTCTCATCCTCTCCGTTCTCCACAAGTTCTCGATCTACATACATGGTCTCATTCAGGTATTCTCGGAATTTCCGGGGGGGTTGAATAGTAACAGGTGTATTATGCTAGTGTTGAAGAGCAGGGGTTGAATAGTGACCGCTGTATTATGCTAGTGTGAGCATGGGTTGAATAGTGACCGGATTGGCCTTCGCGGCGGATACATGTATACATAACTGAATCAAAAAAATGCAAACAGAAAAATTATTTTTTTTCTTGAAAAAAACATAACAAAAATTTTATAACGCGATATTTTTTTCTTCATTTTCAGCAGTTACTCTAGAAAAAAAAATTGTTAGTTGGTTTTTAACTCTGCGCTGTACTCTGTTAAAGGCACGGTAGCCCACTAAAAGTAGTACCCCAGGAGAAGAGGAATCCTGACTTTTAAACAAAGTTCTGAATTCAGCTCAACCGTGCTATGCCTTCCTTAAGAGTTTATCAAGCGAAACGAACATTAGAAAAAATTTGAATGAATTCCTCCCGTCCACATGCATGCCCGCGCCAGTGACCGGTCTCGAGAAAAAAGGAAATTTTTTTGAGCGACTTTTAGTTTTAAAGAGTTCTCAGAAGAGTTAAGAAAGGCGCTCAAACGTTCTATTCGTCCGGTGAAAATTAATCTATTCATACAAACGTCAAAAATTATTTTTAAAAATTTCTTCGCTTTACATGCATGTCCGGCGCCGCGGCCGAAACCGGTCAAAAATATTTTTGAAAGCTTGACCTTTTGTATGACATGTGGACAACATGAAGATTACAAAATGAATTTTTCCTGTGTGATCGTACTTCTTTCGATGTTCTAGTAGCAAAAATTCTTCCATGTTGTAGTTGTATGCGTTATTTGATGTTCTAGTCGTATACTTTATTCGTGTTTTGTATAGAACATTTCTAATTCCACTTTTTTCAAGAACCTTCTCATTGATACTTTTAATCTGTGTTCCACATTGACAATTGTGATTTTTCTTTATTACAACGATACGTCTCAATATTCATTTGTAACAAGTTATGTCCAAGTTGTCCACATGTAATACAAATGTCAAATAAACAAAGCAGTATGCAGTTCCAACAAGTAATTTTTTGAGTTCAATTTTTTCGGAAGATACATGTAAACATCAATTTGTCTGGTCGCATTCAACCCCTGAGTGTGAGGTAAACGCGCTAGCTCCTGGAGCAAAATTGCGATTGGGCTCGATTTCATCCCGGAAAGTTTCGTAAAAAATCAAACCCTATCATCTAGGGGCACTGATGCAGTTTAATTGACAGCGCCTAGTTGCTTAAACGGTTTCGAAAGTTTTTTTTCCATAGGTGATCATTTTGATCATCAGGGACTCCTTTTCAATGAAAAACTGTTATCGAAAAAATTTTACATCAAAAGTCATTTTTAAATTGAAAAACGCTCAGGCTTAGACAAAAGTTAACGCTAACGAGGCCGTACGGCTTAGGCTAACAAGACCGTATCAAAAAAAAATTTAAAAAAGAAACTTCATGAAAAGAAAGACAAAATGCATGACACACTTTAACAAAGGTACCGTAAGCACTCAGGCCTAGCGACCGCAAAATTTCACAAGTAGTGACAACTTCAGGTTATTTTTCATTTTTTGACCATTTTTAGCTATTGAACCTCTGATTTTATCTACAGAAATATGCCAAACTTGAGAAGAAAACATAGTTTTTTTTCTGAAAATTTTCATTAAAAATTTTTTCTTTGAAACGGAATCCTCGATGCTCAGAATGATGACCCATCAAAAAAATTCTCCAAACCGAGGCATTTAAAGCCGACCAGCGCTGCCAATTAAACTGCAGTAGTGCCAAATAGGCGTTTTCGGAAAAGGGATGGGTAAAAGCAAAAAAGAAGAGGCAAAGTGGAATAGAACGGTAGGAGAAGAAATGTAGATCATTCCTGGCGCGAAAAAATATGGGCTAACATAGCTGGTACGGTAACTATTCAATCCCTGCTCGTGAGCCCTACTTCCCAATCTTCCCTTACTGTTTCTCTTCATCTCTGTCCTCAACCTTACTCAGTACTGAATTCTCGTTATTCTCAAGGCAGGCACCCGGCGGAAACTGGTGTTTTTTACCGACTCATCAGAGAATAACCGTGTGAATGGAGCTCTCGCGATCGCGGCTTATCTGGTTAAGATATTTTTGTTTCTAGTAACTCTCTTTCAGGTTCAAATATATTGTGTTTATTGCACGTTTCATCATTCATTGGATGTTTGAGTAGTCTACGGTAGTAGTTTTCAGGTATACGCCGAAAACTTTCATCTGAAAAAATTACCACTATATTGGGGCAGGGGTAAACGTTTTCTTGAGAAAAAACCAGGTTTTTTGTTGTAATTGAAGTGCATGTTCAACATACAGTACCCACCATAGTAGAAGGGGACAATTGAAACAGCTACGAGAGTTGCATCCGCTTCAATCCTTGTTCATGACCCACTATAATCGCTTTCTTCGTTTTTCTTGATCATCTTTACATCCAAGACATTTGACCATATAAGACGATGCTGGGAATAATTTTCGCCAAAATGCTCAAAATGTTGTTCCTCGGGCAGATTTCCCTGGAAAAACCAAGCTTTTTCATGGCAAGAAACGAAAAAAAGCGCCATGATAAATGGCAGCAAATAACATGCGTTTTGACGGGCCTGCCAAGAAAAACCGTCAAAAAACAAGCTTTCTACTTTGTACTCGTTTTTTTCACTGCCAGAATCCGGTTTTTGTTTGTCCTTGTTTTGTCACTGCCAAAATCGGGTTTTTGTTTGTCCTTGTTTTGTCACTGCCAAAATCTGGTTTTTTTGTCCTTGTTTTGTCACTGCCATAATCGGGTTTTTTTTTGTCCTTGTTTTGTCACTGCCACAATCGGGCTTTTTTGTAGCCCCTGCAACCCCTTAGCCTCATTTCTGGGATGATAAAGGATCGCCCTCAGCAATTCTTTGAGGAGTGCCAATACTAGACTTTGATCTCATCCAAAAGGCTGAGATGCAATACCGGCAGCTACAACGCCCACAGACCAACCAATTCTAGCGACGTACCTCAACCGAGTTTGCTAAACTCGGTTGGGGGTACGTCGCTAGAAGTGGTTAATATGTGGTTGTTGCAGAGCTGTGTTCAACGGACAAAAGTGTTCAGAAAAAGAGCCGAGTTTGGCAGTGCCAAAACATGTCCACAAAGGAAAAACAAAAATGTCCGTGATTTGGCAGGAACAAAACTTGGCCACAGAGTCATTCATCATTTGACACTGCGAAATAGTGGCCGATTCTTCGTCCCTATTTTGGCAGCTAAAAAAAGAATAATAATCGGAAATTTCCTTCTCCCAAGTTCCCATACTCGAAATCTTGGCAAAATAAAGTTTTTGGCTGAGGAACAACATTTTGAGCATTTTGGCGAAAAATTATTCTCAGCATTCTCTTTAAACATAGAAATATCAATACAACGTTTTCTGAACCAGAAAAAGGAAACAACATACGAGAGCAAAGAGGCCTTTTCTGGCAGCATTCTTTTTTTAAAAATTTTCTGTTGTATATGAAAAGTCTTCATAATCACGAAGTACTGTAAGATCACCATTAATGCAATTTCATGCAAATTCGTTTACTTATTGGTAAGTTGTGATCAAAAACCAATTCAGATATTATTATCGCGCGCACTGTAGGTCAATTGTAGTC